>OZ005652.1:255559484-256759484 GCA_963930645.1 Salticus scenicus | reverse complement strand
CATTGTCGCCATCAATTTGCCAAGATGCCCGTCAATATCTGATTTTACCATTTCTTAAATTATATTAAATACTAAGTTAAATCGGGGGAAAAAAAGAAAAAAAAAATCACATTTTTCAAAACCAACTGATAAGTGAAAAATTCATCCTTGATTATATTGTAAAAACGAATTGCCGGTTTGAAGTATTCGAGATAGACCATCACCATTCATAAATTGGATGGCTTTTGAATATTTGTTGACAATATTTTCTGAATAAATATTCATGATGGCTCCTGGATAATTGCTGGCGATATCTTCTGAATAATTATTATTGTTGGCGATATTTACTGGTATATATTGATCATGACACCTTAATAGTTGTTGGCGATATCTCCTGAACTTGTGTTAATGATGGCTTCTGAATATTTGTTGGCTACATCTTCTGGATATACACTGATTACACCTTGATTTTTTTACATATATGTTATGTAATATTGAATTTAGAAAATAAAAAATGCGTGTGAAGAATGAAACATAATGATATTGGATAATTTAATTTAATTTAATTTATAGAGGCATCAATGGTACAGGAAAAACTACTTTAGCCATTTTCTTTCTAATAATACGGATAACATTTTACCTGGAGATATTTTGTACATTTAGACCAAATAAAAAATGTTCTTTTTTTCCCCTCTTGAATTAAGTTAAAAAATATTTAAAATATAAAATTGAAAAAAAAAAAAAATGTGCTAAAGCAATGGTACAGTTTAACCTCTTGGCGAAATTTTAAATTTGGCACCGAAGTAGATTAGACTTTTCTAGCAAAAATCTTGACATGCATAACTGAGATAGATAATTTAAATCATCGTCAAAATAAACAAAAAATTTAAAATCTGCCAGTGAGGTCCTGTATTAGGTGTAACTAAAATATTTTGAAACAACTATAGCATCTCCCCACAGCTGAATTTGGCGATTTATTTTTGGCGATTATGGTTAAATCATAAATCTAAAAATCATAAATGATAAAATCATAAGCTAAATTATAAATCATAAAATCATAAATCCAAAATAAACAGCATGCAGGCTGCCATATTATATTGCAAACAGTCCAGAACGACATCGTTATCGTTCAAATCGGCGCCAAAGAAAAATCGCCAAATTCAGCTGTGGGGAGATATTATAGTTGTACCAGGAAATATATCATGGAAATGTCTAATTCTGTAATGTTAAAAAATTATCAATGCTAAATAAGATTTTTCGTTTATAATTGAGTTTGAATTTAAATCTAGATACTTTTGTACACCAAAATCTATCCAAAGTATTTTAAAAAATGTTTTCAAATAAAAATAATAAATACTCTTTAATGGTAAGGAGAAATGCGGTTAGTTATACATACACGACATTGTTTCGTTATTCACAAAAAAAAAAAAAAAGAACAAATAAATAAAATAAACATAAATATTGCCAGTAATAACATTAATTTTCTAAAAGTAGAAAAAAAAGGGTGTTTGCGGAATTTATTTTATTTTTTTACACCAGTGATAACATTTTTATTTCTCTGTGGAGAATGACGTCATTGTGGAAAATGATGTAATAATAAGTAATGAGATTGTAATGAGATTTTGCAAAAGGTTCTACTTTTCCCCTTGGGGATGGGGGGAATAAACATGTTTCCAAACATAATTTTGCTTCAAATTATCTCAGTAAGATTAAATTTTATGTGTGGGTTGTTTATATGTTTTCAACACGCACTATAAAGGGGTTTTACGAAATTTCTCTTGGGGGGGGGGGGTTGCTCCAAATTATCTCAGGATAGTGATTTTTTGATATGTAGATTGGTTATGCGTACTCAAGACACACTACAAAAGAATTTTGTAAAATTCGACCATGTCCTCCTTGGGGGTTGGGGGGGGGAATCATTTTTCGGTTCTTACGTATTATCGCAACCAGGTTGGCGCGATTTGTAAGTCTGAGTAAGAAAGTTAAGTTATTAGTATTAATTAAGTTATTATTATTATTATTAGTTATTATTATTATTATTATTATTACTTATTATTATTATTATTATTAAGTTATTATTATTATGAGTTAAGTTATTAGTATTAGTAAAGTATTTCACGGCATTCAATCTAACCAGTAAGCAAAATAATTTCTTTACGAAAAACCACGTTTAACACGTAGGGTTGCCGTAAGTAGGGTAGCCAAATTTGGCGATTTATGCGAATTTTGGCCTGGTTGCGATAATACGTAAGTACCCATTTTTCCATGCACAACTCTGCTCTGAACTACCTTAAATGATTTTTTATGCATGTGCTGGTTATGTGTTCCCAACACGCACTATAAAGGGATTTTGTGAAATTTCCTTTTTCTTCCTTTAAGGGCAGGGGGTGGGGTGGGGAAACATGTTTTAAAGAGTAACTCTGCTCCAAATTATCTCAGGAAAGTGATTTTTTTTCCTATGTCGAATGGTTATGCATACTCAATGCACACAAACTACAAAGGGATTATTTGAAATTCCGTGTTATCTCCCCCCATTTTGAGGGTTGGGGCTGAAAAACATGTTTCCATATGTAACTCTGTTCAAAATTATCCTAGAATGGTAATTTTTGATGTGTAGACTGCTTATGCATATGCATATTCAACACACACTACTAAGTGATTTTGTGAAATTACACCCTACCGCCCCTTAGGGGTGAGGGGGGGAGGGCAAAAAACATGTATTCATGCGTAACTCTGCAGTAAATTATCTTAGGAAAAACCTTTTTGATGTGTGGGTCAGTTATACGTATCTAACTTAGAATATAAAGAGATTTTGCAGAATTCTTTCCTTTAAGGACGGGGCTAAAAAAACACGTTTTAAAACATATCCCTGCTTCAAATAATCTCAGAATCTTGATTTTTTATTATGTCGGTTATGTACGTGTGTGCAACATGTAAGGGATAAAGGGATTTTGTGAAATTACCCCCCCCCCCCTTTTAGGGGTGGGCAGAGCAAAAAACACGTTTTCAAGCTTAAATCTGCTTCAAATTACCTTAGAATGGTTAATTTTGGTGTGTGGGTTTTGATTAAATGTATGTAATATGCACTTTGGTGTGATTTTCCAAACCTTTTTACCTTACCCATGAGGGAGAGGGAGTAAAATGCAGGCAAAGCACTACCAAAGTTATTGTTGCTCTAGACTCCAAGTGTGGCATGTGGGGAAAACTGCTACCGAAGGTAGCGAGAACTTTAACTTAGATTTTGACTGATTTCAATGATTTATTATTATTATTATATGGTATTTTGAGAATTCATTTAAATATAATGACCAACGAAGCGGGCAAAGCCTGCTACTTTATGTAATAAAGCTGTTGATGATTGTTGCCTTTTTTTTCTTTTTCTTTTTTTTGTTCTATATGCTAAACATTTGTGTTTGAAATTTTGGAGGGCTTTTCACGAGAACTTATTTTTACTATTTTTCGCTGTTTTAAAAACATGCATGACATGTTATATCCTTAGCAATTTAAAAAATGTTGAAAGCAAATAAAAAAAGGTTTTATCAGTTGAGCTCTAGAGGTTGAATTAAGGTATGTTTATATATTTTGAATAATGCATTTAATGTTCTATTTATTCAAAATTTGTTTTCAGGAAAAAATTCAACAGAGACCAATAGTTCTCAGGAAGCGTAGAGAAAGGGTAAAAAATGAAGCAAATTGGCCAATGTTTTATTATCAATTTAACAAAGATCATACCAAACCAGATTTAATATGGAATTATAGAGTGAGTATGTGTCTCGTATCATCTGACTATTCATAAACTATATTTCTGTTATTTCTTTTTCTTTTATTATTTTTTTTTCTTTATTCCAAATCTTTTTACCTTACCCATGAGGGAGAGGGAGTAAAATGCAGGCAAAGCACTACCGAAGGTATTGTTGCTCTAGACTCCAAGTGTGGCGTGTGGGGAAAACTGCTACCGAAGGTAGCGAGAACTTTAACTTAGATTTTGACTGATTTCTTGCTTTCTTTTTTTTTTTTTTTTTTTTTTTTTTTTTTTTTTATACTTAAAATATTTTTTAAAGCTATAGTATATGGACAGAGTTAAATCTGTTTTTTAAAGTAATAATAAGTAGGTATAGTACTACTCCAGTAAGTGTAAATTTCTCTAAAATGTTCTACAAAACAGTTTTTTTTAATAAAAATTCTATTAAAAAATTGCCTTGTTTAATAATTTTAGCATTTTTTAAAATTTCTTTTTTATTAATGCTGTTATAAAATTTTCCTTTAAATCATAGTTGCTTGATATTTAATTTTTTTTTTTTTACAAAATTAATTACTTTTGTAAATATATATTGCACCGGACGAAGCATCTATGGAAGCAGTGCTTCCTTTTTATTTTCAGATTTAAAAAAAAAAAAAAAAATGTTTGTTTTATAGAAAAAATGAAATAGTAATAAGTTTTCTTGTCCAGCAGAAACTGTTTCTGTGCACTTTTACCCAAACTTGTGTTGTAAGAATGACTCTGCTATTCGAAGCACGTTTCTTCAGCTAAGTTTTCTGAACCACACTTTGCCACTTATATTACATAATGAAAAAACTGGGTCAGTAATTTGAGGTAAAAATGAATATGATTAATTGTGTATGTAATATAATTTTCAGTCTTGTGAATTGACCAAAAGGAAATTTAAGCATTGAAGTCCTTTATTGATTGCTTTCATTTTACATCATTATGTCGAGCAGGCTTTTGTACTCTTTTAGTATTTCAAAAGCAACCTATACTATGGGTAAAAAACTTTCTTCTGGTAGTATCTAATTTTAATTTCACAGTTTCGTATCAAGATGATAGAGGGCCAACACATGCCCTTTGCCAATTATAGCTTCTTTGTGGACAAGTACCTAATAATTGACATCTCTAAGCCACTTAGGTGTGTTTGGGATAAGGACAATTGACTACACTTGAGTAAGTTTTGAGTTGGATTTTTATTTAGCTATCAGAAAATAACTTTTTTTTTTTTTTTTTTTTTTTTTTTTTTAATTATTTTAAGTATTTTACAATGTAAGAATTGTTTCGAAGTAAACTTTTTATTTATTAATTAAAATACAACATTTTTATGCTGATTTATTGAGAAGTTTGAAAGGAAGAGAAAAATTCATTAAAATAATCATAGCACATTTTTTTTTTTTTTTTTTTTCCCGTTTTTTCAGTGTGTTGTCATCTCTTCCCTTCTTCAAAATTTATTTTTGATGTAGACTTACTTTATTTTAATGCTTACTACTTTTGTAGTTATCTTTATAATTTTTTAAATTTTTTATTGGCTCATTGTTTGGAAATTTCCAAAATATTAAAATTAATTTGATTGTAGTGTGTTAGAAATTTTAAGATTTTTTTTTTCATTGTTTATTTTAAATTTAAATAAATAGTTCAAACTAATTCTTTTTTAAATATAAACAATCATGTATATTTTTGATATAAAGTAATTGTAAGATATTAATAAAGCAATTTATAATATAAAATTAATAGATTTCTTTCTGTAATATGGAATTAAGGTGGAAAAAATCATCTACTTAAAAAAAAAAAAAAAAAAAAAAAAAAAACTGTTATTATAGTTAAGAGAAAATTCTTCTACCTTAAGAAATAAGAGAGACTTATTAGTCATTGATTGCTATTAATGAATTTTAATATTTTTTTATGTATTAAAATTGAAAATAAAAATCAATGATCCCAGCTTTCAACGAAGTAATTATTTCTTGCATAGATTGAATTTCAATTTTGCTAATGAATCTTATTTTATTTTTGTGTCATATTTTTATTTTGGAATCTTATTTTAGGTCTTGTAAGACATATTGTACGATTTTGATATTTATAAATTAAATTGTTTTGAAAAGGAAATAATTATGATTAATTGCTATCATTTAATGAGTGTATAAATTATAATAATTCTTAAATTATAAAAAATAGCCCCCTTTAATAAATAATATTTTTCAATATGTTTCACTAATTTTTAATTTGCTTTTTACATGCATCTGTAGTTACTTTAATTTTGATAAACTGAGGTATTAATTTTTTTCGATGGAACTGGAAATTTACATTTCAATATTTTCATTAATTTCTCATAGGTGATGAGCAATATCAAAGAAAATCTACCTACAGTTAAGTTAAAATGTTCCTGTTAAAATTTTAGAAATTCTATTATTATGTTCAATTTATATGAATAATTTCAGACAGTATATTTTATTTGTAAATATGAATTTTCGGGAGATATTTTATTGTATGAAATATGTGTAACATTTCAGACTAGAGAAGAATTAAAAGATGCTCTTGAAAAAGAAATGAGGGACTTTACTCTCGATAGAGAGCTTAGTCGCTCTGCCGTTATTTCTTGGAATCACACTGAGTTTGAAGTGCATTACAGTTCATTAGCTGAAGAAATCAAAATCGGTGATTATTATCTAAGGCTCTTACTGGAAGAAGATGAAAAAGATACAACTGGAAGTTCGTATATAAGAAAATCGTAAGCATAATGACTAAGATTTTTAGTTATGTTTTATTTAAATTTTTATTAAATGCTGATCAATATTCTTCGCCCTAGGTATGAATTTTTCAATGATCTGTATCACAGATTTCTGTTATCTCCCAAAGCATCTATGAAATCAATGTGTTTACAAGCTATGGCTATTGTATATGGACGTCATCATGAAGATATTGGCTGCTTCAATGACACAAGATTTGTAGTTAATATGTTGGAGCGTGTGAGTTTGAATTTTTTCTTATGTATTATATGTATGTGACATTTTGATGCATACTTTCTATGTACTTTATTTAATTCAGAAAAACACATTGTATAAGAAAGGAAAATATTTTCATAGTAAGCAACTATTTAAATATTCCTAATATTTGTATGCAGAAATATTTTACTTGTGGTTAATAATTCTGATAATTCATATAACTTAATAATTTAGTATATTTATTCATTTTCTGTTTTATTTATGTTAATAAAGTAACAACTAACTTTTATTATTATTAGTGCTTAATTATAAGTATAGAGGAAAAAAAGCAATTTTATTACCATTTTTAGGCAAAATGTTTAAATAAAAGAATTCAACCAATATATATACGATTAGTATTAATCTCACAGATATTAATCTCACTGCCAACTGGGGTAGTTGTGAATTCATGAAAAAAAATACCTGAAATTTTAATGAGAAAAAGTTTTTTATGGGGAGAGAACATATTATATAATTTACTGCATGGAAGTGCAATCACCTCATTATGAAAACGATTAAGTTAGGTTTAGCTGTCATATGAATTTGATATGTTAATCGTATTTTATGAATTTAACTACCAGAAAAACTGAAATTCCGGTATCAAAAATGTAAAAATACCTGAAATCAAGTAAGTTACCTGAACACAATCAGCTTTCTGACCATATAAAAGAACCAAATAATTTCATTATTGTGCATAATGTGTTTGTAAATATATTATCACTAAAAGTACATAAGGAAAATATCAATTTGATAGAATTGCATTTCATTGTTACACATGAGGGCAAGCTAATTGTTTAATTTTATTTTCTTTCTAATTTATCAATAGTGATTTACTGGATTATTATTTGTTAATAGTTATTTTTGTAATTGTTTTTATTTGTATGTAACACATCTTTATTTATTTATTTATTTTTTTTTTTCTTGAATATTTTATTTTTATTGTAGTAATTTTGTTTAACTTTTATTAAAATTTGAAATTTTCTTTTTAGAGCACAGATAAACTTGAAAGAGATAGGCTTGTAATTTTTATTAGCAAATTAATCTTGAATAAAGTAAGTTGAACTCTTTTCTTGCCTTGAAATTATAGATTGTATTATTATTAATTTAAAAGGGGTCAAAATTATTGTTAAATATTCCAAGGAATTTGCAATAAAAAAAAAAAAAAAAAAAAAAAAACTGTATGAGTGATCTAAATATGTATAATTAAAGGAGAAGGAATAGAAAGCTTAAAATAATAATAAAATGTCCATTATTTTTAGTTTAGAAAATTTGGAGTGGAAGGATGATTTTTATACCAACTATGTGAAAAATATCAGAGCCGGGAATCGAACCCAGGCCTTCCACTTAACGCGGGATGCTCTACCACTGAGCTACCCTGGGTGATAACCAGCTAGGCATTTCTCACATAATATTCATTGGCAAGGTCACCAAGTCTGCAAACGCAGCTATATCAAATGACATAATTAATTGTGGCACAACTCCAATATACCACGAAATTTTAATTTAGAAAGTCTTTATTTATCAACCTTAATTAATTTTAGAAAATTTGGAGTGGAAGGATGATTTTTATACCAACTATGTGAAAAATACCAGAGCTGAGAATCGAACCCGGGCTTTCCACTTAACGCGCACATGCTCTACCACTGAGCTACCCTGGGTGATAACCAGCTAGGCATTTCTCACATAATATTCATTGGCAAGTTCACCAATGACTTCTTACTTAAATGCAATGCTAGGGAATTTACAATATAAAATTGATTAAGTTTGTCATATTTTGTCTTTTTTTTTTAAATATTTTACATTATTTTGTATGCCTTAATTTAATTTCCTGTCATTTTACTTTCTAGAAAAATGTAAAAGAAATAATTGATTCTGGAGGTTTGAGGATTTTAATTGATCTCTTAACATTAGCTCATTTACATACAAGTAGGGCCACTGTACCTGCACAAGTAAGATTCATGTCTCAATATTCATGAAAAATAATTTGGGTTTTTAATATATATATACAGTACGAAGCCGAAAATCCGGAGTCCAAAATTCCAGAATCGCCTAAAATCCGGACAATTTCAGCAGCATTAATCATCATCATCAACAGCTTTTTTTTATTTATTATTATTTTTTTTTTATAGTATAAATATATCTAAATAAAGAACCGAAAAAGTATTTTATTTCTTAGTAATCTTCAAAACCAGCATTTGCAAAGTCTGAAAGAGAAGGGAGAAGAAGATTATAATAATAGTAACAATTCTTAAACATTTATCTTATTGAGAGCTAAAAACTAAATTCTATATTCTATTTCAATTATGCTCAAACTTTTAATTAAAAAACCTGAAGTACCAAAAAAAAAAAAAAATCACGTAAATGTTTTTTTAAGTGGTATGTTTTTCTTATTTATTTTCTTTTATTGTAACTTGAACTAATTTTTGTATGCAAATATTTCAATAAATCTGTTTTGTTTTCAAGTTTAATTTTATTCATTTATTGTTAAAGTTGATAAATTAATTTACAGAATATATTTAAAAATCATAATATATTATTTTTTACTTGAATTTGCATATTATCCAAGTACTTAAACTAAAAATCTGGAAAATCTGGAATCGCTGTGGTCCCAACTATTCCGGATTTTCGGCTTTATACTGTATTTATTATTTTACTCTTTTATTTCTATGTATCTAATTTAAAGAGAATTCAACTGAAGAAATATTCTTGAATTATTTATTTATTTGTATTACTGGAAAATGTTTTATTAATTTCAAAATTGTATTTTGCTTCATAAAATTTAGTATTTTGCCGTATAAATTTAGAATTGTTTGCTAAGGAGAGTTAGGAGGGTATATTTGTGCATTTCCAAATCTAACATATTGAGAATCTTCCTTAGAATAACATTTATAAGTTTTTTTTTTCCTTCTCTTCTTTTAACTTAACTATTTTATATTACATTCTTCCATTATTTTGATTAGAATAGCAAGTATCTGTAAAACATTTTCATTTGTGAATTTTGGTAAAAATTTTATAACTTGCATATGTTCTAGCAAATATACATACTAAAAGTTCATAATGTGGCGAAGAAGATTCTCGTGTGACGAATAAGAATTCGTGATCGAATAGGAAAATGAGCATTCTGAAATTCTTTAAGTAATATAAGAGTTTAAAATGTCTAAGTCATAAATCAGCAAAAAGGGTTTAATTAATAGTTCCGTCAAGCAAACTTAAATATATAGTTCCTTAGTACATTCAGAATTAATCTGTGAACTCAGGTTCTTTTGAAAGGGAAACATCGCTGTGAGACACGCAATTTCGATGTCAAGAAAATAAAGGTACAAAAAAAAACTTTACCATGAATGCTGGGAGTAAAAAGAATGGAGACAATAAATGAAGATCAAGATGTTTATTACTGACTCTTGCAGGACTGGGGTCTGAATCCGTGTGCAGGCGTATCCGACATCTTTCGCGTTGCTCCATATGATTAGGCATAAGTAGTAAATCCAATCCAAAGACATCATCGCGATAATCGTACTAAATTATATTCTAGCATCCCTAAATGATTCATCTCAAGCTATTATTTCAAAATATTGCATTAATTTACCACAAGTTCATCCATTTTAAAATACTAGTGGGTTAATTTTAGTCGTTGAATATTTCCACGCGACAACGGCACGTGGCGCGCAAAGCGCGACCACAGGAGATGTCCGACCTTCTCAAACCATGGCAAGTCCGCTTCTCTCTGAGTTAGAACTTCCCGGCAGACGCTAACCAGCTACCCCAAAAACGTCACGATGTTGCTCAGCCAATAGGAGCGAGCGATCGCTAAAAGGGGAGCGCTGAAGCCTCTACACTACCGGGATGACAGCAGGGTCCGGTGAGAAGAACCAAAGGAGAAAATTTCGATCGTTGCAGGGAGGCAAACGTGCAGGGGTAAACGGAAAGAGTTGAATTAAGGGAAATTTAGCCTGAAACTTGAATAATAACTTGATTTTGCTAAATTTAATGAGAGTGTGATTAAAATTAATTAAACACGATGTCGTGCTTCACGACACTCTCCCCAAAAACGGGATTGAAAAAAAAAAAAAAAAATCCTTGCACAGGGTGAGAATGCAAAGAAAGAAAACAGGAGCAACGGAGGATGCGGATCAGCCGGACACGAATGAGCCCATACAAAGGGTTACAAAGAGACACACATTGTGTCTAAGAAATTTGACATCATTATAAGTTACAGAAGGGCTGTTACGTGACAGCATATATGTAAGTATATCTTCTAATCAACCTCTGATACAATAAAATTATTTTTCTTACAAATTTTGTCTTGTGTTATTGCTTGTTAGAAAACATTTACATATAAGTAAACTTTTGGGTATCTACTTCAATACAAAACACAGATTGTAGTTAAAAAAAATTTTAAAAGTTCACTAATATGTACTACAATCTTACTAAGGATTTACAGAAATTGAAAAACAATTTATATCCATGTGATCAAAAATGTTGACCTGTAAATGTAAGTATGTGATTGGATATTTTAAATCATAAATTGCACACAAAAAAAATTAGAAAAATGTCATCTGGGATTTACAAATGTCATGTTAAGCTGAGAAAAAAAATAACCACAAAAAAAATATAAATAAACAAAAAAAATATGGAGAGCCTCTTCTTCAATCTGAGGAAAGTGTCTAGAACATTCCCAGACTGGAGAGGAAGCAAAAGAACGGCGAACATCAGGACTACACCCCTGCAGGAAGATGCAATCCCGATACAACCGTAAGAGGGGATTAAAGGTAATTACCATTATTGCTATTTTTTTTTTTATAAAGGTATATCAGTTGCACAATATACGGCAATGAAGACACATACAACATGAAAAGTGAATAGATACCAGCAAGCATAAATAAATAAACATTTGATTATATGTAAATAAACACAAGTTTATACCACATGACGAGCTTTTTATAGCTCCATGAATTTTCATTACTTCTGTACTTGTCAAATGAATTAAAAAAAAATAACACAAACATCAGAGTAGTGTCCTATTTGCAATAATTCTGCCATTAAAAAAAATTTACTAAAAAAATCTTATAATATGAGCAATCAGCCACTGATGCCTTGGCAGTTCAATAAGTATTTAATTTTTGATGTACATAACAATAATCCTTTGTATTATCTAAAAGTCTCTTGAGAATAAGATAAGAGTCCAAAAATATTTTACCATTCAAATATTACATTAAAAATATATATATATGGCAATGAAAGTTCCTGCTGAGGTCTTATGAGGAATACATTGGTAAATCAGTAATAAACACAGAATAATACTTTACTTATTTCCGAATAATATATATATGAAGTATATCAGAATAAATGAAATTACACATAAATAAATAAGGTGTATATATGTATAACGTAGTAATGTGCAGACAGAACACCTGTATTTGCTTACAGATGAACACAAACATAAAAATTCATTTTCATAATGTGTGAAAGTAATTGCGAACTTAAAGATAAAAATTTTGAAGTAATTGATCTGTGTATTGATAATAATAATGTGAAATAATAGTAACATAGAACCATTTCTTAAGTAAGGTGTAAGCTTCTGAACATAATGCACATTTGAATGACTTGGAAATGAAAAATGAAATAAAAACAATATATAGTCACCTTTTTTTTTTTTTTTTTTTTGAACTATTGGTTTTAATATGGGTTACATCTTGTGACGTGTAACTACCCTAATGAAAAATGAAATGTGTAAGTGTAACAAGAAAATTGTGTAACCATAGTGTACTATTGAATAAATCACAAGAGTCGAAAAGTGAACTGAATAAAAATATAAAGTACAAAAACAAATAAAATGTGTTTACGTAAGTGAATTGGAAATAACAAACAAAAATATTGAGAATTTAAGTCTGTTAAAAAATAAGTAAGGTAACATGTGAATAGTTGTAATGAAAGTGAATAAAAAAAAATTGTCACATAACATGAATAAATCTATTAAGTATAAGTAAATGACATAGTGTAAGAATGTGTGAAGTGTAAATAGATTGACTGTTATCACACCAATAAAATTGAAAGGTGTGGATGTGTAAATGTGAAAGTCATGTAAAAGTTGTCCTAGTATATAAAAACTATGAGAAAAATACAAAAAGAATTAACCAAGTTGACTCAATTGTGGAAGTACAAATGAACAAAAATGTAGAGTAAGTGGATCTACTGATGGTAAAAATTGGTCCCCCTAAGTGCAGCTATTGTATAGACCACAAACAATGCCAAAAATGAACATTGCACTTCACATAAGAATCAAACCTGATAAAATTTAACTGCATATAGCACAAAATAAATCAACTATTGAATGTGTGAATAGGAATGTGTAAGTAAGAAGGAAAATAATTCCCCTATAAATGTAAATAAACAAAAACCCTAAGGCTATAAAAAAAATAAAAAAAAACTATTGAAATGAATAAATAAAAAATGTATGGTAACAATATTAAACAGTGGTCATTGCCTATACTGCACGAATGACACAATACCGCATAGGTCTGTCCAGCAGTCCCATCGTGTATTGTCCATAAACAGGAACCGTCATTCCCATCAATGGGTTGCCAATGAGTGCAGGAAAGGAGAACCACATGAAGAGTTATTATATTAATGTAAACAAGAGCACCCGAAGGTAAAAAAAACTACTATTGCAATGAACCAAAATGAACGTGTATGTAATAATTGAAATAAAGATCACCTATTAGATAAATAGACAAAAGCAAATCAAGAACCATGAAAGAAAACAGAAATCAACCCGTAACAATCTATGCAATCTCACCACCAAATTGCCTCCTCCAAAACAATTGGTGAATGTGAGTGAAAATGTGTAAATGTAGCAATTGTGAAAGGTGAAAGGTACAGACGTTTACCCCGCCAAAATAAACGCTGTCCAAAATGTGTGTAAAATAAACTATTGAACATAGTTGAACTAGCTGAAGTCTAAAATCTAACACAGAACAAGAAAAACTTAAGCCTAAAAGTGTGTAAATTAATGAAAACATAACTAAAGTGAAATGAATGTAAATAGTTGTGAATCGAACGTAAATAAAAATATTTTGAAGACTCCTAACCCAATGCATTATAATGTGCAGGTTATCTGGAGATTTAGAAAATTAAATTGGAGTTTTGAAAAAGAAAAATAAAACAAAATTTGAAGTTATGTGACACTAAACACAATTCTTAAAAGAACTTATGCGAAAAAAACAAGATTTATGAAAACACATGTGTCAAAAAAAACAAATCTATTGGGTTATGATATAAAATTCTAAATGAAAGTGAGTGACATAAAGCTAAAAATGAAGTGGGTGTGTTATGCATATCGATTTGATATACATACAAAACAAAGAAAATTTAAATGAATGTACAAAAAAAATAATAGTTCAATATGTCATACCGAGACATTCTAATAATGTGAATATAAATATAAACAGTGAGAAAGACTTGGTTGTGTAATTGGGAATAATTTGTAAATGAAGGGAAAAGCAAGTAAAATTGTATTTGGCCTAGCATAAAAGTTATGTATAAAATTACCTATCCCTATCCATTACTATCTTATTAGAGGTAAAGTTAAGCTCTTCACCTAAGTACATAAACATGATAATTGAGGGGAAAAAAAAACTATCTGCACTACTACTCATACATACAAGGTGAAATATTAAAGATGAAACAAAAATGAAAATTAAGAAATTAAAAAAAACTAAATGCATATATATATTCATTGGTACACGTGATATCAATAACTGCACAGTACTTCTGTAAATAATGCAGAATAAATACGCACAATAAAAAAAAACCTATAAACAACACATAGTAGGTATGAAAAATTAAGAAATAACACAATTGTATACATGTGAAAAACACGCGGTATATGAGTCACTATGAATAATTAATGTTCATTCATAAGATGCATGTGATAAATGAGAAAAAAAAACATATAAATACACTAAAATTCACACTACTTGGACTATTAAAATTGGAAAATGAAAAATTAAAAGAATATCTGAGTAAAATTCAAAAAAAAATATATATAATCAATACAGCAAATAGAACACAATTTTTTTTTTTTTTTTTTTATGCTACTAGGCATGATGTAGAGCCACCACGAGTGCCTGACAATGAATATTATTCAAAATTGTGACCTCTAATATTGTTTAAAAAAAAATTTTGCTCTTTTCATATATTTATACATAATTTATAATGAACAAAAATAAAAACAATCAAATGGAAAAATTAATTCACATTTCGTGAATTGTAAACATAAAAATATATAAATCATGATACTTAGAAAGGTAAAAAATAAACATATAATTGTATGTATATATATATATCATAAAAACTAGTTGGCCAACATTCTTCTATGAATAAAAAACACAATAGGTGTAAATTGTAAGAGATGAGAAAAAAAAGCAGTTCACAACTCGTGAACTGTTAAAAAAATAAGGATACATTATATAAACCATAGAAATTAGAAAATTTAAATAGAAAATGTAAGTGTAAATTTTATATCCTTGCACTACTTAATAAAATAAAACACTGATAATAGATGTAAAATGGATCACCCCGTTTTTTTTTTTTTTTTTTTTAAATGCCATCGTAGCTTGTGCCCGATGAACTGATAAAATAATGGAAATAATAAGAACATAATAATGAGGTTAATACAGTGACAAATAAAGTAAATACATATATAAAGTAGTAAAAAAAAACTTGAAACATTCTAAAAAAACAAATGTACACTTCATAATTGACTTAAAATTTTGTATAGGTATGCATTAATTATAAGGTATTAAAACAAACATTTTAAGTTAAAGTCAATATATAACCTATACAAAATGAGAAATAACCCTTGCGAACGGCATATTTCTGTAATATATGCCAAATAATACAATTATTTTTTTTTTATTATGCAAGTAGTCCGTATGCCGGATAATTAATGAATTTAGTTCTTAATTTTTGAAGTCTCTAAAATAAAATAAAAAGAATTAGATGATTGTTAAAAAAATAAAAGGATACATGCAGACTTTTAACAGGACCGGTATCTGCAGGCGACCATCTGGGGTTAACAGCTTCCTCCATAGTAAGGATAGTAGGAAGAGCTCCAAGGCTGTATAATCGCGTCCAATCAACTTCCTTGAAACCAATGGTCGTCGGTGGAATTTTTTTTTTCAAACTTTTGCATAAAATTTTAACTGCTGGAGATCTTGATACCAGTTGAATCCGTTCAGTATATTAATTTTTCTAGCGATTGTTAAACTATCGTTAGTCGATCTACAGGCATAACGGTTAATTATCGGCACGCAGTTCCATATACAGCATTAACGGCACTTATCAGTTTGAAAATGACAAAAAGAGACTACCCCTTAAAACATATTTTCTTGATGTATTCACTTCATCTAGTATAAAGTTCTAGGTCAATGAAATACTTGGAATATGTTTAAGATGAATTTTCTATATACATCGTTGCATGCAGTGCCTCGTGCGAAAGTAAACACGGCACCACGTGTGGCGAAGAAGATTCTCGTGTGACGAATAAGAATTCGTGATCGAATAGGAAAATGAGCATTCTGAAATTCTTTAAGTAATATAAGAGTTTAAAATGTCTAAGTCATAAATCAGCAAAAAGGGTTTAATTAATAGTTCCGTCAAGCAAACTTAAATATATAGTTCCTTAGTACATTCAGAATTAATCTGTGAACTCAGGTTCTTTTGAAAGGGAAACATCGCTGTGAGACACGCAATTTCGATGTCAAGAAAATAAAGGTACAAAAAAAAAAACTTTACCATGAATGCTGGGAGTAAAAAGAATGGAGACAATAAATGAAGATCAAGATGTTTATTACTGACTCTTGCAGGACTGGGGTCTGAATCCGTGTGCAGGCGTATCCGACATCTTTCGCGTTGCTCCATATGATTAGGCATAAGTAGTAAATCCAATCCAAAGACATCATCGCGATAATCGTACTAAATTATATTCTAGCATCCCTAAATGATTCATCTCAAGCTATTATTTCAAAATATTGCATTAATTTACCACAAGTTCATCCATTTTAAAATACTAGTGGGTTAATTTTAGTCGTTGAATATTTCCACGCGACAACGCCGCGAGAACGGCACGTGGCGCGCAAAGCGCGACCACCGGAGATGTCCGACCTTCTCAAACCATGGCAAGTCCGCTTCTCTCTGAGTTAGAACTTCCCGGCAGACGCTAACCAGCTACCCCAAAAACGTCACGATGTTGCTCAGCCAATAGGAGCGAGCGATCGCTAAAAGGGGAGCGCTGAAGCCTCTACACTACCGGGATGACAGCAGGGTCCGGTGAGAAGAACCAAAGGAGAAAATTTCGATCGTTGCAGGGAGGCAAACGTGCAGGGGTAAACGGAAAGAGTTGAATTAAGGGAAATTTAGCCTGAAACTTGAATAATAACTTGATTTTGCTAAATTTAAGGAGAGTGTGATTAAAATTAATTAAACACGATGTCGTGCTTCACGACACATAATGTTTTATTTTAAAAAAAAAGTGCAGTGCTATATAATATGTTTGAGATATAGGATTATATGTGTACTACTGTAATCAAAAAGCATTTGAAATTCATTTAAAATATATCAATAGTAATTGTCTGCTAAATTCTATTAAGCATTTTTATGACATTTATAAACATCTTGCTACAGTCAGGAATTTATTTCATTTTATCTTCCGAAAATAAATTTGTTTTCAGTGAGAAGAATTTTCATGCTGTTGATTTTTCAAAATGAAGAATGTTATTGAGTAAAGAACATGAATGAAATTTTATTTTTGCAAGAAAATTTTTCTGACAGAAGTATTTTTAAACATTGCAGAATCCATTTAAAGATGAAACAAGAATATTTGATTAGTATAAAAAGTTGAAAGAGGATAAAGATTTCATTGTAGATGATCCTGTGTTCGGGTAGATCATTCTTTTCAATTAATGATCAAGCTATTGATAAGTTTAGAGAATTGGTGCTTAGTGATGACAATAAGAAACATTATTATTAAACAAGTTCCTTTATTATTTGGTTTTTGTCATTAAAAAATCATTTAGAGGTGTGATTGTTTCCCTTCTTGAGTTGTATCAAGAATTTTGAATTTGTACCAGTAACATGGTCATCTAAAGAGGCTTTCTGTAGGGGATTCCTATTAAAACAAGCATCATCATTAATGAAACTTGGAGCTATGATTTTGATACAGAAACAGCTCAACAATTGAATAAATGGTGCTTGAAAGCAAGGCCATTGCCAGAAAAAGTTTTGGAAGGGGTTTAAACATTAATATATAATGTTAATTGTTAGAAATGAAATATAACTAAAAATTTTGGAATGGGGTCTGAACCCCCAAAACTTCTCTTTGGCTGTGACCCTGCTTGAAAGACAAAGTAAAACAAAAAAAAGCAGGTTAAAATCACTCAAAAATTACGATATGTTATTTTATTTATTTATTTTTTTTTTTCTTGCCATGTGCATAAAATATGAATTCTTACCAACTGGTCAGATGGTCAATAAAAATTGCACTATGACAATGTGCCTTCTGGGAATGCAATTATTATATGTTAATTTTTAATCAATCATTCAACAAATATGGTTCTTATTCTGTTCTCATCTGATTTGGCTCCATGTAACTTTTCCTATTTTCACAGTAAAAATGTATTCTTCATTATCAGTTTTAAGTAATTTCATTTTATAAAAAGAAAATTTGAAATGAAACTTGAAAGGGTTTCATAAAAATGACTTTAAAGCATATTTGTATGATTGGATAAAAATATTGGCAGAATCTCAGTCTGAAAATATCATGGAAAAATTGGGGAACTTCATAAAAATGCAAATATAAATCATGGAACTTTTTATTTTTGCTTTCCAAACATGCCTGAAAGATCACTAAATAGATAATATTTTAGCAAAAATTGCACAGGATTGGCTGATTTGCAAAGTTAACATTAAATAAAAGAAAAACTTTCTTTTTTATTTAAATACTAGCCGCCTTCGGCGACCAGCTGGTTCGCGATCCCTGAAAATTCCGACTTTACGAAACTTCCGCTCGGTGGCGCCTGCGGCGCCTTTTTCCCGTTTCAGGTCTAATAACAGCTTATTGATATATCGTGAAAATCTGAAAATAGCTTATTGAAATTGCAGTAAATTCCCGTGCGGTAGCGCCTTCGGCGCCCTCATCCCTTTTCAATATATGAAACAGCCTGTTCGCTAACCATGTTATGATCTTTCAAATTTCTGACTTTAGCTAAGTCCCGCTCGGTGGCGCCTGCGGCACCTTATCCCCGTTTTAGAACTTACAACACCTTCCTCGCTCATTAGAATTTGAAACATTGAAATTTTAAAATATAGCAGCGCCATCTGGCGGTAGAAATTTCTGTAATATATTGTACAATTCCAAATCAACAAAGCTTTCAAATGATGTATTACTTATGAAAATATTTTAATTAGTAGCTGAGATACAAAAGAAAACCTAAACAGGAAACCTTAAAACGTGTAAATCGGGTAAAATCTCGAATAATACTTTCGATAATATAAAAAAACTTTAAAATATCTTTCGAATGATGTATTAAAAATAATATAATCATAATTAGAATTTGAAGTATTGAAATTTTAAAATATTTCAGCGCCATCTGGCGGTAGAAATTTCTGTAATCTACCGTTCAATTCCAAATCAACAAAGCTTTCAAGTGATGTATTACTTATGAAATTATTTTAATTAGAAGCTGAGATATAAAAGAAAACCAAATACCTTGCCTTAAAATCTTAATATGCCAACCAATTTCAAATGCTGTAACTCTTTTTTTTCTTTTTTTTTTAATTTAATTTTTGCCTTTTTTCCCTCTCCCTCAAGCCCTCCCTAATAATCGTACTCTTTCAAAAATATTCACAATCGAATTATCGGGCAAATACTGCAAAGTATAAAAGAAGACAATCTTTTCCCAATAAATATGTCATTTTTTTAATTATTCATATATTTTCATGAAAATTGAACAGTAGCTTTATAATATGCTGTCTGGGCCGAATATTAATTCAAATGTAACGTGAATGAAAATTTGAAAAAAATTTAAAATTGCAATTTCCCCCCCCCCCCCCCAGTATAAAACACATGATATCTTAATTGATTACAACCATTTCCGTTTTTATCACAGACAGTTGTCTCCGATCGAGACCGCTTAGAAAATCGTCTGCCTGTTGCCAACTAAATTTTATAGTTTAGTTAATTTTAAAAAATCTAATTGATGTATCGATAAGCCGCTTGCACTCTTAGATTTGGAAAAAATTCCCCTTTCATTTGGTACCAAATTCGTAATGATCGGACTAATATTTCTAATTTATTTTCCATTTTTTCTGCTTTTAACTCCGTTAAAATATCTACTTTTATGCAATCTCGGTGATCGCTCTTGAGATCGCTTTTTGATTAAGACATAGGTCTACATTTTAATTAATATCTCTGCAACTAATTAAAATTTTTAAATTCTGTTTTGACTATCCCCTCGGGCAGGCTTCTGAGCACCCGTATGTCAAATTTTGTAGTTCTGCGTTCAGTAGGGGCTGAACGTATAGATGCTCAGACAGACAGACAGAGAGACAGACAGACAGACAGACAGACATCTTCTTTTATTATTATAGATTCTTAACGCAACAACTTGAGGAGTAATTTTATGTTTAGATGTTAATATGTTGTACAATTAAAGGGATTCAAACTTTTATATTTTGTGGATTTTTTCTCAAAATTTTGGACTCTTTGTTTGCATTTTCTTTTTATTTTTGTGTGTGCTAACAACGTCAACAAACAAACAAGAATGAAAAAGTATGTGATTCATTTAATAGGGTGCAGTATACACAAAAGTATTACCTGTATGTAATAAATAGCAGGAATCATGGAAATCTGTTCAAATTAGTCAGGGAAATCAGCAAAAAATCTGGGAACTTTTTTTCTGATTTTTTTGTAGCTACCCTATGAAGATGATATAATAGATTTTAATCAATGGAATTCATACCTTTCAGTTTATACCACCATTCCTGGTACTTTTTGATCTCAATAGTACCTCTGTTTATAATAAAACAAAGAGTTTGTCAACAAACAAACACAACACACACTTGTAAATAGCCATCATTTTTGAAGATTACGATATAGCTGACATTCGACAGGGATGACAGATTACAAAATTTTAATATTTATATATTTTATTCTTTTGTACTTTACAACTTTAAAACGCCAGTTCTGTGGTGCTTTCTTATTTATTTATTTATTTATTTATTTATTTTTTTAAGAGTATTGACCTAAAATCAAGATGACTGTAAATAGCAAAATATTGCTCTGATTTTTTAAAAAGCTTTGGAATGTGGCTAACTTTATGATCTTACTAAATGCTGTGAAAATTTATTGAAATGTTTACTTTATAACATCATTAAGGAGCTATTTTATGTTATCTGGTAATTTAATGTTGCTTTTGATTTACCTTTCATATAATTAAAAAGTAATTTATTGACTGAAGATTTTGGAGAGGGTTGTTATGATTAATTCTGAGTTATAAATTTTGAATAGGATTTTTATTTAATTATTAAATCTTTATCCTTTCATGTATATTATTTATCTTTCCAGACAAATGTTATTGAAGCTTCTCCTGAAATGATGCAAGTAACTGAAAAAGAGTGGTACTATAGAAATGCTGAAAAAGAGCGTCATGGACCATATGGATTTTCTGAAGTACTTTTTTTAGTTACTGTTTTTAACACACTTTTATTAGCTTCACCTGTATGTATGTTTGTATGAATGTATGTTTGTAACCGCTCTGGGAGCAAACAAAAATTTTATATTGTAAAAAAATACTTTCCCTACGTGAATGATGTGGCGTTGAGGTAAAGCTCCGCGCTACGAACCTAAAGGTCCAGCGTTTGATCCCAGTCAGGGGAGATTTTTTAAAAATGGTTTTTGTTTAATTCTAAGTTATTTTAATTAAAGATTTAAATGTATGTAAATATTATGGTGTGTCACTCACACAATTTTCTCTTACCCTGCATTTTAATACTAAGATAGATATTTTGTGCTTTTTTAGTTCACATTTCTATAAAAGCGTGTTCTTTAATTTTTTAAAACAATAATATCATTCATTTTAGTAATAAAACTATACAGCATATATGTAGTCATTTAAATTTCAAGTATTAATTTTAAAATTCAGAATTTTTTATTAATAAAAATAACATGAAAGAATTGGAAAATGCTAAATAACATATGGTTTCATTTATTATAAATTGTCAACAACAAAGGATTTGTTGCCAGTGTGTGAACAATTCGTCTATGTGTCTATGTCTCTTCAGTTGATATGATATCTTGGATATGCACGAATTATGGATCACATAACTTCATGAATTCATGACATTTCTTCAATTTATTTCTACTATTTTTTTTAATAAAAGATTTAACAATTAAAGTACAATACATAAAAATAATTAAAGTAACTAAATCTATAAAACATATTTTTCATTAAAATTCCTTTGTTTATACAAAATTGCGATCTTTTTCATTTAATTACGATGTTTAATCATATTTTTCTTTTAATAAATTTTGGTTTCACCGTGTTTTCTGATTTTGGAAAAATAATATAAGTTGTAGTTATTTATGTCTTTTACCCTCCATTTTAGGCATTTCTTTTCTTAAGGGGATTTTCCCCATTTCTTTTATTATTAATACCATTATTATTTTTTGCATATTATTCTTCTGGTTTAACCAAGTTTTAATTCTTTATAGAATAATCTAGTAATAGCCATTAAATTTTATGTCATATCCATAATTTGAAATGATTTGTCTATTTTAATTTCACTTGCATGTTGATTGGCTCAGCCAGTTCTGCGACGCATTAACAGTTCGAAAATTCTCTCTCAAAAAAAAAAAGCACTAGTGAAATTTCCAGTCTTGGCTGATTACTCATACCAAACAGATGTATTTTTTAATTACTAAATCTTTACTCATTGAGTCCATTGAAAATAATGCATTTCTGCAATATTATAAAATATTTAAATTAAATTTGTAAACTGTTCGCATCACAAAAATGCAGTTCATAAAAACATTTTAAAAATTTCAAGTTTTCAAGGTTATTTTTCAAGTAGTAAATGAAATTTTTACGAAGGTCACCAGCTTATGCAAAATCATCTACTTATAGTTCAAAGGAATTTCGTGGAACAAAGCAACCATAACTCGTATCTTCCTTCAAGAAAAAAATTTCTCTGAGTAAAAAAATGCTTCAACTCTCCAACTCATCACGTTTCTGTTTTCATTGGCATCTGTTATTCTTTTTCTTATAAATGCAAGTAATAGTAGTTTTCCTGCCTCTTTATCTCAAGGTTTGAGAAAAAAAAATTTTTTAAGTTATTTTATAACTTGTCAGTTCATTCCAAAAATGTGTTCCTAGAATAATTTTCTTTTAAGAAAAAAACCTGATCTCCACTAAAGCATCAAAACAATCACTTCAGTATCTCTTTTATCTTAGCAAAAATTTACATTTATAACATAGCAGAAAAAGCCCTTTTTTTAACGTGAAAATTTAAAATTTCTTGTATTTTAATTATGTTCGCAAATTCCGGTGGCAGAGTAATTTAAACGATCCGAATTACCTTGTGCCGCAAAGGGTTAAAATACTCCGGAATAAATTGAAATGTTGGGATCGATGCAACTTTTATGAGTTTTTGTTGTCAATAATGTTTACTTATAAAGTTATTTATTTATTAAATTAAATATTATTTGAATTTAATAAGGTTTACTTACAGACGTTTCAAACCGAAAATTTCTCGAAAAGGAACAATGCCTAATTTTTTATTTTTTAAATATTTATGATCAGCTATGTGTCTAAAAGCCATTTTTAAAATTAGTTTAGTAATTTTTAAAATAAATTAAGTAGTGAACGTTAAAGGGTTAACTTGCTTTGATTTAAAAAGTCGTTTTGCGCATTCAAACCCGCAAAAAACTAAACCCATATTTACTACCGCCACACCTTTTTGTAATGAAACCACTGTAAGAACAGAAAATGAAGCCACCAAACTTAATATTAATGTTCCCATTAAACCTAATAAAAAACTCTTTCAATGCCTCCGGAATAAAAAAGATCCTATCAACTTTAAAAACACACCTGGAATTTATAAAATTAACTTTGATTTTGTAAATAAAACTAAAGCCTGCTACATAGGCATGACTAAAAGATCCAAAAAAGAACATTTATCTGATTTAAAGTTTAATAAATTATCTACCGCCTTATTAGTACCTATAGAAATAATCAGATTAACCTAATAACCTTTAACATCCAAAAAATCTTGCCCTATAATAATCACCAGTTTGCCCGTAAACGTGAAACCATTCTAATTATAACCTCTAACACTCCTGTAAATGACAGAGAGCACAGTTTTATTTTCAATGAATGGCAACACCTGTTAACGAAAATGAAGCGAAATGAAGAGGATCGGCAAAAGAAAGAAGAATGAAAATAAACCAGTGAAGGACAGTCACTAATGTGCGCTGAAGATGATTGTGAAGGCAATCGAAATACATTCGCACTTTCCAAAAGCATGAAATTTATAAGGTATTTACTTTATTTAAAGTAAAACTGGATTGTTACTCATGCTTAATTCAAATTAAGAAATATTTTTCTCTTATTCAATTTGTTTGCGTTAATATTTTGCCTCTCATTCAGTTATAAATATTTTTATAAAATAATTTAATAAAATTTCATATACAAAATCTTATTGTGGTATTTTTAGAATATTATACTGATTATTAATTATTATTATTCAATTTATTATTTTAGCTACATTTATCATTTTATGTTTATGCTTTTTTAGATGAAGGATTTGTGGAAAGAAAGTGTGATTCATCCTAAAACCAAATGTTGGGCACAAGGCATGGATGGTTGGAAACCTATCCATAACATTCCTCAGCTGAAATGGTGTTTGATGGCTACTGGCTCAGCATTAATGAATGAAAGTGATTTAGCCAATGAAATTTTGAGGATGCTTATTAAAATTTGTGAATTCTTTCCTAGTCGGTAATATTTCTCTGATATTCTTATATTTTTTATAGAGATATAAGATTGCAATCTCGTTCTCCAGAACAGTTCTTTAATTTGTATATTTATATATGCTGATATTGCCATAAATGACCAAATACTTTCAATTTTAGATATTTTGCCAAATACCTAGATAATACTTCATGAATTATAATGAAACTTTTAGGGGTGTAAGGAACATGTTATTCCTCATATTTTTCAGCTAAATTTTGTATGTTGCTTGAAATGTATTGTTACTGTATTATGTGATCATAATCAGGGCTCGAAAATAAGTGTTCCGTTGATCCGGGACCACAAAAATATTTAAAAGACCTGTAAAATATTAATTCTAGTGGTCCACCAGACCAGTGAAGCTTGTCAATTTTTTTGTATTTTTTACTTTTCTCTAAAATTGCGCATAAATCTGTCACAGCATAGTATATTATAACAATAGTAAGTGTACTTCCTTATAATTGTCAACAGGCCTCGAAATTAACAGTGGTCTTTTGGTCCAGGATCATGAAAACATTCAATGTACCAGTGTGAAAGAGTTTCTTCACATATTTTGGTTTTATTTACATTTTCAAATAAATTTAATTATTAAATATTATACTTTCAATAAATAAAATTCATATTAAAATATCTAACGAAATTCTAAATTATCTTTTATGTTTAACCACATTTGTCTCTCTATAAATAAATATCTTGATTTTAATAATATTTTATTTGTTAATCTATCTTGTTAATCTATCTGTTGAAAATAAAAACATATTCTTTAAAATTAGTAATTTATCCCTAGTAATCTAAATGCATTTTTGTTAAATAACGCTTTTTCAGAATTCTATTCTTCCAAAGCTAAATCGTTTTATAAAATAAAATAAAATGGTATTTTCATGTATTAACTGCTGCTTATCCATAAATTGCAATTCATTCCTTTAAATTGTGCAAGTTTATTTATTATAGCTAAATTGAGCAATAATTGTCATTGAAATATCATTAAAGGGTAATGTATACCTCTTAATGACAAGATGTCGTAATAATTCCTAGTCTTTTTGTCTCCCCAGCACAGATGATTTTTGAAGCGAAAAGGGTTGGCATAAATTTTATAACGAACTCTTCTAAATTAAAAATACAGCAGCCGCTGCTTTATAAAATCACGTTTGTTTTCATCAAAATGAATTCATTAAGCGGCTGATTTTTATATCTGGTGAACATGCCCAAACTCAATAAAAGAGTATTCATTACCTAAATATGGAAAGAAATTCTTCTTCGTCCTTCCATCTGTCAACTAGCCATCTGTAGAAATGGAATGTTTGCTACTTATCATTCATGTAAAATTTTCATGAATTAAGATTAAATTAAATTAATTTTAATAGAGGAATATTTTACTTTAGACTATTTTTAGGATTGAATCTATATTATTAAAATTACTCATTCTTCTAAATGGACGCTATTTTGAATCGGTGAAGTGATACAGCTTAACTGCAGACCTAATGGAACATTCTAGAAGGAATTTTGAAAAACGTAATAAAAGTGACATCATGAACTTTAATTAACGAAATATGAGCATCAGAAAAATTATTAATAATAGTTTTAAATTATTTGAGCACGATGGAAAATGATTTTGAAACTATTTAACTATTATTTGTTTTTGATTTTTGATTGGTGAAATAGTTTGTTTACCTTTTCGAAGACATTGAGCGTTTTGTTTACAAACAAACGCTTCATGTGAAAATTTTTTAACTTTTCTATTTCTTTGAATTTTGAGAACTTTTAAAAGATTAATTTGGGGGAAATAAATAAATAACAGCCAAAGTATTTTTTGGAGGATTTGATGAAAAATAATTAAATTCAATAGTGTTAAAATTTTCAAATTTTAACACAAAGTGTGTAAAGCAGGGCCCGAAATTTCAACTTGGATTACACTTGCCGAAAAAAAGTTTTACTCGCCACAAAATAGAGTTGTCATTTTTTTTCTTTTTTGTGCATTTTGGATTTTTTTTTTTTTTCCTGACTATTTGAAATGCTTTTACAAATGTACTTAAAATTATATATGTTAAAAGTGTGTCGTTTATCATCATGTCACATAATCATCTATAATTAAAAATCATTATAATGTATTGTATTTGAGCTTTGAAAAAGGTTAAAATGTCTAATAACATAAATGCAAAGAGTCATTAAGGTGAAGAAGAAGAAAAAAACTATTTGTGTTAAACAATATCCTGTGAAAATCATTTTATTATGAAAGATTAAGCTTCCTTATTTACCTATTTATTTAACTTTTTACATCAGAAAGGTCTTTTTTGGCGATTTTATTTTTGAAATCGGACGGAATATCGATGTGTATAACTTGTTCATTGTTGTCATTTGAAATAGCCATTTTGGAATAACTTTTTCTGTAAAATCGTTGCTTACATACCTACAAATCATAACAAACGCAAATCCTTGAAGTTTCAGTAAAAAACTGGAAAATGTGAACTGTTTTTTGATCACTATTCAACAAAATAAACATAGGCAGTATCTTTAAAAAGGCTCTGGTTTATTTTCATGCGCCAATATCGCATAGGCAAACTTTCACATTTCTCTTCTGCCGGATAGTGGGTGACGAGCAAAAAAGGTTCTCTGCTCGTCTATTCTCATTCTGCTTGGAGAAATCACAGTGGGAGAAACGAAACTGCAGAAGAGATTAAAACTTTTATGCATGCACTATAAGATGGCAAGATTTTGCCATATTTAAATCTATAAAAATAATGTTTTCTGTCACTATATCGTGTAAGAATTCTATCTATAACTAGACCAAATTTTTACTCCCCACAGTAAAAATTCCACTCGCCAATGGCGAGCTGTCGAGTGGAAATTTCGCGCCCTGGTGTAAAGAATTCATAAAGTGTTTTAGGTCTCATACTTTCTTTTCCTTCCTGAATGCACATAATTTAAGTTTATTTGTCACCATTTAAAAATGTTATATCAATCTTTATAGTCTAATTGGAACTATGTATACCTCAATGTTATGAAGTAATATTTTTATCATATTTTGATAAAAATTATTTTTATACTAATCTCTTCATCATTAATTAATTATTATTATTATTTTGCCATAATATATATATATACATATACACTATTAAATTAACTTCAATAATGCTAATTATTAAATATTTCTCTAGGGATTCTGATGGTGCAATAATCCGTCCTTTGCCTCGAGCAAAGAGGCAATTATCTGATTCCACTTGTTTGCCGCATATTGTTCAGGTACTGTCTTTTGTGGTTTAAAATTTACTCAATGATAGTCCTTCAGATAGCTATAAAGATGTTGAAATTTCTGAAATTAATATATCATTTAACTAATATTACCAATATAATATTTGATTTAAAACTAATTTTGTATTTTAAAATATAGGTCCTATATTTATTTGATATATTAATGGTTTAAATGAGAGGTCTAAACTCTCCATACTTAAAATACAAATTTATTTCTGTAGATCAAGTGAATTTTTAGGTTACATCATTGTTTTGTTTAGTTACATATTTAAGTTTTCAACACACAGTTTTATTTTTTTCATATTAATATCATTGAAGTAACATTTCCAAAAATTTCAAAAGATTTAACTTTTACAAACTAAATTGTGATTTACATGCATTGTTATTCAAGAAGTGCATAATTTGATAATTTGCACTTCTTGAATGATGATTTGATAATTTTGCATCTCTCTTTAAAATAGATAACTAAAGTCATATTGGGACTGTTTTTAAAATGTAAAATACTATTGTATACCTAAGTATCATATCCATATTTCAATTTAAGGCATTAAGAAATAAATTAATAAATAACATTTAATAATTTGTTCAAAATTTTTGAAAGTTACCAAAAAAAAAAAAAAAAATTCTAATCTTAATATCAACTATTTATATATACCATTTGGAAATTGTAGCTTAACAATATGCTTCAGTTTCATAGCAGTTGTCTTTTTTATAAAAATAAATATGCCAAGATGATTAGAAAAATATTTTACGATGAAAAATAAAAAAAAAAATGGATATACTGAGGAAAAACAAAACAATATATGAATTTTTTGCAAGTTACACATACACATCAATATCACTAATAATAAATCTGTATTAATAATGATTAGTATTATTTCTTTCTATTAAAGTAAATAGAAGAAATGTGTGAAAAATCTGGTTTCAGCATAAAATCAACAACAATAAAATTCTTAATTTTGAAGTAATAAATAGAAAACTAAATATACAATTGTGTTTATGAAATACATTATACAAAGTTAAGACTATTACATGGGTATGTGAGGGACTTTTGTAACCTTAGAAGAATAATTTTTAAATGCTGAATCTCATTGAAATCTTTTTTTTTTTTTTTTCCTGTCTTTATCTTATTATTTTTACATTTTGCTGTAGGTTGGCCCTTTCTTTCGTCCCATTCATTACCTTTCCTTTTCATTCTATTTTCACAGCTGGTAGGCAAGATGTGCTGGGTTTGAACTTTGGTTGTGCTCATTGGCCTAGCCATTCAACCTAGTCATTAGAAAGACACCTCACAGATGGTATTTCACCCTAGCCCAGAACCCTTGAGTAGACAATTCACCTTAATCACAAACACCAACACATTCATTTTCTGTCAGTCTGTCTTGTGCTTTTGCAGTGGCAGGATTAGCTTCCTTAATTTTTATAATTTTCAAGTTACTTCCTTCATTGCAGTTATATAAGTGTTAATAAACTGAATTCATATACTGAAAGTTGTTACTTCATTAGTTAAGATTCCTGATTGCTTTTTATAATTTCATGTATAGCAGTAAAAAATAAATAAATAGTGTGTGGGTGTGTGTAAAATAATTTTATATTCATGAAAACATACTACATAATACCTCAAGTTCCATATTAAATATTCATCATATGACCATATTATTTTTTATTATTATTTTATAGCTGCTGTTGACGTTTGATCCAATATTAGTCGAAAAGGTTGCCATTTTGTTAACCCATATCATGCAGGACAATCCAGCCATTTCTAAACTTTACCTTACTGGCTTTTTCTTTTTCATTTTGATGTATACTGGATCAAATCTTCTTCCTATTGGGACTTTACTTCAAATGACTCATTCATGTCAGTCTTTCAGGTGTGAAGAGGTATTATATCATATTTAATTATCTTTGAAGTATTATAAATATTCTGTTGAATCAGTTATTATTATTATTTTAAATAAAATTTGATATAATTTGTCATCTTTCAAATTTTTGAAATTAATATAAATATTATGTTAAAGATAAGTGCAGATATTGTTGCTGGTAATATTTAAAAGAAAAGCAGAAACAATTTTAAGAGTACAAATTGAAGAAAATTTTAAAAATAGTTTCAGAACCTCTATTTACCTTTATTCATTAAACCTCCAAGACTGGTCAAATGACCCATTTTAAATTTTTTGTCAGAATTTTGTGCAAATAACATTATCACATTGTCCATGTGTAATGTACCAAATTGTGCCAAATAATATATTTTTGCTATACATAGTATATATAACATTTTAAAGACAGGTCATTTGACCCGCTGTGGTAGGTATAGGTATACATGAAGTATCAGTAGGTTTAGTGTTAAAATTATACTAATGTTGTATCTAAATTAAAAAAAAAAAAAAAAAAAAGACTGAAAAGATATTTTTAGACTAGCATCCTTTTGTGGCTGTCTAACCTCATCCATTCAACTGTTCAACTTTTTATCTATTATTGTAACTATTTTTAAATGCAATTCTTTTTTTTTCTTGAACATTAATATGTTTCATTGTGTGATTGTATAAATATTAGAATGAGTATACAGTTTTTAATTTTAGAGCCAAGCTTCTTCAATCATGCAGCGAAGCATTTTGGGGCAACTCTTACCAGAAGCAATGGTTTGTTACTTAGAAAACCATGGAGCCGAAAAATTCGCTCAAATATTTTTGGGTGAATTTGACACTCCTGAAGCAATATGGAGCAATGAAATGAGGTAAAAAAATATTTTCTATTATTTAAGTTTCTGTTTTATTTTCAGTATTTTCTTTAATTTGGGTGTCTATATTTCTTCCCATTGTTTATTATATTTTGGTAATTATTTCAGCAACTGGAAAGTCTATAATAAGTGCTTAAGCTTTCTAAAAAAAATGTAATATTTTTTTTTTCTTGTTTCTTTTTAGGAGGATGATGATTGAAAAAATTGCCTCACATATAGCTGATTTTACTCCACGTTTGCGTTCAAACACAAGGGCTTTGTATCAATATTGTCCTATTCCGATTATTCAATATCCTCAACTTGAAAATGAACTATTTTGTAACATCTATTACTTACGTCATTTATGTGATAACCAAAAGTTTCCAGATTGGCCTATTTTAGATCCTGTAAGAAATACTTTTTTTGTATTTTATAACTTTCATAATTAGGTAATTACTGAAGTGTGGGATTACTAAATGTTAACTATTAGCGAATTTTCAAATTTAAAGTCAATTTTTTTTTTTTTTTTAACAGTATGTTACGGAAGTCTTGAAAATAACACACAGTCATTAAAAGACTTCAACTATTCTGGAAAATTAATAATTAAAGCAGCTAATATTAATTCATCAGTATGTTACAAAATTTGGACTACAATTGGATATATTCCTTTTCACCTTCTACAACTGCTAATTTTATTGTTTAAAAAGCAAATTTTTGAACAGATTTTATTATGCTGTCCTCCACATACACTTTAGCATTGAGTCCAGTGTTAAAAACAAAATGCGATTGTCAGGAAAATTGTAATTTTAGAAATTATTTCAAAAATGGTAAGAATAGACAGTGAACGATGCCACAAAAAATATTAATTATTGAATGAAAATCAAAAAATATTTTAATACATACAAAAAAAAAAAAAAAAAAACTATTTTAAAGAAAACATAGTAAATATCTTCTTATGCATTTTAGGACATCAGATAATTTAAAAAAAAAAAAGAATTTTTATTGTTAACCCTTTACCTGCCGAAGAAAAATTACAAGATTCGCTTCCTAGTGCCAACATTTTTCACACAGACGCGTGTAGTTATCCGTTCACTGTTCCCAAAATATTCCCTTTCTGATTCTTCCCACACCCCATCGTCTCTGAAATAAGTAAACCCTTCAAAAACACTGTCATGGTCATTTACTTGCATTAAAAAGTTTTGAGAATAACAGCGTAACACAAAGGATTGTACTTCAGCAAGACGTGTATACATGCCTGGGGCAGTTAATGCTTCGGTATAGCAAGATGAACGTACATGCCTGGCACAGTTAATAGATTAAGTGATTTGGGCATTGTAATTTATTCCTTAAAATTCCTTTGTTTATTTATTTATAACAAAAACATGCATATAAAAACTTACAAGCATTTTAAAAAAATAACTTTTAAGCATGATAAAAATGTTTAAATTACTTGTATATTTTGCATTCAAACAGTACTGTTACTTTGATCATTTCTTTTGGACATAACAAAATACAAAATATTTCTTTCTAGAGAAATCTTATCTTCAAAACCGCATTAAATCCTAAAACTACTGTTAGTTAAGGAAATTATAAATCATCTTTTTTCTATATTCATTATTTTCCGTTAAGAGACCTGAAAATAAGTTAAGCTGTTATTACACGGTATTCCTTGAAGCGACAAAAATTGTGGCAATGCAGACACTCCCCACACGAAGGGTTGCTAAGAAAGCATTACTCACTTGTCACTCTCTGAAACACATTCATATGCTCGCATTTATCGCTGTGTGTTTCAGTGTGATTTTTTATATTTTTGCAACACTCAGATTTTCTTCTTTCATGTACATTCTTTGATTAGACACAATTATGAATTGCATCAAATCTATGAACTCCAATTTAAAGATCCAATACAAAATATATGCTATGACAGTAATATTACTTTTGTTGGTTGCTAAACTGAAATAAAAATAACTTTTTAACATAGTAAAATATATTTTAATGTTATATTAAAATAAAAATATTTTATTGGATTTACACTAAATGGCTTAAAATAATAATAATAAATAAATTTTAAAAAGTGACCAAATCCTTCTGAATAAATTATCAATAAATAAATAAAATTAATCATCAATGAATAAATAATATTTTTAAATTTTTAAATGATATAAAATTTCATTTGTCTTAGTTAAAAAATTTAAGAAATAAAAAAACTAAAGGCCTTTACCCTCCTTTTATATCTTTTCAAATGCTGTAAAAACACGTATTAAATGCAAGGATAAAATCACCCTTAAATATGCTAGTATCATTATCTGATTTTCAAAACTTTTTTCCCCCTAATAGCGGAGCACTTGCGACTAAGCATTGGCCGGGGAAAGGGATGGGAAGGGGGGGGGGGGGCGAATTGATGACCATTTGTGAAGGGGCACCCAATGGGCGGTCATCCCTACCACTATCAGGGACAACACCATCCATGCCTTCTCCGGGATTCGAACCCGGACCCAACCGTGTGGGAGTCAGGGACGATAACCATTACACCGTCTAAACGGTGATTTTTAAAACTCATACTATTAAAAATGTTACTGTTTAAAATTTTTTAATAAAAGTATTGTAATTTCTTAATTATTTTCTTTTACTTATTTATTTATTTGTTCAAATGTTATAAAAAAAATGCATAAATTGTATTCCATTCATATAATATTTTTTATACTTTCGAACATATATTAAGTTTAAAATTTTTACTATTTAAAGAACTTTAAATAAAGGTATTGCATGCTCTTAACTTATTTTCTTTTTTATTTTAATAGTGTAAAATATGTGTTAAATTATGTACAGTCAGATCATATTTATTATTACACGAAAATATTTAGAGAAATAAGAAAATTATATTGTAATCATGAAAAATATTCGACAGTGAGATTCTCGGATATCTATACTTTTTAAGAATTTTTTATTTTATTTATTTATTGATATTAGAGATATGATGGCAGTTTTAAACAAACAGCAGTAGCGTTTTTATAGAGATTAAACAAACATTTATTATAACAAATAGTTCATTATAATGTAATTCAAATTTATAAAAAATACAATAAATAAATAAATAAAGTAATAATAATACTGCATAATTTTATTTACTAATTTGACTTGAAATTACGAATATATTTTTTTCTAAAAATCAATCATTGTTCATCCCCCCCCCCCTTTACCCAACCAAAGCTTCTTGTGTCTAAAAATTTTATTTTATTAAAACACAATTACAGACATTTAAACATTTTTTTTTCCTTTTTATAGATGAATGCACATTGGCATTCGAAAAAATTAATAGATAAAATAAAAATGTCTTTTGTAATAAAATTTAGCAATATCATGAATGCAATTAAATGGTTCAGCATATGCTTTATAGATAAGTAAAACGGTGTTAATCTTCCTGCTATCCTAGCATGTGAGTTTCGAAGAAAACGACCGGAAACTTCAAACTATCGTAATCTGGGATTAAACCTGGCACCCCTCCCCCCCTCCCTTTTCGTCTACTAGCTACGAGAGTAGAACCAGTGGTGTTTAATTAAGCTGTTTTATTAAGTGACTAAGCATTAGCATTTTGAAGATTTCAAAGTGCTAAAACGTTATAATAATACTTCAGAAAAAGTGCGTATAGAAATTTAATTTATAATTATGTTCATTCTAGTGAAAAAGGAAGAAAAATGAATATCACAAAGATATTTAAATTTTATGTCAACCAAGCGTATTTGCCTAAAAATCTAGGCTGTAAGGAGGTAATTATAAGTTCATCGTGAAACAATATTTTTTATTTAAATATTCATATGTCATGTACACTGCATTTTTATGAAATTGTTCTGTCAACAAATCCCTCTAATCCACAACTGATATTTTAATGTCAAAAATTTTTTTTACAGCCGAGGCTTCAAAAAAGTAATTAAAAATAAAATTAACAAAACCATTAAGATATACAACCTTTTACTTATCTTCACGTTACATCTTTGGTAGACTAGTTTCATCTGGGGCGCCCCAGCTTGGTCACTACCTTGTTTGGTGTTCGAAACTGTGGTCTTCCTGTCTTCTTGTTCTTTTAAAGACTTTACGCCATTGGCGGTTAAGGATAGCACCCTCGTTGCCATTACAACTGTCTAACAACGAGGGTGCTATCCTTAACCGCCAATGGCGTAAAGTCTTTAAAAGAACAAGAAGACAGGAAGACCACAGTTTCGAACACCAAACAAGGTAGTGACCAAGCTGGGGCGCCCCAGATGAAACTAGTCTACCAAAGATGTAACGTGAAGATAAGTAAAAGGTTGTATATCTTAATGGTTTTGTTAATTAAATTGCTTCATGGATAAAATGTTTCAAGTATAAAAATAAAATTATACTTTTAAAAAATTAAAGAACACACTTTTATTGAAATGTGAACTAAAGAGCACAAAATATCTATCTTTATAGTATTAAAATGTAGGGTAAGAAAAAATTGTGTGAGTGACACACCATATTACAGGGAGATTATAAAATAATTTAGAATTAAACAAACGCCATTTTTAAAAAATCTTCCCTGACTGGGCTCGAAAGTTCGACCTTTAGGTTCGCAGCCCGGAGCTTTACCTCACAGCCACAGCGTTCACATAGGGAAAGTCTTTTTTTTACAATATAGATTTTTGTTTGCTCCCAGAGCGGTTACAAACATACATACAGGTGAAGCTAATAAAAGCGTGTTAAAAAAAAAAAAAAAGGCCAACAATTCTTACGTTTTTACCTTTTTTCTGCATTTTTTTTTTTTTTTTTAGAAGAAAAAAATAAGTAATGAAACAAAGACCAAATTATAGTAATTAAAAAAAAGTGTATCCTATTATAATTAACATTATTATTATTATTATTATTATTATTATTATTATTAAAAAGTAAAAAATATTTAATAACAAATCAGGGTAACGCATTGAAAGAAAAATAAATAAGTAAGGTGATGGGCAAGTAGGATTTATATATATGTTACGGTGAAACACCGAAATCTGGAGAATGTCAACTTTCACCGGTGAATGTCAACAAACACATAGTTGCTTGGTGTATGTCTGAAATATTTGCTAAATACCCTTATTTCTGACTTACACCAGTAAATGTCGACATTCACCATGCACTAATGGTGAATGTTGAACAGGTCCGAGATGTATATTTTCTTCTCCGTAATTCAGTCGCGATAAATTTTTCGCCTCTCTTTCTGAGAGGAATGACTAAGAACTGAAAACACACAGTACATTCAAAATGAGAAAGGAAAATAATAGAAGTTAAAAACTTACTTAATTATACAGTACATTCAAAATGAGAAAGGAAAATAATAGAAGTTAAAAACTTACTTAATTATACAGTACGTTCTAAATGAGAAAATAAAATAATAGTAATAAAAAACCTACTAAATTATGTGATTCAAATCTTATTTATTGCAACAACTGAAACTATTATGACACTTTGAATTGCACAAGAGGCCCTTGCTTTTACAACTGCATTTATTTGTGGAATACTTCTTTTTGCAATGACAGCGTTTATAGCCTTGCCCACCGCTTCTCGAATTAGCTGCAGCTGTTTCTCTCTGCGAAATTTCTTGAAAATGAATCTCATCAATGGAAAGTAACTTTTCTTTACAAATTACGAACTGATTACGTGTGTAAAGCTGCTTGAGGGTACCATTTTCATTTGCAAGTTTATAGAAGTCGGAGTCTTCTATTCCAACAACAACCGCTAACGCATTTCGGTTATCTGTATGACCACGGTCGACATCAGGGACTTGTATTCGTACAGTATCACCAATTTGAGCAGGAGGAAATTGTTTTTGTGAGGTTCGTAACATTTTTGTTGCTTGCAGTAGAAGATTATCTTTCGCGGCCGCTCTTTTTATAGAAATTAACTCGTGTTTTTCAGTCAGAACTTGATGTGAAGACATGGTAGATTGCAAGTCCTCTTCAATATTTTTCTTTGGAATATGGTTTTTGGTATGACCACCACTCAAATTTTTTTCAGAAGTATTACCAGTTTCTTCAAGCTGTTCTTCGGTTTCAAAAGTATTGGCAATTTCTTCAAGTTGTTCTTCGGTTTCGATATTTGCGATTTGTTCGCTAGGCAAAACAGACTATGCTATGCCTCTTTTCGCTTTAATGCCAAACATGACTTCATAAGGACTTTGGCGTATTCCTTCGTGGTATGTAGTGTTCTTGGCAAATTGGACAAAGGGTAAACCTTCTGACCATTTATTTGTATGGTTATCGTTCATCCATGCAGTTAGCATATTCTCTATATCCTGATTGGCCCTTTCAACTGAGCCTTGTGTTTGACTATGCCGAGGCTTTCCATGAACTATCTTAACATCTTTCCACATAGCGTATATTTCGGATATGACTTGATTACTGAATTCTCTACCATTATCTGATTGCAATATTGCTGGAGCACCAAATGTTAAAAATATTGGAAGAACGTGATACGCTACTTCTTCCGCCCTCTTAGTTTTCAAAGGTCGTAGCTGGACAAACTTAGTTAAATGATCTTGATACACCATTATGAACTTATATTCGCCATCTCTGTTTGACTGCAGATCTATCAGATCAACTTGACATCTTGAGTTTAACTCAGAACTGATCATTGGTTTCACAACAATACCTTTCCTAGGTGCACTGTGTTTCACTTGACACTGTTTGCATAAATTTAAATACAACATTACAACTTCATATGTAATATTTTTGTATTTATTTTGCAACTCTTTAAGCATACATGTTCTTCCTCTGTGGCTTATTCTGGTGTGAGTTTCATATAGTATACTGAACAATCTCATTCAATTCTCATTCTCTACCAATTCCTCATTGGTAACATAATACTGTATATTCGTTTCTCCTGGTTTTAATGGTACAATTAACTTCTCTTCATTAATTTTTAAAACGTCAAAACGTTTTAATTGTCTGTAATCCAAAGGTGTGTTGCACTTAGTTTTAGCAGAAACCACCTCAGAAATTTTTTTAGAGTACTTTTCTTGAGAAAAATAAAAACAATTGTCTTCTCGTTTACCCGCAATTAATGCATTTAACTTTTCAAGAAAAAGATCACGATTCACTGCAGTATCCATTCTGTATAAATTAGGGTATCGGAAAAAAAAAATTAAGAAAACGTTGCTCTCACCATCAAACCTTGCATAAGACTGACAAAGCTGACTGACTCCAAGCAGAACAAAGGATTTGGTGGGAAACAGCCAGTCGCCTCTTTGTCTGCTCCTCTCTTTTCAACCTCCACCAGAGCATATCTGTGATTGTCGACATACACCGGTGAGGGTCCGGATGTACAAGAATGTAATGAAATATTCGATCTTTCACCGATGTATTTGGTGTTTGTTGACATTCACCGGTGAAAGTCGACATTCTCCAATTTTGGTCTTTCACGGTAACATATACATAAAATAAACCTTTTCTGTGTTATATAATTTACTTTCAATTTAATTCACTCACTTTTTTATATATTTTAATAAATATTTTTTTAATAAAGCTTAGTTGGAAAAATATTAACATAAACGATATGAAAATATTATCTAATATAACAAATTATTCCAGAAAACAAGACATTCCAGAAAATAAATAAATAAAGAGTACTAAGTTTAATTTTGTTACTGAATTCTGTTTTCATGAAAAAATGATAAGAAAAAAATAAATAAAAAAGTACAATTATCAAAATGTGAAGGTGAAAGAAAGAACATAAGCTTATTATAAATTGCTGTATCTCAAAGTTCTAAAACAAAGCAAGTAATTCATAAAGTACTTTTATCCTAATTATTACAAAAGAAAAAATACGACGTGGATAAAATAAAATATAAACGGATAATCCTACAATTGCTTTTTGTGAAATTCGCCAAAATAAAATCGCATTTAATTAAAAATATAAAATAATAACAATAATCGGAAAAATACCTACATTGAATAAATACATACAATCACATTTTAATACAGATTTTGAATTAGACATATAAGTATTTATGTACGATGAGATAAATTAAAAATATCACATTTATTTGAGACTCCCGCCATGGCCCTACTAGATCATTATTCGCGCGCCAAGCATGCTTTCTTCCTGAAGGGAAGAAGGCATGGGGTGTGGGAAAAGGGAATGACGTCAGAAGACGTCACACTCCCAGAATTTCATTGGTTGATAGACACGATGTCGCTCGAATACCGGCGATAAAATTGCTGCAACAGAAAAAAGTTGCTAGTTTCGAGCGACACATTGGGAAACCATTGCCTTGTACTGTGTCGCTGGTAGATTCAAGCAACTTTTGACGCTCGTGTAATAGCGCTTTTATAAGACCTTTTTTTTCCCTTTTGTGTGTGTGTGTGGTACATTGAATCAATTACATTTTGAATGTTCGAAATCGACACATTTTAACCCAAAATAATAAAATTTTTGGATATTTATACAAAGGTTTTACAATAACTTACAATAATTCTTGACTTTGAAAACAGAATTAGAAACTCAGTGAAGAAAAATAATAAAGTCAATGAGAATTAAATTTAATTGTTATTAAAGATTAAAGTTATGATGTGCATTCAGGTTTGGTGCCCACCTTTTTGAGAATTGCCCAATTACATGCTTTCTTAAATTTAATTATTTCTGTATTAGAGTTTTAATAGCATGTGTTTAAGTTTATGCATATATATAGATGTGTGTGAAAAAATAAATCTTAAAAAAGCTCTCTTTCAACTTTAAAAAAAAAAAAAACTGATTTTTCTGTCTTTATGAAACTATATTTTGTTATTTTTCATAATTATGATACGTATTTATTTGAAAGATTATTTGTCTCTAATGTTCACCTTTAATTTATATATGTACAATTGAATTTGGTAATTTAAGACAATTATTGGTTGAAGACAAATGAGACAATTTTTTAGTCTAAATGTTAACAATGTTTACAATGTAATAACTTAAATCTGTCTTTCTGCAGATAGTTGATCTAAAAAATTAAAATTTTTATGCAGTAAAATATGCAAATGAATCATTGCAATTCAAAATGTTTAATAAACAATAGTTTACTTTTAATAATGTAGTTTTTTTTTTTCTTTTTTAAATATATAATTTTTTTTTTCTTTTTCTAAATTATAATGAATAAAGTATATTAATTATATAAGCTAGGGGTGCACAACCTTTTTGGTTGGTGGGCCACTCGCGCTGTTGAGTGGGACATAAAGGGCCACAGACGAGGTAATATAAAAGAATGAAACTGTGCAGATGTATTTGCTGTATAATATATATATATATATATATATATATATATATATATATATATTTATTTATACACGTGTGTGTGTGTTTCTTAAAATATATATAAATTTTTTTAATCAGCGAGTCAAGTGAATCTCAAAGTGTAATAATCATAAAGTTATTGAATAGTAAACAAAAGAATCAAATAAATATATCATATAAAATAAAAAAAAGGATAAATAATATGTATTGCTTTGCAGAGAGAGGGGGTGGGGAGGAAGGTTATACTGGGATTCTCAAAAACACCTAGCACAAATGTAAAGGCAGATAAAGGGTACCAAAATAAGCAGTTTTATTGTAGGTAAATGGGTATTTGCTTTGAGGTATTAGATGGCACTGGCGAGATCTATAAGTGTAAAAGCTTTTCAGGGTTTTAATTGTCAGTTTCCACATGAATTTCAAACAATGTATTGCATCAGCTTACTGTTCTGCCATGACAGAAAGAACATGGTCTGCAAAAGTCTTAATTAATTTAATGAGGATTTGGTTGCTAAACATTATGACAGCAACCAAGGGCATTGCCAAGGAAAGGGGCGCTTCTATTGTAGCTCAGATATTTCTGAATTAAGTAAATTTTTATTTTTGACCCTTTAAACAAATAAGGAAATAGCCTCAGCCTCCTACGTGCCTCCTGCTGATAACATCTGTAGTTATACGTCTCTGTTAGCAATCAGCTAAACTATTATAATAGTTACCATTAGCAACTGAATACACTGCTGAAAATATGCGATATATCTTATATTTTTGCAAATGTAACCCCAATACATGCACGACCGCTGAAAATCTTGGTTTTATCTACACAGTCTTTCAGCCGCTGCCCCATTTCTGTTTGAAACTTCATAAATAATAAATGATGGCCATCATTATTGCGGTGGGTGTTTTTTTCAGCTTTACAAAATAATAAGAACCCACCGGACTTTTATTTCTTTTTTAGGTCGCCGGACAGAAATAAATTTGACTAACTGCACATTTGATGTTTTTTAATAGAAATTAATTACTATTATAAATTTATGCTACTTCATCTTTAATTTTAACACACATAAGGGAAAGAATTAAAAAAAGGGGGTAGGAGCTTTTACTTACTGACTGCTACATTTTTCAGTTTTTAATCTTCTCAGGTAGATAAAGATCACTTAAAGTAGATTATTCCATGATTTTTCCAATAAAAAATGAAGGAACATACTGTGGGTTACATTATTGAGAAATAGAATGGAAAACTTAGCTCTCTAACAGAAACATGTATATAAACCAACAATTCCCCCCCCCCCTCTTCCCTGCAAACAACAACAACAACAAAAAAAGTTTTTGTAAATGCCAGTTTTGCAAATGCAATAAATAAAATATTTTTTCTTTCTTTCTTTTTCATTTTTTCTCTCATGATTTTATGCTGATGATTAATGCAAGCTAAAATGTCTGTCCTTCCGAGGGCCGCAAATTGATGGCTAGTGGGCCGCATGTGGCCCCCGGGCCGCAGGTTGTGCACCTCTAATATAAGCCATGTATTAACTTTGCCTTTCCTGTTTTTATTTATTATGCAATATAGGTGAAACTTTTAAAAGATGTTTTAGAAGCTTGGAAGCAAGAGGTTGAGAAAAAGCCTCCAATATTATCCATTGAGGAAGCTTATGAAACTTTAGGTCTTAAAAGAGAAGATCAGTGAGTTAAATTATTTTTATCTGCGTTTTATTTTGATTTTTTAATGTATTAAATTGTATCTTATCTCTGGCCATTAAAAAAGAAAAAAAATATGAAGTGACTCCTTAAATTTTGGAACATTAAGTGATCAATAGTTGTTTAAATATATTTAAATGAAAAAAAAATCATTAAAAACAGGAAAATCATAATAGGTGTCTCAGTGTTTCTTTCCAAGTTGTACATCATTTAATGAAATGTATCCAAATTCTTTTGTATGTTCCTTTGATTTTGAAAGAACTATTAGTAAAAGTTTGCAATATCAAATATTTATTTATTTATTTATTTATTTTTTTAATGTTTTAGACAATTTAACACTATTAAAGGGAATTTTAAATAGTTTGAGCCCATAGACTGTGTGCATAAAAAAATAATAATTAATAAATTCTACTTGTATTCTGTCTAAAAAAAAAAAAAAACCTATTAATTCTACACTTATGTACATCTGTACAGTTCTTGTGGTGATAACCTATAACAAATTTGCCAATTCATATCTTAATTGAGTGTAGACACTATCATACTTCAGTTAATTCAAGTCATTAGTCCGTAATGATAAAGAATATTTTTTGTATCCTTGTTAGAGAACTATAAGTCCTACAATCATAGGGGTGCAAAATTCATACTACAATATAAATGAGACAAAATTTTCTTCTTAAATTAACAATTTTATAGGTAGAAAAATATCTTAAACGGATACTGGTATGAGTTCTGTGCCAATTTTCCATCCCTGCAATCATCAAAATCTGCATAAATTGTGCGATAGTAACCTATAACATACCTACCAACATTTAGCTTAATTATGTAAGATGCTTAGAGACTTCAAATGCACTTCAAATAATTTGAATCCATTGGCCATAATGATAATAAACTCTTTTTTGTGTTCTTGTAAAAGAAACTATAAGTACTGCACTTATCATAATCTATACAAATAGTGCAACAGTGGCCTATAACATACCTACAAACTTTTAGTTCAAATGAATAAGACGTTTAGATGCTATCGCAGTGTAAATAATTTTAGTTCATAGGTCATAATAATAAAGATTTTTTTTTCTTTTTGTCCCTGTACAACTTCTGTATGTTGTGTACCCTCATAAAAATCTATGGAATTTCTGCAATAATGACTTATAGTATACTTACCAGTTTTCAGTTCAATCGAATAAGGCATTCTGTTGCACTTAATTTGAGTCCATAGCCATAATGATAAAGAATTTTTCTTTATGTCCCTGTAAAAAAAAAAAAAAAAAAAAAAAAAAAAACTGTAAGTGGCACATTTATCAAAATCTATTCAGTTGATGTGACATGACCTATTGCGTACCTACCAATTTTCAGTTCAGCCAAACAATACATTTAGACCTTAAGTTCACAGACGCACACATATATACATCCATATAAATATAGCAGAAATGAACTCAAGAAACCTCAAAACGTATAGGTACACCAACATCTCATAATGAAGTTTTTTCATGATTACAATATTTTCCTTACATAATGGATATTCGGAAATTAAAAATGAAAATACCATTGGTGAGTATGATAGTTATCCAGTATGTATATATATATAGTGAATTTTTCTGGTCAAGTTGAATCTCACATGTTATTCTGTACTCAAATTAGACACTTAACTATTTACTTTTAAAGAGAAGAAGATTACATACTTTGGATTTAATTGAGTTTGTCATTTAATTTTGTTAAGTTTGGTTGAATTTTTATGTTTTGACGAATCACATCATTACAGTGTAAGGTATTTCCCTGGAAATAGGTTTTTTATTAAGATGGAAATTATTATTTGGGGTTTATTGTTTATTAATGAAGAAAATGGCAACATTAGCCTTAATTATTCATTTATTGAGCCATATTTCATATGAATAAAAGTAATTGTAGCATTTTTAAAACATAATGTGTGATTATATATGAAAAAATTGTAAGCTGTGTTAAAAAGAAGGGAAAAACAGAAATTAGTGTCATTAAAAATTTATTTCTTATTCATTAATATATTATTTATATAGGCTACTTATGTAATATAGACAATTTTGTCTATGCTGTCATATGAACAATTTGTAAAAAATTTTCATTTATTTACTTTTAGACCAGAAGAAAATGTAATTAGAAAATCTTATTTCAAATTAGCACAAAAGTATCATCCAGATAAAAATCCTGATGGGCGGGTAAGTTTTAAAAATGACTTATTCATAAAATCTTAAACAATTTTTAATTTAAAAAACGTTTTCATTACTGTTCATTGTGATTCTATATATTTTTGTTAAAGAATGCATCTATATATCTTGCTGTTTTATTCAGAGAATTTTACAACTAAAATTCTATAATGCTAAATAACTATAATGCTGTGTAATGTATATTGTATGTTGTATTGCAATGTTTTCCATGTTTTAGTTTATTAAACTTATATCTGAATCTTTAACTGTGTATTAAATAAAAACTTGCTTTGCATGATATTTGAAGGGAAGATTTAGGATGTGTACATTTTCTTTAGTTCAATCATTTTATTGCTATACCATCAGACAATTAAATATAAAATATGTCAGAAGTTTATTTCTGAATCTTTCAGTTAATTGCCCTTATATAAATTTCAACTTTTAAATTTTTTAAATTGTCTCATGCATTTTATTCTAAACATATTAATATTTTGTTTGCTATTCCTTAATTTGATTTTCTGACAGAGACAGGAGCAGATCAATCAGTTTCATCACTTCTCCTTCACCCTGTAATTTTATTGCAGTATGGTAGATTAAATTCTTCATGATTTAATTCTGTTTTATTATTATTATTATTATTATTATTATTCTTTTAACATATTGCCTTTTATCATAGTGAACAAATTTTTAAAAACTTAAAAGTTTTCTTTTTTGAGCTGGAAAACTGAATTTGCATTAAAAAAAATATATATATATTTATATTTGTAATGGTCAATCAGGAAAAATCTTTGTATATGTAGAGGTATCTTTCCTTTGGGAGAAAGAAGTGCATCTTTCAAAAAAAAAAAAAAAAAAAAAAAAAAAAAACTTTACTGCCTTTAAAGTGAATGGTTGAGCCATACATCTGCAATGTAATTTAAAATAAATTTGTTGATTTATTATTATTTATTTATTTTTTCATCTCAAAAGAGCTTTTAAGTTTTGAGTTAAATTTACACCACAAAATAAAAAAATTTAAATTTACGTATATATGTCATATTAAAATTGACAGCAACACGTTAAAATAATTAAATAAGTGCAGTCAGTGAACCAATTGGTTGTTTTATTAACTCGAGATGTTGCCTTCACGCGACGGTGAGCCATCCTTGTAAACTTGCATCTTGCAGATCTAACCACTAGTAAAGCAACTGACTCGAACATTGAACATACGCTTCTTGTGGGAGGTATCGCGTGATGCTGAGGGCTCTAATTGGCTTAGGAGAGTCATATGATAAATAAGGAAGGGTCAGAGCATTCTGGATTAGAATTATCTTTGCATTGCACAATGTAATAAATAACAGTTTTGTTTCATCAGAAAATAAAATAAAAATAACTTTAAGAATTGAGAACAAGTTAAAGAATTCGTAATTAATGAAATATTTGGAAAATGAATTAATGAATAATTAATTAGGGTGCTTATCAGTGGATTAGTGGGAGGTAGATTCATTTAAGTTTGAGAATGAAGCTTTAATTTTAAGGGGGGCTTTTAATTATATTTCATATATAAATGTCACACTATTATTTGGTGACATATTATTATCCATAGTGAGGAAGGGTTGTCTCTCAATAAATAGTCTAGTTGTTTTATGCAGCCATTTTAATGAGTGCTCTTCGACAGATTGCAGTTTATTTTCAAATCTCTAGGTCCAAGCACGCCGACACATTCTGTCTGCAGCTTAGACAGACAATACCGTCTCTTTCACGACCACATCCAGGAACTGCAATATGTCCCACTACTGGTGCCGATATTTGACGTGGATTTATTTAAATAGGAAAAACACACAAAAAAAGGGCGCCGATTTTCATGTGTGTTTGCTTAAATACTGCTCATCTTGGTGTGAATTTATTCTCCTACTATGCTCTCTTATTGTTATTGTTATTAACTTAATGATTGACAGTTTAGCTGAGCCCGGAGATCCAGGACTCATTAATATGCATTATTTTATCACAAGAAATGTAAAATTTGCATACGGCTGAGCACTTTTAATTCTAAAAGTTGTCCACTTTTCTGACTTTTGTGTTTTGAACATGCTTTGCTGCAAAACTAACTTTACAGGGGAAACTTTAGACGGTAATTCAAGTTAAGAATTTTGAATGGGATTTTTTTTTAGAATGTCGCTCAATATTAATAATTTAAAATAATAATTAAAAATCGTAATTCTTTTTTTTTCCCATTTCATGTGTTTCTTTTTTCTTTTTTTTCTCCCTTAAATTTCGGCTAAGATAAAAGGCAACACAAAGAGTAGAATTAAAAAAAAAAAAAAAAAAAAAAAAAAGAGCTTCTGGAAATGCCATTTTAAAATAAAATTTATAAAATATGAAGTGATTATATTTCTGTAGGATTATATGGGAAAGTAGATATGGAAGATTTAACCCTTATGTACCAGTAATGTTTGACAGTATTATTTTAAAACAAAAGTACTGTTAAAATTTGGCATTTTAATAACTGGTTTAAAAGGGACCATACAGGGTTTTAAAAATTTTGCTTTACATTCAGCCCTCTCATACCTCCATGTTAATTCTTATATACTTATGAATTGTTTATTACAATGTGGAAAGTTAATCAATATCTCAAATGTTAATGAAATAAAACTTTTTTTTTTTTTTTTTTTTTTTTAAGAAAAAAAAGCTCATATGGAAATAAATTTTTAATAAAACTTTAAAGAATTCGTTTTATTATTGTGTAAGTGGTCTTTCAGTTTTTAATATCATAAAAAAAAAAAAAAAAAAAAAAAACTATTTTTTTTTTTTCTTCTTTTTCAGGAAATGTTTGAGAATGTAAATAAAGCATATGAATTTTTGTGCAGTAAATCTTCTAGACAATGTGAAGGACCCGATCCTCATAATGTTGTTCTTATATTAAGAACACAAACTATTCTCTTTAGTAGATACAAAGATGGTATGCCTGTTTTAATTTATTTTTGTAATATACATTTCCAGTTTAGAAATTTTTTTTTTTAAATTTTCATTTTGAATCATTAATTACATAATGTTTCTTATCTGCTTGATATAGATGTATTGATTTTCTCTCTCTCTCTCTCTCTTTTTTTTTTATTTATACATATATATATATATAAACTTGTATCAAAAAATAATAATTTTAGGTGATGACAATAACATCATTGATATAATGTTACAAAATAATATATTATTAATATTTCTTAATGCAAAACTGTTTTAATATTTTTAAAATGTAACATTAAAAAAAAAAAAAAAAAAAAATGCAAAATATCTAGAAAGCAAAAGAAATATTTTTGTGTTGAGTAGCTTATGATTCCTTACATAGGTGATATACTATAGACAATGACTTTTTTGTCCTCCTCAGAATTAATACATAAACTTGTATGACAATGAAAGACTTTTCAATCACACGACTTGTTCGCTTTGTAATGAACCCATTACAGAGAACTGAAAATTTTTTACTTCCAGTTTTTTATTTACATATTTTGAGATATAATGAATACTGTTTGAGCATTTTAAGATGATATCTGTTTGTGTGTATAAAAAATTTTGTGAACTATGAATCTCAAAAATCACTGGACAAAATTTAAGGAAATGATATTTAGTTGGTGTTAAATTTTTTTAAAAAAGGAATATTTATTTTATTGCATGTCAAATTATTAAAAAAATATAAATCATTTGTAAATAAATAAATGATAGATTGATTATGAAATTTTTAAAGAAATAAATATCGTATGAAACGATATATTAAATTATCTAAAAAAGAAATAAGTGCTAGATAATTATGATATTGTGATCACTTGAATCACAAAATAGTAAATTAATGTAAATTAATTATCAATTTTATTTTATTTACTTTCAATACAGATGAGGTCGGAGAAAGATTTTTCTCTAGAATTGGTTAATTATATATGTTGAAGCTTATTTAATTTCTTTTATTTTATTTATTTATTTATTTATTTATTATTATTTATTTATTTATTTATTTTTATTTATTTATTTTTTATTTATTTATTTATTTATTTATTTTTTTTTTTTTTTTATGGTAATTTAATATTAGAATCTTAAATTCTCTGAACTCAGCTGCATCAAGATAGCTGCAAGAGAAGTTAAAAGGAATGAATAAACTCTTACCTCAAAATGACAACAGCATAGTTTATAGACAAACATCTATTTATTGATGACATTTAGTGATGAAAATTAAATTCAGAAGCTTCTGATAAATAGGATGATCACAAGAAACATTGACATGTAGCATAATATGACATAATTTTGAGAACCAAATGCAGATTACTAGCTCACAGCAAAGTGACACTTATATTCATGAAGTCTTTACGTTCATCAAAAATTCAATGTTGGTTGGGAAGTTTATATTCATAAAATCTTTACGTTCATCAAAAGTTCAATATTGGATGGGAAGTTCACATCTTCTCTTTATGTATGTTCTGAATTGAATGATTACATTCGTTAATCCACATGTATTTTTATTATACTCTTTCGTTTTATGCACTTCCATCAACATTAGATTGCAGTCTGGAATTGTCACCGATTGGTATTAAATAACAATAATAACTAATTTCTCATGAAATTGCTTCACAGGAACCCCGGAACACATCTCTTATCTTCATTTGTCATGTTGCTGAAATTGTTCTTTAAATCGCCGATAAAATATGAACCCTATGCCGTTTTCTTATTACATAGGTCGAGGAGTGGTGTCATTCTTTCGCAATACACTGGGAGCACGATTCATCTTCTTCCCCTCTGCGACTGATGCCGATGGTTGTTCGAGCGAGAATGAATGGGGAACGCATCCCGCCGTAGCGGAGATGCTCCCCCAAACCTCCGTTGATGCTCGCTGTCGATGAGCTTGTGTGGTCTTTTACTCTCACCAGTGGCGGGATGCTCCCCCAAACCTCCGTTGATGCTCGCTGTCGATGAGCTTGTGTGGTCTTTTACTCTCACCAGTGCATCCGTTCTTTCCCCAATCGCTCCCTCTTCCTATCCGAATAGATGCGCGAGATGAAAGAGCGTGCATTAAATATTTTTTACATATATATATTCTCTGTCTATAACTTTAATCTTTTCTCTGAAAATATTTTTGCTAGGGCTATAATTAAATTCTTTATAATTTTTTTTTGCATTTAAGTTCTAATTTTAATAATTTTATATATTTTTTAAAAGGACGCCAAATAGACACTCATTTAAAATTCCGCGGAAGATTACCTCCGGAATTTTGTTTGTCTGGGAATTTTGAAAACTTGGAATGGGGGTGGTAAAACTCTTGAGCGTCCCTTTGGATTCTGGGGTGAATGCACTAAGTTGAACTCTTATTTTCTGTGGGTGGTAAATGAAAAGAAAATGGCTAGATTTTGAAGCTGAAAATATTCTCTTGAATAATATTTTTCACATGATCTTAACCTATTTTAATAGTTTTGGATAATATTAATTCTGATTTAATTAAATTTATTTTTTATTTTTTTATTTTTTGAGCATTTTAATTCAGATTATTTTTCTTAAAACTCTCTTTTAGAAATTATTTAATGATTGCTTTTGGAAACGTTTTTCTCTGAGTATTTCTAATCAGAATTATAAAGTAAGCCATGTTAAAACTATTTTGTAGTTTTAACAGTTGGATCATTGTATAAATTTGTGTTGGAGATCAATTGCTCAAAAGGTGGTACTGCCATTTAATAATAATAATAATAATAAAAAAAACAGAATTTTTAATATTGCAGTATGAGACAAAATTTTGCATAAATGTATATAATGAGCATTATTCTTAACTTTCCAATGCGGGAGATCTTTGTGTATGTAGAGATATCTTTTCTCTGGAAAAAAGAAATTATATCTTTCAAAAAAAAAAAAAAAAACTTGGTAATACCTTTGAGACGAGTGGTTGAACCTTAGATCTGCAATGTAATTTAAAATAAATTTGTTGATTTTTTTCCCCCCATTTTTACAACAACGATTTCAGATGTTATCTATCAATATGGCATAAAAAAAAAAAAAAAAAAAAAAAAAAGACAGGATAGACAGTTGATATCACCAGAAAAAACATCTTTCTATTGCCAGCAGCAGGCATAGATGCGTAAAGATATGTGATTCTTTGTTCTTGGTAAGTATTTTTGTATTCACTAGTGTCTTTACCCTATATGATTTTTGGCCTTAACCCCTTCCACTCCAGGGACGTACGTGCGTACGTCCTAGTGTTAATGGCCGTTAATACCATGGACGTACGTGCATACGTCCAAAGAAAGTATACGATACTATTTCAAAATTATAATCTGGTATTTCAGACATTTACACTACAGCTAGCCTGGAGCGGAAGGGGTTAATATTAGACTTGTAGATTGAAACTTTTAAGTTATTCATTCACCAATGGCTTTATATCCTTTTAGCTTGCTCACCACCTTTTTTTTTTTTTTTTTTTTTTTTTTTAAATCTTTTGGCTAATTACCACAATAAATTATTCTCTTGTCCAAATTTTTTGAAGGAACTTTTTTAAATAGTCAGATTTTTTTAAAAGCCTATTTTAAAATGTCTTCTTTTTTTTTTTTTTTTTTAAGTAGAAATTACATTGTCGATTGGAGTTGTACCACAATTAATGTGTTCACCTGTTATATCTGTGTTTGCAGATACAGTGGCTTTGCCAAATAGCTATTACGTGAGAAATACTGAGTTGGTAATCATCCAGGGTGTCTCTGTGGTAAAGCAGAGTGCTCGGGTTCGGTTCCTGGCTCGTATATTTTTTGCATAGTTCGTAACTTTTTTTTAAAAAAATCAATCTTCCACTCTCATTTCTCTAAATGAAAAAAAAGTTCTCGAAAAAACTATTTTTCTACATGAATTTTTCTTAAGTCTCCAGAAAATATTTTGCCATAATTAATGAAAATTGTGCTTTTTTTTTTTTTTTTTTTTTTTTAAATGGTCACTTGACAGATGGTAATATTTTAATGGCCGATTACAGTGTTGTGGAATTATTTTGCCGTTGATTTTAAAAAAGAAGAAAAAAAAAAGCTTGGCAAAGGTAGATGCTGTTCAGCTTTCCATCATGTTTGTTCTCATAAATTTCTAGTACAGAGCATACTAATTCAAGTTAAGAGAAATGAATTTGGCCAATCACTAGACATGGTTACAGACTCATATTTTTCACCTAATAGACTACCCTCCTTTTGATTCAATATATTTATCTTATCCTAATTTGCTGATTAGTTTTATTAGGGTTAGCTTCGTATTTTACTTTCTATTCAATTCCACACTGTTACAATGCAATGATTCCCATACTGCAAGTTTCTGTGAAATATCGTCTTATTATTTTATTTATTACGAAAATTTTTATTTTCGAATAACTTACAAAGCTTTCAAATTAGAATGTTCACAGTTGATGTTCATTCGAGTATGCTAAATGATATTTAAAAAATGTTATGACGCCTTTACAATGAAAATATTCCTCATAATGGACATTTATGCAAAATTTTACCCTATTCTGCGTAAATTTCGAATAACTTACGAAGTTTTCAAAATGGAATGTTTATTGTCAGTTTTCTTTCCACCATCATAAATGATGTTTTAAAGCTGGTTTGATATCTTTACAATAAAAATACTCTTTTTAATGCTGTTTTAAGCAGAATTTTTCCTTATCTCCTATGGTAAGAAATTTATAAATTTCTGATACCTTATGAAGTTTTCAAATTAGAATGTTTCAAATCAATGGAGCTCTTGCCAACATCATAAATAATATTTTAAAACTAGTCTGATCTTCTTACAATAATTTGAGATAATGTGTACACAGTCTAACAAACTAAGTCACTAACTAATATACTGATTTTCAAACTGACTAATCTACTGAAGAACACCACATCAATTTTGTGATTTTAGGATTCCTCAAATTTTAAAATGTAAAAAATGTGGGGTCAAAAATTTTTACAGATATCTAAAATCCCCTTATCTGTATTTTGCTGAGGCACTAACTACAAAACAAAATGTGATTTACAAAAACAGAATGTCATACCAATATTATAAATGATATTTTAAAAGTGATCTGACATCTTTACATTGAAAAAAATACACATAATGGACATTTATGGAAAATTTTGCCCATATTCTGCCATGTTATGAAAATCATAAATTTTAAATAACTTAGAAGTTCACGAGAGGAAAAAAATGGCATGTTTATTATTTTTTTTTTTCAGTCACTACTTTATTTCATTCAGTCGCCATGTGGCGAGTGTATTTATTCAGGTCTACTTAATATTGTAATAAGATTACAAATTAATGCTTAAGCTTACTTTAAATTGAGTTTCCCAAAATAACTTTAAAAGAAAGTAATTGTGGTACATGTGATTATAGTAGTAGCAGCTAAGCTAAATCTACTTATTATTCTCTTATCATTCTCTTCTGCATGTGTGTCTGTCTGCGCTCTGCTCACACTACTAATTGTAGAGCCTCCAAATTTGTCATATAGGTACCTGGTACCCTGCAGGTGTGCACCTCACCGAGATAATTTCGAATTACTTTTTAAATTTGTTTTTTCGATTTTAAACATTCGCTTTTATGTTTCATTTTTCATGAATTTATTCTTCGATTGTAATCATCTGCGTGTCTTAGCAACGGCTATTACGCAATTTATTTTTTATTTAATACATTCATTTGAAGACGATTTTCTTTCTTTTCTTTTCTTTCTTTCTTTCTTTTTTTAATTATTATTATATTTATTGAAAATCAAATGGTAATGCAATAAAAATAAATTGTTATGTTTATGTATAAATTTTATAGTATAGCAACTTTTTATTTTTCCTTCTTTTAATTAATTCCTTTAAAAGAAAAATCTTTTTTTTTTTTAATTATTTATAATATTTATTGGGTGAAAAAAATGGTAGTTTATAGTAGAAAGGATTAAACTGATTAAAATTTGTTTGTTTTTCATGTTTAATTCCTTTTAAAAGAAAATCTACTTTTTTATTTTAATTTACTGGACTGGTCGGAATCAAATCATAATATAGTGTAAATAACGGGAGCTATAAAACACATGGTTAAAAAACTAAAATATATAATAGATGCTCAGATACAGTCATCTTTAAATTCTTAAATAACAGAAAATCCACAAGTCGTCGATAAATACCCAGATTGAAGTGCCCGAGAAAGACCTTTCTGTAGACAGTGGGAAACTAGACCCGATGCAGTACGGGCAGAAAAAAGAGCTGCCTTAGGCAACGGGTACCCGAAGAAGCGAGATCTAAAGCGATTTCAGTGGTTTTTTTTTGGTTAAGTTTTTATTTGTAATGTGATGTAAAAAATAAATACTGATCCAATTCCTTTGAAAATTCATTTAAATATAGTGGCCAGTGAAGCGGGCGTCGCCTGCTAGTATACAAATAATATCAGGCAGTTATATATATATGCATTTTACTTTTCACAAATTTTTACTGTCATATCCTAATAAAACCAGTAACTGGGGCCTATTGTTTATTACTTCAAACATAACTGTTCACTGAATAAAACCGATGTTATTTTGAAAATTAAAAATGTAAAATACACTGATGGAAAAAAAATCCCAACACCAGGAAGGAGCTGTGTTAGATAAACGAAATTTGGTAGGCGTGTTTATACATCTGAAAGATGACGTCGATTCAAATTTCGAGGTACGCGCATAAGTGTGGCGCTAGTAGCGACACTATGAACATGCAAATGAGGTTTGCTTTAAATAAGCGCTGTAAGGTTCGTGTTGTTATTTACAGTTGAGATTTGACGTAGTGGGTTAATGTTAGTCAAGGATGCCTCTAAGAAGAAGAAGAAGCCATTATCAACAGCTCACTGAGTTTGAACGAGGTCGTGTAGTAGGGCTACGAGAAGGTGGGTTTTCTTTCCGCGATATTGCAGAAAGACATGGCAGGAATGTATCCACTGTGCATGAGTGTTGGCAGCAGTGGTCAAGGGAAGGTACTGCCTCAAGAAGACCGGGTTCCAGGCGGCCACGTGGCACTACTGAGAGGGAAGACCGCCGTGTTCGGCGTATGGCTGTGGCTAATCGTACTGCGTCTGCAGCTGAAATTCGAGCTGCAGTTGGCACCACAGTGACACAATGAACTGTTACAAATCGGTTACTTCAAGGACAGCTCCGAGCCAGACGCCCTGTAGCGTGCATTCTACTGACTCCAAACCACTGCCGTTTGCGATGTGAGTGGTGTCAAGCTAGAGCTTATTGGAGGACTGAGTGGAGATCTGTTGTGTTTTCTGATGAAAGCCGGTTCTGCCTTAGTCGGAATGATAGCCGTGTGTTGGTTAGAAGGAGGCCAGGTGAACGCCTGCTAGCGACCTGTCTGCGGCCTAGACACACAGGGCCTACTCCTGGAGTTATGGTTTGGGGAGCAATTTCGTATGACAGCAGGAGCACTCTCGTGGTTATCCCACGCACCCTGACTGCAAATTTGTACGTCAGTCTAGTGATACAACCTGTTGTTCTGTCATTCATGAACAGCATTCAAGGGGGTGTTTTCCAACAGGATAACACTCGCCCTCATACCGCTGTTGTAACCCAACATGCTCTACAGAGTGTCGACATGTTGCCTTGGCCTGCTAGATCACCAGATCTTTCTCCAATCGAGCACGTATGGGACATCATTGGACGACAACTCCAGCGTCATCCACAACCAGCATTAAGCGTCCCTGCATTGACCACCCAAGTGCAACAGGCATGGAACTCCATCCCACAAACTGATATCTGACACCTGTACGACACAATGCATGCACGTTTGCATGCTTGCATTCAAAATTCTGGCGGTTACACTGGTTACTAATGTACCAACATTTCACATTTGAAATGGCTCTTCTCGCCAATGGCTCTACCTGTGATCTTGAAACTTTAATCAATTAAATATATTACCTAGACAAATGTATTGCTGAAATTTCATTACTGTACAATAATTTTTTCTTGGTGTTGGGATTTTTTTTTCCATCAGTGTATTTTTTATTATGAGACATGCTATTAAAATATGCACATAAAAACAGGTTAAAATAAATGTTTCAAAATTTATCCAAATTTCTTCATCATTGTAATACCAGCATATCATAAACATATGTGCATACTCAAAGAAACAATTATAAAAACTATTTAGTAAAACAAAATATTGTAATTCTAATATGCATGCTTCATTAAGTGTGTATGGTTTGATGGCAATATACCAACCTTCTAAGAAAATATGGGAGCTATAATTAGTGCATCCAGAGTTAAAAGCTTATGAAGTTAAGCTACTGTATTTTCCTGGAAGGTTAGCATGCTGCCGACCAACCATACATAGTTAATGATTATGCATATCAGTACCACTATATTGTGTTTTACTACAATAGTTTCTGTTGTAGTTTCTTTGAATATATATGTATGTTTATAATATGCTGCTATTATACTAATGAAGAAATTTGGATAAATTTTGAAACATTTATTTGAACTTGTTTTTCTATGGGTATTTTAATTGAATGTCTCATAATAAAAAATATTTTATTTTTTAATTAGTGATTGTGATGGTTTGGTGTTTTTGTACATTATTATAATAGCTCTTGGAGAGAGAAAATTCTATGCATAGCAATATTAATTTACAATAAATAAATAAATAAATAAAAAGATTTTATTATTTTCAATGTCTTTTTTTATTTTTTATGTATTCAATAAAATATTTGCTGCTTTCATTGTATTTTACTTTTGTATACTAAAAACATTTTTCTGTATTTTTCTTTAGTCCTTCATCCTTACAAATATTCAGGGTATCCAATGCTAGTGAAAACTATTCGTTTAGAAACAAATGATACCCAGTTATTCTCTAAGTCAGCACCTTTGCTTGCTGCAGCTGCAGAAACAGCTTATTACACTGTAAATTGTTCTGCTTTAAATGCTGAAGAGCTCAGAAGAGAAGGTGGTTTAGAGGTAATATTACATTTACTAATCATTTCTCTCTCTCTTTTTTTTTACTCATTATAATATTACATATCATTTCTGTAATAATATTCGTTTGCAAGGATTTTATTTAATTTTTGTAACATAAAGCTGAAAATGTTGTGGGACTTTCTTTTAATAAAATTGCTGTTAGGATTTAGGTTAATTTACATTGCTTTTCCAGGGTTTCTTTACCACCTAGAAAACCTGTGAAAATCGGGGAAAATGCATGGAAAATAAGAATAATAACAATATAGAAAATACAGAGTTTGTAATTTTTTTGCTTTTTCGTCTGAAATATTCTTTAATATGCATGAAACAGGATTAAAAAATAATTTAAAAAAAATCGTAAAATTTTATTCTTTAATTCAATAAATTTTAGGACCAAATTATTAATTCTAAAAATTGTTGTTTCCTTTTATTTGTTTTTCGTGTATGTTGATATAAACTTGGATGTATAAAACTGATGGTTAACGTTCTTTTCTTTTTCCTTAAATATTCAATTTCTTCATTGTTGAGTTGTCAACTATTCTTAAAAGTTTTATCATACTCTTACACACATAACAATCAATTAATAAATATCCCTGCTGCTGTATGGTTTCATTATTCTTTATCAGCTATGAACCAATAAACCTTGAACTTTGCTTGTTTTACTCCTTGAACAACTAGACACCTGAATTATTTTGCTTTTTTAAATTCATATGACTCCTAATGTATCAACCTGTGAGTATTGTTTGTTTATTATGGTTGTTTTCTGTTAGATTCTCTGTTATTTTGTACTTAATTGATTATTCCACTTTAAATTTCACTTCAATTATTTTCATGTACGATAGGGAGCCCACTAGTGATTTGCTATTATAGCTGCTAGTGAACGAAATCGTACATTGGTGCTCAAGGGTGAAAAAGGTCTCCCCTGACGAATTTTTTTTCCCCATTCTGAGCTTCTCCTACTTGAAAAATATTCATTCTTATTAGTCTGTGTGTGTATACTGGATGGTTGGGTGGGTATGTGAAATTAAATTTAAATTAAAAAAAAAAAAAAAAAAAAAAAAAAGTAGAAGGCTTGTTGCATTTGCTTTGTATTACTATGCAAACTTTCATTTTCCATTAAAATTTCAGTTTTTTCCTTTTTGAGTTGTCAACTATATTTAATGTTCTAATTATACTGTTAAACACAATGTGATCAATCGGTGAATTTCATTGTGGCTTCGTGGTTTCATTGTTGTTCATCTGCTTTGAAGTTTGCATTATTATATCCATATGGTTCCTGTTCTGGTTGTGGCAGGCTGGGGGAGTGTTGCCGGCATAAAACTAGTGTAACCCCACAGGCAAGTCACAAGTCTTGCCGCCTGCCTCCTTCTTCCTATCTTGTGTTTCTTAGGTTGTTTTTTCATTAATTTTGATAAGTTTATGGTTTTAAGTTAAGATTTGTTGTTTTACTTTATTGATTCGTCTGTTTTGCAGGCTGCTAATTAATAGATCTGGTTTCTTTACATTAGTGTATTTCATCCACTGATGATTTTTTTTTTTTTTTTTTTATCTTATTGGTCATTGGTGTTTCAGTGATCTTCTATCTGTTGCTTGGCTTCTACTATGCTTAATAGATCATCTTTATTATATATATATATATATATATATATATATATATATATATATTTTTCCCTCTCTCTCTCTTGATTTGTGCCTTTAAAAAAATAAATAAATCTAGGCATCTCAATAATAAAAAAAAAAAAGATTTGAATACCTTCTTCTTTTACGTAATTTTTACTATAAAATCTATACAATTGTAATGTTTTTCAAATATCAATTCCTTTTTGTGCTTATTCCAGGGTCACAAAAATGGTATATTATAGCAAAGTATTATATGTATGTTTAGATATATTACATATATGTTAGGGCAACACAGATTTTTCAAGGAAAACAAACGAGTTTTTTTTTTTTTTTTTCTCCCAGACATGAGTAAAAACCTTGTTTTCTTAGTTTGGTGCAAAAGTTATTATTTCATTTTTAGACATATCTTTATTGACTTCTTTTAAATTGATTGTTAAGAAAAATATTTTTCAGCAGTTTTTTACAAGCAAAAATTGTATCTAAGCAACTTAAATCGTTAGACAAATCCTATGACTAGCTAATGAAAAAAATATTAGTGTTCATAATTTTTTTTTTTTTAAGTAATTGAATTTTTTTTATTATGAAATTAGTTGATCAATCTTGTATTAAAAATTAGGGAAGTTTATTATTTTTAATTTCCTAGAAACAAACGTAATTTTCTCTTTGAGTAACTAATAACTCCTTTTATTGTATGTTTATTGTAAAAATTATTAAAATGAGTTAGTTTTAAGTGAAGTTATTTTTACTTTATTTTTGTATGATTGACTGTTTGGAGTTTTATAGCAAAAATAATTCTTTGTAACTTTAGGCTCTACAGGAGGCCTTTTCTCGATGTGTTGCTGTTCTAAGCCATTCTTCTACAATGGAAGATTTATCTGCTCAAGTATGCATTCATATATCTCGGTGCTTTGCTGTTGCAGCTCAATTTAGAGGTTGCCGAGAGCGTATGATAGAGATGCCCGATATGATCAAAGATCTTTGTCGCATATTGTATTTCAAAGTAGGTTAAAAAAGTTCATTTTTTTTTTATTGTAAAATATGAACTTTAAATAGGAATTTTTATGTATTCATGTAAATTTTTTCAAAATATGTTCCTTTTTGGGGAACTAAAAGAATTTTTAAACATATTAGTTTTTGTGTATTTTTTAGCATCTTACGAAGTTGTGTGCTGTTGTGGTGGAATGCATTAGTGCTCTTGCAATTAATGATGTCCTGCAAACTCATCTATATCAAGCTGGTGTTTTATTTCATCTGTTAATTTTTTTATTCAATTATGATTTCACTTTGGAAGAAGGTGGTGTTGAACGCTCAGAAGAATCAAATAAACAAGTAATTTCTTTATTCATTTTGTTTATGCTTTAGCTTTTTATATATTTTTCTCTATAATAAAAATCTCTATAATAAAAATATCAGTTAATCTATGTGAGTTTCTGTATCAATATGTTTATGATTTTATACTCTAAACACTCAGTTGTCATGAATGGGTTTTCATCTTATCTTTTGAGTTTCTTAGATCTTGAAAACTCATGTTGGTCTCATCACATTATTATTATACACTATTTCAATTTCAGAAAGAGTGAGACCATCAAATTTTAATAGTATTTATAAAAAAAAATAATAATAAAGTTCTATGTTAAACCTGCAATATTGGAAAAATATTGGTTCTAAAGCCAAAAAAGAAAAAAGAAAATAATAATAATAATATATCCTGCTCTTATATTTTTCTTGATTGAAAAAAAATGTATTTTTAATGGAAGTATTGTGTTTTTAAGTCACTAACTTATATTGTTATTTATGTACGAAATTTTCAATTTACGGGTATAAGAATCAAGCTGTTTATTTTCTCATAAATGTAACTTTTAATCATAGCAGATTATCACATTTAAGTCTTTCTTGGATATATATATATATATTTTTTTTATAGTAATTATTGTACAAACTAGCACATTCTAATGCATTTTTATAATAGTATAATTGTGTTTCTTGGATTTTTATTTATTTTTTATTTATTTATTTTTTTCCTTCCTTTTTAGGAAATTGCCAATCAGTTGGCAAAACTAAGTCTAAAAGCTCTCTGTAGGATTGGTGGTTATGGAACTGGTGATAATGAGACTCCAAAAAATGATGCAGTAAATATGTCACTGACTGCTATGTTGACGCCTTATTTAGTGAACCAACTTGGTTGTGGAGATGTAGCTCAGGTAAATAGTTTGCTGCATATACTTCTATCCTCAGAATAATATGAGTAGTTACTTAAAAAAAAAAAAAAAAAAAAAAAAAAAAAAAACACTTTGTAAAGAAATAAATGTCAGTCTTAACCCTTTATAGGGCCATTTTTTTTCTAGTAATGTTATGTTAAAATATTTTTGGGATTGAGATTGATTAAAAAAAGAAATTCATTTAGCTTATTACCTAAAATTAATTTGATTTTTAAGATCTTTTTTTTTTTTTTTTTGTGGTAAGTATGTTTCCTACCACCCACTGGGAGCTATTCAAAGGTAAGACATCATATATTTTGCATTTATTTTCATTTTGCATTGCATTATATATTTTTTGTAAAGTTGGCATATGGTCACCAACTTTAGTCAATCGTACATCATCTGGAACAGTTTTCTTGCTGCTCAGGAAACTTACAGACCATCCTTTGTGTTTATGAATTGAAAAACCAGAAATCAGTTGTCGTGCTAGCCGAAGTAAAAAATTTAATTGGTCTTTAAGTCCCAAATTTCTTCTACTTACTTTCCAGAGAATGAAGGCATTTACAATTGCCAGATCAATTAGGAAGTACAGGATTCAACATTTAAAAATTAATAAAGTTGGTGGGAAGTACAGTAGAGAGCCAAAAATCCGCCGACCTAAAATCCACCGAAGTCTGAAATCTGCACAGCTTTTCAGATTCAAACAATGGAATTTAAGTTACAAAACTGCAAATTAGAATTTTTGTAAAAGATCTTGAATGCAGATTTTGTGCTTGCATTTTATGATTACAATAATAAAAATATGAAAAACTGCAAGAACAAAGTTGCTGATAAGGAAATTATCTACAGTATATAAATTAATCAAAAGAAAATTATGATTATTATGATGATGATATCAATAAGGAAAATAATAAACTATTTTTTAAAAAGGAATGCTATCTGATGAAGGCATAGTTGTAAGGAAGAATTCAGTTAAATTCTTCGAAAAAGAAATTTGTGTTACAAAATAAGAATTGAAGACTATTTGCAATATATATTAAAAAAAAAAAAAAAAAAAAAAACTCAATGATATATGTGTGCATGTTCAAGTGTAGCTTAAAACAAACTCAGGGGTGAAACTTTTCAGGGGCTACCCCTGAATTCAGGGTTTTTGAAAATTTTTCTGTCTTTGAATTTCATGTAAAATTACTTTGTTTTTACATTAATTTTTCATTTTCAATGTTTAATTTGTCTTATAATGTATTACAAAGTCTGCAAATGTCACTTAATGTAGGTAGACATGTAATATATCATTGATAAATGTCCCCTATCTGCATGTAAGGAACAGTTTTCAGTGTTTTTGCAAGCTAGGTAGTTTCACCCCTGCGAAACTGCATGTGAACAGATTTTGTATAGATTTGATGAATATTTTTTCATTTTCATTTATTGTTTTCATTATAAATATTTTTTTTTATGGTCAGTGTTATTCTTATATACCTAATAATATAATATACAAGTAAAATTGTGTTATTATTCACTGGTATATGTTTCGTTTGATTAATATTCTGCTTTTATAATTCAAATTAAATATGATATTTATGGGCTCCAAAATCCGTCAAATCCTAAAACCCGCACAACCTCTGGTCCCAAGCTGTGCGGATTTTTGACTATCTACTGTATACTTCTTGTGTCCTTATAAAGGGTTAAAAGATAATTTCTAAAAAATTACAGTGCTTGGTAATATTAAATTTCAGTCAATATAAAAGTTAAAAGACTAAATTAAAAAAATAATATTGTTACTAAGACAAAAATCTCATTTCTTCCAGACAGAGGTAGAAGAAAAAAAAAAAGCATAATCTCCATTTACAATAGACCATTTTGAATTTTCTGTAATGAAAATATCTTTTTTTTTTTTTTTTTTTTTTAATTAGTTTAAAAATATTGATAATTTAAAAAATCTATAATCCTTGGAACAATGAAAATCTGTACTAAATAATGTTGGCTAGCAATTATTGTCTTAATCTAAAACTCATATTTTCCTTTCCATTCATTCAATTATTTTATTTTTCTTTAGAAATAATTGAAAAACTATATGTAAATTTCATAATTTTAAATACCCAATAAATAATTTATTTTTAGATCAATATTTTCAAAAACATTTTGTTAGTAACTGTAACAATGTCTTGATTAGTAATTTTAAAAAATCAGTTTAGATGGAAAAATACACATGAAACGAAAGGGACAAAAATAGGCAAATTTAAATCACTAAAACCTAATTTAAAATTGTGAAAAATCTCTAGACAAAATGATACATTACTAATAATTTGTAATTGCCCCTTTAAAGTTTGTTTCACGCAAAAGACTTTATCACGCAGAAATTAGAAAATAAACGAAATTATGAGTCAAATTCTGCTGATGCAAGTGTAATTTGCAACTCAGTCGACTTCAATCTTGCATAAAAATTAAGTCCAGAGATTTTTTTAGAAGCCTAAGACAACCGGTGGTCCAATGAAGAGCTCAGAAATTGCATTTAAAAAGCCAAATTATAAACATCAGGACGACTTTTGCCACAGTTTCCAACTGTTAAGCAACTTTATGTCACCCTTCTGTCCGAAATTATGCTGGAGCTAAATCATCTGAAGCCCCTACGAAATGTTGTGGTACGTGCCGCCAGTGCAGAACAAATATCGGCAGACCTGTGGCCAAGCCTCCATTGCCTTCCATGAAGCTCTGATCTGCTCCTTTGGTAGAATAAAATGTTTTCCTTAACGATTCCAAAGTTGTTCTTGTGTGCCAGCAACAGTCACCCTCTACAAAAACCTGACTTACATTTAAATTTTGTTTAATAGCATTAATAAATGGAATTATGTAATTAAAAAATTATCCTATTGTTAAATGTTCATTATTATAAAATAAGTTATATTCCTTCATATTAAATATTACGCTGAATACATATTAAATTATGTAAAATATGTTTCTGCATTATAATGAAATAATTTAAAAAAAAAAAAAAAAATTATTTTCATTTATTTATACACTAGTTGGCCTTCGTCTGCCTGGTGGTTGATGCTTCCAAATTTGCTGCTTGCATGTTAATCATATTTTTCAAAGTAACAGAATTAGAGTAATGAATGTATAATTCATTGATAATCTTTCAATACTGTATAATTTAAATTTAATTATTTACGAAAATAAACTTCAGTGCAAATTTATTAATTCATGATTTGTTTATTTGTCAACATGATAATAGTACCTAAATACTGCAAATTTATTATTTTTTTCTCATGCCAATTTGAATTTTTCATCGTAGATTTACATTTTTTTTTTTTTTTTTTTTTTTTTTCTTTTAATATAAATTTTTTTAATATTATAACAAGTCTGCTTAGACCTACATAATACTAATGATTTGTGCTTATTTTAATCTTCTTTATTTTTTAATTATCTTTTCTTTTATTTATTTAAAATCAGAGATAAAATTTTACTGCTGTTGTTATTATTTCAGTACATTGTTTCAGTCGTGACGTCATTTTTTCTATTACATTAGCTTAAGAAAAAAAGAAAATCTTTTGAAAATATGAATAATATTTTCTTTTCTTTATTTCAATACATTGTTCCAGTAGTAATGACATCAGTTCCCATCATAAGTTTCAGGAAACTTGGCTTTTTATTATTAAGATTTTATTTCTAAAATATGTTGTTATTTATATAAAAATAATCTTAACAATTTTCACAAATGTAGTAAATAGTTTGATAGTGTGTAAACATATATCTACAAGATTATTTTCAGTTTGCTGTAAAAATCAGTAACTGTTCTAGTTTTAATCTCAAAGTGCAATTATTTATTTCACTAAGGCCTTTAAATTTTTGAGTGATGTTTCCAGAAAGTTTTTCTAAAAATTATCCAGCACTTCCTTTTTCTTAATAAATAAATAAATAAATAAAAAGTAAGTATATAAAATTTAATTAATACATATTTTTTTTTTTTTTTTTTTTTTTTAATAATTTGTATGAAATTTCTGAATTGCATTCAAAAACTAATAACATTTAATAAAACTGTTGCCCTTGTAAGAGACAGGATTTCATTATACAATTCTATGTAACTATTTTAATAATCAAATGTATCAATATAGTTATTGAATAATATTTTAAAATTTTGTAGATATTGAAGATACTAAATAGTAATACAGAAAATCCTTATCTTATATGGGATAATGGTACTCGAGCAGAACTCGCAGACTATTTAGAAACACAACGAAAAAATAAAATCCGATCAGTAAGTTCATCCTTATATACTCCCTCTTTTGTCACATTAATTGATTGAATTTAAAATTGCTTACTTTTTTTTTTACTTTTAGGGAGAATGTGATCCCACTTATGGCAGTGATTTTAAATTTTCGTCTCACAGTTCTGAGCTTATTATTGGTGATATTTTTGTGCGGGTCTATAATGAACAACCCACATTTCCTCTTCAAGTAAGTACAAATTAGTTAACAAAATATTATGTTACTTGCAGTATTTACTTGCTTCAGTCGGTGCTATACTTAAAGGAATTCTCTAAATTCCATATCATTATTATTAAAAACTCAAAAATTAAAAATTACTGAAGTCAGTCAAACCCAAAGTTAAAGTTCCCACTGCATTTGGCAGTGGTTTTCCCACTTGCAACCAGAGGGGAGAGTCTGGGTACTCTCCCCTCTCCTGCGGGTAAGTTAAAGTTTCGAGAAATCCCACCAAAGTGCATACTGCATACACTTAATCAACACCCACATATCAAAATTCACCATTCTAAGTAGTTTGAAGCAGATTTAATCTTGAAAAAGTTACTTTTTGCTCCGTCCACTCCGGGAGAAAAGGGAGGGGGGGGGATAATTTTGGAAAATCCATTTAGAATGCATACTCATAACTGATATTTCAAAAAATCACTTTCCTAAGATAATTTGGAGCAGAGTTATTTGAAAACATCTCCCCACCGCCACCACCACTCGTTCTTAAAGGGAGGGAAGAGAGGGGGAATTTCACAAAACCTCTTTGTACTATGTGTTGGATATGTATTACCAGCCGACACATCAAAAATCGCTTTTCTGAAATAATTCAGAGCAGATTTAAGCTTGAAAATGTGTCTTTTATCCTGCCACTCTCCCTAAGGAGGGGAAGGAGAAGGAGGGTAGAAAATCTTTTTCTCAAAACCTCTTTGTAGTATGTGTATTGGGCATGCATAACCAATTGACACATCAAAAAATCACTATGAAAACATGTCCCTCCCCTCTAATGGGGAATGGAAGGGGGAATTCTATAAAATCTATTTACAGTGCATGCTGGGTATGCATGACCAACCCACACATAAAAATTAATCATTTTGAGATATTTTTTGAGCAAGGTTATGCTCAGAAACATATCTATTTTACTCTTTCCGGCCACAAGAGGGATTATGGGGGGGGGGAGGGGGAGGGGAATTTCTTAAAATGCTATTATAATAATTGTCAGATATGTATAAATAATTTATGCACTGAAATTTATGACCGCAGCTCTCATAGATTTCTCAGGACAAATTTAGCATTGAAAGGTGTAATTTCAATTTGCGCCCTTGTAATTCCCCCTCCCCCCCCCCAAATTGAAAATCTGAAAAAAAAAGGAAGGGGGAGGCTAGGAAATATTTTAAAGATGATGCATGGCTATTTTCAATATCCTTGTACCATTTTTGGTAGAGTTCTTCTCAAAAATCCGGTATTTGTGAAATTTCCTCCAAAAAATCTATTTTCTCCCCCTCCTCCTTAAAAATGGGCCCACCAGCGGCCGAGTGGTTCTGCGCTCAAAGCTGGTAGATGGGAGGTGCCGGGTTCGATCCCAGGTCGCGCTCATCGACCTAGCTGTTCGGAGTTTTCTGTGGTTTCCTCCGAAACTCGCGTAAATACGGGCTAGGACCCCTTAGAAAGACCCCCACGGATGGCATTCCCCCCCTAGGCCTAGGACACATCAGGAGTCAATCGGCCTTAAAACCTACAACCAACCAACCTCCTTAAAAATGAAAAATTCCAAAATCGAAGAAAATGGTTTTTACTCAAGTGTAGTCCCCCCATGTGCAATTTTTTTAGGTGAAATAATTTGGAGCCGAGTTATGCTTACAAACATGTTTTTTCTGGGGGTTTCATAAATCCCTGTTACTATAGGTGTCACTATAGATGTCTGATACGTTTAAACAATCCATACACCAAAATTCATTACTGTGGCTCCCATAGGTTTCCCTGAAAAGTTTAGCTCTAATAAGGGGGTGGGGGAGGATCCTTCAATTTATCCCCTCGTAATACCTCTCCCCAAAAAATCAAAAAAAAAAAAAAAAAAAAAAAAAATGAGTCTTTGGAAATATTCTAAAGAAGATGCATGGCTGTTTTAAATATCCTTGTACCATTTTCAGTAGAATTTTACTTAAAGATCTGAAATGTGCAAAATTTCCTCCAAAAAAATATTTTCCCCTCCCCCCTTTTAAAAATAAAAAAAATTTCAAAATCGTAGAAATTATTCTTTTTGTACTCAAATTTAGTCTCCCCATGTGGAATTTCTTCACGGTGTAGTAATTTGGAGCAGAGTTATGCTTACAAGCATGTTTCTTCCTCCTGCCCCCCCAGGGTGAATTTGGTAGGGAATTTCGCAGAAGTTCTTCAATATAATTTGAAGTTGAGTTCAGATCTAAATTCCTGCCAAGTGTTGTTAAATTCCGTCCAGCCGTTCTCACGTGATACCCAGACAAAAATAGCATTGCGGACATAGACACTTCACCTTCCACACACACGCAGACACATAAACACAGAAAATTTCAATTCATTTTTTTGCTTTCACGTTGTTTGAAGCATGAAGTTATCACAAAGTTTTTTTATCCTGAGAAATTTACAGACAGAAGTCTGATTTTATTAATATAGATATTCTCTCAGTGTTTTTATTTTTAATTTAAGAACTACCTCATTTTCCAAATACATTTTATTTAAGGGAAATATTTTATTTTTGTAATGTAATATTTTATTTATTTATTTTTTATTTTTTTGAAATAAAAGTATGTAAAACATCTTGAATTAAAAATGGTATTCTGTTTGCATTTAATTCGAAAAAGACTAAAAAAAGATTGACATATTTCTTTAACGATTAAAAATAAATTAGACCAATTTACAATTAATGAGAATGAAGCTCAGTGAGCAAACTTTCAATATCTTTTTGCAGTTTGGAAAAATATACAATTTTAATGTTAGGAATATAAACTATTTTAAAAAGCACATTTGAAGGGGGTTTTTTTCCACAACCAAAAAATATTTTGGGTACATTTATTTTGCTTTCACAACAGACCAATGCATTTTGCTTAGCTATTAGTTAAATATGCTTTGTAAAATGTACCTGGATAAAGTGAGGTAATTTCATTCTTCTGCTTTAGTATCAATACTGAAAAAGTTTATGTGTGTGCGTATGTAATAGAAGATTTGTCTTCACTATTGCACAGTTAAATTTTGTTTACATTAAATATTTTGAATTAAGTGTTGAAAACCCAATTTTTTCTATTATTGTGTTTTATAGCAATCTTTCTTTAAAACTTCTTTTCTAGAATCCCAAACATTTTACCTTGGAACTTTTGGATTTCTTGAGTTCACAAGCTCAGTATTTATATTCTTTGATGACTTTAGCTGCCAGTGGTGTAAAAACAGAAACTAATCAAACGCGTTTAACAAATGTTGAAATGGCATTAGAAGCACTGAGAAATGTTATTAGGAATAATCCCGGTATGCTTTTTTAAATACTTTTATTAAACAAATTAAATTACAAATAATCTTGTTTCTTTAAAAGCTGTTGTTTCTATTTATTTTAGGTGTTGAAATGCAGTGTATAGGTCATTTCAAGCTTCTTTTTAGCCTTCTCCGTTTAGATAACTGTACTAAAGTTCAAGCTCTTGCAATTGATGTAAGTATTTTATGTTTATATTTGTGTTTGAAAATATCTAACAAATTTGATATTTTTAAATAAAGAATGGGAGAGAGAACAAAAACAAAAAGGTCATGCGTTATTTCTTGAAATATTTTTCATTTTATGTGTTTTCATGGCAATTTCATTAGTCTATCTGGAATTTTGATATATGTAGTTTAAATTCAAAGTAAACATGTGTAGGTATATTTTTTTTAGCAGGATTGGTACAGATTTATATTTTTTAAGTATAAAATACTTCATGACCAATCCTCTTTGACCAGTATTTTATCTGTTGAGAAAGAAATTTTTTATAATGTGCTATTAGTTGAATTATTTATTTTTTTCATTTTCTGGGCAACTTCATCCATCCATCTCGAATTTTCAATATATGTATATGTAAATTAAAAGAATGCATATACAGATATTGTAGATACAGATATATTTACCACATTTTTATTAACTTGATTTCTTGTTTGTTTTTCCAGTACAAATCTTGCAATAGATTTTTAACCAATTTCCTGACTAGCTAGACATTTGAAACTTTTAGAATAGCTCAGAACACGATGACAATGCATTCTTTTAATACTTTTAGCCATCTTTAAGCATGTTTGAAAATTTATTATAATTGCTCTCTTTATTACGCATTTGATCATTTTCTTTCAAGTTGATGGGATAATGCATCAAAAAATGTTAAAAATGTATTTATTAATACAACAAAAGCTCAATCCATCGTTTTTCATGGGTTGCATGAACAAAAACGATGAAAGCAGGAAAACGATGAGTGCGGGTTGAAGTCAAAACATAAATTAAACAAAACACAATAAAGCGTGTTTATGTAATAATACACGCAATATATATAGTATACTACTAATAAAAACTAATTTGTTACTCTCCAAACTGTCAAAAAAAAAAAAAAAAATCAGAGTAGTAGAACATTGATATTTATTTTTAAAATTCAGTAATTTTATGTTGGATTTTTTGTTCATTTTATAAATTAAATGGGAATTTTCCAGATTTACAACATTTTCTGGTCTTTTTCTGTAATTTCATGTGCATATTAAAAAAAAAAAATCGTGTATTTTCAAATGCCGTAATTACTTCAGACATACTTGGCACTGGCGAAGGCTCAGCCTCAGGAATGGGAAAAAATGTAGTAGCTGACAATACTGGATGCATCCATTCTTGTCTTTACACAAAGTAGAGTAACTTATTCTCCAAGCAACAACACGCAATCTGTATTCAGTAATTCATGACGCATGTTACAATATCTGCATAAACCCTATTCTTCACCTAAAACAGCATAAGGTTGAGTAGTTGAGGTTGGTTGGGTTTTGCATCACACTAGTGCTACAATATGGGCAAATGGCGACAGTCTGGAACTCACCTTTGAGGATGGTCGGAGACACGCTATCATAATTTTGATCCTTCGTTGAGGAGGACAAGAGTTATTTTAGAATAAAAAAGCAATTCCAGTTTGAATGCCATATAGAATCGCTTGATTTTCAATTTCATTTCAGCCAGGAGAAAATTTTTACAACAATGAATGCAGGAAAATGACTTTTTGAAGAATGATGTGGGTTCCGTTAACATTATTTAAATACAGTTTGTGTAGGGACCATAGAAGTAAAACGATGGATGTGGTAAAATGATGGATGCGGGAACGATAGATCAGGGTTTCACTGTACACAGATTTGTCAAGTCTATATTATTCAACAGAAAATTTAAAAATGGGGTATATAAAAAGTTCTTTTTATCTTGTAATTATTTAAGTTGAAAATGCTTCATATACAGATGTCCCCTTTTGTGAGAACATCTTACAGGGGTGAAACTTTTCTGGGGCTACCCCTGAATTCAGGGTTTTTGAAATTTTTGCAGTTTCTGAATTCCATCTTAAATTATATTATTTTTATAGAAATTTCTCATTTTGAATGTTTAATTTGCTTTGTAATGTATTAAAAACTTTGCAAATATTCCTTATTATAGGTAGCCATATGATATATTACTGATAAGTCTTCCCTGTTTGCATGCAAGTAACATATAAAGACAATAAGACTTCTTCACACACCATAAATTTTAATCCAGCACAACCGGTTTCGAAAGGACGTAGCCTTCCTTCATCAGGTGCAAAAAAACACGTGCTACTGCCTTGGAGGCAAAAGCAAGACGAGCGTCTTGCTTTTGCCTCCAAGGCAGTAGCACGTGTTTTTTTGCACCTGATGAAGGAAGGCTACGTCCTTTCGAAACCGGTTGTGCTGGATTAAAATTTATGGTGTGTGAAGAAGTCTTATTGTCTTTATATCTATTGTACACCAGTTTTGCATTTAGTTTTGGTTTGATGCAAGTAACAGTTTTCAGGGGTCTTGCATGTTAGGTAGTTTCATCCCTGATCTTATCTGTATTTTTAAAAAGAACATTTAAACATTTTTCTTTATTTTGTATTATCAGCATTTACAGTTTAGGCTATAAGGGATTTAAAAAAAAAAAAAAAAAAAAAAAATCTGGGTTGAATCCTACAGCCTTATTTAACCGCATTTGAGATTTGGAAAAACAACAAATATAAGGAAGGTATAAATATATATTTAAGTTTTTGGTGCAATTTTCCATTATTTTAAATTTTTACTCATCACATCAAAATATCTACTTGCAGTTGACGAGTATCAGCATATATAGTTACGCTCATCATTGCCTGACTCTGTCACGCTTAAAAAGGCTTAAGAGATTTCCTTGGACTCTGTCTGTATGCAGACGCAAGTTGTCACCTAATTTTCATACGTTAGTTAATTTTAGAAAATTGCCCATTTCATTCGATACCTTATTTGTAATGAATTTTTGATAAGATTTTTTTTTAAATTAATTAAAATATGAAAATAACAGCTTTAAAATAGACATTTAAATTTTTAATTGTTGCCATTTTTTTTTTATTTTTTTTTTTTTTTTAGCACAAAATGAAATATGCTGTTGATTAATTATAACTAGACTCATGCATAAAAATTGACCTGCATCAAAAACATTTTATTAAAACGAAACTAAGTTTTAGCATGCATAATATTAAGTTAAATCTAACTCACCTCTCTCCTGTATTTCCCGGATGCTTGAAGTAAATGTAAGCCACTCATGAAAAGAGATGCGAAGTCAAATCACTGATATACTTGATTTTAATTATCGAATTTAATAGAGAATCTTGATGAACAAAAAAACAGAATCTTTCAAGTATTTGAGCACAGGTTTAAACATTCCGAATACGTATAAAGGCATTTTTTTTATGCCTTGAATGAATTATAAAGAATAAACAGAATAATACTTATTATTTGAATAATATAACAATTAATGGATTACTTGGCTGTACGAATTCAGCCTGAATATTAGAATGTCAATTCAAGAATAAAGTTACTTCCGTTTTTCGAATAGTTCAGAGAGAAAACCAGAATCAATAATAAAAAAAAAGAAAAAGAATGAGTTTTGTTTCTCTCTCTGGTCACATGACTGTCTACTTCTGATCGGCTGTCGCCGTCACCGCTTCCCATGAATCAACAATGCTTTCACATGGGGGGAAAAAATATATATATTAAATTTGCTCATGTATATGAAAAAATGGTCGATGTCTGTAAAATAGTAATAATAATTTTAAATTTTAAAGGTAACGAAGAGATTAAGTGTTGAAATTCCGCACGGGCTTGCTAGCAAATGAATTATTTGAAGGGAGAAATAAATAAAATAAAATGATCATTTTTCAATGGCGCCTTAGTTGCCCTACAACTAACTATTGTTGCTATAATTAACAACCTCTAGTGCCACTTATCACTTTCTTGAAATAAAAATGAATCAATGAATCAAATTTCTGTGAAAGTTCCAAATTACTAATGTTTCCAGGTGTAAGAAGTCCAGATTAATGATGCTGTGTACTGTGTATTGATCATTTGAGATTTTTATGTTTTGTGCTATTCCTTATCTGTTCCCCCACCCCACCATTTAAACTCAATTTACTTTAAGGGCAAAAAATGTAATTAAATTATAATGCTTTTTTATGTACATATTTATAAAGTGTTTAACATTAATACTTTTTTTCAAATTTCTAGGTTATATCTGGAGTTACAGGCAATCAAGAATGTGTCAGTGACATAGCTAGTAGTGATGTTCTAGTTTATTTATTATTGGTGCTTCATTCATTTCAAGTTTCCACTAGTAAGCATATTCATTCTTAATATTTGCTACAATTTTTTGTATTAAAATTGATAATGAATTCAGTAGTGTTTACTTTTTATTTTAATCAATAATTTGTTACATATAAACACTACCCCCACTCCTGCTTCCCCCGAGTCTGCAGGGTACAGGAAAAAAAGTACAACCTTGCCATGACAGTGACGATAGCGTGCTGCAAACAGAAATAACTGGATAATGGTGAATGAAGAGAAGGAGACAACCGTAGATTCTACAGGTGCTATTCCCTCAATTCTTCTTTCCCCCTTCTATGGCTAAAATGGAACGAAAGGATGCAGTACATTTCAACCTTTCGGAAGAAAGAAGAAATATTGAGAACATTGATTGCCCCTTCCCCCCCCCCCCAACCTCCTCTCTCCAGGTTGCAAAGTATTGTTATTAAAGTGAATTTTTATTTTGGTTCTCATGGAAGAGCAACTGTAAGTACAGTTTCAATTTTTTGGATATAATGAACATTTTAGAAGGATGATTTTAGATATAAATTATTTAAGTTTTGTTAATAATTCTATTTTGGTAGTTGAAGAAAAAATAAAACAAAATAATAATTAAGTAGGTAAATAAAATAATAATTAATTAAATTTTTAAATTTTAATTATCAGATTTTTGCGATTCTGGTTGAATATTTAAATAATTTAAAATTTTTCTCTGTTTGGTAATTTTTCGTGTTAATAAGAAAAAAAAAAATTCAGATTTTCTTTCTATATATTTTTTATTTTGTTTAAGTTTCTTTTTACATGTTTTTCAAACAACTTATTTTCATATATTCTTCATTTTTACTTATAAAAAGTGTGATTTTATGTATTTATTTTCTTTAATTTGAAAAATTATCTTACATTTGAGTTTTGCACATTTTTCAGACTTTCTGTCAATTTCCTACTCTCATCTCTGATTCTAATATTTGTGTTTTGATTGGTATCTTTTCATAGATTTTTATGTTTTTAGTTTTCATTACTTATTATTTTTGTGTAAATATTTTGAGTTAGTAAACCCTACAGATAAAATTTAAAATGTCAGACAGGGAAAATTCTCGGGCTAGTAGCCCTATGAATCATGACAACCAGGATGAAGAACTGTGCCATCGCAGAACCTCAGAAATTGGATTTAATTTATTTTAAGAGAGGCAGGTATGGATTTTGAGGCTTAGTTGGCCTGTTTTAAAAGTATATGCCTAGATAATAAGGACGACCTATGGAAATTAAAAAATATTCATAAACATTTAAAGGGGAAAGCTTTAACAGTGTATACTAATAATTGTATTGAGGCTCTACACTGGGAAGAAGTACTTCTATTGTTAAGGGAAGAGTTCACAAGAGTTCACTGTTTCCATTGCCAACTTCAGTGAGGTAAAATTTAAAGTTGGAGAAGATTTAAACGCTTATTATCAAACAAAAGTTAAAATTGGTAGGAAATTGGGATTAACTTCTAAAGTAATTCTAGAAGCCCTAACCGATCAATTACCTTTAGAACTGAAACAAATAGTGGCTGTACGTGGTCCAGAAACTACTAATCAGTGGTGAGAAATCGCCCACACACTTATTAAAATTCAACAACCAGAAAAATTGACCAAAAAACCTGAACTATCACCAGTAACTAGTAACTACTCAAGTGAGTAATTTTAGGCCACAATGGCAGACACCAAGATTCAGAACTGACCTGTATAGTAATCGACCATGGACCTATCGATATCCTTACCAAAATCCCCCACAACGAGGGTATGCACCAATGAATGCAAATAACCCACCACAAGTGAATAGTTACAGGGTGTCTACTGGGTCATGAAAGTCATGAAAAGGTCATCAAAATCAACAATGGGAAATGAAAGGGTCATGAAAGTCAAGAACAGGTCATGAAATTCGACCATTGGTTTGAGTCACATATTGGTTCAGGTAACCCAGTTTCACCAGTTGGGTCGAAAACATTTTTTTTCTCTTGCAGTTCGGGATGAGTTGATTGAATTTTTTTTTCCTATGAGTCAGGTCAACTTGAAATTATCTTTCAAAATAATTTTTTTAACAGGCAAAAACATACTTAAAATATAAATTAATATTTCCTAATTACTGATTAAATATAAATAAATGGCCATACTTGGAAATATGCTGCAAAACTTGGATATAAAACTTAATTCACATCAAGATGCTATATTGAAATTAGGAAGAAAATTCATTTTAGAACCCCCAATTAATATAAATGATAGTATAGCTAAAATTGAAGCAGTAACACCGTTCCTGAACCACACAAAAATAAACTTAAGACTGTTGTGCAGGAAGAATTGAAAAAATGAATTAACGACAAGAAAAATGATATAGCAGAATTAAAACGATTAAAAGGAAATGAAGCCATAGCTTGTGTACTAACAGATAAAACGGGAAAAATCACTTTTTTTAATAAAAATTATTACATAACGAAAATGGAAAATACCATAAATGAAATTGACACTGTAAAAATTAAAATTAATCCAATTAATAAATTAATAGAGAAAACCAAAAAGCTCATTGAGGAAGGTACTTGGCCAAATAATAAATCCCCTGAAGTTAAAAATCACTCTCCAAATATCCCACGGATGTTTGGCAGGTTTAAAGATCACAAAATTTAGATCTATAGTAAATAAAAGACAAGGACCCACATACCCTATTGAAATATACATGAAAGAAATTTATCGTTTAATTCTTCCCCCATTGGATACTTTCTATTCTTTATAAATAACAAAACCATATGGAAACTAAGAGTTATAACTAGAAAACTTGGGCATATTCACTATATAGTTAAATTAGATGAAGGCAGGGAAATCAAGAGACATATTAATCAACTACAGAAATCAGATGTTCAAAGGGAAAATATAGCATCGCCATCAACTCCACACCAGAAATCCTCCCATAACACAAATCATGACCCTGCATATTATCAAGTTATCAATCCTCAAGGAAATGAGCTGAACACATATCCAGCCACAGATCAGCCACAGTAGAACGAGGCGTCAACCAGCATACTTACAAGATTATATTTTATCTTAAGGGTTGACTCGGCACTGTATGTTTTCAAGTGGGGGAGAATTATTGTATCCTCCTTGGTTACTTATTTCAATTTCTCCCGAGTTTTGTACTTTCCAAAAAGGAATCTGGCAACATCGATAAAAACTTATTCTATTCTATTTACATCGATTTGACTATTTCCATGAACAATATTATCAACTATTAAAATACATCAAAATGTTCTTTAAAATTTGTAAATATGTATATAAAGTAATGTATGGTGCTAAATATTAATTAAATGTTGATAAAAGTTCATCATTATCTTCATCAATCTGCGGCTACTCGCCACCACAGTCACAACAATTACCCCTCAATATTATTGGCTCGTTGACCATGCAACTTGTTATGTATGGGGTTTTCCATCAAAAGGTGTGACAACTGTAACTTATACCACCTTTTTGAAACAAGTTTTCCAAATACAAGTCCCTGAAAAATTATTAACAGATAGAAATGCTGTATTTACTTCATCACGCTTTAAGAAATTTTTAAGAAATTGTAATGTGAAACATATTTTAACTAGCAGTCATCATCCAGAGACAAATGGAAAAGTAGAATGCATCAACCAAACTATTGTAACTAGACTTATTATGATCCTTTGATTCCCAATAACAGTTATTATCCCAAGGTAGATGAAGCTAGAAAGTTAGCAAAAGAACACACAATTGAATACCGTAAATAAGAAACTAATAGAAAAGAAAAAAGGTAAGAATTAAAACTAGTATTTTTATATTTTAAATTATTGTTTTCACATTTTAGGGTATTCTTTTTATATTGCAATTAGGCTGTAAGTTAAAAACATAAAAAATAACGAACGGAAATTGCAATCACGTTCATTCGAAAATAAACAATATTAAGTTATTTAAAAGGATTAAATTTACATTTACTAATAAAATTATACCTTAAATATTTCCTACCTCCTTTTTAAAAAATATGCACTTATAGCAAATATATTTCGGATATGTCTCGTATCCATCTTCACAGCATCACTGTGATACTGTCTTTCGCTCAGGAGGACGAAAACAATACAGAACGAAAGACAGTATCACAGTGATGCACTGAAAATGGATACGAGACATATCCGAAGAAATATATTTGCTGTAAGTGCATATTTTTTAAAATACAGGGATGAGATTTTTCAGCTGATTTCAGCTTTTTTGTACATTTATCTTTTCAGCTTTTTTCTATTTTTTTCACCTTTTTTTATGTTTTTGATGTGCATTTGTTCTTTTTTTGTACATTAAAGATTAAAATAAATATCTATTACTCTAATATAATAGATTTTGTCATCAAAATTCTAGTATTTCATTATAACGTCTTGTCTTTGCGTAGAGTTTCAGCTTTTATGTATTTTTGCTAATCTCATCCCAGTAAAAAGGATGATATATTTAAGGTATAATTTTATTAGTAAATATAAATAAACAAGTTAATCATTTAAATTGAATAAGTGTAACGCGCTAGGTTCAAACTCTTACGAATATATTAAATAGCCTATTGATATTGAGCCATCTTCCCTATCATTTAAAACAATATAGACAGCGCTGTCGCCATTCTTGGCAAAATATCTAATGATATTTTGCATATCATTTGCATATTTAATGATATTGGCAAAATATCATTAGATATTTTGCCAATCCATAAAGTGAAGTGAAAACATTTTAATTTCAGTAGTCAGTCAGAAGCTCGTGTGAAAGATATAGACGTTTTTCGTGTAAGACGCCTGTGTGGCCATGGGCCACAGGAAATGGCCTGTAAGAAGTTATATTCGTCTTATGTATCCTACATTCAACTATGCTCTGTTTACTGCGCGCGATGTATATATCTATTGCAGGGCGCGAAATTTCCGCTCGCCAGCTCGCCATTGGCGAGTGGAATTTTTACTGTGGCGAGTAAAAATTTGGTCCAGTTAAAGACAGAATTCTTACACGATACTGTGACAGAAAACATTATTTTTTATAGATTTAAATATGGTAGAATCTTGCCATCTTATAACCTCATATTTAACCTCTCTTTTTTCTCTTCTCGGAGTGCCGAGTCTGTGTGCACGCTGCCCGACGATCGTCCCATCCTGGGAATGAAAAAATGCTTAGTACATGCATAAAAATCGTAACCTTTTCGGCAGTTTCGTTTCTCCCACTGTGATTTCTTAAAGCAGAGTGAGAATAGACGAGCTGAGAGCCTCTTTGCCCGTCGTCCACTATCCGAGAGAAGAAAAATGTGAAAGTTTGCCTGTGCGATTTTGCTCGAGCCCTTTTAAAGATACTGCCTATGTTTATTTTGTTGAATAATGATAAAAAAAACAGTTCACATTTTCCTGTTTTTTGCTGAAACGCCAAGGATTTGTGATTGTTATAATTTGTAAGCAACGATTTTATCGGAAAAGTAATTCCGAAATAGCCATTTCAAATGACAACAATGAACAAGTTGTACACATCGACATTCCGTCTGATTATAAAAATAAAATGGACGAAAAAGACATTTCTGATGTAAAATGTTAAATAAATAAATAAGTAAATAACGAAGATTAACCTTTCATAATAAAAAGATTTTCACAGGATATTATTTGACGAAGATTTTTCTTCTTCTTCTTTCTTTATTTAATGACTCTTTGCATTTATAGATATTTTAATCTTATACAAATCTCAAATGCAATGCATTATAATGATTTTTGATTATAGATGATTAGGAGACATGATGATATGCGACACACTTTATGTATATATATATATATAATTTTAGGCATATTTGTAAAAGCATTTGATATAGTTAGGAAAAATAAAAAACCCAAAATGCGTAATAAAGAAAAAAAAAGTGACAACCCTATTTTATGGCGAGTAAAACTTTTTTTCGGCGAGTGAAATCGAGCTGAAATTTCGGGCCCTGATCTATTGTGATTGTGCTTAATTTTAATTAAAGTATTAAGTAATGGGATTCCAGATGTCGTTCTTCAATGTTCTATCGTGGAATTCTATTATATAAGCATTTTGATGTCTGGAAATATTCTATAAATTAGGTTTAATGAATGTCTGGTGCTGAAAGGATTCAATATAAAAAGTAAATGAACAATATTAAAAGAAATAAAAGTTTATGACTATAAATTAGAGTTTAATTACTTATATCAGATGTAAAATAATAAATAATTGTATTAATGACTTGGCGGGTTAAGGGGCCAGAATGTCTGGAAAAAACGATGTGATCACCAATGGAAAACAAAGAAGAGGTGTGTCATTAAATAATTAACCAATAAAAGAAATAGGGAGGAGCTTAGAAATACGCCAAATTATTCCAAATATTACAGGTTTAAAAAATGGAATTTTCCAAAATTTAGGGATCTTCTGTGAATATCTCCTGCCAGTATCAATTTATTAAAGTTGCGCCTCTAAACCAAAAGTTAGCATGCAAGGCCACCGGATAAGTTCGATAGTCCACAGCTGGGACCGCACTTGATCCCCGTGCATCAAGTCTCATGGTCATCCCACCCATGGTCACCATTGCGTTCCTCGTCCTTAGAATCTATGGGTATTAAATACTGAAGTCTATTTATTTATAAAGTTGTCATATGAAGAAAATATGAAAAGATGTCTGTTCCTGTCAGCATTTCAATCTGTACTAAAACACACTGCATTCCCATAGCAAATGCTCCAAAAAAGTGTTTTTTAGAGAATTGAAGACATTATAAAACACAATGAAGAAAATGTAGGGAATTTTATGAATCATAAAAAGACAAAGTAAGATTAAGTAACCAGACAAAGATTGAACCTTTCAGATTGAGACAAAAATTGAAACTTTCAGATTTGAAATTATCAGATTTGTGCTCTATGCTACAGATAAAATGAGGCTGTAAATATTTAGTTATTTAAAAGTTCTTTATTTATTTAAGTTCACAGTTATTTAACTATTAAAAATCTAGTTATAATGTAATGTACAGTTGTAAAATCATAAAAAATAATATAGAGAGTATCTTTATGGGAAACTTGTTTAAAATTAAGGATTAATTGAAAAATAAACTGAAATGTACTTCATATTTTTTAACATAGATTTGAACATTTTAAGTTACTGCAAAGACTATATATACAGCTTATTATTCTAACTGAACCAACATTGACTCAAAATTTATTGCATAACATGTATAGGTAGCAAATTAAGAAAAAACTCTTAACATTTATTTTTAAGTAAAAAAGATTATGTAATACAGTCGAACCTCGTTAGCGTGAATCTCAAGGAAGATAAAAAATTTGTTCATGTTACCAGCTTTTCATGCTGTCAGTAACTAATCTTCATATAACTAAACTAATCTTCATTTTGACGGGAATTGTGGAAACAATTCATGTTAAAAGTAATTCACGTTAACGAGGTTCGACTGTATATATGTTTTTAATTCTCTCTCTGTATATGTATGTATGTAAATTCATCCACTGATAAATTTTTTTTAACCTTATTGGTCATTGGTGTTTCAGTGATCTTGTATCTGTTGCTTGGCTTCTACTATGCTTAATAGATCATCTTTATTATATCATGAAAAACGGCAGTTTTTTGAGTGACGCAAGCGGAGGGACAAACGGGACGCTGCGAACTCATATATACGGCTAGTTTGACATCAAAGAGATTTGTAAAAGCCGACACTTAATATCTCAGCAAATATGCCATATTTTGTTCTCATCTTTTCAAAATAGTCTTTTATCTTCGGTCTTAATCTATCCTGAAAATTTTACATTTCTACATGCAGTATGTTTTGAAATCTGAATCTCAATTTAAAGCCAAAAAGGGAAAAAGGTTGGTGTAATAGACTGAAATTCTGAAAAATATCTCTAAAACGGCTCGAAGGATTTTCATATAATTAATATATGTTGTTAATAGGATCTTTCTGAATCTAGTAACGTTTTCGTTTTTTTTCAGGAAAACTCTTGTTTTTTATATAAATCGCTTTAAATATGGAACTATATTACTACGCCAATTACATGTGTTTCTTCGGGTGAAAACGCTGTTATGCGGTTCTTACTTGTAAGGTATGTGGGTTGGTTTGTTGATCGACTTGAATGCAGCCAATGAATTATTCAGAGTTTTTTTAACGCAAAAGTACTTTATTACATGTTTAAAATATTTATTGTATATATACTAAGTCAAATTCACTTAAATATATTCTCTTGTGTTATGAAAAAAATATTTTTGATTTCAAAATTTCATATTTAGTCAAAAAAATATTTAGATAATATTTTAAATAAGGAAGTATTTTGTAATTTTAGATATTCCATTTTATCATAATAATGATGAATTTACAATTTTTTAAAGCGAAAAATTTTTTAATCATTCATGAACATAGATTTTATAATAACTCAATGATTTGCGATTCCTATTCATGTATCCTTACGCACCGGGAATGAAAAAAAAACAGCAAATAGAGTTTTGGCGCCATCTATCGTTTTTATTTAAAACATACTCTTTCGTAAATACATATATATATATATTTTTTTTTTTTTTTTTTTTTTTTTAAAATTAAAAATCTCTTTTGAAAATACAGTTAGAGTTTATTCATTTATTTATTTTTCAGACTTTAAAATGATACATATTTTAAATATTAACATAATCAAATTTTTTTTTATTATTATTCAAAGCAATAATGACAAGGGGATGAAACAGTGTTTACACTGTTTATTAGAAAAAACAGTGTTTTAATAAACAGTGTTTTAATAAAATTCATTTTTCATGAATTTTATTAAAATTCATGAAGAATGTGTCAAATAGCAATTATTAAAAAACATGTCAAAATAAATAAATAACATCTTTACTTTGAAACCCATAATAATTTATTAAAAAAAATTATTCTTTCTCTTTTTTTTTTAATTAATTAATTTGTGTATGAAAAATTCTATTTTATAAATATATTTACAATTACAGTAAACAAAAAATCCTCAAAGAAAGAAAAAACTTTTAATAGCTTCGAAACATGTAGAAATAATTATTTAAAATTAAAGGAGGGTTTTTTGTTTATTGCAGTTGTAAATATATTTATAAAATAGTATTTTTACGCAGAAATTTCATTTTTTTTTTTTTTTTTTAAGCTTAACTTATATTTTCCATAAAATTTTTCTCCAGGTGATTTTATCTTATTTTTAAAATTATAGAAATGTAAAGCTTAATTTATATTTTGTCTATTTTTTCCCCCCAAACGTTTTACATGACAATACATAGGAAGTAATTTTTACCTGCACTTTTGATGAAAATTTAAATGGTGAATATTGGAGCAGTATACTTAGCCTCAAAAGGGGAAAGAAAATATATAAAATTCTATTTTTAACATTTACTTGATATTTTTGTTGTTGTTGTTTGCAGGGGTGCAGAATCTGTCCGAACGCCCGAACAAGGTTCGGGGGAAATTTAAACTGACTGGGGAAATTTTGAATATTTTTTTAAGAGAAAATAAAAATGTAAATCAAAAATAACAATTTTCTACTTTGAAGTGCTTATACACTAACAGCGATATTTTTATGTTACACTGTATACTTATTCTCTTAACGATTTATTACATAGAACAAATGACTTTGTATAGCAAAGTAGATTTTTGCATTATTGAGGGAAATTTATACTGTGTTTGGGGGAAATTTCCGAGGTTTGAACATTTTCTGCACCCCTGGTTGTTTGTTTATTTTGTAATTCTCTAAAAAGAAATTTGCAAAATGTAGATTACGTAATTCTAACTTAAATTTGAAAATTTTCACTTATTTTTCTTTCTTTCTTTCTTTCTTTTTTTTTTTTTTTTTTTTTAAGAGTTTGAGAATCCCAGTCAATAAATTTTTCTAGTGCGAAGCTTCTCTATTTTGTTTCCAAGTGGCTACTTGAAAATTTGTCAGTATGATAACGTTTGAAATACTGAATTAATTCACACTAAATTTGTAGTGTAGATTTATCTCAGAAATGTATTTGATATGTTCATTTGCCAACTTAATCCACCCTCTTGTTTCCCTGTGTCAGCACACTGATAATTTCAAATTTACATTAGAAAGGTTTTATGAACCGATTTGCTTAAAACTCCATATATACATAGCCTTCATTTATAAATCCACTAAGTTCATTAATAAATTGTAGCTGCCATTTTGAAAAAAAAATGGTGACAACTTCATAAGAAAAATTAAATTAGTTTACCCTTCCTAGGAGCCAGAAGGACTTGTTTTAATTTTTTGATCAATAACCACTAAAAAGTAATGATATCAGTACAAAAAACCCTTAACGGCTTAAAAGTTTGTGACGCCGCTACTTTGTGGCTATAAGAATTTGAAATATGAGTCTTAAAAATAATGATATTGAATTTTAAGTGACGCTTTGCAATTAGTTAAAATATACATAGATTTTCTTATTTGATCATTCACTTTTATCCTTTATTTATATTTATAATGCAAACGTAATATTTTTAACTTCAAGATCAGACAGATATATAAAATACACTCACTGATTTTTTTTCATTCGCATTTCAAATTCAAAATAACGGTTTTAAAAGGAATGATATAAAAATTCCAGTGGCGCCTCGGTGTTATTTTAAAAGATTTGTTTTTAGATTCCATTAAAATTACTTTTGTTTTGTCTAATAAAGTATATTTACACATTTAAACAGTGCTTTTAATTTTCAAATATACTGTCAAATAATTATACTTTCACTGAGTTAGCATTATAAAGTAAAATTATTTATTTCAATAAATTGATTTATCTTTTGCGTCACGCTATCCAAAACTGCAAGTAAAATTTGTGTAAAGGTTTTCTTTACGTCACACTACCTCTTTGAGCAACTTTTCACTTAGATACTATGATACTATCACACTATGATACTATGTTTTGGATAGCATGATGCAAAAGATAAATCAACTTATTGAAATAAATAATTTTACTTTATAATGCTAACTCAGTGAAAGTATAATTATTTGACAGTATATTTGAAAATTAAAAGCACTGTTTAAATGTGTAAATATACTTTATTAGACAAAACAAAAGTAATTTTAATGGAATCTAAAAACAAATCTTTTAAAGTAACACCGAGGCGCCACTGGAATTTTTATATCATTCCTTTTAAAACTGTTATTTTGAATTTGAAATGCGAATGAAAAAGCATCAGTGAGTGTATTTTATATATCTGTCTGATCTTGAAGTTAAAAATATTACCTTTGCATTATAAATATAAATGAAGGATAAAAGTGAATGATGAAATAAGAAAATCTATGTATATTTTAACTAATTGCAAAGCGTCACTTAAAATTTAATATCATTATTTTTAAGACTCATATTTCAAATTCTTATAGCCACAAAGTAGCGGCGTCACAAACTTTTAAGCCGTTAAGGGTTTTTTGTACTGATATATATATACATATATGTATATATAACTATGAATTTAAATTATGATAAGTAAAGATATGAAAGTGGAATGTAAAAATATTATGTGGAATGTAAATTTTATTATAAAATATAACATTTTTATATAATAAAATTATAAATTTTTTATATAATATAATAAAATTTTCATTATAGTTTCACTCATAAGTAATTGTATTTGATTTAAAATAAATGCTTTTCAAATAAATCATATTTCTGTTTTTATAACTTCAAGTTTCTTCTGTTTGAAATATATTCTGGAGTATGCTAGCTTGACATATCTTCAGAAACCTGATAGTACTACATAGTCCTTTTAATAGCTGCAGTGGCGTATGCAAGGGGGGGGAGGGGTTTGGGGGTTTAACCCCCCCCCCCCTTGACAAAATGTATCATAAGAAAAATTAGGCTATTCCTTACATTTTTTTTTCACATTTCAGGCGAAAAAAATGTATGGCAAGCGTAGAATATTTTTTTACGAAGTGGTTTAAAATTATGACTAACTTTTTTTTTCATTACTCTGCGATAAACACTTGCAGGCCTCTAAAACCTATCTGTCCCAATTTTGAACAGCCTAACTGTATTTCTATTTGTTTTTGCCTATAGCCCCCCCTTCCCTCCCCTCCTAATAATTTTACAAATTTGAAAATATCTGCAATCGATTTGAAAGTATCGAAATCCTCTATATACCAATTTTGAACAATCTAACTCTATTTTTATTTTTTTGCCCCCCCCCCCCTCTCCCGGCCCTCCTAATAACTTTACACTTTCGAAAATATCCCCATTCGACTTGCAGGCCTTTAAAACCTATCTGTACCAATTTTAAACGGCCTAACTGTATTTCTATTTGTTTTTGCCCATAGCCCCCCTTCCCGCCTCTCCTAATAATTTTATAAATTCGAAAATATCCGCAATCGATTTGTAAGTATCGAAAACCTCTATGTACCAATTTTGAACGATCTGACACTATTTTTATTTTTTTGCCTCCCCCTCTCCCCTCCCCCTTCCTGCCCCTCCTAATAATTTTACACAATCGAAAATATCCCCATTCGACTTGCAGGCCTCTAAAGCCTATCTGTACCAATTTTGAATTCCCTAACTGTATTTCTATTTGTTTTTGCCCCATAGCCCCCCCCCCCCCCTGCTGCCCCACCTGATGGCTGAATTTCTAAAATTCCAGAAATTGGTTTTTAGATATTTGCATTAGCTATATTTTAGAGCAAAAATTTCACGTATATCTATTTTTTTTGTTTGAGATATATAGGATTATGCGAAATCACGTTTTACGCATGTGAAATCACGTTTTGCCCCCCGCCCTCCTTGGGGACTGAATTTCGAAAATTCCAGAAATAGGTTTTTAGACATTTGTATTAGCTATATTTTAAAGCAAAAATTTTACGGATATCTGTTTTTTTGTTTGAGATATGAAGGATTTTGTGAAATCATGTTTTGCTCCCCCTCCCCCCTTGGGGGCGAATTTTGTAAAATCGCTTCTTAGCGGATGCCTACGTCATAGAAAGAACATTGTCACAAAATTTCATGCTTCTAGGTCCAGGGGTTTGGGCGATGATGAATCACCCCCCTCACTCAGTCAGGAAGTACTCTTTTATATATATAGATATATAACGTGAAGGAATCTGGGAAGAGTTGCAGTCTTGGAATTCAGTAATGACACACGATTATTCACTGGCACATCTTTATTTAATCCGAAATGTAGTCAGGACTGAGGTAAGACAATATCCAGGAAAAGACAATTGCTGAAACATTGACATTCTGTTTTCAGGATGTGTGCTGCCAGAAAGGTGCAGTCTCCTGAAATTATGGAATGAACTTGGATGTTATTAATTTTCAGATCGGGAGCTGGCTTAGAGATGTTTGGCAACTGAAATCAAAGGAAGTTTTTTGATTTTGGCGTGTTTCATCTTAAATAGTTGTAAATTTGGCATTATTTTGGTGTAAACTAAATCTCCACCTACTGTTTCCTATTGGTTATATTATTTAATTACGAGGTGACCCTTTTTGTCATATATTGGCTAACAATATTCTGGGGGCGAGATGTGGCGACACCTAGACTCGCCAAGTCACTAAGTCATTAAAAGAAATATTTGAGTTCTGCATTTTGACATAAGTAATCAAAAGCCAACTTCCATCAGTTATTTTCTAATTGAAGTCATAAATCCTTTATTTCTTGAAGCATCATTCATTGAATTGTTCTGTACATTACCAGATAAGCATGAAGAATAATTTGACTTGTTTATTGAACTTCGTTTTTTCTATGTAAAGTTAAATAGGAAAACTAATAAGGTAAAGACACCAGTGCTCGTCACCCTCACAAAAGGTTAAAATAACCATTAACATCTATGGATTTGTATCCGCTCGAGCTAGATTCCCTGGTTCTAGGGAATCTAGTGCCGGCGGTTTCAAATCCATAGATGTTAATTAACGGTTTATTTTAACATGTCTTTTGTGAGGGTGATGAGTGCTGGTATTTTTACCTTAAATGGTTTATTGACGTATTTATCCCAATTTACTTTACCAAATAATGTCATTAATATTGATTTATTTCTTTTATACTCATCGTTTTCAAATGACTGCAATTAGAAGATCCAGTTTTGTTTTTTATTCAATAAAAGTAGTTCATTGACTAATATGAGATTTTCTTTAAGTTATTTTACAATATTAATTTAAAATATAAAAATAATAATTTAAAATATAAAAATAATAATTTAAAATATAAAAAAAATAATTTAAATCTTACCTCTTTTTCTATCCTTCCATATATATATATGTGTATATATATTAGTATTAGTGGTGTACAAATGTTTAACTCACAATGGACATTTTCATCAAAGTCTAAGCATCTTTATTAGTGAGTATCCATTCATCACAAAGGCACAATGCCCAAAGAAGTTAAGGATTCTTTCACACTAAGAAGATTGATGCTTATCAATACCATATGCGGAATTTAGGAGAGAGGCCAAGCCTCCTATATCTTAGAAAGTACATACTCTCACCAGTTGCACCAACTCTTTGTGCGGGCATTGTAGCAGTTACTGTACAAATGGCATCCTGATTTTACTGATTTTTATTGTCTGCTAGACTTTCTGTGGCTGAATAAAGAATTTGTTCTGGTTAATTTTTATAAAATTTGCATTGTTCACTAGCAAATTGCACTGATTTTATCAATTTGTCTTTAAGAACTATATTTTTATATTTTCTGTACTATAAAGTGCTGTGCTAGAAAAATTAGATTACAAAAGCAGATTTTAAATTATTTCTGTGCTTTAATTTTGAAAGAGATTTTCTAAAATGTCTTATGTGATAATATATTATAGGATTTATAAATATGTACAGAATTTTTTGTGTAAAGGGATTTTTATTTTAATAAGTTTTTGATATATTAGTATATAGGATTTTGTGCAGTAGTATCTAATGGTTAAATGCAAACACTACCTGTTTTATTAGATTTAAGTTTGAGAAATCATAAGTTAATCTATCTTGAATTAAATAAGTTGTTATTGTTAATTTATGTACTTTTTTCTCCCTTTTCCAGGTCAAATTACAGTATTAGAAACCCTTATACCATTGATGTCCAATAACAGACTAGTCAAAGATGCAATGGCTAAGGGTAAACTTGCTTAGAAATTCTTAGATTAATTTTGTTAATAATAGCATATAAATGCTTGTAACTATAGCATTACCAAAACGAATATGCTTTTCCCCTCCACACACACACACACTTCATAACATGAAATGGAAAATATACATATATTAAACATGGAATCTTGTAAATAGCAATTTTTCCACTTTTTATATCTTATAATTCATTCTCTGCTTTTCAAAACCATTTTTCACTTTTTTTTCTTTCTGTATCCTCTGTTTAATATCTCATCAGATTTAAACTTTGTTAAATTAAGCATACTAGCATCATTTTATAAAGAAAAGCTAAAAAATAAAAATTCTCAAGTTTAATTTTTCTATTTATAAGTACCATTTGATTTCAATAAATTATGAAAACATTTTCCTTTTCAAAGAAATTTTTATCTCTCCACATGAACAGTTGTATTTAAAAATGGCAATGATTGAAATGAAATATCACATAATCTTTAAAAAATCTAATGATTACATTGCTTTGGGAAGAAATATTTTCCTATTAATGATATGTCGGTAATTAATCTCTACTATGATAAATTTATGCTTGATATAAACTTATATAATAAACTTTACAAAAGCATTATTAAACTTACTATAAATATTGTAATAAACTTCTGTACATTGTACTTCATTTTGTATAATAGCATTCTGTTAATACTTAAGTATTAATTGCTGGCATTAGATTAATACTGAAGTACTGGAAAGATAGCACAAAATTAAAACTAAATGCTCCAGTATGAAAAAATTGAAGTAATACGAAAATTGAATTATATCATGTAACTGACTACAAAAAAAAAAAAAAAAAAAAAAAAATCAAAAGTAATTATATCTAATTAATTAAAATACATCAGTTTGAAAATAAGATTAATTTAATAAATAAATAAATAAACTTACTGAAAAATATCTTGATGTAAGGTGCCCTTTGCCGAGTTTTACAGCTCTATGATCAGTAGCCTGAGCTCCATTATGCACAGAGATGCCTTTATTTATTTATATAGACAAGAATGCTAAATTGAGGTTATTATATAACTGTCTCTGAATGTATTAATTCTATCTTAATGTTTTTTTTTTTTTTTTTTGCTTTAATTTTTCATTTTAAATAAGTTAAATGGGCAGTAAATTAGTGTTTTCTGCTTTGGTACAAAAAATAATCATAAAATTACACTAAAATCATTAAAATGAATGATTAATTCTTTTTTCGCACTCTTATCTTTTCTTGTGTCATAAGATCTAGGTATAATTATTAGAATTTTCTGTAAAAATTTTATTGCTGTTTATTTAAAACCTCATAAGTTATTCAGTTCATTAAAATAAATTAAAATTATGAAATCATAAAATTTTGTTTTACAAAATTCTACACAAAAATCCTTTTTTTTTTTTCAATAGTTAGTAAATATATCTCTATCTAATAATATAATACTTTTGATTAAAAGTACAAAATAGTTGAAAGTATTATTTAACTCTTAACTATTTTGTTCAGTTAATTTATGTAAATTTTGAGTTCAGTGATTCACGATTTGATTAATTATAAATTAAATTAACATGGAATGGAAAATTTCAACATTATTAACTTATGCTTTTTATAATTCCTGTTATCTGTTGTTACATCAATCTGTTCCATAACAACTTCTGATTGTATGATTTTAATTAGCTGCTGTAACATATTGTACTGTATTCAAAATAGTTAACTATTCCATACATTTTGCATAAAATTTAATACTGTGATTGTGATAAGATTATCCTAAAAAAATCCATTATGAAGCAACCACACAACTTCCATTACTCACTATTATACGCATTATATGCACTTTTGGGAGAAAATGTAATAAGAAGACATAAAAGTGACCTTTCAAAGTAGAAACCTAAAAATTATCTAGTAAGAAAAAGCCGATACACATGTAAAGACATACAAAACAGTTTGCTTAGCAAGTTTAAAGAAAAAATCAGTAGAACCATTTGTTGAAATATCAGTTTCCAAGATCTAAACTGACCTCCCTATCTGGATGGCTGTTAGTTTTCCTGCAATAACCACATAATACACGAGAAAGGATATCTAAAATGTATTTATGTAACAGTTTTCAAGAAAATCATAGGAGTCGTTTTTAAGATACCAACTTCTACCAAAACTTGACATACTCAGTTGTTGACTGGAAAACAACAATTACATACAAAAGTATAATTGAAAAGGGATTAACATGGCAAGTTTGAAAAGAATTCATACAGTCATTTTTAAAGGAACACACTTGTGAGACCTAAAATTAAGACAACTATCAATTTACCTGAACTAACAAACTAATCCATATGAAAGGATATCTAATCAAATGTTTATATAGCAACTTTGAAGAAAATCGTTAGAGCCGTTTTTGAGATACAGACCACTTCAGATTCCCCATGTCTCATTTCCAGTTTTCCTATTTCCACCAAAAGTTGGAAAAATCATATGTACACAAGACCTGTCTCAATTCTGAAGTTTCATCGTTCTATCTTTATTAGTTTTGAAGATATGATAGTCAGAAGATTCCTTTTTTTCCACCTACACACACACACTGACCAATTGCCAAAAACTACTTTTTTGAACTCAGGAGGCCTTAAAACATGTAAATCAGGTGAAAACTTGATATTGAATTTTTGGACTTAATATGTTACTTCCTTTACCTTCAGTAGTCAGGTAATAGAAGTAAAAAGTAATGCTAAGTGGCGTTGTTTGGTAATTTTCTTTATAATACAACTTACATAAATGTTTCTTTGCTGTGCTTACATGTAATGTCTTCACAGGACTGCCTTTGAGAAAATGCCGACAACTCAGTTTGTTGTACAAAGTATCATACATTGGAACGTTAAGGTAGATATGGAGTCTTGTCCATAATAGACATTTTGAAAGGGTAATTTGTCTTCAGTTCCATTAAGCTTTGCTAAATGGTTGCATAGGCTGTAATCCTTGGTGATTCGCAGTAGAATTGGGACTTTGCCCTGGTATCCCAAAGAGCTATGACTTTATTTAGCAACACTTATGAGAGAAAAATCCACTTCATTTGTTTGTGACCTGGCTTTTTATTCCAACAGTCCTTGATTGTGATTGGTTTCTAATCTTCCCAGGGCTCAAGAAATATGTCTAGGCATTTAATTTTGTGTAATTTCTGACTATAGTTAAAGTAAAATTGTACTGAACATACAGATTTAGTTCTTAAACTTTCTTCTTCTTTTGATTGAAAAACAAACTGTTATAGGTACCCCATGTTTTGTTCAGATTTTAATGATATAATGGAACCTATATCAGGACAAGATCCTTATAAAAATGGGGACAGAGGAGGTTTTAAAAATCAGAGCACTTATTTAGAACTTATGTTTTAACAAGCAAAAAAAAAAACATTTGAACTGCCAATTTTGGAGATCTGAAATCCTTATTTGGGATTACTGTTAATTTTCCTGTAGTAGCTGAGTAATGCATGTTAAAGGGCATATGAAAAACGTGTTTGTGTAGCAAATGTGAGAAGAGGAAGAAAAAAAAAAAAAATGCTGCCTATTGTATTCAAGTAAAATAAGTAAAAATTTCATCAAATCCAAAAATAAGTGCAGTTAAAATTTTTAAATATTCATTTATTTTGCATTTTTATTATTTTTTTTTTTAATTATTTATTTCACACAATGATTTTTTTTTTTTTTTTTTTAGTTTTTTAAAATCTGAAATGCTACAAAAATTAATTAATAGAAAGTTATTATTCGAATCATATAACTTAAAATGACATCATTATATCAAATTCAAACAATATTGTACTTTTAAAATTGTTTAAATATTCATTTTATTCATTTATTTATACCTTGACAAGTTATTACTATAATGGTTTAATAGTTATAATTCTAAATATTTATTCTGAAAAAGCACTAACTTACTAATGATATAAAAAAGTTAAGCATTGTCTTTATAGAAAAATATTGTTGGGCTGAGTTTTTTATCATTAAAATATTGTGGCAACATTGATGTTTATATTATTATTAACTGGATTTTATTTATGTTTTGACTAGGTGCTGTGATATATCTTCTTGATTTATTTTGCAATTCAAATGATCCCACAATCAGAGAATTGACTGCCACTTTATTAGCCAAAATGACAACAGAAAGATTAATAGGTCCAGTGCTTCGCATCACTCTTTCAAAATTTCTTCCAACCTTGTTCCTAGATGCAATGAAGGACTCTCCTGAAGCTGCTGTCCATATGTTTGAAGGTTTTTATTTTATTATATGTTTTACTTTATTTCATTCTAAATTGTTTTAAGATTCAGTAAAATTCTACAAATTAAGTACTTACAGACATGCCAAGTCTCCTGCTTTTGGCAGGAGTCTCCTAATTTTTGCTTGTTTTTCCATGCTCCTGATTTTCCACTGATTTCTCCTGCTTTTCTGATGTAGTTTTTAACAATCCCTCTTAGCATAATTTATGCTTACAATTTGTGGGATTGGATAAAAAAATTTGAAAGAAAATTGATATTTATCTTGTCCTGCAATTTATCAAGTTCAGTTTGAATGTGAATTACTATACAATGCTTTGAAACTAATTTTTGCTAAGAATAAATTTTTAACTTTCATTTTTGCATAATGAAAAATGTCTTATTATTAAAAGATTTATATATATATATATATATATAATAAAGATGATCCATCAAGCATAGCAGAAGCCAAGCAACAGACAGAAGATCACCGAAACACCAATGACCAATAAGATAAAAAAAAATAATAATAATAAAAAAAAAAAAAATCATCAGTGTATGAAATACACTAATGCAAAGAAACCAGATCCACTAATTAGCAGCCTGCAAAACAAACGAATCAATAAAGTAAAACAACAAATCCCAACTTAAAACCATAAACTTGTCAAAATCAATGAAAAAACAACCCAAGAAACACAAGATAGGAAGAAGGAGGCAGGCGGCAAGACTTGTGACTTGCCTGTGGGGTTACACTAGTTTTATGCCGGCAACACTCCCCCAGCCTGCCACAACCAGAACAGGAACCATATGGATATAAAAATGCAAATTTCAAAGCAGATGAACAACAATGAAACCACGAAGCCACAATGAAATTCACCGATTGATCACATTGTGTTTAACAGTATAATTAGAACATTAAATATAGTTGACAACTCAAAAAGGAAAAAACTGAAATTTTAATGGAAAATGAAAGTTTGCATAGTAATACAAAGCAAATGCAACAAGCCTTCTACTTTTTTTTTTTTTTTTTTTTTTTTTTTTTTTTTTAATTTAATTTCACATATCCACCCAACCATCCAGCCTTACAACACCACCCCACCTCCGTAATCAAACATCTGCCCACCCAACCGCCACCTTTTTTATTGTCTTTTATAATTTTATAATTTTTTTGTTGATATACACAAGAGTGTACACAGCTTTTTTTTTTTTTTTTTTTTTTTTTTTTTTGTACTGACAGAGACATGGTTAAGGATATAAAATAGAAAATACAAAGTTTTTAGGAAAACCCATTTTAGCAGTGGCTGTGATCAGTTTATTAATATTCTTGTTTTTAAACTTTGCAGAGCATAAATTATTAATTCGAAATAAATGGTTAATGATGATGTTTCTAAATACCGAAAGATGCAGACATGAATTAAAATGTGTAAATAAGTTTACATTAAAACAAAAATCTTGCCGTTTGTCATAGATATCTGTGTAAAGTTTATTACCATCGATGATTATTTTGAGATCTAAAAAGTTAATAGATTGATTAGTCAAAGTATTTTGAGTTAGCTTTAAATTAGGTGGATAATTGAAGGAAAAGCCATTTTGTGAGTTCTTGTTGAGATAAAATACAATATCATCATCGATGTAACGATAAAATCGAACATCATCATTGCAAATTTGCTTTTCATAATAATAAAGATAGAGATCTGCCAAAATACTGGAGCTACAACCTCCTTGTGGAATGCCTAATTGTTGCAAATAGATATCGTTGTTGTGGAAGATATAATTATTATGGATAACAAAGTTAAGAAGTGTTTTAAATTTTTCTTCTTTAAAATTGTAAGGAAGATTAATTTGAGCTTTATATTCTAGAAAAAGACTGTAAATGATATTACTAAGATCTGATAACTCAATATTATTGAAAAGATCTTGAAAGTCAAAAGTCATAATATTGTCTATTGAATCGAGCGATTTGATGTATTGAATTAATTGAAAGCTATTTTTAAGACAGTGTAAATTATCAACTTTGCAAGTACATTTGTAAATTTGTTTTAGAATATCCAGTAGAGCTTTATTAGCATTGTTGTTATAAGTGTTACACCCAACAGTGACAGTGCGAAATTTAATTGGAGATTTGTGAAACTTAGGTATGAGAACTATATAAGGATAATTAAAGTTATTGAAGGGAAGTTGAAGTAGTTTATAGTAATTATGTATTTTTCGGTTATTAATAATAAGGTTATTATTAGTTAAACTGAAGATGTTACTATTATTGATTGAAGAGTTTAAAATAGAGAGATAGTAGGATTTACAAATAATGGCATAATTATTAGGTGATTTGTCAACATAAGTGATCACAAAGTCATCCTGTAGTGATTTGATTGAGTTAAGAAGTACAGATTTTTTAAATAACACCAGATTTGAAGAATTGATAAATAATGCATTTATATATATACAGTAAAATCTCCCGTAACCGGCACTCAATTAACCGGCAATCTCAAAATAACGGCACTTTCTCTAGTCCTTTTCCCCCTCCCGCGGAACTTTCACACGCGGAGAGTTTTTCTTTCTTACTTTTTTTTTTTTCCGCCCGGGAACGTCCATTACATTAGTTACCGCACCTTGCGCCCGCGAGACGGAACAGGGAAGTCACCTCATTACCTTGATTGCCGGCGTTGTAACGCCGGCAACCCTAGGGAGGATATCTCACTGCTCGCTCGCTCATTGCCGTGCCGCTCCGCTATTGTTTGTTTTTGTTGCTTTGCTTGCACGTGCGATTTGAAAATGGCTACTAAACGTAAGAGAAATATTCTTACTCTTCAATTAAAGCTAGAATTATTGGATAAAATGGAAAGAGGAGTGAGCAGATCCAAACTGATGGAAGAATATAAAGTCGGAAGTTCTACTTTATATGATATTAAAAAACAAGGTGGACAACTTCGGAAATTTTTGATCGACACAGAATCGAAGAAAGTAGCTGAAACTAGAAAAACTTTGCATCAATCCCGATGTGAAGAATTAGACCGTGTGTTGTATGAATGGTTTATGCTAAAAAGATCAGAGGGAGCGTGCATTTCAGGACCGATGCTTCAAGAAAAAGCGAAAGAGTTACAAAAAAAAATGAATGTGGAAGGAGAATGCAAGTTTTCAGTTGGCTGGCTTAATCGCTTCAAAGAGAGGCACGGCATTCGAAAATTAGACGTATCTGGAGAGCAGAAGAGTGCTGATACAGAGTCCGCAGACAAATTTATAGATACATTTCAAAAATTCGTTGAAGAAAATAATGTTTCTGCAGAATGTATCTATAACACTGACGAGACAGGATTGTTATGGAGATGCCTTCCCACGTCGACTCTTGTGTGTAGTGACGAAACATCGCCTAAAGGATTTAAAAAAAGTAAAGATCGTGCAACTGTACTGGTATGCGCAAATGCTGCAGGCACGCATAAACTCAAACTATTTGTTGTTGGGAAGTACCGCAATCCACGTTGCTTCAAAAACATAAAGAATTTGCCTGTGCGATATCAATCACAAAAAAATGCGTGGATGAATTGTGACATTTTTAAAGACTGGTTTCACAGTTTATTCGTGCCCAGTGTCAAGGAACATTTAGAAAATAAAGGATTGCCAAGTGATTCAAAAGTGATTCTTTTGCTAGATAATTGCCGAGCCCACCCCCCAGTTGAGGATTTAAATGTAGAAAATATATGTGTTATGTTTTTACCGCCAAATGTCACCAGTCTTATCCAACCAATGGATCAAGGAGTGATTCAAAATATAAAAACAAACTATCGCTCAGTGTTCATGCGCCGATGTGTGAATTTTGAAGGAACTGTTGAAGAATTTCAAAAACAGTTTACATTGAAAGATGCAATATTTGCTTTATCTCTTGCCTGGAGAGATGTAAAAAAAAAATGCCTACGCGGGTGTTGGAAGAAATTGTGGCCTATGATTATATTTCAAGATGACGAGTCGAGTGACGAAGAATTCTTTGGTTTCACCAAAGGCGGGCGCTCGGCTCGTCCAAAAGGATTATGTCAGGATCAAGAGCCCGTGTCCGACATCATGGAAATTGTCGCGTCTTCGAAAAAAATTAAAATTAATGAAGAAGAGTTGAAGGCTTGGGTGGAAATAGACAGTTCTGTTCCTGTTACTCTCTCTCTTGATGATAATGAAATCATCGAACAAGTGCTGGGAAAAGGTCAGGATGAAGAGCAGGAAGAGGAGGATGAAGATGAAGACACAAATACAAAAAAAGTTACGTGGAAGGAAGCCGATGAGGGATTATCAACTTTTATACGGTTTGCTGAACAATGTTCAGCTATGTCAGCACATGAAGTCATGAAATTGCATTGCATTCATAGTGAATTTTTAAAAATTAGAAAAGAATCATGCAAACAAACTGATATTCGAAGTTTTCTATCTAAGTAATCATAATAAATTTTTTTCTTTTTTTTTCCTGGAAATGTGAATTTAGCGTAAGTATGTTCTTTTTTTAATTATTATTTTAATTAATCTGTGATATTTTTGATATTGTTTATGTATTTCGATCTCGCGGGCGTAAAATATCTTAAAAAAAAAAAAAAAAAAAAACTAAAATATACTTTGGTGATTAAACATATAGGTTGCGTGATGTTAAATTGAATAATGAAGAATCATCTAACTCCAGAAATTAATACGACTCCTTTAGAAAAATAGAATTTTATTTACAACATAACGAAAGCATCCACGGCAAGCTCCGGTACATAAAACACCGCTTGCGCTCTCTCAGGCGAAGAGAGAGAAAGCTCTTAGATGCGCACAACCGATGCGCGTGCACACATCCGATGGGACGGAGAAAGAGCGAGGAGCGCGCTGTTACAAAACAAACGCTCTCCGCTACAATACTTACGGTGGTATGTGTTTTCGCTTTAAAAAATCAGCGGTGTTTCCGATATTGTGTTTATTTAATTGAGGCCGGGAGATCGAAAAATTTGGACAACAAAATTCATATACAGAATATGAATAGGTAAATATTCAATTATCCGGAAAATTCTGTTTTCCGGCAACGGCTCGGTCCCAATGTTGCCGGTTAAAAGGGATTGTACTGTATATATATATATATATATATATATATATAGCATAACTATTGAAAACTTAAAGAATTCAAATTTCATTAGAATATAGCTGATATTTTCAGATCCTTATTGTTTTATATTAGGAGCAGAATGATCAAATCTGTCTATTTTGACTTAAATTTTAAACAACTGTATGTCTGAGGTTTTTTTTTGATAGTTTTACTGCAAGAAACATATATTATTCATTTAATTTTAATACTAATGCTTTGTAAATACCTCCTAAGCTTATAAAGCTTTACTTAAAATTAAATTTGCTTTATTTTACTCATTTTTCTTACAAACTTTCTTGTTGGAAAAAATCTCCTGCTTTTTTGTCATTTGAAGTTAGCATCTCTGTATTTATAATTTTTATTGTTTATATTTGTGTTAGTCCCATTGCCCTTTGATTATTTAGAAATTAATTTAGATTGATTTATCATTTACTCTAAATTTAATGTAATCTATTTTACTTTCTTTAATCCTTGAGATTTTTTGAATAAGAAAAGAGAAAATATGTAGACTAAAAAAAATATATCACTTGAGGAAGCATAAGGGCATAGTAGACAAATTTCAATAATCTCTTTGTTAATAATAATGCCTTTAAGAAAAATCAATAATCTTAAATGAACTGCGTCTTATTTAAATAACATCTGAATTTCTGTTTTTCCTTTTCAAATAGAAATATATATCTAATAAAACTTTCTAAAATTATTTTCAACTATTTTTAATGAACATGCAAAAAGATTACTTGTTATCTTACACCATTAATATGTGATCTGTTTTTTATAGTTTTCAAATCCAGGTAAAGAGAAAGTCGTGTGAGTGACCCAGGAGATTACTTAGTTTAATATTAATCTTCTGAGCCAGATATTATTGACATCAAGTGACTGAAAATTACAATTTCACACATTAATAAAGAAATATTTAGCAAGGATATTTTTTTCCCATTTATATGTATAACATGATATTAAAGGAAAAGAAATTATCAATTTAAAAATATACTATTGCTGAATAATTTTAATTTAGTTTCAATAAAATAGATAAAACATACAAGATAACAGAAAATACAAACATTATTACATCAATTTTTCAATATTTGCTTGTAGCACAAGAGCATAATTACATTAAATGAGTGAAAATTATGTCATTACAATTAAGAACTATTGAGAAACTCTACCACATTTGATGAAATCCAATTTTGTAGACTTTATGGAATAAAATTTGGATAGTTGTTTTAACTTTTTTTTTTTTAAGCACTTTTATGAATATAAGACTTTTGGCATTAAAATTTGTAAAAAGAAAGATTTATTAAGACAAGAACTATTTCTTGTTAATCAAAAAGTGTCATCACCATTATTTTGTAGTAGAAAACGTTGCATAAAGCAAGAAGTCTTGCACCATCTAGTAAAAAAAGAAAAAAATTTATCATCCAAAATTAAATTAATTTTAATAAATATTATAGCAGTTTATAAGCAACCTTTTTTTTTTTTTTTTTTTTTTTTAAAGATAAAACATTGTTTCAGTAATGTCCATGTTGTTTAAATGTTAATATATTTATTAAGCAAAAAAATATATATATAATATATTTTTTCTTGCAATTTTTATTAAGATTACTGAAATTCTACCATACTTGTTACTTACTGGCTGATTGATAAAATTATTTTTATTTATAACATTATAAAATTTGCTGGTATTATCATTTGGATTTTTAAATTATTGTTCTGTTAAAAATGGAAATTTTAACAGATGTTCAGCAAGTCTTGAACAGGTACTGATCAATCAGAAGTTGGTTGAACAATGAATATAATTAAAAAAGTTCCATAATTTACTACTGCTCTTGAAAAATAGACAAATTGTAACTATCTCCTGAAAAATATAGAAATATACCTCACATACTTTAGTTCTTTGTTTCTGTTAAAATAATAATAATAATAATTTCTTTTTTGCAATAGTAAATACCATAATAAAAATTCTATTAAAAACGTGTAAGAGATTTATATTTATATTTTTCAAAATATACTACTTTTTCCTTTTTGTATTTTATCTACCTTTTAAACATAAAGTATACTCATTAGGTACCCAAGAAAATCCAGAATTGATATGGAATGATGAAGCTAGAGAGCGTTTATGTAACATTGTGAAAAATATGGCTAATGAGTATGTTTTATTTATATCTATTTCTCTTTATTCAAAAATACAGTCAAACTCTTTAATGTAAACACGCTTAACCTGAATTACTTTTAACATGAACTGTTTCCACAATCCCCGTGAAAATGAAGATTAATTTCTGAGTTACTGATAACATGAACAAATTTTTTATTCTCCTTGAGATTCACGCTAACGAGATTCGACTGTATTTAATTCATATATATATTTGTTTATTTGTTATTTCTTTGAGTAGATATTTTTAGTTAATAATATAATGTCTGAATAATTAGCTAATCACCTTTTTTTAAAAAAAAAATATTGAAATTCTTGTAGATTTAAAAGAAATATCTTTGTAATTTATCAGTGTTCAATTAATGAAATTTTAGAAATTATATAAACTAAATGCGACATTACTATAACTAAATTAAATAAAAACCTTTTAACACTTGCCTCATTACTGTGCTGTAAATTTTTCACCTGGGCACCCAGGCCTCCTCGGCAGCTACATCTGTCGTGAAGATCTTGAGACTGATATACTTGATGGTCCTTTCCATAAGTTGGCGTCACGCTCCATCCGGAGCCATTGCGCTGCTGTCGTTGCTCACATTTAAATTTGTGGCGATTTCTATTGATTCGCGGAATATTGCGTAGTGATAATTATTGTATTCAGCTAATTTTATAGTTTCATTAAAATTTATTTCTATATTTTCACTATTATACATTTTTGCGAGAGCGGTATTCACTTTGCCAATTTTAATATCACATTTATGTTCGTTGATTCTCGTTTTAATTTTTCTCTTTGTGATGCCGATGTATGAACCTGAATTTTTGTTTTGATTTATAAAAGGCATATTATGTATTCCGGCAGTTTCAAAGGGTGAAATGGGGTCTTTATCATTGCACATTAATTGGAAAATGTTTTTATTTGGATTTATGGGGATATTAATACCATATTTGTTAGCTATACTTTTAATTTTATTGGACGCTCCACGATCATATGGGATTGAAGAGGTAAATTTAGAGGTTTTTTTTTTTTAATTTGGAATACTATTGAGAGTTTTTAATCTATTTTTAACTAGTTTGTTAATAATTTTATTAGGGTAACCTGCTTTTTTAGTGAATTCCTTAATAACATTTATTTCTTGGTTTAAGTCGTCTGTTTCATTACAAATTAAAATGGCGCGGTTGATATATGATCTGATGGTGTTAATTTTATATTGAAAAGGCGTTTTACTTTTGTAGTGGATAATTTCATTGCTATTTGTCGGTTTTCGGTAAACTGTGGTTTTAATTTTACTTTCTGTTCGCATAATTTTGACGTCAAGGAAATTAATTTGCTGGTATATTTCTTCTTCGTGGGTAAATTGTATATTGAAATCAATGCTGTTAATAGAGTTTAGTAACTGTTGTATTAATTAATTTTTTGTCAATAACTGCAAAAACGTCGACGTACCTATACCAATAAAAAATTTTATCCTTTAAATGTTTAATTATTTCATTTTCAATTATTCTTAGTTTGAATTCTGCTATAAAACCCGAAATGGGCAATCCCATTGAGACCTTCTTCTTTTGCTGGTATATTTTATTGTTGAATCTGAAATAGTTTTCATTGAGTAAAAGATTTGTAGTTGCGGTAAGTTTTTGTACAATTTTAGGATGTTGAAAATTATTTTTGAATGCATTGTTAACAATTTGATTAATTTCTTCGATATTAATAGAGGGATACAGATTGGCCATGTCAAAACTAACAAAATGGTAATTGTTTTCATTTTTGATTTCTCTTAATTTTTTGATAAAATCCTCAGTGGATTCTAAAGAATGTTCGGAGGGGGGAATAATTTCACGGTATATTTTAGCCATATATTTTTCTAAAGAATAGGTGGGGGCTTCATTTTTATTGACAATAGACCAGCGATAAGAACCACAATAAACACGACATTAAAGCTTTAAAGTCCCAAAAAAAAAACAATGAAAAAATTACTTGCACACTAACAAATAAAACCAGGAAAATAGCTATTTTAGATAGAACTGACTATATTGGAAGAATGAATGAGACCATCCACGAAATCGGTGCCATTGAAGTAAAAAAAGACCCAAATGAGGAAACGAATTGAGAAAACGAATGAATTAATTAAAAACGGATATTGGCCAAGCAATCAACCACCAAAAATCAATAATCATGCCTCTAATTAATACTCCTAAATTATTCAGAAAATTCAAAGACCCCCCCCCCCCCAAAAAAAAAAAATAAATAAATAAATAAATAAAAAAAATCAGACCAATAGTTTGCAAAAGAGAAGGTCCAACTTAGCAGCTAGAAAAATACATGACCAAAATATATAATGAAATTTTACCCCCCCCCCCCCTCTCAAAACAGTTTAAACTCTACAGAAATTTTATAAAGAGGATTAAAAATTTCCAAATTCAAAAAGAAACAAATTTGTTAGTTTTGATACAATTAATCCTTATCCCTCAATAGACACCAAGAAGGCAATTGAAATTATAAATGATAAAATTAATGCAAAATATAATCCCTCAATAGGCCAAACACTAAAATCTGCTACAAATTTAATATTAAAAGAAAGTTACTTCAAACTCAATTACAAAATTTTTAAACAAATTAAAGGGATCCCAATGGGATCCCCCATATCTGGGATGTTTGCTGAAATGAAACTAAGAAAATTAGATACCGTAATTTTAGAAAAGCAGAAAGAAAATATAATCTATTGGAATAGGTATGTCGATGATATTTTTGCCATAGTCCACGAAAACCAAAATATCGATGAACTTCTAAATGATTTGAATCAACTTGACAGAAACATAAAATTTACTAGTGAAACAGAAACTAACAACGAACTAAATTACCTTTACGTTTAAATCAAAAGGACTGAAAAAACAATAAGAACTACTGTTTTTAGAAAACCCACTTCTAGCCAGGAAATCATTAACTACAATAGCAAAACCCCCTATAGATACAAAATCAATGCTATACAAGCATATATAAATCGGGTCATTCTCATCTGCACCGAACCTGAAGACCTCAAAACAGAAATTAAATATATAAAAAATTTAACCACACAAGCAAACTATCCCAAGAATTTAGTAGATAAACTTTATAAAAAGCATTAAAACAATTAAACCATATACCCAGCCATCAAAAACCACGCATAAAATATACTAACGCAGTGGTCGGCAACCTCCTTTTTGAACAAAGCCAAATATCAACAATACAATGATTAAAATATCTTTTGGGAGCCAAAAATTTTTAACCTAATTTATATTGGCTCAATCATTCTTATTAACATAATTAGAGTATTCCTAAGTCGACATTTGCTAAAATCTCAAGGGGCGAAAAATCTGCGTGTGGCTCGCGAGTTGCAGGTTGCTGACCACTGTACTAACACCATCCCATACAACCAAGGAGCTGCTTTTAAAATAGGAAATATCGCTAGAAAATTAAACGTCAACATCCCCATCAAACCAAACCCAAACATATACTAAATCATCTGTAACGATAAAGTCAAAATTTCCTCTCTTGAAATCGCAGGTATTTATAAAATCCCTTTCCAATACGAAAACAACAGCAAAAGTTACTACATAGGAATGACAAAAAGAAAGATAAAAACCCATATTAAAGAACATTATACAACATCAAATTTGAAAAATACACTAACTCAAACCCATAAAAATGAAAATATAGAAATTAATTTTAATCACGTTAAGAAAATTGCTAACTACAATATGCCTAACCAATATGCCATATTCCGTGAAACAATTGAAATATTGAATCAACCGCACGCACCATGAAGAATGCAACCATGAAGAATCAAAAGCAGGGATAGATGCCAACTGGCGCCACCTATTTGATGAAAGAAGAAAGCACATCAGTTCTAGGGAAAACTTACGCGAGAACAACACTGCAGAAGTTACCAGTGTTGACGATGAGGGGGACCTCCCCCTACCTGAAACTACTTCACCACTGGGAGTTACCAAGTGAAGCTGAATGTATGGTGTTTAATTATTATGATGCATCAATATTATTATTTTTTTTTTAATAGAGAGATTTAATTATATTAATAATGTCTATTGGATTATAATAATTTTGTTTTGTATCACATTATTATGTATTTTACATGTAGTTTTAATTAATTGAAATTCTTTCAGGCATTATCGAATTCAAAAAGATGATCCTCAGGCACAGTGGAAGGTATAATTCTAAAATCAATATTATTATTGCTGTATACTTTATATGCTACATACTTTGTTCAATTTTTTTTTTTTTTTTTAATTATTGCAGCCTCCTAATGAACCATGTTTGGACTCTCATGAAAATCAAGATTTTGTGATAGCTGGAGTTTATGTTCGTCTTTTCATTCAAAATCCATCATGGGTGCTTAGAAGACCAAAAGATTTTTTGACAGAGCTCTTGGACAAAATACACTCCCTTATGTCTAAAGATAATGTGAATGTAATGCAGTTTCCTTAATTATTATTTAATGTTGTGTATGTTAAATTTTTGGATTATTTGATAGTTTTGGTTAAAATTTCTTGAAAGTTTAAATTTATGCATAAAATTAGATATTGAATTTTCTGATTACGTTTCAAATTATAAAAATTTTCTCTGTATCATTATTAGAAGACAAGCATTATAGATAATTTCATGTTTTTTTTTTTTTTTTTTTTTTTTTTTTTTTTATGCAATGAACTGATAATTATATTTCTTGGCTTGAAGTGTGTGGGGGGGGGGGGGAGACTTAAAGAGGATACTTATATATATATATATATATATAAAGTTGTAAAGTATTTACATTTCCTTTTATATATCCATTTTGATTTTTAGAAATAATCTAAAAATTCTTAAAAGTTTGTTGCATTTTATGCTTTTAAATATTCATTTATTAATCTAATCATAATTTAGTTATTTGCGTGTATTTCTGTGCTTACCCAAATGTTTTTTTTTTTTTTTCTTCTTATAAGCTGCATTCAAAATTATTCTTATTTCTGAGGTTGTTAATACAGTGGAGCACCGTGTATACGTTTTTCAAGGGACCGTTTCTAAGAAACGTATAACTGAGAAAAACTTACAACTGAAAATTCATTTTAATATTAATACACAATAAAGTGTCATATTATTAATAAAAGTCTAATCAATTTTTATGATTTCCTTTACATTTATTCAAATAAGATGTATTTTTAATTAAATTTAAAATATTTTTTAAAGGTAGAATAAAAATTAAATGATAATTAAAAATGTAGAAATTCAGAAAATTTTTTCAAGGTTTCGATTTTAACCTAGACAAAGCGTTTTGTTCTCTAAAATAAGATGACATTTTTGCAAACGATTAAAAAGAAGGAAAGAAAAAAAATTAAAAAAACTTGTTTCTCCAACCGTAATGTCAAATAAACATGATAAGAAATAAGAAAATCTTCCAAGTCGCCCAACGGAAGTGAGCAATAAATCTTCAAGTTTGCAAAATGCCAATAAAGTTGTGTTTTTTCTTTTCTTCCTTTCATACCCCATCCCTGGAATCAATTAAAAGAGAAATTGGGAGGTCTTCAAGTGGTTACTGGTTACTTGTATTCATACCTATCATTCAAGCCAGTCGCCAACTGCTTATCTCTGAAAATCTCTCTAACACCCCTCTTCCCCCAGGCTATCGATGCAGGTCACACTTTGTTGTTACCATAGTTCTAAGAAAAGATAAGAATAAAACATAAAAAGCATTCATCCTTTTTTTTTTTTTTTTTTTTTTTTTTTAAATCCTGAAATGAAACTCAAACTTGGGATTCTACAAGAAGGAAAAAAAAATAAATAAATAAACTTATAAGTGAAATTAAGAATTTATTTGTGTCATATAAACGAAATATTTTAACATTAGAATTCAATGGAATGATTTGGGACCAAAGTTGAAAAACGTATAAATAAGAAATGTATAAAAGGTGCTCCACTGTATAACATATATAGAAACTTACGACTACTATCATTTCTTTTACATTTAAAAAATTTAAAAAATAGTAGCAATCAATAGTGGCAAATTACTGATGAAAATATTATCAACTTATACAAGTTTTACATTTTTTAGATAATTTGAAAAACTTAGATATTTTATATATGCTTACTTTTTTCTATATTCAATAGAACAAAATATTGGAATCATAAAAATTTTCAACTTCCAGTTTTCAATGGATTTACAAGCTTTGAGGAGGTCTAGAACATGATTGTGTCATTTTCAGAAAATATGTCTTTGTATGTGATAAAAATTTTGTAGCCACTATAGCTCAAGAACTAATTCACAAAATTTCATAAAAGTTTACATTTTATTGCTCCTTATAAATTAATGATGTCGAGTTTTGGTGCAAATTGTCCAACTATTAGAGCTGTTATACCACAATTTCCCCCCATTCATGGGAAAGATGTGTCTAAGCCAGGGTTTAAACTGCCATTAGTTTTTTTAGCATTTTGCTAAAAGGTATCATATTTTGCGAAAACAAGTCGGTTAGAATTTCGCTCAAAAGCTAAAACTGGATAACTGTATAAATTATCTCTATATAATAATTCAGATTTTTTTTTTTCCTTTTGTAATATTTGCAGGCAAAAACTAAGAAAGGACTGACATTTTTGGGAATCCTTATTTATATAGTAATTTGGATTTATTTTTAATTTTCAATGATTGAATTTAAATGCAAAAATATTTTAAAGTATGTTAGAATTCAGAATTTGCTTCACAGAAGCATTTTTAGCACCCGTATTTCACGATTATCTACCACTACACTTTACTTGATTTTTAAATTGCTTTTTCATTTTACACATATGATATGAATACCTCTTTTTCTATTGATAAAATCAAAACATAGTTTCCCTGATTCATGTTTTTAAAGTCACAGATATGGTTGCTTGGTTAAAATCATCAATGAACAAAAGGAATAAAAAACAAAACTGAGGATAACAAAGCTAAGTAAAAGAAATCAATGGTATCCAAAAATTAACTTTCGAAAAGCTAAAATAGTGCTTGCCTATTTTCGCTAAAATGCTAAAGTAATTTTTTTGCCAGGTTAAACCCTGCTCTAAGCTTTGTATAAATACACCGTAGTTGATAACTGTGATAACCATTAATAAGAAAGCACAGTATCCTGATTAATCCAAGGAAGCCTTACCCACTGTTCCTGATTCTGTATACAAGACATGCTCTGGACGACACGTTCATTTTCCTACTAAATATTTAGAAACTCTTTGTGTGTTCAACAAATGTTTTCTTTTTTCAGGAACTAAAATTTTTTTTTCCAGGAGGGGATTGTAGCCTATTAGCTTATTGTCCATGGTCAAATCTAGCTCTGTGCATGCGTAGCTGAACTCTAATGACTCTCTCCACACACTTTAGTTTTAGTTTTCTGTCGATTTGGCTGGTTGTTTTGTATTAAACTATAATCCTGTGATATTTTTATGTATAAAAGTTTAGTTGGTTTATTGGTGTTATCGTAACTTCCACACAACCTACATAATTCATCTAATTCACCCTAAAGCCACAAATCCACATTGCTTTTCAGTTTACAATTATTTAATTAAGCAGTATTTAATAAATACATATATTTTAGTTCCTAATGATTTTTATTACAAATTAGCACTTTTTGTAAACATTTATTAGATTTTTTTTTATTGCATGGAATAAATATTTAAATTTCATTTAATAGAAATGTTTTGCAATTTCATTACACAACAGAGTCCTGATTAGGTAATTAGTTTTAAGTCTCATAAATGCTTGCATAAAAAAAAGCAGCTGTACAATTTTTTCTAGACTCATTGTATTAACTTCCTTTTAGATATGATATGTGTTACTTCAAATCTGCATTTAAAATTAGTGACATTTCCGTTTAATTATATTTCAGTGTGAACAACTAGAAACTTTAACACAAGCTCTTGTATGTTTACTTATGGCTCAGCCTTCTCTTCTTGACCAAGTGCCTGCTTTGGGACACATTCCTCGTCTACTGCAAGTTATGTCAAAGCCTAATGATGCTATCTCAGGATCCTGTCTTCAAATTATTCGGCAGTTATCAAATTCAGATGTAAGTTAATAAATAAATTTTATCACTGTTAGCTACATAGCTTTTAATATATTTGCCTATTGCTTATTTTAACACCTGATTTATGTTATTTAATTTATAAAAATTACCTTTAACTAAGCTCTGTTAAATTATAGACCTTTCAGGGCGAATTCGCCCCCTCTTCAGCAGCTATTTCATGGCCTGCTTTGGTCAAAACTGGTCTTGTCTTCTTTCCTCTGTGTTGATCTTCTATGAGGTGGCGCCACGCATGATCTAAATCGGCGTGCGACTCGCGCCCATTACGCGCTAATTGGTCTTTTATTATCTCCATGGTTTCCCGGTAAAAAGCATAGTCAGGGTTATTATAATTGGCTATTTTTCTTGTTTCGTTAAAATTGACTTTTATATCGTTTTTGTTATTGACTTTAGTGAGGGCTGTTGTTATTTTTCCATATTTAATATCACTTTGGTGTTCTTTAATCCTGGTTGATATTTTCCTTTTTGTTACTCCGATGTAGTGGCCTCTTTTTTCATTTGCATAATTAAAAGGGATCTGATATATTCCAGCAGTTTCAAGTGGAGGGGGTTGTATCTTTATCATTTCGGATTAATTGATGGATGTTAGGATTTGGTTTTATGGGGATATTTATATTATGTTGCGACTCGTGCCGTTACAAAAATTATGTTTGCTGGTTTTCGTCTTATAGTTAAATTAGTGTTTTTTGAGAAACCTTTAAATTTTGCTTTATCTGTTTTTATTGAAATATCCCCCGTTTAGTGGGTGGTGTTTTTTTGAAAAAGTTAAAATTGTTGTTAATTTCGGTATGCTATTAAGTAATTGTTTAATGTAAAAAAAACTTTTATAAAACATTGAATTTTTTAAAACCTGTTTTAATGGTTAGTGGGTTGCGACTCATGCCGTTACGAAAATTATGTTTGCTGGTTTTCATCTTATAGTTAAATTAGTGTTTTTTGAGAAACCTTTAAATTTTGCTTTATCTGTTTTTATCGAAATAACCACCATTTAGTGGGTGGTGTTTTTTTGAAAAAGTTAAAATTGTCGTTCATTTCGGTATGCTATTAAGTAATTGTTTAATGTAAATATAACTTTTATAAAACAGTGAATTTTTTAAAACCTTTTTTAATGGTTAGTGGTTAATTTCTTTTTTTTCCCCGTTTAGTGTGTGGTGTTTTTGTCAAATTGGATTAAGTTTCCATTAGTTAAGGGGGCAGATTCGCCCTGAAAGGTCTATAGTTTAAAAGAGCTTAGTTGAAGGTAATTTTTATAAATTAAATAAGTTAAATGCTCTGTTTAAAAGTTTTAATTTTTAAATACCTGATTTATGTTTATATTATTTTTCTTTTCTACCTGTGGGACTGAATGAATATGATTGTATGAGTTTAAATTTTGTTTCTTCTTTCTAGATTGTCTTCTGGTTTTTTCTATCTGGCTTTAACAATTGTGAAAGTGTTACTATGGATTAAACTATTTGAACATATGAATAAATATATTTAAATAAAAGTATAAATAAAATTTAATTTATTATAATATTAGATAAAATTTAGTATATAATATTAGATATTTAGATAAAATTTAATGTATTTATTTAGTATGTTAGATAAAATTTAATTTATATAAATTTATTTAAATAAAAGTATAGATAAATATATTTAATTTAAAATTCATTTACTGTTAAAAAAAGAAAAGGAGGGTATGTTAGGTATAGATAGTTGTTTTTTTCTCCTCCAACATTATCTTGCCATCTATTTGAGTTTTGCCTTTCCGGCAATTTAATTTGTTGAATTAAATTACATAGTTAATAAATTGAATAATCCTACTAATTTAAATCGTTTAATCATCATTTATAAATCATCTTTCTCATTAAAACATCTTTCATTAAACTTTATTTAAAAGTCATTCCAATTCTTACCGGCATATCATTCATGTTAACGTAAACATGAATAATGTCTGGCTCTGTTAACCCTGTGCAACCTTCAGTCACCATAACTCACGCTATACTGATGTTTTGCGAAATCTCCATGAGGCAGTGATGTTCAGTGGCGCCAACTTATATGGGCCCGTGGGGCATGAGCCCACCCAATAATTTGCTCTCCCAGCCCACCCAATTTTCATTATCTTTATTTATTATTTATTTATATTTTTGAAGCTTAAAAAAGCATTTTCTTTCAAAAAAAGTTAGGAATACAAGCCATAAAAGGAAATTCGGCAGAGTCATATTTAAATGTATGTCAATTAAAAGTTTCATATTTTACAAATGAATTATGATCAGTGTAAATTGTAAATTCTTATAATATGTATTAGGTTTCAAAATCAGAAACTTTTGGTGATGGCAACAGACGTTTCATGGAAAATATATTGGGCACCCTTCTTCACCCTGCAATGAAACTTGACCACACGAACGTTCATTCTTAATTCCCTCATAACTTTATATTTTAATTAGTGTTGAATTAATGTATCCTTATCGACCTTCATCCCTCTTCCATGAAAAAAAGAAAAATCTGGAATGACGCTTCTTGATTTTCCGAACATTAAGTATAATTAATGATTGTATAGTAAAAGTAAAGTAAGAGAAGTCTTTAAATAAACAAAAGAGATAATAAAGTCTCACTATTTTTCTCTATATAGTCTATTGTTTTAATTAACACCAGTGCCCTTCAAGTAATTTGAGCCCATAAATCATAATGATAGAGTATTTCATTTTGTCCCTGTAAAAATCTATAAGTCCTAGATTCACCAAAATCTTTACATTTCGTGCAACATTGACCTGTAACATGTATATAAACTTTCAGCTGAATTGGATGAAACGCTACGGTCCAAGACTCCATCACACTTTACAAAATTTAAGTCCATAAACATAATGATACAAAATTTTTCGTTGTGTACTTGGAAAAAAAAAAAAAAAAAACTATGTGTTATATTCTCCAAAATTTAAACAGTTCGTGTGACGGGGACTTAAACATGTAGTGTAAATTTCCAGTTCATTTTAATAAAGCATTTAGACGCTGTCGCATTTTAAATAATTGAAACTCATAGGCCATAATGATAAAGAATTTTTCATTGTGTACAAATCTATAAGAGCTAGAGTTCCCAAAATTATAGAGTTTGTTCATTGATGACCTATAACATGTACATAAATTTTCAGCTCAGTTGGGTAAGTGATTTAGATACTAACACACTTTAAATAATTTCAGCCCATAGGCTATAATGATAAAGAATTTTTTTTGTGTGTGTGCCTGTAAAAATCTATAAGTGCTAGATTCATCCAAAATGTATACAGTCCATGTGAAAGTATACTATAACGTTTGTATAAATTTTCAATTTATTTGAATAAGGTATTTGGACATTACCACACTTCAAATAATTTGAGCCCGTAGATCATAATGATAAAGAATTTTTTGTTATGTTCCTGTAAAAAAACTATAAATGCTAGATTAGACAAAACAATAGGGTTCATGCTATGATGACCTACAAACCTACAACATATGTACCAACTTTCAGCTCACTAGAACAAAGCTTTTAGACGCTATCGTGTTCACTCTTACACACACACATGCACATTCATACATCACCGTAAAAATAGCAAAAATGAACTCAGAGGACCTCAAAACGTATAGCTAATCCAAATTCTCAAATTCAAATTTTTGTCATGATTACAATACTTTCCCTACATAATATGTTCGAAAACTAAAAATCTTTATAGCATTGTTCCTTTTACCCAAAAATATTTGAGCCCACCCAATCTTTTACAAAAGCTAGCGCCACTGGTGATGTTTCTGTAACCATAATGCCATGCTCTGTCGGCTGCTTGCTAGCATTACACACTTTCCCTCGCCATTGGCTTACGTTTTGCATATCTTATTGGCAAATCGTTTCTTCAGCTATAAGTACTGAATCTTTGCAAAGCTCTTTCGCCTTGCCTTGTTTTGTTTTGTATCTCATTTTGTAGTGACTTTTAGTCACGTTAAAGATGTTTTAGTTAAATCTCCGGTGAAATGTTCGTCAGTAGAAAGTGTGAGCCTTCTTAGTCTGCTTGTTTGTACTGCTTGATGTAACAAGAGATATGAATTTCTATCAAGTGTTTTTCTACATATTTATTTTATCTTCAGATGATTAGAGTGGTACCAAAGAGACTTAGTTTTTTATTTTTGAACTATATTATTTTTTAGATGTGTTTTCAAGCTTTTTTAAAGAATTACAGTGACTGTTAGCTTTACATATAATGAACAGTTTAATAAAATTAATTTGATTTTTATTTTTCTGTCTCTGTCGTTTATCATAATTTAAACTAGTCATTCATAATTTAAGTTTATTATATTTAAACATTTGAATTTGTCTAAATTAATTTCTTTCAATTACTTAAGTTTCATGCTGCAGTTTATTTGAACAAATTCTAAGCAAGCAGATTTACATAAACTTAGTTACAAATATGCAGATGTTTTATTTTTAAATTACAATAGGAATTTTTATGTTGAGGTATTCATAGGCTTATGTATAGGCCGGGATAAGAGATTTCTTCCACTTGTAACTCTATCCCGGATTTTCTCACAGGGTAGTCCATCCTATAGTTCAGAAAATTCTCTCTTGTTGCTCTTAAAACATTATAGTTAAGGTTTATCAAAGTTATTCACTTTCATTTAATGAGACACTACACATCCTAGTAAGGATGTGTGAAATATCTGAAGTAAAAATGGAAGGACTGGTTAAAAATTAAAAAATTGGTACAAGTTCAATTTAGAGATATTATTTTATAAGGAAATAGTTCTCAAAATAATTTAATGCTGGGAAAAGTGTGTTCATATCAAATAAATTCTCATTTATTATAATCTTTCTGTATTTTTAATTTGATATTTAATTATGTAAATTTCATTTTCAGAGCTGCATTAAATGCCTCTCCCAAAGCAATTTTGTTTTGCCAATGATGAGTGCCATGAACAGAAGACTAGATCTAGTCGGTGTTGCATGTGAAGCTCTTTACAGTGCTTTTCATAATTGTTCAGAAGATTTAATGCAACAGGTTATTTTCTCTCATAAATATTAGTTTTTTAAAATTATGCATGGTGATAAAGTCTACTTCTTAGGAATTCATTTATTCATAACATGATATAATTGTTTTTAATTAGTTATAAATAATCGATAGAAATTTAAAATGATAAATTTTATTGAAATCTGGTTGTATTTTTCAAAAAACTTATTAAAATTCTTGAAAATTTATTTTTCCAACTGAGTGAAAATAATGCTCGGACTGGGAGTCAAACCCCGGATATTTGACTTACAAGGTCTTACTTTGACCTTGTAAGTCAAAGATCCAGGGTTCGAGTTCCAGTCCGGGCATTACTTTCACTCAGTTGGAAAAATAAATTTTCAAGATGCATGATTTTCTTCCCAATCTGCTGAATGTGTGATATTAATAAAATGTATTGTTAAAATTCATTTCATTCATTCATTCTTGTTAAAATTCATTTCCTTTTGCCGTTTGCAAATGATACACAAAAAATGTAATATATTTGTTGTACTCAGTACATAATAAACTTTTATATTTTTTAGGCTCTTGAAGCAAAATTAGTGCCATATTTATTAGGATTATTGGAAAAGAAATTAGAAGGAAATGAATCAGCTGTTAAAGCACAGATTGTACAAGTTTTAAAAGCCATGTGTCTTTCATTACAACATGGAACACAGGTATATATTCTTTATTTTATTTGTTTATTTATATTTACAGTATAAAAATTATGAGAATTAAATTGGATTGAGGGGAGGATTATTCCTTTTATAAACAGCTGCTTTTCTTTTAGATACATCTTACCCTTATGTTAAGCCATTTGAAGCGTAACATTCCAAGAACGTTATACTTCAAATGGCATAATTACTCTACATATTTTTTAATTTTATAAAATTTTTAAATTCATCAACGACCTTAATTTAAATATTTTTACAGGATCTGTTGAAATAATTAATCTTATCAAAATACATAAATATATGAATTTAAATAGCTTTTTAATAAGTTAAATGTATTAAAAAAATGAATTCAAAATTTAACAATTCAACTTAAAATTTAAAGATGTAACAAATTCAGTTCAGATTTAAAATTGATTTGTGTTTCTACCAACAGTAATTTCATAAATTTAATATCTGTAATTAATTTAACAGCTAAAATGCAATTATTTTCCATTCATATTGAGATATATTTTAAAATTCATGAAAAATGATATATTCATTAAAATATCTTATTTAATAATTATTTTTTAAAATTAATAATTTAATAATATATTATCACTTTCATAATTGTAATACCTTATTTTTTAACACTAGGAGGTTTTACCCCTGCTTACTTCACTGGTTACAATATTTAAATGAATTTTCAAAAAATTGAGTAATTCAAATATTTAAAAAAATATATTTCAATTAGCAACTGTTTTCAGCAATTCAAAACCATGGCCAAATCCCGCTATATACATCCATGAATGAAATGTAAATGACATTTAATTAATACATATTTAAGTTTTACTTAAGGATTACAAATTTTATTAAAAACATTTTAAGTTACCTTATTAAAAATCCTTAAAAGTTGGCTGATATATTTCGGCCTCATCCGAAGCCATCCTCAGAGCCACGATGACACAAACAAAGATCGTTGGTGATTCACTCCTTCTTTATAATTTCGTTTCTCGTCATTCCTTCAGTTCTCTTCACTTTTTCAATAGAGATCCTAACCACACAAGACGCAATAAACGATATCGAACACAGCATCGTTCCACCTGAATGGAAACCAACTCTGGAAAAAGTGAAGAGAACTGAAGGAATGACGAGAAACGAAATTATAAAGGAGTGAATCACCAACGATCTTTGTTTGTGTCATCGTGGCTCTGAGGATGGCTTCGGATGAGGCCGAAATATATCAGCCAACTTTTAAGGATTTTTAATAAGGTAACTTAAAATGTTTTTAATGACATTTAATTATTTGTGTTTGATTATAATGATTAGAGACATGGTTAATTTAAAATATACTATAGTTCATTTCCCCATCAGAGGCGCTTGAAGGCCACGGAATGCGGAGAGGGAGATCACGTGACTGATATCACGTGCTCAATTCCATCCAGTGAGATCTCATTGTTTCTTCAGTAACCTAGCAACGGACGGGGAAAGTGAAATCACGGTTCATCTGAGCGTGGCCTTGAGGCGACTGCGTAAAGGAAATGGAGTATAAATGTGCATTCACATTAGTTTGTGGAGGATAAAACAAAGAAAATAAAACATATGAGATCAATTTATTAATTGAAATTAATATTTAAATAATAAGTAAATCAAAATTTTAAAACTCTTAAAATATTAGTTTTATCAAATTTTTAATAATACATCTTTAACTTTTCATTTTTATTATTATTAATTTGTTAGGAAATGTTTTTTATGTAAAAAATAATAAATAAAATAACAAGTTGTACAAATTTTATTTTTGGTGGCATCTTCTTGAAATTACAAATCAAAGAAAAGTGTCAGTGAAAAAAAAAAAAAAAGCCAAATAAAACTTAAAACTAACAAAACAAAATAAATAAATAAACAAATCAAAGTAAATGTATTTTTTTTTTTTTTTTTTCAAAATCAAAAAATTCTTACATACTGCACACCATAATTAGCTGATATATGTCTAAGCAAAATCTAACAAGGAGGTTTAGATTTTCCTAAGATATAAGTTAGGTTTTCACGAATAGTTTTTGTCTATAAAACTTTTATACCTGAAATCTTTTGCCCTAATTCAACATTAAATATCACCTAAAATAATGTATTGACATATAAACAATTCATTTCATCATGTTTATCACACATTTCTGTACAAAACTGCCAAATTTCTTTTTTTTTTAACAGTTTTTATGGTATAAACCAAGAAAGCAGAAAAAGCATAATAGAGAAAATTATCTTCAAAAAATTAGTATAGCAAAAATAGCATTTTTAATATTTTAGATTTGGAAATTCATTCAGCAGTATTATAACAAAAATATATATTAATTTTTAAAATATGTACATTATGTGATCATAAATAGAAAAAAAAATTATAAAATAAACATTTTTGTTTTGGGAAATTGATTTTAATATCATTTAAGAATGAAATATATTGCATTCTGAATATAATTTTATTAACAGTTCAATTTTTAGAAATAAAATTTTAGGATTGTATTTTTAAATAAACGCCTGAAGGCTAATTCCATGCTTAGGTTCATTATATATATATATATAATAAAAATCATTTACAGGAAATTTTAAATACCTATCTTTAAAAATATAAATAAATAAAAGGCTTAATATTTGTAATGCATGGGTTTTAGGAGACTTAAGCATGGAGAAAAGTTATTTAAACTCATAAATAAGTATCTCTTAATAAGCACTCCTTGTGGTGTTATTAGCGTATGAGTCAAAATAAAGTGTAAAATTAATGTTTTATTTTCATATTTATTTTTATAGGTACATGTTATTATTTAAAAAAGGAAAAAAAAAAAAACTTTTTTTTTCTCTCTTTTTTAGGTGAATGAACAATTAGAAAAATCAGAAGTTTGGGCCGAGTATAAAGATCAGAAACACGATCTATTTATTAGTGATACACAAACAAGTGGCTATCTTACAGGTAATTTACATATGTATAAATATGTATTAAATATCCAGAGAAGTTCATGTTGTTTTATTTCAGTGATAAATAAGGACTTGGTAATTTCACGCAAATGAATATGCGGAACTGATAGCATACTTTTTTAAATTTTCAAAACAGTTTGGCATAAATTTTCGTGATTTTTGAACAGAATCATCCTTAGATTGGTAGTTATCACAGTGTTTCTCGTTCATATAGCCCTAATCAAGCTGTGGGAATTAAGAATTGTTTTCAGTATCATTATTCCTCATTTTAATTTGCTCACACCCAGAAGAGATTTCACCAAGTGTTTACAGGCATGAGAGTGCAGAAAATTAAAAAAAAAAGAGGAAACACACGTGTTCATAAAATTAATTTCAAGTGAAAAATAACACGCACGGGGAAAACTATACGAATATGTTCATAAAATTTATTTCAAATGAAAAATAATACGCACAGGGAAAAACTATACAAAATATTTTAAAAGTGACAAATTAAACTAAAAGAATAATACACATACACACAATAAAACACGTGTGTAAAAAAAAAAAAAAAAAATTAGCTAGCAATCAACATTTAATCATTAATTGGTGGTGGAAAATGGGAAAGGGGGGGTGGGGGTAAAAAGTAGTTTATGAGTAAGAAATATTAAACACAATTCTACTTCTTTATGGGTTCTAGAATACCATAAAGTAAGTTTAAAATTAATATTGATATTTTTGTTGTGGATGGATAAATATTCAAAAATAAAAGGCTTCTCGCAGAATGTTTGATCAGCGATGGTTAGAGATGAAAATGAAAGGGGGGGGGGGGAAGAGTAGGGCAAAAAAAAAATTACATGAGTGAGAAATATTGAATAATTCTGTTCTTTTATATGTTATAGAATCTGATAAAGCATATTTAAAATGAATATTGACGTTTATATTTTGGATGGAGAAAGATTGATATTCTAAAGTCTTTCGTGGAGCATTTGAACACTGATCGTTATTAGAGTTTGATTTAAACGAAAAAAAAAAAAAAAAAAAAACGTGGTATTAACGGAAATCACATAAAAGCGGAAAATCGCGGATCCGCGGAAGAATCTCATACCTGTGTTTATGATATGAAATACGAAATCATTTTGTTTATGTGGCACGGAAGATTCTTCTGGATTTTTTGTCTTAACTTATAATCAACTAGATGAGATCTAACAGTGTGTGCACACTGCGGATTGGCATAGTTTGCGCTCCGCAGCGTGCATATGCACGTGGTTCCACGTTGCTTTTATTATTATTATTTTTACAAGCCATCTCTGCTGATGTAGCAGTAGCGTTAAAGAAATAAATTGTCCAAAGTGAATTTTTGACCGACATGACGGCAGTTATTCAATCTGCTAAAACAGGGATGAGATTAGCAAAAATACAAAAAAGCTGAAACTGTATGCAAAGGCAAGACGTTGAAATGAAATACTGGAATTTTGATGACAAAATCTATTATATAAGAGTAATAAATATTTAAATTAACAGTGTACATAAAAAGAAAAAATGCACATCAGAAACATAAAAAAAACCTGAAATATATATATAAATTAAAAAAAAAAAAAAAGGGTAAAACGGTAAATGTACAAAAAAGCTGAAATCAGCTGAAAAATCTCATCCCTGTAAAAGGAAAGAGAGAGAGAAAAGAAAAAATGCTAGATACGCCGCATATGCCAAAATTAAACTATTAAAATCGCATAAGCCTTGGCTTATCTCCCTGAAGTTACGTTATGTAAAAATAACAATTAATATCATTTAGCATACGAATAAGTTATTCGGGAAAAATGTTTGAGCAACATCCCGCTAAATTTTTAAAAACTTTCTTTTTGTACATGTGGTCTTATAATTTTGTAACAGTTACATTTGATATTTTGTTATTAGTATATTGCTGTTTTATTTTTCAGAATTAATTTCATTTATCTAAGTTGCTTCATTTTAATAATATATTAATATACTGACATAGGATGATTTTAATTGAAATATTTCCTTAATTACCTAAATAGCAAAATATGTTGTAGTCTTATACTTTTGGTACAGACTGTATGGCATAAGCTTTCATTATGGGAATTATTGCATGAAACTACATGAAAACTAATATGCAGAACTGGTGCCAGTAAAACTACATGGAAAATTAAAGTTTATGGAATGCCAGCCCTAATGGATGAAACATTTCAATTTCCATTTGAATCTGGCTATCAGCCAAGTTCATTGCTCTTATCATGACTATTGTATGACCTACAATACAAATTTAAGAGAACAAATATCTGATGGGGAACACTTATGACAACTAGTTTTCTTATTTCTCCAAACACCTTTTCTTTGCGTATTAAAAAAAAAAAAAAAAATCTAAACGATTAACATTTTAATAAGGTAAGGCCTAATCTTATTATAAAATACTATTTTAATATCATTATGGCTTTTAGAGTACCTTCAATGTTTCAACACATTAACATGGTCATCTCCAGTACAGCCAGTGCCTGTACTGAAGATGACCTTGTTAATGTGTTAAAATCTAAAAGCCATAATGGTATTAATATAATATTCTATAAACCTTTTCTTTTAAGAAGATATTGTGGTATTAAATGCTTTTATCTGTTAGTTATCTTCAAGTGAAATGTATAGTAAAATAACATTCGTGCTTTTAATTACACGTGGACAGTAAATTTAATATCCTAATGTAATAATTATGTAACTCATTCTTACAGGAGCACCTACTGTTGCTGGTTATTTAACACAAGGGGCCTTAAAAGTCATGGCAAAATCGCCTCCTCCATTAGAAGATGGTTGAACTGTAATAAATAACAAAAATATATAAATTTTTCCAGTGATGTAATAATGATTTGAATTATGAATCAAAAGAAGAGAAATTAATACTGAAACTTCCAATCTAATATGGTGAAATATTTTATTAAAAACTGTAATGTATTTGCACTAAAGAGTTTCTACTTCAGTTGCTTATATATTATTGTACATTCACAAATAATGTTGTTTTTCACTCTTTGTTAAGTTTTATGTCAATTTTGTATGAGTGCATATCAAAACTTGTATTTTTTTGTTAGCACTATATATGTTTTTTATGCAAAATAAATATACTATTTTATAGTCAGTTACTTTTTAAATTAAAACTACTTCATTTCTTATCTTTTCATAAGGTTTCATATTTCAACTGGATAATGACAAAAATGTAAATATCATAAAGATGTAATTTTTTTACTACTAAAACTTATTTTTTCATCTGGATAAAATGTATATTTTTGTCAACAGAAAGCTTTTCATCTTATCTTTCTTTCCTTTTTTTTTTAATGAAGTCAATTTAATATCTGATTTTATTTGATTTTACATATATAAAATAAAGTGCTTTGTTTAAATTTCATAATTGAAGTCCATTTTAAGTAATAAATAATTCTTCTGCTTTAAAGTAATCTGTATCTTTAGTGTGAATTTTACCTTAGAGTCATTTAATGTTTGTTATAAATATTTTTCTACTTTGGTTAAGAATTGCAAAATTACTAACTAATCCAAAAATTCATGATGGCAAGAGCTCTAACTAATTAAAGTTATTTATCAATTTTAAGAATATATTTTTGGCTTTGAAATTAAATATGTACTAGCGGTAAAGAAAGAAACTTAAAGATGGCAATGACAAAATTCTTTAATTGGTATCCCCTTTCTTTTTAATTTAGTATTTTAGATTTAAGAAACCAGTGGTGTGGCAATACTGTACACGTATACCAAGAATATGAAAATAATTTTATTGTTAAAGAAACCATTAATTTTTCATGAATTTGTATTGCTTGTAAACCTTGTTTTCATAAATTTGCATTGCTTGTTGTAATACCAAAAATAAAAATAAATGTTTGATGTAAATTTATTTTTTTATTGTACACTCTACTTTAAAGATTTATATCTGTGAAATCATAAATTTTATTAAATTTAATTGCTTTTCTGTTTTATCTAAAGAAAATATTTAGACTAAACTTCCTTGTACCAGCAGAGCTGTTTTCAAAAATTCCTTAGTTCAAAATTGTTTTCTATAGTTGTGGCTCTATTTTATTTAAATAGAATAAAAACAAGAATCTTAATAAGGCAGCTGAGTTAAATAACAGAGGTTGTAAATAGTGGATTCTTCAATAATCAATGTTTTGCTATGCAATAAAAATTTGAAATTTTTATTTTCGAAATTGAATATGAATAAGTAATTTAGTATACTTGACTTTTTTAAATCTGTTCTCTGCAAAAATAATAATGCCATAGCTATTTCTGAACTCATTTTATGTTATATTTGTTATATATTATTGTATCAGTTGTAGTATTTTTTATTTATTTTTTTATTCCAACTAATTTCATAGTTATATTCTTGTGTATTTTTTTTTTCTCATTCCCTTACAAAACTTTATTTTAATTCTTGGAAGAAAATAGTTTTTTTTTTTTTTCTTCTCTCCTTTTGATATTTATTTCTATGTCCAATCGTTTATTTGTAATTTGTCAACCTCTCTTTATAAAAATTCATGTTAATTTTTATTACTTTTGCTGTTCAAACATAATCCCCCCCCCCCTCCCCTTATTCTCATGTTAAATTAAGCTTTTCTATACTGTCCACTAAAATGGCAGTATTGAAATAATGTATCTATAGTGAACAATGTAAATATTCACTGTATAATTTTTTATATTTTTTTATGTTTATGTCTAGTTTCTTTATTTTCTGTATGTTAGAAACTTAATAATATGTGCCAATATTCTATTTCTTCAATAATAAACAAAATAAATGTAACCGACATTTTTTTTTTTTTTTACATTTGAAATATTTTATTAGAAAATATGATTTGTCATCTATGTTGAATTTTAATGTATACATTGGTAAATATTGTGTATAATAATTAATGTTTGTACAAAATAAAATAATTATTTTTTGTTCATATATTGTGATGTAATTTTTTTATTTATTTTTTTTTATTATTATTATTAAAGCATGCTAAATTTGTAGTTTAGATTTTTAAGATATCTCCTTTCAAAAGATATATGGGCAATTCTCAAAATGTAGGTTCATTAAGCACATTGACTATGAGTAATTTTTTAAGTTTTCAAACTTAGTATTTTTTTTTTTCTAGTTTATTAGATAAGCCTGGCAAAGAAATAATCATTAAAAGACAGTAAATATAAATTATTAAAAAAAAAAATCTGGAATGACTCCACTTGACTTTATGAACATTAAATATTTAATGGTTGTATAAATAAAGTAAAAGAAGTTGTTAAATAAGCAAAAGAGAAAATTTTAATAGGGTATTTGAGTATTTTTCTTTACATAGTATGTTGTTTAAATTAATTTTATTGCCCTTCAAATACTTTGAGCCCATAGATCACAATGAAAATTTTCATTGTCTCCCTGTAAAAAATTATAAGTACTAGACTCGCCAAAATCTATACAATTCATGTGACAGTGACATGTAAACTGTACATAAATTTTCAGTTGAATCAGATGAGGTGTTTAGACACTATCACATTTTAAATAATTTGAGCTCATAAGCCACAATGATAAAGAACTTTTCTTTGTGTTCCTCTAAAAAACTATAAGAACTACATAGTCCAAAATTCATATAGTTAGTGTGCCCCAAAGCAAAAAATGTGAGAGACAAGACGTACGTCACAGATTTTTTTTTTTTTTTTTTTTTTTTTAGTCCTGCACATTATTTTCAGAACAATATTGTGCAGAAATTTTAAATGTCCTGATTTTTAAAATTTAAATTTTTACCAGAGCATTTCAACTATATTAAATAATCTGGTGTGTCACTCACACGACTTTCTCTTACCCTGAAATTTAATAATATAAATATAGGTTGCAGATTAAAAGGTAAGATAACGAGTATTGTTATGTAAACCTGTGTTAAACAATTCAAATTAGGCTTCTGAAGAGTTTTATATGATAATTCGTTCTGTGTGAGGGGGGGCTACCGCCCCCCTCAACCCCCCGTTTTATTAATGCACCTACATTTATATAGAATTTAATTCTGTTTTTAAAAAATAATTTATTAAAATTATTATTTAAAAAAATTATCTTTTATGATAATGCAGACGATTTCCATATTAAAGAAGTAGTATAACACCAAATATCCAAAAAAAGTCCATTTTATTCTCAATATATAAAAAAAAGAAATCGTTAAAAGTAAAAAAAAATAGATAACTTTGTTTTAAATTATCGCAGATCGATGATTTAACCACTCGTTTTAAAAGTATTGGCGAGCTCTTTTGAAAGATACACATTATGAAAATTTACTCCCCTCCAGGGGGGAGGCGAGGCTCCTAAATACACAATTTTTTTTTCCCCAGTTGACTGTCTCTATTGCAAAAAATATATATTCGTTTCATTTGGTTTAGTGCAGTCTATAGATGTTAAACTCTACTTACCTGCAATTTCCCCCATAGACGTAATGTATTTGAATACTTTTGAGTGTCCCTGTACACGAACCATTTGCTTGATCATAACGAAAAGTTTAGTGTAGCATCTTTATATGATACACATTTAGAATACCAAGTTTGAACTTTCTGCCATAATTTGTTTTTGAGATATGCTGATAACAGGCAGACACACACACAGACCATTTGCTAAAAACATGATTTTCGTATTCAGGGGACCTCAGAACATGTAAATATAACAAAAACTTGCGTTCGGAAATTTGACCCAAAAACAATACTTTCTCTAACTTATGGGTGAGGGAAAGTAAAAATTACCTCTAACAAACCTCTGGTTCATGTTAGGGATAAGCTCCTGTCTACTTGATATGTTTCAGAATGTAAACAAAATGTGAAGTGATGTTTAAAACAAGTTATCAGGCTGGACTTTTAACATAAATATTAATTTATTACAATAATGAACAATGAACAAATTAAACAAGTTCATATAAAGATAGATAAATTAATTAAAAGATAAGCTCATCTTAATTCTTATCATAGGCTGACCAGCAGCCATCTTCATGAAACAAAAATGGTAGCTGAAGCTTTCATTCTGGCTGAAAACAACATGGCAGCCAATTTACTTCAGAAAAAACCAACATGGCTGACAGCTTGTTCCATTTGCCCAACTTGAGCAGAAGACTAATTCAACTTTAATACATGTTGTTGGCACTATCAAATCAGACAGCTCCAACTCTTCAGCCTGCACATAAATACTATAACAAACTGATATAGGTCACAGTTAAAGACTCACTCAGGAACTAAAGAAGAAAAACAGTTAAGTTTGCAGTTAACAAATTAACAGTTCATACAGTTATACCATGAAGTTAACACACACAAGATAATACCTGATTCAGTACATCAGGTCAGCTTTGCATGGAAACACCCACCATGACATGGCAGCCATCTTGTTTGTTTTCAAAACAAACTGTAGAACAGCAGTACTGACAACCACTGCAGGTAACACAGGCAATATTATAACTTATAAAAACAATATTGTAAAGTGAATTAAATTTTATAAGAGATTTGGGAAAACATTTATATTTATAGAAACAATATTTTATTATACTTAACAATTTATACCTTATAATTAATTTTAATTTCATAATTAAAACCTTTAAACTATATCAACAGTTCATCAGCTATAGCACTTTCAGGGCGGATCTGCCCTTTCTTCAGTAGCCATCTCGGGGTCCGCTATAGTTGAAACTGACTTCTGATTTTCTCTTTGCCGATTTTTCATGAGGTGGTGCCACAAATGATCCAAATCTTTGCGCGACTTGTGCCGTTACAAGCTAATTAGTCATTGATTATTTTGATGGCTTCTCAGTAAAAAGCATAATCGGGGTTGTTGTAATTGGCGATTTTTCTTATTTTAATAAAATTAATATTGATATTATTTTCATTGTTGACCTTAGTAAGGGCTGTTGTTAATTTTCCTTATTTAATATCGATTTGGTGTTCTTTAATTCTAGTTGATATTTTTCTTTTTGTGACTCCAACATAATGACCTATTTTTTATCTGTGTAATTAAAAGGAATTTGATATATTCCAATGGTTTCAAGAGGAGGTATTAAATCTTTATCATTTTGGATTAGCTGGTAGATGTTGGGATTTTGTTTTATGGGGATATTTATGTTATATTTTTTAGCAATATTCTTAATTTTATTTGAGGCTCCTTGATCAAATGGAATAGAATAAGTAAATTGTAGAGGTTTTTTTTGATGATTTGGAATATTGAGTTTCCCACATATGATTTAGAAAAATACATTACCTACATTTATCATGAACTTCTTCCCCCCACAAACAATAGCTTAAGTTCTACTGAAGATTTCATAAAAAGAATCAGAGACATCGAAATTAAGAACGATTATCAATTTGTAAGTTTTGATATAATAAACCTGTACCCCTCAATAGATGTTAATGAAATATCCAATGTAATAAATAACCTAATAATTGAAAAATATGATCGTGAAACTGCAAACACATTAACGGCTACTAGTAATTTAATTTTAAACAAAAGTTTCTTTAAATTTAACGAAAAAATATTGGGTTGTTTGATAATGCCGTTTTTTTTCATGTTTTTCAAAGTTTATTTATTTATATTAACAAGAATAATTAATGATATATTGACCATTTTGTTTTATGACCTTTTGCCATCGTTTGGTAAGTTGAAAAATTCCATGTTCAAAGAAGCCTTGGTTTTTAGAAGCGAAGAACTGGTCCACCTTATTTTTAACAGCCTGATCGGAATTGAAAGTTTTACCATTCAAATGGTTTTGAAGGGAACGAAACAAATGATAGTCTGATTGTGCTAAGTCAGAGCTAAGGTGGATGTGGCATCAGTTCCCAATTGAGCTATATTAATTTTTGACGGGTTATCAAAAAGGTGTGGGGTCTGGCGTTATCACGATGGAACATCACTCCTTTGCGATTGGCCAGTTCAGGGTGTTTTTTCTTGATTTCTTTGTTTAATTTCGATAGTTGATGACAGTAGACATTCGAATCAAAAGTTTTGTTTCTTGGAAGCAGCTCAAAGTAGACTACACCCTTGTAATCCTACCACAGAGAAAGCATAATCTTTTGGTGAATATTGGCTTTGGATGTCGATTGTGGGGGCTCATCTTTCTTGGTCCATGATTGTTTTCGAACTACGTTATCGTAAACAATCCATTTTTCATCACCCGTTATGATTCTTTTCAGAAATGGGTCGTTTGCGTTACGATTCAAAGAGTCGCATATGTTAATGTGTTTGATGAGGTGGATTTCCTTTAATTCGTGAGGAACCCAAACATCCAGTTTGTTTACGTAACCAAGCTGTTGTAAGTGCAAGTAAACTGTTGAATTCGATATATCAAGCTTCTCTGCTATCTCTTGAGTTGTCATACACCGGTTAGTTTTGATTAACGCCTTTATTTTGTCATCATCAGTAGTGGTTGGACGACCAGTATGTGGTGCATCTTGCACATTAAAATTTCCAGAATGAAAGTGAGCAAACCAACGCTGACACCCCTGTGGCAGAAATTTATTATGCTTTCTGCGACAAGCTTCATCAACACCAAAATCTTTCTGCAGGAATAGTTTGTGAAGTTAACATTTACGAATTCAAAATACATTATTTTTAAATAGTAAATAATATTCAGTATAACCAATGTATTTATATTTTAACTAGGCACAAATGCATATATCTGCACTATTGCAAGAAAATACTCTTTTTAGTGCTAGAGGCCTATTTCAGTCGGTACAGTTGTCGAATTTTTATACGTCACTCTTAATAGTGCTAAGGGCCTATTTCAGTCGGTTTATTGAATGGGGATTTATTGAATGAAGTCCCCCCAAGGCACAACTTTGACATGAGTCCCCCCCAGGCACAACTTTGACATGAGTCCCCCCCGGGCACAACTTTGACATGAGTCCCCCCCCAGGCCCAACTTTGACATGAGTCCCCCCCCAAGGCACACCTCCCCCTCATTGGGAAAAAGAGAAAAAACGTTTTGCGGCTATAAGACAGTTTGGACTTCCAACGTTATTTGTTACAGTATCTGCAGCTGAAACGCATTGGTTTGATTTAATGAAAACTTTATCATGGAATTTAGATCATCACGAATGAACTAAAGAAGAATTTGTCGATATTAACAAGTTTAGCAGTAGGCCTCGGGCACTAAATTAAAATCTGTCAATGTCAGATTTTCATGTTTTAAATAATGAAATAATGTCGTGTCTGTATAATTTTTTTTTTTTTTTTAAGAAAGGTGAAAATAAATCTGATCTTAATTGCTTCAGATTTTTTGTTCACATTAATATCCAATATTATTTATAAAATATTCAATGAATTCAAACCATAAAATGCAGTAACACATCAAAAATAATCTACAATTTTTTTTAAGGCATTTAAATCATGAAATGTCTAAATTAAACAAATGTTACAAATACTTTTAAAATTTTATTACTTTTTTTGTATTAAATATATATCTATAATAATAAATGGAAAGGTTTGTCTGTCTGTCTGTCTGTTCTTTTATATGTTCAGCCCCTATTGAACGCAGAAGTACAAGAATTGACATACGGATGCTCTGGAGCCTTTCCGATGTTTTCCTCGAAACAGAATTTTAAAATCTTAATTAGTTTCGGAGATATTAATTAAAATGCTGACCCATATCGATCGCGAAAATGACCAAAAATCCTTATTGCTTAAAAAGAGGCATTCTATCAGCATTCAGCAGACGATTTTAACGGCTGTCTCTAATGGAAAAAAAACATGTGCAAGTCATTAATGTCACATGATCTTTAACTGGGGTTAAAAATTGCAAATTTCAAAGTGCTTCAAATTTTCTTTTTCGTACACAACACTTTATATACAACCTATTCAGCACAAAACCAACCTGCAGTTAAAATTTCATCAAATTTCATTAATAAACAAAGCAGTTACATTTTAATTGCTAATTAAATTTTATTCTAACACGTAATCTATCTTTCAATAGATGATAGGAGTTTCCATAGCAACAAAATACATTTGAAGGAACTACAAAATACTTTTTCTTTTTCTTTTTATTTCCATTACCCGACTACCGTGGTATATATATAGGTTTTGGGGAAATAAGAAATATTTATTTTTCTTTTTACTTCCATTAAAAAAACTACCGTAGATAATGGAATTAGAGATTTCACGTGATTTACATGTCTTAGAATGTCCTGATTAGGTTTTCTTTTGTATCACAGCTACTAATTAAAATAATTTCATAAGTAACACATTATTTGAAAGCTTTGTTGATTTGGAATTGAACAGTAGATTACAGAAATTTCTACCTCCAGATATTTTAAAATTTCGATATTTCAAATTCCAATTAAATTATTTTTGATACATCATTCGAAAGATATTTTAAAGTTCTTTTAAATAATCGAAAGTTTTCACCTGATTTACACGCTTTGAGGTCTCCTGAATTAGTTTTCTTTTGTATCTCAGCTACTAATTAAAATAATTTCATGAGTAATGCATCATTAGAAAGCTTTTTTAGATTTGGAATCGAACAGTGGAATACAGAAATTTGTACCGCCAGATGGCGCTGTAATATTTCAATTTCTAATTATGATTAAATTATTTTTAATACATCATTCGAAAGATATTTTAAAGTTCTTTTAAACTATCGAAAGTTTTCACCAGATTTACACGTTTCGAGGTGTACTGAATCAGTTTTCTTTTATATCAGTTATTAATTAAAAAAATTTCTTAAGTAATACATCATTTGAAAGCTTTGTTGACTTGATACACATTTTAAAGTACTTTTACATTATCGAAAATGGAATTCGAGATTTCACCCGATTTACACGTTTGGAGGTGTCCTGATTAGGTTTTCTTTTGTATCTCAGCTACTAATCAAAATAATTTTATAAGTAATACATCATTAGAAAGCTTTTTTGATTTGGAATAGAACAGTGGATTACAGAAATTTCTACCGCCAGATGGCGCTGTAATATTTTCAAATTTCAATATTTCAATTTCTAATTATGATTAAATTATTTTTAATGCATCATTCGAAAGATATTTTAAAGTTCTTTTATATTATCGACAGTTTTCACCAGATTTACACGTTTTGGGGTCTCCTGAATTAGTTTTCTTTTGTATCTCAGCTACTAATTAAAATAATTTCATGAGTAATGCATCATTAGAAAGCTTTTTTAGATTTGGAATCGAACAGTGGAATACAGAAATTTGTACCGCCAGATGGCGCTGTAATATTTCAATTTCTAATTATGATTAAATTATTTTTAATACATCATTCGAAAGATATTTTAAAGTTCTTTTAAACTATCGAAAGTTTTCACCAGATTTACACGTTTCGAGGTGTACTGAATCAGTTTTCTTTTATATCAGTTATTAATTAAAAAAATTTCTTAAGTAATACATCATTTGAAAGCTTTGTTGACTTGATACACATTTTAAAGTACTTTTACATTATCGAAAATGGAATTCGAGATTTCACCTGATTTACACGTTTGGAGGTGTCCTGATTAGGTTTTCTTTTGTATCTCAGCTACTAATCAAAATAATTTTATAAGTAATACATCATTAGAAAGCTTTTTTGATTTGGAATAGAACAGTGGATTACAGAAATTTCTACCGCCAGATGGCGCTGTAATATTTTCAAATTTCAATATTTCAATTTCTAATTATGATTAAATTATTTTTAATGCATCATTCGAAAGATATTTTAAAGTTCTTTTATATTATCGACAGTTTTCACCAGATTTACACGTTTTGGGGTCTCCTGAATTAGTTTTCTTTTGTATCTCAGCTACTAATTAAAATAATTTCATAAGTAGTACATCATTAGAAAGCTTTTTTGATTTGGAATCGAACAGTGTAATACCGAAATTTGCACCGCCAGATATCGCTGTAACATTTTAATATTTCAATTTCTAATTATGATTAAATTATTTTTAATACATCATTCGAATGATATTTTAAAGTTCTTTTAAATTATCGAAAGTTTTCACCAGATTTACACGTTTTGAGGTCTCCTGAATCAGTTTTCTTTTGTATCTCAGCTACTAATTAAAATAATTTCATAAGTAATACATCATTAAAAAGCTTTTTTGATTTAGAATCGAACAGTGGAATACAGAAATTTGTACCGCCAGATGGCGCTGTAATATTTTAAAATTTCAATATTTCAATTTCTAATTATGATTAAATTATTTTTAATACATCATTCGAAAGATATTTTAAAGTTCTTTTAAATTATCGAAAGTTTTCACCAGATTTACACGTTTTGAGGTCTCCTGAATCAGTTTTCTTTTGTATCTCAGCTACTAATTAAAATAATTTCATAAGTAATACATCATTAGAAAGCTTTTTTGATTTGGAATCGAACAGTGGAATACAGAAATTTCTACCGCCAGATGGCGCTGTAATATTTTAAAATTTCAATATTTCAATTTCTAATTATGATTAAATTATTTTTAATACATCATTCGAAAGATATTTTAAAGTTCTTTTAAATTATCAAAAAGGTTTTCACCAGATTTACACGTTTTGAGGTGACCTGAATCAGTTTTCTTTTATATCAGTTATTAATTAAAAAAATTTCATAAGTAATACATCATTTGAAAGCTTTGTTGACATGATACACATTTTAAAGTACTTTTACATTATCGAAAATGGAATTCGAGATTTCACCCGATTCACACGTTTTGAGGTGTCCTGATTAGGTTTTCTTTTGTATCTCAGCTACTAATTAAAATAATTTTATAAGTAATACATCATTAGAAAGCTTTTTTGATTTGGAATCGAACAGTGGATTACAGAAACTTCTACCACCAGATGGCGCTGTAATATTTTCAAATTTCAATATTTCAATTTCTAATTATGATTAAATTATTTTTAATGCATCATTCGAAAGATATTTTAAAGTTCTTTTATATTATTGACAGTTTTCACCAGATTTACACGTTTTGAGGTCTCCTGAATTAGTTTTCCTTTGTATCTCAGCTACTAATTAAAATAATTTCATAAGTAATACTTTAAACAACGAATGCAGAATAGAATGTTCTTAAAAATTATAAAGAAGATGACTTGACTCATTGTCACACTTAAAACATAATTTTTAATTTCACGGACACATTTCGATGATACACAACACACAAAAGAAATAACTATTTACAAAAGAAATGAAACTGATTAATTTTAACATTTTTGGTTAATCGGCTAGAGAGCCACTGCTACATATTTGCACACTGCAATACCACACTTCTAACTAAAACAAAAGTTAATCATAGTTTTCTTTTTTGAAAGAGTCACGTGACATAGTTTGATGGGAGGGGGAGAATTCACAAATAGTATTGCGCAGTACTCGGAGCTCTGAAAAGTTGTTTTTAACAGTCAATGTTAAAGAAGAAAAGTATAAATCTGATGTATCAGTTTTTTTTTTTTTTTTTTCCTTTACAGACTTCCCCTCAAGCTGTGTACGTCGTCCTCGGTATACAGCTTGCTTTTCTGGGGGGTTGCTTCCTGGTGGGCACAGCAGGGCATTTGGGCAACCGTTCTCGTGGTTGACTATCTTTTCTGCTAGTTGAGGTTGTAGTCCTCGTCGGTCAACCTCTCCTTTGGATCGGACGAACAGGAGTAGTGTCCTGACCTGTATATGGCTGAAGAGCGGATACATGGTAATTCCCTATGGGAGTAAAAGGATTATCTATAGTACTTAATGTATACGAAACTGGTGATCTCCGTGATAAAATTGTATAAGGGCCATCGCGCCTCGGCATGAATTTGGAAGTTCGGTTTTTACTAGAGTCACTAATGGGGTGGGTATTAACCCATACCTTGTCACCTTGCTTGAAAGAAGGAGCCTTTTTAAATTTTCTGTCTGCATAGCGTTTATGCTGGTCTTGTCTTTCCTCAATTCGATCTCGTACTTGTTTAGTGAAATTGGCAAATTTCTTCAAGTACGGTGTTATTTCGGGAACGAAATTATCATTGTGAACAACACTTCGGAAATCATGCGCAATATCATCGGTAGTGCGTAGTTCTCACCCAAACATGAGATATGCAGCTGTCTGGCCGGTTGAATCACATTTTGCTGTGTTAAGGGCAAATCTAATTATTGGTAGCTTCTCACTCCAGGTAGTATGATCATTCCCAACCAACATGGCCAGACGGGGTTTTAGATCTCTGTTCTTCCTTTCCACAGGGTTTGCTTGTGGATGATAAACCGGAGTTAGGGTTTGTGCGATTCCCAGGATGTAACAAACTTGTTGCATTACAGCACTTACGAACTGCGGCCCGTTGTCGCTTATTACCCTTCTAGGCAAACCATACCTAAGGAACACTTCCTCTATTAGAGTGATCGCACACTCTTTAGCAGTTGCGGAAGTTAATACAAATAGTTCCACCCATTTGGTGGCACAATCTTCTATGATGAAGATCCATTTCTTTTCATTGCTTTTAGGTAAAGGGCCGAATAAATCAATTGAAAGGGATTCAAATCGTTGATTATAGATCGGTGTTTGTAATAATCCAGATGGCTTCTGGTTACTAGGTTTATAACGACAGCAATCGGGGCAATTCTTAATATATTCTGTAATATATCTTCGCATACCAGTCCAGTAGTACCGCTTTGCGATTCTATCAAATGTTCCTTCAATTCCGTAATGTCCAGCTGAGGGTGCATCATGATGCTCTTTTAACACTCTTTCTCGCTCTTGAACCGGGACTACTAATTGCGCTTCTTCTGATTCTGTTTCTGGAGAATATCTATATAAAACGCCTTGATTCATCAAGTAACCACGACTACTCCAGTTAGCGAAATCTTCATTCTTATCTATACTTTCCAAAGACTCGATAATTTTCTTTATATCTTCATCTTTTAATTGTTCTTCTCGTATTTCTCTTGGACTTCGCGGAGGGATATCTATTGAAATTGAACAAATTTCACATTTTCCTTCTTCGTGTGGACAGAAGGGTCTGGACAACATATCAGCAACAACATTAGCCTTACCAGGCACGTATTCTATCTTCAGGTTGAAGGATTGTACCTGTAGTGCCCATCGCGCGAGGCGACCTGTTGGAGACTTTAAGTTCATTAACCATCTAAGAGGTTGATGGTCGGTTGCTACAGTGACTTCTTGACCGTCAATATATGCACGAAACTTGTCCAAAGCCCATACGATGGCTAAGGCCTCTCTTTCAGTCATGGAGTAGTTTCTTTCAGCCTTTGTGAGTAACCTACTTGCATACTCAATCGGATGTTCTTCTGCTTCACTGCCTTGTAACAAAACTGCACCAAGGGCATAGTTACTAGCGTCTGTTCTTAATATATAAGGTTTAGTTGGATCATTTTGACTGAGAATGAGTGGACTCATTAGAAGATGTTTTAAGGTTTTGAAAGATGTTTCTTGTTCTTCTCCCCAAACCCAAACAGCGTTTTTCTTCGTCAAATTAGTCAAAGGTCTAGCAACTTCAGAGAATTTTGGGATAAACCTTCTGTACTACGAGCAAGTTTGCAGGAAGGACTGCAGTTGCTTTACATTCTTTGGAGCTGGTATTTCTTGTATTGCAGCAATTTTATCAGGATCAGCTTCAAGTCCTTTACTAGTAATGTAATGTCCCAGATACTTTACACAGTTACAAGCGAAATTGCATTTTTCACGGTTAGCGTGCAACTTAAATTCTCGTAATTTCTTAAAAACTGCACTCAAATTATCTAAATGTTCATTAAAAGTTTCGGACAAGATGATAATATCATCTAAATAAGAAAGGACTAGTATGTTCTTTAAGGAATTTCTAAAATTATCAATCATACATTGAAATGTTGATGGGGCATTCTTGAGGCCGAAAGGCATTTTCCGGTATTGGAAAGTTCCAAATAGACAAATAAAAGCAGTTTTGTCACGGTCCGCAGGGTTTACTTCAATTTGATGGTACCCATTCCTTAAGTCAATGGTTGACATAAAAGGGGTATGTTTAGCTTCGTGAAGAAGATCATCAATTCTGGGTAATGGGTATTTATCAGTCTTTGTAATAGAATTTAGTTTTCTATAATCTATGCAAAGTCGTACTTGACCATTAGGCTTAGGTACTAATACCACCGGTGAAGCATAAGGAGATTCACATTCTTCTATTGTTCCGCTAGCTAACAACTCGTCTAGCTCTTTCTTCAACATCTCTTTCTTTGCTGGGGACATGCGGTACGGCGGTACTGCTACAGGAGGACTACTTCCAGTGTCAATATAGTGTTGAACTTTGTTAGTCGGTTCTTCCCCTGGTTCAAAGATATCTTCATATTCATTCAATAAATTATTCAGTTCTGACCTTTGTTCATCAGAAAGATGGGCTCCTTCATTTTCTTTCAACATAAGCTCGTTAACTTCAGCAGAATATACTGGATTTTCAGACGGCCTGAAATCATCTTCACTGAAATCAAATTTCTGCTTTGGATTATCATGGTAATACCATATATTATTTCGAATATCCAAAACGATTCCAGCAGTACGCAAAAAATCATTTCCCAACAATGTTCTGTTATTCTTTGCAGTAGGTAACGCAAACAAAGTTATTCGGAAAGATCGTCCTTCAATTTGTACATCTACTTCGGCTGAATAGATTTCAGTTTCTTTTTGGAGACCATCAGCTAACGTTACATTCATACAAGTTTTCTCAAATTCTACACCTCGTTTTGTTAAGAGGTGATATAATGTTTCACCAGCTATAGTGTGACTGGCTCCAGTGTCAGCACACACTATTCCATTTATTCCATTAATTTTTACTCTTATAAGTGTCGACTGAGGTTCTTCGATAGATAATGACTGAAGGTGAATAGTTTTGAACTCAGCTGAACTTTTCCTAGAAGAGGGGGAACAGGCGGAGCACTTAGCCTTAATAACACCTGGTTTGCCACAACCATAGCAACTAACACGTGGTCGATCTTCATTTTTCGTATAATCTCTCGATGACGCAGTTTTAGGATTTTGGGGGTGATTTCTTGAATTTTGGGAAGTATTTCCATGTGGGAATTTAGGGGATTCCTTTCTAACATTTTTTATTTCTTACTAGTCTAAGTTCTTCATATGCATCTAGTTTATCGGCAAGTTCAAGAGGATTGTTCCACTCGCTCCAGTGGTCCAAAAAATGCTCTTTGTATTCGGGAGGAGCTTTCTTTTTTATTTGATCTGCCAATATTAAATCTTTTAACTCTTCTAACGATGAAACTTTAGATTCTTTAAGCCACCCATCAAAATAGTTTTGCAAATCAAAATAAAAATCTCGCCATGTACTTTCTGGACATTTACGGTGTTGGGCAAAAAGTTGTCGAAACTTCTCAGCACTTAATTTAAAACGTTTTAAGAGAATTTCCTTAACATTATCATAATTCTGAGCATCATCAACTGATTCTTTTGCAATTAGTTTGGCGACATCAGTTGGCAAAAGACCTACAAGATATACGACCCACTTTGGTTTTGGTACCTTCAAAAATGTTAATTGTTTTTCAAATAAATCTAAATATAAGGTTATATCAGCGGTTTTCGGATCGAAATTTGGGATTAATTTGCTTATTTCTAATTTTGGCATGCTTGTGTCTACGGAAGAAAGGGCCATGGTAGGTAATACTGCATCAGGAGCAGCACTAGCTTGTGCCTGTAATTTGGTTTTCTCTAGTTCAAATAACCTTTCATATTCTTTTTCTTTCAGCGCAAAATCTTCTTTTTCTTTCCTATCCCGTATGATACGATTCAAACATTCTTTTGTGAATTCAGCATCATAATCTGGACTTTCCACTATAGCATTTCTAATGTCTAAAAGTTTTAAATTTTCATCTATTTTTATATCTAATTCGCCCGCTAATTCAATTAGATCTTGTTTTTTTCCTCTAGCCATATAAGACATAATTAAACTGAATTTTAATAATTTAAAATATATCTAAAAATGTGCAGTACGCGAACGTATATAGCCCAAAATATTTATATAAATCACAGAGATCACTTATATAGATATATTATTGTTATATGTTAAACAACTTAAATTAACCAATTTATTCAATAAACAAATTCAAAACTAAAGTAATAAAGGACATATAAAGGAAATAATAACTCGTTTAACCCCTATTTTCAAATAATTATGTGAAAGTAAATAAGAAATACTCTTCCTGAAACATTTCTGAGTAATTGAAAATACAAGATATTTCAAATTGATGTACAGATTCTGCAATGGCGCCGAAAAACAGAAATGTTGTTCTTAATTTATTCTAAGCAACTCGATGCTATGATTTACCTAATTTATTTTTTCTATGTTAGAATTATATTAGAATATATTTTATTAAATATCAATACACCATTATTGCAACTTATTTCTTAATAAATAGCATTCTACATTCTTGTTTAATTATCAAAATTCTTAATATATCAAAAAATATGAATCAAAAAATAACTTCCAGAGACTAAAGGAAACTGGTATGCAAATATAATAAGATCTGGGCGATCTAAAATTCGTTAAGATCAGGATGATCGGAGTAATCTGTTAAACATATCTAGAATTAAGATTCTAAGAAATATCTAATCATTGATTAGGATAATCAATATTTCCAAGTGTTAACTTATTAACACACTGTACAGTCACCCAAAAAAAAACGCCCCCCCCCCCCCACCTAATTTCGCCGTAAATTATCGTAGAAACATTTGACTGATACCGATCGATTTGTAATAACGTCTAGTTTATAACGGTATAGTTAAATTTTGCCTGAGGGGTCGTCTACATATTAAAACTGGCATTAACTTCATTTTCTTCAATGGCAACCCCTATTTTTGACTTCATATTCAGATTTCTGAGATCAAGGCGGTTCGAAAAACATACCTATTTATATACCTTAAATCAATTTTAAATAGAGTTACACCTGAAAATGTATTAGGGGTCCGTCTATACATTTAGAAAATATAAATCACGATCTACCACCCAGTTTACATTATTTATTAAGTTTCACACCGGAAAAAAGTTTCAGAAATGTTAATTATAAATAAAAAAAATGACTAATTTACAGAACTCTCTGAGTTAGTTTATAAATTAAAAGATTTTTATTGGTTTCTATTGATTAAACATCAAATAGTTCACTTCATACAAAGAAAACTAAATAGCTTGAATAGATATTAAAATATCTATCAAAAGAGAAAAAAAAAAGGTAAATGGTTTTAAATTTGTTTGAAAATTCAAAATTATTTTAACTCAAGCTGCCGTATAATTGTCTGAAACGGTGGCACTCAACCTGGTTCCCACGGCCGTTTCACAGTAACAATGGGAGTTTGTTCTGATACTGCAGTACTTTCCAGGGATGGAACACGGGCGCAGAATTCATACCGGAATCTATCTAAGAAATTTCTCTACCTATAATATCGTTGATTCAAGAAGTCGAAAATTTTCTTACGTAGATAGTGGTATGAATTTTGCGCCCGTGTTCCATCCCTGACTTTCATTTTCTTTAATTTAATTGACTTTTTAAAAATATTAAAACAGATTTTTTTTTTATTTATTTATTTTTTTTTTTTATTTTTTTTTTTTTTCCATGACATTATTAAAAACTTTTACATAAATCTCCACGATATTCTTTCGCTTTTATATTTTATAATGTGTAACAAATTAATATGCAAAAAAATAAATCCTACTACTTAATGGGGTGTTCTAAAATTCTACTCTTAACACAGATGCCGAAGTGGACGGTGGGTGTAGAAAGGCTGTCTACCCCTAATCTAAATCTTCAGTTGAAAAGGTCAAAATGTTACATTACTCTATTAAAAATATATATTATATTGTGGTGTGAACTGGCGTATAAGTGACCAATTACGCATGTATTTCAGTGTGGAATGGCTTTCTTAGTAGGAAAAATCTGTTTGGATTTTCACAAATATATATGATTTTAAGTTTATTTAAAATTTGCTTTGGAAGAAGATGATGACACCTCATTTAAATGCTAATGCTGAAGGTCGCATGTGGATAGCGGTAAAAAGTAAAAATCTATGTTAAAGTAAGATAAATTTCTCTTAAAAAATAAAATAAATAATAAAAAAAAAAGTAATAACAGTGGGCTAAAAATACCCCGGAATAAATTAAAATGTTGTTTATTCTGGTTTTAGTCAGGTGATATCACTTGTGCTAAATAGCTGGATCCGCCCTCTCTTAAGCTCAGGTTCAGCTCATCATTAAAATATTGTTTCTAATATCTGCCGCACCAAAATGTTCAAAACACAAATGCCGATTTTCATATATTTTGAAATCGTCCCGTTTCAACTTTAAAAGCATTTAGATTAATTTATTTTATTTTGAATTTTTAAATTTAGACAATTAAAGTCTCTTAAATGAAATTTCAGGATTCTGTAAGATCAATATCTATATATTTGAAAGTAATAAGACTATTCCTTTGTTTTAAATTTTTATTCCATAATAACTGTGACTTTGATTTCGTGATTAGGAAATTAAAAATAAATACTATTGAGCTATGTTCCAATAACAGATCTTATAAACTTAAAAAAAAAAAAAAAAGCGATTTTTCACTATTTGATTCTGTATTAAAAAACTTTTAATAGAAAATTGATATTTTATTATGTTACATTGTGGGATAAATTTTAAATAACACAAAGCTTACAAACGGTACATTAACCAAATGCAAATATTTCACAACAAAATTTAAACAGAAAATTCATGGTAAAAAATCTTTTTAAAATTATTAAATATTCATAATAATAATAATAAAGCGATTGTCGAATGCATAATTGCTGTTTCATGCAATCAGTTTCGCTGTACCGTGTTTTCTAAAACGTGATATTTAAGTAGAGGTGTACGTACTCTTGAATATTGAAATGCTAAAAAAAGTGTAACAGGGTTAAAATAGAATTTTAGCAGCGAAAAACTAGAAAAATATATTTAATACTTATGAAGAAAGACTTAACATATTACGATCGGATATATTCCTCTCTTGTATCGTAAGCCACGCCTTTTCACAAATTTTCTAAAACTTTATAATATAAAACAAAATAATTTTGCATATTTGTAATTAAATCATTTAAGTTTTGTCTTCAATAATCGATGTAGTAAATACCATTGTGATTTATGCATACCAGCGTCACATATAGACTCAAATAGGAATATGCAAATTAGTCTTTTTTTTTTTTTTTTTTTTTTTTTTTAAGTAGTGTTTCAGCGAATCAGATGCTTTCTTTTCTTTTGAAATTCTTTCACAATCCCTCGCCTACATTGTGATAACTTCATAAAAATATGCCAATTTGTATAATAAACATCGAAATATTGCTTAGGAAACAATAAAAATAACATAAAGATAAATTAAAATAGTTTTCCGTCAAATTATATACAAACATTTACTTATAGAGGATACAGATTACAACAAGTGACGGCCCCCTAACAGGAATAAAAAGTGAAATATCATTGTAACTCAAAAAATAATGTTAGGAACGAGCTGTAAATTTGGAAACCCATGTTTTTGATGATGCCCGTTCTATTCGTGCAAAAATTAACATAGGTCATAATTCATAATTTTTTCAAATATGAATTTATTAATAATTTTCATAATTCAAAAAAATGTTTTTTTAGCAAAAATTTGCATGGAATATGTTTGGGTCACTTCATTCTAACGAATAAAAAAAACAGAATTTAAATATCATAATTCTTTCGGAAGATATGATTTAATGTTTGTCGCATTCATTTAACATTAGCATCCCCAAACTTTGACTGCTTATAACTCTATGAAAAATTGAGCGAAATATATAAACTATACCATTTTCCGTGATAATTTGATCCAAAGAATTCAAATAAATTATAAAAAAGGGGGGTTACCATTGAAAAAAATGAAGTTGATGTCAGTTTTAATATGTAGACGACCCCCTAAGTAAAATCTAACTATAAAATTATAAACTAGACGTTATTACAAACTGATCGGTACCAGTCGCATATTTCTACGATAATTTACAGCGAAATTAGGTGGGGGGGTGGCGTTTTTTTGGGGGGGGTGACTGTACAATGCCCAAATTCCTTTAGCTCCTGTTCAAACAATCATCAAATAAATATTAAAATTTACTTATCTGTAATTATTTTCCATTCTTTAGCCGCCGACATCACTTAGTCATTCGGCCCCATGTTGGGCGCCAATTTAAACAACGAATGCAGAATAGAATGTTCTTAAAAATTATAAAGAAGATGACTTGACTCATTGTCACACTTAAAACATAATTTTTAATTTCACAGACACATTTCGATGATACACAACACACAAAAGAAATAACTATTTACAAAAGAAATGAAACTGATTAATTTTAACATTTTTGGTTAATCGGCTAGAGAGCCACTGCTACATATTTGCACACCGCAATACCACACTTCTAACTAAAACAAAAGTTAATCATAGTTCTCTTTTTTGAAAGAGTCACGTGACATAGTTCGATGGGAGGGGGAGAATTCACAAATAGTATTGCGCAATACTCGGAGCTCTGAAAAGTTGTTTTTAACAGTCAATGTTAAAGAAGAAAAGTATAAATCTGATGTATCAGTTTTTTTTTTTTTTTTCTTTACAATACATCATTAGAAAGCTTTTTTGATTTGGTATCGAACAGTGGAATACAGAAATTTGTACCACCAGATGGCGCTGTAATAGTTTAAAATTTCAATATTTCAATTTCTAATTATGATTAAATTATTTGTAATACATCATTCGAAAGATATTTTAAAGTTCTTTTAAATTATCGAAAGTTTTCACCAGATTTACACGTTTTGAGGTGTCCTGAATCAGTTTTTTTTTTTTTTTTTATCTCAGTTATTAATTAAAAAAAGTTCATAAGTAATACATCATTTGAAAGCTTATTTCAGTTGATGCACATTTTAAAGTACTTTTACATTATCAAAAATGGAATTCGAGGTTTCACCCGATTTACACGTTTTCAGGTGTCCTGATTAGGTTTTCTTTTGTATCTCATCTACTAATTAAAATAATTTCATGAGTAATACATCATTTGAAAGCTTTGTTGATCTGGAATGGAACAATAGATTTCAGAAATTTCTACCGCCAGATGGCTCTGTAATATTTTTAAATTTTAATATTTCATATTCTAATTATGATTAAATTATTTCTAATACATCATTCGAAAGATATTTTAAAGTTCTTTTACATTATCGAAAGTGGAATTCGAGATTTCACCTGATTTACAATTTAAAGTGTCCTGATCAGGTTTTCTTTTGCATCTCAGCTAATTGAGTCAGTCCGTTCAAAATTGGTATATGCAAGTTAATTAGGTGGGGCTGGAACGCTGGGGAAGGAATAGGCGCGCAGCGCGCATGGATTTGGGACCCGGTGCGAGTTTTTACCCGATGATAAAAGATTTTTTTTTAATTTTATTTTCTTAATAATAAAAGTTTGAGTTGAGAAGGAATATGCGTGTACAGCGCACGTATATCCTCAAACGTGCGTGCGCAGCGCGCATGGGTCTGCGCTGCCGAAGGCAGTGGCGTCCAGGTGTGAGATTTTACCCGATGCTAAATGATATATTTTTTAATTCCTTTTCTTGAGAATGAAAGTTTATGAGTAATAACATGGAATTTTGAGAAGTCATAAGGATGGTGAAGGAACACGTGCGCACAGCGCACGGGTCTACGCTGCCGAAGGCAGTGGGGACCCGGTGCAACATTTTTCCCGATCAGAATTTGTTTTTTCTCTTTTTTTATCACATGATAAAAATTAATACAATTTTGAGAATTCATTAATTATTGTGATTCATTTAAAAATAGTGACCAGCGAAGCGGGCGTAGCCTGCTAGTATTTAAATACACAAATGCACTTATTTCATAAGGTGCAAACCAAACAACATAAAATCTAATACAGAACTCAAAATTAAAAGTTAAAATTAATATAGAATACTGAATATTATAATGAAATATAAATAATTTACAACATTCATAGTTTTTGAGATTATTAGAAAGGTGCAAGGTAACATTCTAATACACAAGATTCATTTTTTTATATTATCCTATGCAAAAAGCATAAAGACGAGTATTTGAAATCTAAAAAATATGATTTGACGTTAAAGAATTCAGAATGTATAATTACACCATCATTTAAATACATAAAGTAAAACAGAATACACGATCTAAGTAACACAATTGCAGACAAATTATAGTCAACATATTTTCATAAAGATTGAGGCAAGTGAAATATTTAATTTTTAAGGAAATGTTGAAATGGGAAATGTAACAAATTTCATGGATAAAATCTATAATAGAAAATAATGATTACGGAAGAATGAAATAAATAGAAATCAATTAAAAATAATATTTGATATTGATATCTATACGAATAAGTAAATAAAAATAAATAAATAAAAGTATTTTCTGTTTAATTAGTACACTGTTAAAAATGGTTTCTTGAAAATGAGCTAAATTGTCTCAAAATAGCTCCGAAACAATATATTACTTAAATTTGAGAAACCATGTACTCATTTTTGAGTATATTGACATGCTCAAAAATGGGGTTGACCAATAAGAATCCAAATATCTCCAATTTTTCACATGTCTATATACTCAAAAATGAGTACATGAGTTTTTAAATTTAAGTATATATTGTTTCGGAGTTATTTTGAGACAATTTAGCTCATTTTTAAGAAACCCTTTTTAACAGTGTATTTATTCAAAACAACTATTATTAGATGAAATTCCTTTTGCTTGCAAAAAAAAAAAAAAAAAAAAAAAAAAAAAAGATATTCTACAAAACCTTTGGTTTGATTTTTATTCAAAATAACTATTTAATTTGCAATATTTCAAAAATAAATAAATAAATAAATAAATAAACGTTTTTTAAAAATTCAAATGTTTAAAAAATGAAATGAGCAAGCTGTACAAACTAATGATAAGAGTATTTTTGTAAAATAAATTAATATATTTTTTAACGACATCATGCTTAAACAAAAAAATTTAAAGCTAAGAATTTTAATCACAATTAAAATAATTAATGATTAGTAAAGAAAAAAATTAGAAAAGTTACCAGTTTCATAACTTAAGATACCCATTAATATTTATTGCTAAGGTCTTTTACTACATATAAAATGCTAAAAATCAAAGTATTTTTAAGATTAATTTTTTTATTTTCTATTTTTTGAAGCAAGGTAAGCATTCAGCTTCATTTTTTATTTTGCGTATAACTACAGCCGTTACAATTTTCCCCCATAGTCTTATTTCTGTATATATTTGTGAAATGTATTGCATAGTTTGAACCAAACATTACAATACATGCAGCTTTTAAAAATTTACGTGTATTTACTACTACGCACGTATGCACGCTTCGCATACATTAAAGAAAAAAAAATCACTAGATAAAACTAATTTGTCGTGCGTAAATCAGAAAATGTATGAAAATCGGTACAGCAGCAATCACGTACTTATTAAAAAAAAAAAAAAAAAAAAAATCACTGGATGCAGCTATTTTGTTATGAATGAATCTGAATATGAAATTCGGAAAATGGTCGCAAAGCCACATTCTTTCGAAAAAACATCTTTTGGCAATACAATAAATACACATGGCAGGCGCGGCGCGAAAACAAAGTTTCGAGACACGAAAATGAAGTTCCGATGTGAAGAGGTTACCAGTGAAAAGTGTCGATACACCGAATTATATCACCGCACCACGAATCGCTAATGCATGCCGTATCAAAGCTAGCCCAAGTGAGTTACATCCGCTTTATCTCCTCTCCTTATTCAGGATTGAGGCGATCGTATCTGAAGAAACGAAAATTTGTTCTGCAGAACAGTTTATAAACCATTCTTTGAGTTTCTTTCACTCTCTCTCTCTCTCTCTCTTTTTTTTTTTAACACAATGTCAAAATTTATTTGACTTAAGTAAAATCTTTCTGCAAGAGCATTTCTGTTTCTGCGACATTGTCGCCGTGTTTCTGCCACGGGGGCTGACACTGATGTTCAGTAAGGCAGTCCTCACCATAAACATCACACAATTTCTTTCGAGCTTGCACCACATTTTTTCCCTTTCGGAAGTAAAACAATAAAATATGCCGATAATGCTCTCATTGTTTGTCCATTTTGAAGTTTGTTTTTAACCAACTTGCTGTTTATTAATGATGCTCAGTTTTTGACTGAAAGTATTCTAAAGTCTAGCCTTTAAAATAGCCATGTAATCACTACTACATGAAATATGCAGTTCACGCCATCTATGAGAAAAAAACAACGTGAATTATCGAACAATCCAATATATAATAAACAAAATAAAGGCGTCCCCATGGAATCTCCCATATCGGGTTTAATAGATGAACATAAACTAAGAATTCTTGTAAAATGCATTTTTGAAATATTAAAGGATAAATTAATTTTTTGGGTCCGATATGTTGATGACGTATTTGCTGTTATAAATAAAAATTGAAACATTAATGAAATTCTGGAAATCTTAAACCAAATCAATCATAATATAAAATTTACTTGCAAAACTGAAATCAATAATGAAATTATCTAGACATGACATTGTTTTGGTAGTGTTTATTTTTTAACACAACAGTTAATTATAATTCGCAACTTATAATTACGCGATGTTTAGAGAAGCAATAGAAATCGCAACAACGCCGGATGTGTGCAATGACAGTGACGCAATGGCTCCGGACCGGATGTGGAATCAACTTATGAAATCTATAAAAGACCACAACTCTTAAGAGATCCGGCACAGATGAAGATCGTTTGAAAAGAGCTGGGCACCCAGCTGAAAATATTAACGAAGTAATATGAGGTACATATTAAGGTTTCTATATTTAATTAACTCAATAATATTCCAAATCATCAAAAAAACCCTCTAAAATTTACTTATTCTATTCCATTTGATCAATTAAAATTAAGAATACCGCTAAAAAATGTAACGTAAATATCCCCATAAAACCAAACCGCAACATCTACCAGCTAATCCGAAATGAGATTTAATCCCTCCTCTTGAAACCGCTGGAATATATCAAATTCCTTTTAATTACACAGATAAAAAAATAGGCCATTATGTTGGAGTCACAAAAAGAAAAATGTCAACTAGAATTAAAGAACACCAAAACGATATTAAATATGAAAAATTAATAACAGTCTATACTAAAGTCAACAATGAAAATAATATCAATATTAATTTTAATGAAACAAAAAAAATCTCCAATTACAACAACCCCGATTACGCTTTTTACCGAGAAACCATCTAAATAATCAATGACCAATTAGCTTGTAACAGGCACGAGTCGCATGCAGATTTGGATCGTTTGTTGCACCACCTCATGAAAGTCAGCAAAGAGAAAATCAGAAGTCAGTTTCAACTACAGTGGGCCACGAGATGGCTACTGAAGAAAGGGCGGATCCGCCGTGAAAGTGCTATAGCTAATGAACCAGAGCTTTGCTAAAGGTAATTTTTTAATATAGTCCTGATTTTTGTGGGAAATATTATTCTTTCCAATTTTTCTCCATCCACAGCATAAATGCCAAATGTTCATTTTAAACATGCTTTATTAAATTCTAGAGCCTATAAAAAGGTAGAGCTGTTCAATATCTTTCACTTACGTAACATTTTTATGCCCCCCCCCCCTCTTTGCTAATGATCGGCAATCAAACATCATTGTAATTTCCAATCTTTCTCCATCCACAACATAAATGTTAATGTTCTTATAGAACTTTTCTTAATTAGATTCCAGAACTCTAGAAGAAGTAAAATTGTTCAATATCTCTTATGTTTGTGTTTTTTTTTTTTCCTTCATTCTCCCTTCTCCCGCTAATGATCCGCAATCAAGCGTTGTTCCACAGAAGTATTGTGATTTCCAATTTTTCTCCATCCACAACTTTTTCAACTTACTATATTAGATTCTAGAACCTATATAGCAGTAGAATAGTTTCCCCATTCTAACAATTGGTGATCGTTTACAGGATTACCCAAAGTATTTGGATACATTGGGACTATATTTGGAAATTGCTGGAAGTGTATTTAATTTTGTATTATGTGTTTTTCACATAAAAAGTGCACAGTGTGAAGTGCATGTAGTTTATAGACAATATACAGGATTACCCAAAATTAAGTTAAACATTCTTTTCTATTAGATTGAATTGATGGAAGTGCTTTGCTACACTTTACTATGTCGATGAACACTGCTCAGAAAGGATAATTATTTTTTACCCATAATGTAAACAAAGTAATTTTTTAGTTCTGTTTTCAATTCAAGTCTGGTTTTTCTTTTTGTATAGTATCACGTTTTGAAAAATAAATAACAGATAACTGCAGGAAATTCAAATTTGCTATTATTTTGAAGTTTGTATATTGTATTAAAACTCTACTGGATATTCTTAACGGTGTTCTTCACTTACCGTCGCCGGAAGCCCGAGCCAATGTTATTCTATGGGGAAATTTTCTTTACAAATAATTTATTAACTATTACATATTTTTAAATTCTGTTTTCACATTCAGAAAATTCCCAACTGTTAAATTGACGGACCTTTTTTAAAAATGTATTTTTTTAATTTTTAATATTTTATTTTGAAATTGCAAAATTAAAAAATTTCACATATTGAAAATTCATATTTTGCAGCTTCAAAATAAAATATAAAAAATTAAAAAAATAATTTTTCAAAAAAGGTCCGTCAATTTAACAGCTGGGAATTTTTTGAATGTGAAAACAGAATTAAAAATATGTATTAGTTAATAAGTTATTTGTTAAGAAAAATTTACCATAGAATAACATTAGTTTCAGCTTCCGGTGGCAGTGAGTGGAGCGGGCCCTTAAACAAATTTACAATTCTACTTGCAAAGTTGACAATTTACACTGCCTTAAAAATAGCTTTCAGTTAATTCAATATATTAATTCACTTGATAAAATAAACAACATTATGACTTTCAAGATCTTTTCAATAATATTGAGTTATCAGATCGTAATAACATCATTTACAGTCTTTTTAACGAATATAAAACCCAGATTAATCTTCCTTACAATTTTAAAGCAGAAAAATTCAAAACACTTATTAACTTGATTATCCATAATAATTTATTATATCTTCCACAACAACAAAATCTATTTACATAAAGTAGGAATCCTACAAGGGGATGTAGCTCCAGTATTTTAGCAGATTTATCTCTATTATTATGAAAAACAATTTTGTTATGATGACATCCGGCTTTATCGTTACATAGATGATATTACTGTATTTTATTTTAACAAGAATTCACAAAATACCTTTTCTTTTAGTTATCCATCTAGCCTAAAGCTAACTCAAAATACTCTAAATAATTAATCAACTTTTTAGATCTAAAAATAATCTTTAATGGTAATAAAATTTACACAAATGTCTATGACAAACAGCAAGATTTTAGTTTTAAAGTAAACTTATTTACGCATTTTAATTCCTGTCTGTATCTTTTGGTATTTAGAAACATCATTAACCACTTATTTCGTATAACAAATTTCTGCTCTGCAAAGTATAAAAACAAGAATATTAATAAATTAATCACAGCCACTGCTAAAATGGGTTTTCCTAAAAACTTTTTATCTTCCATTTTATATCCATAACCATGTCTCTGTCAGTACATAAAAAAATAATTAAAAAAAAGAGTGTGCTCATTTGTGTATTTTAACCAAAAAAATTATAAAACAATAAAAAAGGTGCAATAAAAAAGGTGCTGTTTGGGTGGTGAGATATTTGATTACAGAGGATGGGTGGGGGTGTTTGGATGGATGGATGGATGGGTGGGAATGTGAAATTAAATATTTAAAAAAAAAAAAAAAAAAAAAAAAAAAAAAAACAGAAGGCCTGTTGCATTTACCTTGTATTGATATACATTTTTTATTTTTTCATTACATATTCAATTACTTCATTGTTGAGTTGTCAACTATTTAAAACTAGTAATCATACAATTAAACACATAATATAATAAATATCCCTGCTGCTGTATTGTTTCGTTATTCTTTCAGCTATAAATCCATACACCTTGAATTTTGTTTGATATACTCCTTAAACAACTAAACATTTTGCTTTTTTAATCCATGTGACTCCAAATGTATCATCCTGTGAGTATTGATTGTTTATAATGGTTGTTTTCTGGTAGATTCTCTGTTATTTGTACTTAATAGCTTATTCCACTTTCTATTTCACTTCAATAATTTTCATGTACAATAGGAGGCCCACTAGTGATCTGCTATTATAGCTACTATTGAACGAAATCATACATTGGTGCTCAAGGGTGAAAAAGGTCTCCCTGATGAATTTTTTTTCACCTTACTGAGCTTCTCCTTCTTGAAAATTACTTTCTTATTGGTCTATGTGGTTTCAGTGATCTTGTGTCTGTTGGTTGGCTTTTACTGTGTTTGATAATTCATTATTAATAATTCAATATATATATACCGGGTGATTCAAAATAGATGTTACAGCAATTATCTCGTAAACTAAGAAAGATAGAAACATACTTCCAATTACAAAATTGGTGCAAATTAAGAGTAGATTTCAGATATGGCATTTTTTTGCACGAGGGGCTGTATACATATTAAATACGAAATTTAATTTTTATATGGCCCCTCTTATTGTATGACTTATATTGAGAAAAATATTCTCCTCAGTCTAAGGGGGGAAAAAATCATGTTTCTAAGTGAAAATTTTACTGAGTTATTGCAATTTGAAAATTCTAGCATTTCTCGCCAAGTCTTAACCCTTTAACGATCATTGGTTTCGCAGCAAAACCAAAGATTTGGCATAATTTAACAATTTTTATGCAGCAGATTTTTTTATTATTTCTCCCTTGTTTTAATCAGCTTTTAAACTTATGTTCCTTTTCTGTTCTGTAGATAGCAGCACTATTCCATAATATAACAAATAATGCTTCTAAGGAAGCTAAATGCATAAGTCACTTGATGTTTCTTAGTGTGCACGGGTGCGAATTGCTGTTTTGATGATGCACTCATGTCTAGTTTTTTTTTCATTTAATGAAGAGTTGGACTATTATTTTCACCTGAAACAATTTTTAGGAGTTTTTGTAGTCGACAATGTTTACTTACAAAGGGTTTTATTTATTAAATTAAATATTATTCGAATTTAATAAGGTTAACTTATAGATGTTTCAAACTCAAAATTTCTCAAAAAAGAACAATTCTAATTTTTTATTTTTTAAATATTTATGATTAGCTACGTGTCTAAAAGCCACTTTTACAGGGTGACAAGAAATAACTTGGACGAAGTTTCAAACCAAATATCTGTAACTACCACTATTGCAAACTCATTTTGGAAGATGTTGTATTGGTCGCAAAAGTTCTTTGGAAATAAAAGATGGACCTTCTAACAGAATTCCACACCTGCACACAGAGCTAAAGACACTCAAGATTGGTTCAAGAAAATTTTCGTTTCCTGACTTCATTGGAGCTCAAGAATGGCCTCCGTATTCCCCAGATTTGAACCCAATGGATTATTCTGTTTGGTCCATCTTGGAGACAAGGGTGTTTGCTAAACCTCATAAAACTTTGGCATCCCTAAAGGAATTCTTATGCAAGGAATGGGATAAAATATCAGTGAGTGAGTTGTGGCCCATAGCCGAAAATTTTGTGACACGTTTAAAGCTCTGTATGAAGGCTAAAGGTAGCCACTTTGAAAATTTGTAAATATAATAGACAAAATAATGTATTCACATTTATTAAAGTTTTGTAGTAATATTTTCATTAGCATTAAAGTTATAATGTATCATGTGTGTCCAAGTTATTTCTTGTCACCCTGTAAAATAAGTAGTGAACGTTAAGGGGTCATATCAAAAGTGAGAAATTGTAATTACTATAGCTTTTGTAATAAGGCATAGGTTGATCAGCATTTGGGGGAAAAAACAAAATTTTTCATTCAGGGAAAGATGGCTATTTTAACCTGTAATGTCTCTCTTTCCTCTAGTGAATATACACGAGAATACTCATTGATAATTTAACAAATAAAATTTATGAATAATTCATACTTGCCAATTTTTCCGGTTTTCCCGGAAGACTTCCGGTTTTTTAACGTATCTTCCGGTCTTCCGGACAGATGATGAAATCTTCCGTTTTTAAAAAAGTCGCGGATATCGTTAGTTTTAAAAAGAAAACCCAAATGTTCTACGAAAACTCCTGATTCTCAATCTTTTTCCATCCATAACACAAATGTCAATATTCATTTCAAACTTGCTTTATGAGATTCTAGAACATTTAAAGAAATAGAATTGTTAAATATTTCTTGCTGATGTAATTATTTTTTGCCCTCCCCCCCCCCTTTATTTATCTACAATTAGTGATCAGCAATCAAATGTTCTGCTGAAGTCTTTTCATTCCTAATCTTTATCCATCTGCAACATAAATAATAATATTAATTTTAAAGTTATTACATTAGCTTCTAGAAGTAGAGTTGAAAGAGTTTAAATATTTCTTACTCTGTAATTATTTTTGTATTCCCCCCCCCCCCCATCCTTTCCCCGGATTGTGATCAATTAGAAACAATAAAGCAATGGAAGTGCTTAATATTTCTCACGTATCTAATTATTTTTAGATCTTTATTGCTGAATTTAATGAATCTGTTTATTTTTCCTCAATTAAATTAAATATTTGTATGTCATATTTATACCAAATGTGTAAACATAGGGAAAAAATTAAGAATAATTTTTTCAGGTAGGAAAATTTTTCCCAAATCAATTTAAGAATATTAATACTCAGTTGGTTTTATGCACGTTTGAAACTGATAATTAGCTACTGCTACTATTTCTTATATGTATGATTAATGTACATACACAAAAATCATATTCTATATTTATTTAAAAAATTAGTTAACTTAACTAAGTTTTTTTGTCTATTGTTAAATAAATTTCTTACAGATTCTGTTTTGTAGATATTTATATGTTGAAGAGGAATAACGTCATTTAAAACTTTTATATATTTAGTATAATCAATCTATAGTAAAACGTTTTTATAGATTGCTTCTAAATATTAAAATTGTAAAACTGTATTGTTTAATACGTCAAAGGAAAAAAAAAAAAAAAAAAAAAAAAAAATCTTCCCTTTTTTTATGAAATCTTCTGGTTTTTCAACAAAAATCTTCCCTTTTTTTATTAAAATTGGTTGGCAAGTATGATAATTTATGTACTAAAAGGGAATTTTCAAATTCATTTTTCTTTCTTTTCCTTTATACATTCTCTTAGTCTTACCCATATACATGGTACAGAGAAAGTATTGCTTTTGAGTCAAATTTGCAATAATTAGCTTTTGTTATATTTGCACATTTTCAGATCCTCTAAATTCAAAAATCATGTTCTTAGCGGTTGGTCTCTCTTTCTCTGTGTGTGTGTTAGTGTTATTAACATATCTTAAGAACAAATAGTAGCAGGAAGTCCAAATTCGATATTCTAAATCCGTATCATATTGCGATGCTACACCAAGTTATTCGTTGCGATCAGACAAAGGATTGTGTACAGGCTCATATAAGAGAATTCAAATACATTACGTCTGTGAGCAAAATTTCTCATATGTACAGTGTGACATCTTTGCACTAAACAAAATGAAAAGAACAGATTTTTTATACGCATAAAAGCATGTTTTATGTAGATTGTGGTATAGCAATCATTCATTTACAGGGTTACTCAGAATATTTGGATATATTGAAGCTATACTTGGGAATTGCTGGAAGTGTATTTAATTTTGTGTTACGTGTTTTACATATTACACTAAATTTAAGCACACAATGTCATGTGTATATAGTTTATAGACAATATACAGGACTACCAAAATTATAGTAAACATTTTTTTTTTATTAAATGTAATTGACGTAAGTAAGTACTTTGCTGCATTTTTTTTATGTCGAAGAACACTGCTGACACAGAATGGAAAATTAATTTCTCATACCCATACTGTAAACAAAGTAGTTTTTGGGGATCGATTTTTTTCTGTATAATATCACGTTTTGAGTCCTCCTGAACATGAAAGTAAAATTTTTAGTGGTTGATCTGTGTATATATATATGAATTATCAGCATAATTTAATAACAAATAAGTACAGGAAATACAAATTTAGTACTTTGGATTCCATATCTAGTTGCCACTTGAAAAATTGATCAAGATTTGCAAGTTTCAAGGAAATTAATAACTCGATTTTTGTTTTAATAAATGTAGGCACTATAATTTAACGGGGGTTGAGAAGGGCAGTACATGGCAGTACCCTGACATAGAATATTAACAATAAATACGAATTTATGATTTTTACAATAGAAAGTTTTTTAAATGTAATTTATAAGAATGTCTGTCGCAAAACGCAATGCATTGGGATTTTTTGCGCGTTCCTGAGCATAAGCCAATTGTAGAGGACCTATTAATGCCATTTTAAATAGGGAATATTCCATAGTAAACCTGAATAATATATATCATTTTTTAAAATTTCTGAAAATATTTATAGATGCTGGGGGCGAGCAGATGGACAGTCAGACAAAAAAATATGCAAATTGAAATCATATTCAGTTAAAAATTATTAGAAATTGTTTAATGTAAGCAAAAATGCAATTCCAGCAAATGTCCAATAATAACCCCTAATGTAAATGAATATTTTTCTGCCCTGTAAATGTAATGCTAATCGTATTGTACACTATAGAAAGCATTATTTTGTGCATATGAATAACATATTTCAATTTCATTAAAATGTATGCAAAGTAATTAAAATTTGGTTTATAGAAATATCTTTCATAGAACGCAATGCTTTGGAATACTTTCAGTTGTCCTTGTATACAAACCAGTGATGGTGTTTACTCCATTTTCTATAGAAAATATCCAATAGTAAACTTTAATAACATATTTCAATTTTATTAATATATTCATAAATTAAAGATATTAAAATATGGTTTATAAAAATACCTCTCATCGAACACAGTGCTTTGGAATACTTCCAGATGTCCCTGTACACGAGCTAGCTGAGATATTCACTCCATTTTCAATAAGGAGCATCCAATAGTGAACTCAAATAACATATATCAGTTTCAGGAAATTCCATGAATATTCACGGGAATTAGACAAAGACGGATGGACAGACAGACAAATCGAAGTCATTAACACTTTTCAACCTTATTGGAGTTGTTAAAGAGCTGAAGTCATTAAAATTTTTCAACCATGATGGAAAGGAGTAAGAAGAAATAAAGTGCAAAAATTCACATGGTTTTGCTAGTCTTTTAACCCATTTTATCCCAATTTATTTATTTTGCTCAAATTTGAGAAAAATTATATTTTTTAAGGTTAATTAAACCTAAATAAACTAAATATAACAAAATTTGAAAAAAAAAAAATAAATATATATATTCAGTATAAGAAATCTTATCCACCATGTACGCAGGACATTGAAATAAAGAGGATGAAATTTGCTCTTATATGTTTTAGTGAAAAGTGCTTTCCGAGTATAAAGTTTTGCTTTATCTGTATAATACTTTCTTATTTACATGATAGTTCTCCAGAAAGAATTTTCAACCGCAAAGAGAAGATAAACCACGCCCCCTAATGTAATGATTAAACAAAGATTCCAGATGGAGTAGTGAGACACATAACACGCTAGCAGAAGCTTATATATACCATTATATATTCCAGATGACAAAATATTCGCACCAATGCTATTTTTCAGTTGTCCTTTAAATAGGACAATGGGATAAAATTGGTTAATTTTCTTCCTCTCTTAACGTGTTTTAATTTGCAGGTAACCCCTGAGAAATTTAACTATTAAATTTTTTGACAATGTGGATTAATTTAAATTTGCATTAAGTTCTTAAAACTGTTGAATTCATGTGTTTGAATGATTTTAGTTGCTATTTTAAAATGAAGGATCTTTTTTTAATTATTCTCATCTCATAGATAACCCCCTAAAATGAGCCCATTGGCATCAAAAAATATATGTCAAAATTGAAAATAAAGTGTTTTTTTTCCCCTCTTCTTAGAGTGAGGAGAATATTTTTCTAAATATAAGTCATATGATAGGAGGGACCGTATAAAAATTAAATTTCATATTTTAATATGTATACTGCCCCTTGTACAAAAAAATGCCATATTTGAAATCTTCTCTTAATTTGTACCAGTTTTGTAATTGGAGGTATATTTCTATCTTTATGTATGAGTAGGCATTATACTTGATAAGGGGAGACTTTAGCCTCCCCCCTCACACAGAATTATATTTAAAATAAAATTGTTCCTAAACCTATTTTAAATTGTTTTTAAATTAGATTGAACGTTATTATGTTACCTTATTGATCTTACAGCTTAATCTGCACTCGATTATTTAGTATTGAAATGCAGGATAAGAGAACATTGTGTGAGTGGTACACCAGATTGTTTTTCATTTATTTAATTCCTTTGAAAATGAAATTTTCATTATTATTACTTTCTTCTATATGTAATATAGAGAAAGTATTGGATTCGCGAAAATTTTCGACCTCCGTTTTTTGACGGATCTACACGTTTTGGGATGTCCTGAATACGAATTGATAGTTTTTAAAAAATGTCTGCCTGTCTGTGGTTTCGTTTTTTCACCGTATCTCACGAACCAATGAACGAAATTCAACCAAACTTGGTATATAGTTGGACCCTGGCGGGGCATTGTGCTGATTAGATTTGGGGATCAATATCCCATCAGGTGGCGCTGTGATCGCATTTTATGTAAATTTTTAACATGGCAGTATAGGACAAATTTTCGTATTTTTCACCGTATCTCACGAACCAATGAATGAAATTCAACCAAACTTGCTATATAGTTGGAACCTGACGGGGCATGGTGCTGATTAGATTTGGGGATCAATCGTCCAGCAGGTGGCGCTGTGATTGCAAAATTTCGTATTTTTCACCGTATCTCACGAACCGATGAATGAAATTGAACCAAACTTGGTGTATAGTTGGACCCTGACATGGAAAGTGTCTGATTAGATTTTGGGATCAATCGCCCAGCAGATGGCGCTGTGATCGCATTTTATGTAAACTTTTAACATGGAAGTATAGGACAAAATTTCATATAAATGTACATAATGAGCGTTATTTTAAACTTGTGATTGTAAAATTAATATGAATTTTTGATAATAGTAGTAGTTAACTACGAAAAAAATTTTGTGCATGTGGGGGCACCGGTTCCCCTCCTGGGGGGGTAAATTTTCAAGATGGGTATCTTTCGAAAGATCTCGTCAATACCTTTAAAACGAATGGTTGAACTATAAATCTGTGACAATTTGAAACAAAGTTATCGATTTTTTTACTTTTAACGAAAAAAAACTTAACCAAACTTGGTATTTAGTTGGTCCCCTACATAAACTGGTGCTGATTACATTTGGGGATCAATAGCTCAACAGGTGGCGCTGTGATCGCATTTTTTCTAAATTTTTAACATGGCAGTATAGGACAAAATTTTGTATAAATGTACATAATGAGAGTTATTTTTAACTTGTGATTGTAAAATTAATATGAGTTATTGATAATAGTAATAGTTAACTAGGGAAAAATTTCTGTGCATGTGGGGGCATCGCTTCCCCCCCTGGGGGGGTAAATTTTCAAGATGGGTATCTTTCGAAAGATCTCGTCAATACCTTTAAAACGAATGGTTGAACTATAAATCTGTGATAATTTAAAACAAAGTTATCGATTTTTTTTTTACTTTTAACAACAACAAAAAAAAAAAAAAAAAAAAAAATCGTTTTTTTTTTTTTTTTTTAAATATTTTTACTGATTGAATATGTATATAGGAAAATATAGAAGAAAGTCTTGTGGTGGCCACAACATACTAGTTTTTTAAATGTACTTATTTGAAAAAAAAAAGGTAATATAGTAGAAAGGATTAAGCTGATTCAAATATAAGTTTAATTAAAATTCATTTGTATTTTATTTCATTCATTTGAAAGAATATCTTTTTTTTTTTTATTTATTGTATTAATAAGAATTTTTAAAAAATGGCAATATAGTAGAAAGAAGGAGAACTGTGATACATGGTGCTAAAACTAAAATATTTAATAAATGCTGAGATACAGTCATCTTTATAATCATAGTTCTTGAGTAATAGCAGTTTTTATCGGCCAATAAATACCCAAATTGAAGTGCCAAGAAACATGCTACAGTAGACCACGAGTACCGAAGTGAGGTTAAGAGCAATTTCAATAGAAATTTGAGTTTTATATGCATATATATGTATAAAATAACAACAACAACAAAAATTTCAAATTTTTTGGAAATTTATTTAAATGTAGTGACTAGTGAAGCAAGTAAAGCCTGCTAGTGTTAAATAAATATAAACTTTTGACAGAAATATATTTACTAAATCTCGCAAGCTTCTTTTCTGTTACTTATAGTGAAATTATGCTGCAGATTATTTTGTTATGCCTAAATAGTTGTCGCAGGTTGACAGAAAAAACTCTTCTACTGGGTTAGTGTGATGGTGATCTATACCAGGGAAAAAGGGGCCTGCGAGAAAATTTAGGAGATTCCTAATTTGGCATCTTTGGTTAAAACATCTAAAATTAATAAATTGTTTCTGACTTTTTTACTAAAAATACCAATTATTATAGCTAAAAAAACAAGTATCCCGCTCATTGATATTAATAAAACATTATCAGATTGATAACTGATTCTTACTGTTATATTTTTGAATGTATAATAAGTTTTAAACTGTTTTATAGTTATTTTATGAATAAAAATATATTTGATGTACTTATTTTCTGTTTTAAATCTTCACAAGTCCACCAGAAAAAAGAATTCTTATGTGTATATGGTTCATGAATTTATATAATGCGGCCCACCTGTGTAAAATAGATATCCAATGAGGCCCTCCAAGAGTTTTGAACTGGACAGGCCTGATCTATACCATGTATATAAATTTTCAGCTCAATCCGATACTGCATTTAGATGCTATTGCACTTTAAAGAATTTAAGCCCATAGTACATAATGATAAAGAAATTTTGATTGTGTCCTAGTAAAAAACTATGTGCTAAATTCACCAAACTTTATACAGTTTGTGTGATGGTGACTCATAACATGTGTATAAATTTTCACTCAGATGAATAAGGAATTTAGATGTTATCACACTTTCAAAAATTTGGTTCCATAGACCATAATGATAAAGAATTTTTCTTTGTATCCGTGTAAAAAAAAAACTATAAGTGCTAGATTCACCGAAATTAGTAGGGTTTGTTCTACAGTGACCTATAACATACATACCAAATTTCAACTCATTCAAACACTATCCTGTTCACTCATATATATATATATATGAGTGAATAAAATGATGTCACTCATATATATATATATATATATATATATATATATATGAGTGGATATACACACATAAACTCAGATTTTTTATATGATTACAGTACTTTCCTTACATATGTATGCTTGGAAAGTAAAAAAGCAACTATTCTGGAAAATTAGGATTTAAGTTAATCATTAAATGAGTTAATTTGTTATAAATATCCTGGGTTTCTTCGAAATCGCTCTAGTAATTTTGGTAAAAATTTATGGTTTAGGAAGTTATTTTGGATGGAAAATCGATCTGACTTATCCTCATCTTAAGGAAAATTAGCATTCACTGGTAACCTGGATTCAGCTTGAGGCAAAAACTTAGTTTTTTCTTCCCAGACAGGTTAGAATCAATTATTTTTACTTTTCTTCTTTTTTTTTTTCTTTTAAGTCAGTTAGCCATAGTGGGAACCTACTTTTCATCGCTGTAAGCCAAAGCCATAGAACAAATTTTATGAGACAATAATCCCCATTATAACTCATTAACTAATACATGTTTTTGAATTCCGTTTTCACATTCAGAAAATTCACAATTGTTAAACTGATTATCAATTTCTAAAAATTAAATTTTCAATATTTTATTTTGATGCTGTAAAATGTCAATTTTCACTGAGTGAAATTTTGCATTTTACGAGTTTAAAATAAATTCGAAAATTTAAATTCGATTTTAATTGAAGCATATTCAAACTAAATTAAAGCTGGGAAAACCTTACTTTATATCTTCAGTAGTGAGTTTTGACCTTATGGTGTAGCCGCTTTCGTGAGGGGATCCCCTCCATTGTCAGTCCTTGGTGGTCGGTGACATTGCTAAGTGATGTTCCTTCTTGCTACTTTTCGATTTCTCTTCCAGTAAATGGCACCACAGTCAGTGTAAGACAGTTTTTGATTTGTTGCTATTACAATATTTACTGTATTAAAAACCCGAATAAACTACTACGTTAGAAACGCCAAATAAAAATATTGGAAATGCATACAGCTGTTTTGGTAGCCTTAAGCGTACCGTCTTCAGTGCAAAAAGGATTCTGAATCAGGAGAAGTGCTCGTATATATAGGAGAGGGGCCGGATTTAGTTCAACCAATAGGATTACGAAGGTTGAACTAAATCCGGCCCCTCTCCTATATATACGAGCACTTGTCCTGAATCAGAATCCTTTTTGCACTGAAGACGGTACGCTTAAGACGGCTACCGAAACAGCTGTATGCATTTCCAATATTTTTATTTGCAGTTTCTAACGTAGTAGTTTATTCGGGTTTTTAATATTCCAACGCCAAGACTCCTGTTATTATTAAGGTTTACTGTAGCCTACAATTTCAACTGTTTTCAGAAAAAATGCATAATCTGAATTGTTGTAATTTACAATTTTAGTAGTCTCATTAAAATTAATATCTGTATTTAAAAAAATTCTAAAAAGAAAAACAAGTATAACGAAAACAATAAATCAGAAGCTGGCTTAGACTGATTATGCCGTCACCTACTGCTACTGAAAGAGAAATCGGAAAGTAACAAAAAGGAAACAGTGTCACCAACCGCCAAGGATTGTGCTGATGATGGAGAGGATCCTCTTTGCGAAAGCATAAGAAACTATGAGTATGGTTTTCCAGTTTTAATTTAAATTTGAAAAATTATAAAAAAAATGAAAAAAAACAATCTTTAGAAAATGACTTATTTTAATGATCACGTGTTTTCTGAATGTGAAAACAAAATAAAAAAATATTTATTAATTAATGGATTACAATGGGGTTTATTTTCCCATAGAAAACATTGATTTTGGCCTCTGGTGGCAATAAGAAGTGAGTCATTTCTTATGTATCACTATCAGATGAACATAATTTGCATGAGGTGCCATATAGCTTAGAACTTAAAAATCAAACTGAACTGATGAATGTTCATTGTTTCACTGAAAAATAAATGTTACACAGACCTGAAATAATTCTATGCTCGATTCATTCCAGCTATACATCTTTATGAATGAAAGTTTTTTTGTAAGTGTGTTATCATTGATTATACCTTCTCCTCTTTTTCAGTCGTCTAAAATTTAACTATCCAGCTATTCTATCTAATAGAACTAGAAAAAGAAAAGAAAAAAATCTAGACGAGTACTAAAGAGCATTTTGTTTGAGCATAGTTTTTAAATAGCAAAATATTGCATTGTGCATAACAATTAAAAGAGCAGATATGGTGCTTTTCCATTGGAAGGACCACCATGCTATTTGGAGCATTTGACAGCTCATATATACAATTAGACTCAATGATAATGCTATCTGAAAACCAAACCATTTGAGATTTTTTTCTCTCAAATAATTATTCAGCGCAATATTTCTAATAAATGTGTAAATAAAATATTTGTAAATTTATTCGGCTTCAACTTATATACATTCGTCGTTATTATTATTATTATTATTGGTTGTCAGTAGTTTAGCTGGTGTGTTTATTTTAATTTGGCCATTTTCATCACTAAAAAAAAAAAAAAAAAAAAAAATTCCACCAAGTTACCAAGTGGCAGTTTTCAAACTGAAAAATACCACAGAATTTAATAGTTTTAAAAAATTAAACAAATAATTTTGAATAATTTATTATTGAAAATTGTTTGTTAAATTTCTATTAAACAGAACTAGAGAAAGAATGAATCTGGACAAATGAGTAACATCCTGAGTAAATGTTGTTTTAAAATAGGAAAAAAACAAAAAAACATACACACACTCATATATAACAACATATTTATCATGTTTTACAATAAATTACAATATTTACATTCAACATAAAATTTACATCATCAGCCATTTTAGATAAAATTCAGAAATAGAACAACAAACTTGAAATAAATATAGGAATATTTTCACATCTAGTTAAATCACAGTCAATCCAAGTTAAAGGCAATGATTTGCAAATAAGATGATGAAAATTTATAGTTAAATTATTTATTGTGTTGCTAGGCAATGTTGCATAATTGGTTATATATTGAGTTGGTGCTTTTCCTTCCAGGTAATTTAATGCTTGGAAAGTAAAATGCTGATAAGCTGTAAGTAAAAAGTTTTATAATTTTGGGCTAGATACAGTATTTCTGTTACTTTTACTCTAAAACTGTTGTGCTCCTTTAATTATCAGTTATTTCTAGTATTTGTGATAACAAAATTTCTGGAAGGGATAAAAAGATAAGGTTTCGTTTTACTTTTTGACTAGATAATTATGTCTGTTACTTTTCCAGCAACACATTTATCACCAATTTAAGTTGCCAAGTAATTGAAGAAAAGCATGTAGAAAAATGTTATGCAAATATACACTGGTCAAAAAAATTAAGGATCAGCCCGTTTTCTCTTTCACTTCTTTTGCACATAATTTTTAAACAAATAAACATATGAACATAAAATTTGGATGGTCTGTTCATTATCATATTATTAACCGAATCTTATGTAATTTTAGCATAAGAATAATTTTTAAGCTAATAAATATTCAGTTTTCTCGCAAAAGTAAGCTTTGGAAAAAAGGAAAAATTTCAACAAATTTAGGAAAGAACACATAATGAAAAGTGGTGTTAAGGATGCATTAGAGATAGGTAAAGACGCTCATACCTTGAAATGTTAAACTAAATCTCGATTTTTCTTTTTGTATTAACTTTTCTTTTTCTTTTATAATGAACTTTTTAAAAATATATAATTACTAATTTGTAAACTATACTCAGCACTAGAATAATAATGATGTCGAAAAATAATTGTATAATGAACATCTTATCCAATTTTCATGTTTGTATGCATATTTTTTAAAAAGTTATTCACATGCGAAAAGAAGAAGAAAAAAAAAGAAACAGAAAATGAATGCAGGTAGAAAGATTTGGTTGTAATCTAACATAGGAACGCGTGTGCGTCTTTACCTATCTGTAAGGCATCCTTATGACCATTTTTCATTAAGTGTTCTTTCCTAAAATTATTGAAATTTTTTATTTTTTTAAAAGCTTACTTTTGAGAGAAAACTGAATATTTATTAGCTTAAAAATTATTCTTATGCTAAAATTACATAAGATTCGGTTAATAATATGATAATGAACAGGCCATCCAAATTTTATGTTCATATGTTTATTTGTTTAAAAATTATGTGCAAAAGAAGAGAAAGAGAAAACGGGCTGATCCTTTAATATTTTTGACCAGTGTAGTTAGTCTTTTTTAAAAATGAATTGAAAAAAAAAAAAACTTATTTTTATTTTAGTTGGAAATCATATTTTTAAGCTATTTTTCTTTAGAACTATGATAGTCTTTGAACTTGGATATTAAATTATATTCATTCATTTGAAAGTTTTTTTTTTTTTTTTTTTCCCTAAAATATTTATAAACTGAAACAGCATCACAGAAATTTATTAGAATCATATGCTTATTTCATCTCAGTCTAATATGGCATTATATCTTGCAGCTCGCAACCTCAAATGCCTTAACCTCTCAGGATGCCAACGATAGAACTCTGTACATAATTTGCAGTTTTGGTCAGAACAATTTAAAGAGGAACAACATGGCACATTCAATGATGCTCTGTATCTCAAATTATTATAGATATCTGGTGAGCGTGGCATCACATAGGAATAATTTAAACAAGTTGGGCAGGTACAATTTAAGGATGCTCTCATCCACTCGGAATTTTGTTGTATAAGATATTGATTAGGAATTGTAAAACGTTGCGGCACAGAAAATATTGGGAATGTAGAATTTGAATTTGGAGTCCACGGATGCAATGGTAGAACAGGATATTGATGAACTGTTGGCTGAAAAAAGGCTGAATGTGACATTTCTTGATTCCGTGGATATTGTGATGGACATGGTTCTTGCCAAAAGGACGCTGGCAATCTTCTTTGTCGCAAAGGAATGTTCAGCTGAGGATCTTGGTCAGATTCGTCAGGTCTTTCAGCCGGCTCTTTTATTTCCACTTCATTTAAAGCCATCGTAACACGTGCTTTAATGAGACTGGATTTCAGGAGAGTAAAGTACTGAAAAGAGTGAATGACACAAATGTAGAATTCATAAAATTTATCAAAGTATAAGAAAGAAAGCAAAATCTCAAATGTATAGGTAAACCAAAAGTCCCATAATCCTTTATATACATATGTAAGGCATAAAAGCTGTAGCAAAAATTTTGTCATTGCATATAGTGATATAATTAAATTATTAAAATCATCTAGTAATGCACTTTTTAAGGCTTAATTTAAAGATATAGACGACTAATTTTAATAAAAACCATGTGGTATGTAGTTAATAAGTCTTCCTTGTTGTTTACTCTGCACACACACGATAGTTATCATGTATTTTGGGCATCGGGCTGTTTTGTTCCTGACTTACTATAATCACCTTTCAATACCTGAAGCAGACCATTAGAACCAAAATGATAAAAACTAATTAAGAAAACATTAGTTTCCTATACTTATTTTATTAATATTTTTATTTATTTATTCAGAAATATGTGCATAATCTATAATTTCAGTTGGTCTTTTTTGGATACTTAAAACTATACCTTCCTTTCAGATTACCTAATACCCCATTAATCTTTAGAAAGAGAAATTAACATTTTTCAGCATAATAAAATTTTAGAATCCTGCTATTCAAACTGGGAATGCTCTTTACCAGCAATGAATTTTAATATTTTTTTTTAAATAAGATGTTAAGTAATTTCTTATGATTTAAAAAGACAAATTTTTATGTTCAGAAAAAAGAGCATGTTTAAGTTAATTCACATTACATTAGTTTTTTTAAATAGTTAAACAAAAGCAAAACATTAAATTTTTTGCTTTTTCTGCTTAAAAATAAAAATTTAAGTTACAAAAAAAAAAAAAAAAAAAAAAAACATTTTTTAACATTAGAAGTTTTTTACTGTGAAGCCCTAAAAGCATAAAATAAATTTTTTTTTCGGGCAAAAGCACACTATAAAAAAATAAAAGTTTCAACATTAAGAAAATTTTAGAGAAATTTGGTGAAAGATTACAATAATATCGGAACTGAGTCCCTTGGACAACTGAATGTATAGTTGACAAATATTACGATTTTTGGATACCAGAACTTTTTTTTTCAAAAATTCTCACCTTATTTAGTCATTGAAATATGCTACAAAAACTTATAAAAATTTTCTATAAAAAAAGAAAAAAAAAAAAAAAAATACCGGTAATATTCAAAAGTTGTAGCACTTGGCAGCTACATGAATGACATAATGTGGTGTTTTCTTAGTTCTATTTGTTTGACTATAACTGCGGGTTAATAGTTTGGAGCGATGGAGAGATATAGCCAATTCAACTACTATTGTTATGTGTCAAACTACTCTTCAGTATGGTATAATTGCTTGGAATTTCAATCAGACTTGTTAACTGGTCATTTCTGGATGGTAGGAAGATAGTTGATGAAGTGCTACAGCTGGTTGTGTTACGACATTATTTCTAGTGCTTGCAAAATGGTATTTTTCAGCATGACAATGCACAACTTTACATAACATTCATCAGCAGACGAGCCTTGCATTATATCCAGGTGCTTTATGGCCAACAATGTCACCTAATCTCTCAGATATTTCACCAATCGAACATTATGTAGAACTTGGTTAATCTTTGTTTATCTGTTTATCCCCAGCCTCAGTTGGAGAACAAATTAAGGAGGTTAACACAGAGCATATGGGCCACTATCTGCACACTAATTGAATCTGTATTTCATGATTGTTTCTGGTATGCAGCGATAGCTGGTCCTAATTCATACTAAGCATCTTGTATTTCCCTGTTTTGTTATATAGAAATTATTTTCTTAAAAATCATCGTACATATTATTTAACCACATTTCTTGCGACCATGGAAGCCTCTGCGCAAGTGCAGATTGAACGAGTCCATAGTGTTAAAATAGGGGTGACTGAGAGAAAACAAGCGATAAGGGAACACCGAATAACTGGGTGCTTGCCAAATAACTATCTCTCGGCCAATTTTGCATCCCTCCAAACTTTTGGACTCGGCCTCATTGCTAGTCGTAGGAAACGTGGTCGCACTATAAAAAGTATTTTACACGAAACACCGACAAACTTTAAATTGACCCTTCAAAAAAGCAGCCAAACTTAAAATGGGCCTGTCATAAAAATCAGAAGATTTTCAAAAGTTTCTAAAAAAAAAAAAAAAAAAAAAAAAAAATCTGGTATGTCATAGTCATCACGAAACTTTCTTCGGCATTTTCTTATATAAAATTTTGCAGTACAAATTATTATTTATTAAAATTATTTTACATAATGAATGGAAACGATTTTCATCTCAGCATAGTATAACACTAAATGTGGAAAGGAATTCAATATTATGCTCTATAGATGACATCTGAGAAAATGCTTTTTTTTTTTTTTTTTTTTTAATGAAAAAAAATCCATAAATTTATTTTAAATTATCTCAGATCTGAGGTTCAACCATTCATTTAAAGGTATTAGGGAGTTTTTTTTTTTTTTTTTTTTTTTGAAAGATGTCGCATTCTAATGTCCCATTGTAAATTAAAAATAATTCTCATTATGTACATTTACATGAAATTTTGTCCTATACTGCCATATTGAAAATTATGAAAAAAAAAAAAAAAAATAGGTTATAAATGTAATCAGCACAAATTTATGTCACGGTTCAACTAAATATTAAGTTTTGTTAAATTTCGTCCATTGATTCATGAGATACAACGCTTATAAAATGTTTGGTATTCACACACTGTCAGGGAGATATTTTCAAAAAAGGAACAAATCGTGTTCAGGACATCTCAAAACATTTAAATCCATTGAAAATTGGCTGACGAAAATTTTCACAAATCCAATACATTCTTTATATATATATATATATATATATATATATATAATATGTACAGATAAAGATGCCAGAATTTTTAATTTATTCCATAGTATTGTTAATACCTGCCTTATTTTTCACACCATTTTTTTAGAGCAATTTTCTAATGTTCTTACAATTAAATAAAAAGAAAATTACTTTAAAAAAAAAGTGGTGTGAAAAAAAAAAAAAAAAAAAAAAAAAAAAAAACTGGTACAAGCAGCAATGCAAAACGGAATAAATTACAAATGTTGACAGCTATGTATATAGAAGAAAGTAGTAATATTTAATTAAATTCGAGGTCAGGGTTCTTATAAATCTAGCTTTACACTTGGTAACCCGATAAAGTAGAATTGCCTTTTGATTTAAGTAGTTAATAAAAGAACTTGCGTTAATTTTTCTTACTCAAACTTCAGAGAAGTATTTGAAGTTATTTTTTCATTTTAGCCAAGATATTAGTTGTAATGATAAAATGCATATTGAATAAGTGAACACTGAACTGTTAATATGCCACAAAGATTGACTTCATTTTTTCTTTGAATAATTTTGTAAAATTTTATTACATAAAGGTAACATATATTGAATTTAATCAGTTTAATTTTGAAGATGCATATTGCTTCAAAGTTTATATTTTACAGCCATAAAAAAAAAATTTAACATTTTACTAATACTAATTTGTTCGGGCCATCACAAAACTTTCTTCTATATTTTCCTATACAAATTCACGCAATACAATTTTCATCTCAAAGGCGTAAACGAAATGAATAAAGAAAGTCAATTTTGTGCCGATTTATATATATATATATTTCTTTTAAATGAAAAAATCGCTATATTTGTTTTAAATTATCACAGAGTATTAGGTATCTTTTGAAAAATATCCATATTGAAAATGTACATCCAAATGGGGAAAATCATGCCCCTATGTATATAAAAGTTTTTTCTTGGTTACAATTCCTATTTTACTTATTCGTTTATTTTTATATTACATTCAAAAGTTAAAAATAACTATCATTATGTATATTTATACAAAATTTTGTTCCATATTACCGAATTAAAAATTATTATGACAGCGCTACCCGTTGAGCGATTGATCCTTAAATGTAATCAACATCAATTTAAAATCATAAAATCCAACTCAATATCAAGTTTAGTTAAATTTCGTTCAATTGTTTGTGAGATAAATAATCTACAAAAATTTTATGATACACCCAGACAGACGTTTTCTAAAAATGGTCAGATTGTATTCAGAACCTCTCAAAACGTGTAAATACATAGAAAAGCGGAAGTAGAAAATTTTCACAAATCCAATACCGTAAAACTGGGTTACTTGGACTCTGGGGAGTCACTCGAACTCAAAACGACAAAATGAATGAAGTCGCTCCTGGCACTGGTTTATACTCTATTTCCTTTACGCAGTCGCTTCAAGGCCATGCTTAGATGAGCTGTTATTTCACTTTCCCCGTCCGTTGCTAGGTTACTGAAGAAACAACGATATCTCACTGGATGGAATTGAGCACGTGATCTCCCTCTCTGAATTCCGTGGCCTTGAAGTGCCTCTGATGAGGAAATGGGCTATAGTGAAGTAACGGACGTAGTTCGTATCCTTTGCGGACAGACTACGAACCACGTCCATTACTTAAATAAATCAGTGCCAGGGTCGACTTTTGATCGCTTTATCGTTAATCGTTTTTAACCATTTCATATCATAATCGCAATGAAATCTTTTGTCAGTTCCTGCATACACTTCAGTTGTTCTGTGTGCTGTGTTATTTAATAGGAAACATGTTTTAGTGAACCTGAATAACATGTATGAGTGTCAAGGCATTCCAAAAAATTTTTGCAGAAATGAGAATGGGGGCAGACTGACGAATTGAACTCATAAAAACTTTCTAGATTTGTTGGCGATATCAAAAAGATCTTTTTAAAATTCTTTAAAGTTTTACAGTAACAGGCCTCGCAGTATTCCTAAAATTTTACGCTCATTTTATTATTTTGTCACCAGTATTTTAAAACAATACTTTTTTACATAATATTTTACATCAACCCCCCCCCCCAAAAAAAAAAAAAAAAAATTATTATTATTATTATTATTATTATTATTATTATTTTTTTTAACGATAATGGTGCCAATATAATGAAACGCGATTAAAATTTTAGGAACGCTGAGAAGCCTGCAATAATATTTATTATTTTAATAACTTTATGAACGGAGTATAATGGTCATTCTAAGCGAAATGGTTTAAAACTCTTTAGCACTTAATAACCTTACAGTCCCAACCCCCTAAATTTCGGTTGTTTAAAAAACTTTCTGACATGAAAATATTAAAAATCACACACACGGCACAAAACCTAAAGTGAACATACAAACTGTCGCAGCAATGGCCGAGAGGTTCTGCTTTCAAAACTGGTAGAACGGGAAGTACCGGGTTCGATCTTAAATCCCGTTCGTCAACTCAGCAATTCGGGTTTTCTATGTAACTCGTGTAAATACGGATTAAGGTCTTTTAGAAAGAACCCCACCACACCGGAGGGCACTTCACTCAGGCCTAGAACTTGCATGTAGTCCATCGCCCTTAATACCGCCCCCAGGCCGATGAAATCTCTGATATAAAAATTAATGGCTTTCTAAATAATTTACATGCTCATTGATAAGCGAATCTATTTATCAAATGAAATTTTTTCAACAAGTGTCGCAGGATACAATACTTAGGATCATTATACTCTTCTTAAAATTACTCTAAAAACCCATTTCAAAAGAATATACAGTATCTTTCATCATCAAGTGCTTAACAAAGCCTGTAGAAGCTTAAATATTGAGAGAGAATCAGAGCACTATAGTACTCAAATACGTCGAGATAAATATTGATCAATGAAAACTTTGCCAGCAAAAGTCATAAATTACAGTGCTTCCATTCATCATCAGTATTTAGGAGCATCTTATGAAAATATGTTAGGAAAATATGCTTTTCTAAGTAATAAAATTGCACTTTTAATTGAAAATAACTTTTCAACATGGTTTAATCTGTAACATTGTAATACCCGCCTTGTTTTTCGCAACACTTTCTTAGGTAGATTCCTTATAGGAGATCTACCTATTGCAATGGTTCTTATGACACGACTTCTGGAAAATTTCTTCATATCTTCACCGATAATGACCCCTAGAATCCAAAACCACCCTCCGTTCAAAAGTGTATATATATATGTGTGTATGTATAACTCTTTTTCCCATGTTAAGTTGTGATGACGATAACTGGAGTAATTTTTATTTAAATTTAACCAGCTGGGGATATATTGTCAGGACAGTAAAAATCTCGGTCGAGTTCGTAGATGGGGTATCCAGCTCAAAGGGGGTGGAAATTTTCGTTTGCCCATAATTTCTTTAATATTGAAAATAGGAAAATACTTCAAATCAGGAGAATGAACGCCTTACCCTAAAGAACAATTTTTGTATTTAAACTTTTTCGATAACTTAAATTGCTTAAAAGTTACAAGATAAAAAGTGATTTTTCGTCAATTGTAATGAAGCCGACTTTTTCTTTAGCTTTAATTGCTTGAATTTGTAATCTGATGCTTACGTCACGTGCAAACGATAATAAAAAAATAGCTGAAAATATAAAAACCATGGTAACAGCTTTAATTAATCATTCAAAAAGATAAAATTAAAATAATACGTTAGTCTTGGTAAAAATATCGTTTGTGGTGAATCCGCGATTGTAATGAAATGCTCGCCCTCTGGTGGGCTAAGGTGAAATTATCGTAACACTGATAGCTTTCACTCTGAAACAATGATAGAAACAACAAGAAAGAACAATAAATAAATACACGTGGCTATTATATTTACTAACATCTGCAGTTGAGAAAGCGCTATCTATCGATCATTACAAACGCGGATAGTTTAGAACACCGGTTTACGCAAGAATTTAAATTTACGATTGAAATTAAGAGTAATACGTTATAGCTTCCTTTGACTTTTTATCTTGTGGAAACATTGGTCTGTGAAGAGATATGAGGTTTTTGCGTGGGAAGAAAATATATTAATGACGCCAAAGCTGCCATTTTCACCGCAAAGCTCGCCAAATTTTGCCATAAATAACTAATTCCGTCGCCAAGTCAAAAACTCCGTCGTCAACTATCAAATTTTGCCGCCAAATCACAAATTTCATTGCTAAGTTGCAAGTTTGGTCACCAAATTGTATATATAAATATTGTAACTATAAATATGCTACTTGGAAAATTTCGCAAGTTATTGGAAATTTACGAATTTCTTAACATGGCAGTATAGGGCAAAATTTCGCATAAACGTCAATTTTGAGAGATATTTTCATCGTAATGATGTCAGACTACTTTTGAAATATTATTTAGGACTCTGGCATGAATATCATAGACTATGGTTTTTCCAATTTAAAAAATTCGTAAGTTATTAGGAATTTACGATTTACTTAACATGTCAGAATAAGTCAAAATTGAGCATAAACTTCCATTTTAAGGATCATAAATACATTAGACAACTTCAAAATAACATTTATAATATTTGTTTGAACATGATTGAATACAAATATTCTAATAGGAAAATTTCGTAAATTATTCGTAAATTACGATTTTATCAACATAGCGAAATTGTAAATTTTTCATATAAATATGAATTTTGAGGATTATTGCATTGGAAATAGTAGCATGAAAACTAAACAACGGAATTGACCCTGATAAATTAAATTAATAGATTAGAATAAGATAAATATATCGAAGTGAACGGTGGATAGCCTATTAGGGGGGGATTTCATTCTGTCACTGTATCAAGCTTTGGTCAGATTCATTTCTTTTAACATGATTATAATATGTCTCACACTAGAAATTTATGAAAACATAAATATGATGGGGAGCTGAGTCCACCTATGCCAACTAGTTTTTTTATTGTATAAGTTCCTGTATACAAAATTGTCCAATTAGTAAAATGTAGTCCTATCTTTGAAAATGCGTTTGCAAAAAGTTTCACATTTTTACCCATAATATTTAATAAATTATGGAAAGTTCAAAAATGAACTTTTTTGGAAAATTATTGCTTTTTTGCACGTAAAAATTCGATTAAAAAATTCTGACTGAGGAGTTGAATATAAATGAAATAAATTTTAATTTAAAAAAATATATTTTTCTTTTCGTTTATTTATTTATATTTTATTTACCCGGTTAGTTTTATGAATATTTATTTATTTATTGTCTGTGTGTGTGTGTGTAAATGTTTGCGGTTATAAACTCATGATAACAATTATATTTTAAAACTGAAGTGAAAACAATCAGATGTATTGTATTACAATAGAGTTCTAACAACCACGTGACTTTCTTCTTAAAAGCCATACTTTGCTGAAGGACAACGCTAATTTTTCCATGCCTTTGGAAGCGTAATAGTTGAATTTTTTTATGCTTTTACAAATACATTTACAACACTGTGTTACAATAAATTTGTAACACTATTCCGCAATGATAAAATGGGTCAGTGGGGTCAACTGTCCCTCAGCAAACAAATATGTGACGTCATCTGTTAGAACTCTATATGTACCTTATTACGGGTCGTAGATCGGGTTGTGGGTTTGAAGCTGCGGGCACGGGTCGGGTTGTGGGTCGAAATTTATTCTGAGAGACGGGTGCAGGTCAAATTTAACCTACCCGCGCAAGATTCTATTCGTGGTATGGGAATCGTTCATCATTGGTTTACAAGGCTACACAAGGTATTTGGATATATTGGAGTTATACTTGAAAATTACTAGAAGTGTATTTCGTTTTATATTAAGTGTTTTTCGTGTAAAACTAAATTTAAGCACACAGTGATGTACATATATTAGTTCATAGACAATATACGGGCTACCCAAAATAAAGGCTCTTTCCTATGGAAAGTAATGGATGGAAGTGCTTTGCTGCATTTTACTATGTCGACGAATACTGCTAAGGGAAGAAAAATAATTTTTTATACCCAGATTGTGAACAAAGTAATTTTTAAAGTTCTATTTTCAACTCTGATTTTTTGCATAATATCACATTTTGAGGTGCCCTAAATACGAAAGTCGATAGATACATTTTTAGCGGTCGATATTTTGTAATGTTTAAAAGCTATCGATGCAAAATTAGAAGATGAGTTTATATGCGAGTTATAATGAGTTATATCAGTCATTTATAAATGAGTTTGAATTTGACTCTTTTTTTTTATGCCAAAATATATTCAAGTATCTTAAAATATTTTTTTTTAATTTAAAAAAAAAATAAATAAAAGTATGCAATTCACTTTAATACCTTAAACTTTAATACCTTAATACATTAATACTTTCACCTTAACGCAATAAAATTTGCAAAATCATAACTTCGAAAAGATTTATGTGATACGATACATTAAGAATTTAGGTTTTAAAAGTTTTTTAAAATAGCTTATTCTATAGCTTTAATTGCTTAAATTTATAAGCTAATGCTGACGTCACGTGCAGATGACAATAAAAAAGATCGTTGAAAATATAAAAAACATTGTAACCGCTTTAATTAATAATTTAAAAATATAAAATTAAAATAATACGTTATTCTTAATAAAAATATCGCTTTTGGTGAATAGTTTAGAGCGCCAGTTTAGGCAAGAATTTAAAATTTACGATTGAAATTAAGAGTAATGCGTTACAGCTTCCTTTGACTTTTTATCTTCTGGAAAGATATTGGTCTGTGAAGAGATATGAGGTTTTCACGTGGGAAGAAAATATAATGATGCCAAACCTTCCATTCTCCATCGCAAAGCTCACCAAATTTTGCCGTCAAATAACGAATTTCGTCGTCAACTATTATATTTTGCCGCTAAGTCGCAAGTTTTGTCACCAAAATCTCGCTAAATCATACAAATTATTATAACGAATTTTATAAAATTAATCATACAATCATAATTTTTTTTTTAAATTAAAATTTATAATTTTGATTCAGCTTGGGTGGGGAGGGGGCTGTAGCCCAATAGCCCCCTCCCGGATTCACCATTGCTGGGATTGTATATCTTTATGGTTTCTATTTGTTGAGTCATTATGAGCTTGGATTTAAAAAAAAAAAATAAACATTTACTGATCAATAAATCTAGCCTAAAATTTTAAGTATAATGAATAAAATTCTTTTGTAGTTGAAAATTAAATTTCTCGAAAACAGAGTAACGACGTAAATGATGCAATGTGTGTCGGCAAAACCATTGGCTAAGAGTATGTGTTAATGCATATGTAATATTTCTTTACTTTTGTAACATTAATGTAAAGAATGTACCTTTGCCTTTAAGCTTGCCGAAAAGGAATTTTTTCAGTCATTTCAGTTTTATTTCAATCATTTTGTAAAATTAACCCTATATGAGGTGTTACAGTGGCTCAGTGTACGAACGAAGTAAATGTCATTTCAGTGAGAAGAAAAAAAAAAAAAAAAGACTGGGCCAAAGAAGCCTCAAGCAGAGGTTACTTTGACCCAACATTTTAAAATGTTATCCCATTTTTTAAATAATCATTAAAACTTTAAATAAATGCATTCTAGAAAGCTTATCACCATTTCCTATTTTACATACAAGGCGAGCTTCATGGCGCCGATCCGAGTTCCTTCCCGAGCTTCGATGACTTTTTCTAGTCAATTTTGTTCTTTTTTTTTTTTTTTTTTTTTTTGTGTGTGTGTGTGTGAATAGTCAATTTTTTCCCACACACTTAACATTGCGTTTTTTTCTTTATCGTCCCATGCTTTTTTCTACGGATTTTTGGCCTTTTATAACTTCATAAAAAATTCCGAAAGAAAAAAAAAAAAGAAAGCAAGGAAGAAAAAATAAATAAAGAAGGGAGAGGGGCAAAGGTCTATGGTACTTTATACGCGCTTCATATGATTTAAAAACTAAAAGAAAAGAAAGATTATGCTGTTCGCATAAATTGTAAAACACTTCCCAGCAACACATACCCATTACATCATAAAAATATAGATACTTTACAACATCATTGGGAAAATAAAATAAAAATAACTAAATAACTAAATAAGTAACATAATACAACTGTATTGTGCATCTCTATCAGTTTCCCGTAATTAATTCCAGTATTTTTGTGTGGCTGTGTAAATGAATCATTAATGTTAATCATATTATTTTCTTTAGAAAATATCCTATACTGCATTTTTTTTTTTTTTTTTTTTTTTATGTTTATTGCAATCTATAAAAGTTGAAATGGGTTTTAAATTGTAATGCATCCGTATTATTTCATGAGTCGTTTTACACAAACAGTTGTGCTATATGTACGATTTTCAATAGTAAAGATTCTTCTATAAGGCTGTAAAGTCTGAATAACGTATGTACACTTCAAGAAATTAAAAATATGGAAATGAGAACGCAGACAGACCACGAGGCATATAGACAAACCATTCATATATTTTTTTAAAAACTTTTTCAAACTATTTTAAAAATACATAAGACAACAGAAAATGACCTTCGATCAATTTCCATTTATATCTCTTGATGTATTGCAATGTTTTTGTGTGACTCTGCAAACCTGTAGTCATATCATATTCTATAGAAAATACACATTTGTGCATATGGATAATATATGATGATTTTATCCCAGTTTGTGCAGTATAACCATATTAAAATATGAAATATAGGAATACCTCTCAGACTGTAGCGTATCCAAATTATTTTCCGAGTCCCTGTGTACAAATCAGTTGTGCTACGCTTATAACTTTCAATAGCAAACGTTTTACAGTGAAGCTAAAATTTTGAATGATATAGATCAATTTAAAAAAATAAATAAATAAATATACATGAAAATGAGAACGCTGACACACAGATAAAGATCATATATATTGTTTTGATATTTGTTGTGATGAATTACACAAAAATTAATCACATTGAAAATAAATGTATAATAAAACAAACAGAAAGGGAAAATAAATAAATAACCAAAAATAAAAAGCAAGGATTCTATGAAAAGGAATAATGGAGCAGAACGACCAATGAGAAATAAGTGCATAATAAAGTGAGGGGGAACCAACTGCCAATGGAAAAGGTGTCTTTGAACACTCCCAGTAACAAAGAATTAGCATATGCTAATACAAAAAATGAAGAGGGGGCCAAGATGAGAAGGACTGGGGCTTTTGCCTCCCTGACTCTCCCTGGAGCCTGACACCGAACCTGAAGAAGCAGATCTCTTCGATGAAACCTAGCTGCGTCTTCTCCGAGATCTATCTTCGGCCGACTATCAGCGCTGGCAGAACAATTGGAATGGAGATGTTCTCCTTATTTCTCTCCCCCCTTTGCAAGTAATATTTTTCTTATTTCTTCTAGAGCATGACTACAAAAATCAAATAATAATAATGACTTTTAAGATGTCAAGAAGACATACGTAGGGACTATGTCGTAAAAAGAAAAATGGTATCACATCGCTATGAGTATTGTTATCAAAAGCTATTCTAATATTATATTTATGTTATGTACAAAAAAATATCCACGCTCAATAATTTAATATTTAAACTAGTAAAATTGTCTATCTTGTTACAGCAAAGTATCAAATCTAAATAAATATTTTTTTTACTGTTTAAAGTATCTGTTTTATTTTGCTCTTTTAGTGATTTATTTTATGTAATAATGATTTTAGATATTTATGAGAGCAAGATTAAATTACTATATATTTTGGGAGAAATAGGTCTGTTTTAAAGGTAGATTAATAGAAGTATGTGCAATAGTGTCAAAATAATAGTAATAACTTTAAGACTTGATAAACAGTACTGCTATAAAATTGTGTTAGGATTTGGGTTGTTATTGAAAGTTCAGAAAGGGTGTTAAAAAAAATATCACGAATCTGGGCTTTTAGTCATTTTATCACTGGCCATTTAGCACAATTATGCAAATTTTAACAACGCAATTATATGTGGTGGGGCTGAATTTCTGCTTCACTTTGTTTTAAGTTAAAATAGCTAAATTCATCCCAACATTGCCCCACCATTCCATTTGGTGCCTTTTACAGGAACCTTTTCTGAATTTCAATGATAGACCTATCAGGTACAAAAAAATGTGATACCATTTTAAAATGAAAATTTTATTAAGGGAGGTCTAAGAACAAGGTTTTGGCCTTATTATATATTTTTCTTTATTGCAAAATATTATTGTGTATATATATCATATTCATATATATATTAGCTAAAAAAAAAGTGTGTGTATATATATGTAATATTCATTAAAAATTATAATAATAATTAAAATAATTATATGAGAGGGAAAAACTATCGTTCAGCCAAAGAAACAGCAAATAAAAATATAAAACAAATATTTGAAAATAAAGATCAGTGCAAAAAAACAATACAGAACAACATGGCAGAAAAACTAACACTAAATATAGACGCATTGGTACAAACAATACATCCATTTGAAGGAAAAAAAGAACAGGATATTGAATTCTTTTTAGAACAATTTCAAAATTTTATTGATGCCGCTAAAGTACCAGAAACATTGCAGTTATTTATTCTTAAATCAAAAATTTCAGGACATGCATTACAAATCCTGAAGAATTCGCCGGATCTTAGAAACGAAACAAAATATGACGATTTTAAACAAAAACTACTACAAATTTTCAAATCACAGAAATCTTTTGCAGAAGCACAAGATAAATTCATTAATCTCAAACAATCACCCACACAAAGTGTAGAAGACTTCGCTAAAATTTTTGACTTGGCGGCTCAAAAATATTTAGCAGACTCAGGACACGGACAAAAGACAGGAGCGAAAGAGTTTTTAAACACAATAAAACTCACCAGATTCACGGAAGCTTTAAGACCGGATATTGCTTTCGAAGTATTAAAAGCAGGTCCTGAGAGCTTTGAAGAAGCACTAAACATAGCAAAAAAAATTGAAATCGCTTACAAAAATTCAAAATGTGAGGTTAATGCTATAACCACTGAAAATAATTCAAATATCTACGAAGCACTGGTAAAATTTTCCAATGAACAATCTAAACAAATTCAGGAACTCAAAGACGAAATAAATGCATTGAAAATAAACAACGATAAACCTAACTACACTAATACAAAACAAACAACATGTTACATTTGCAAAAAAGATAATCATATAGCTCAAAATTGTTTTTTCAATAAAAATAATTACAATCCAAAATTTATAGCTCCACAAATTCCCCACTTTGCTAGACAAAATTATGGATACAGACAGAAAAATACAAAGAACTATTGGCAAGCAGGAAACTTTCATCCAATATGGCAAACGGAAAATTACAATCCCATGTTTAACCCTTGCCATCAAAATTATCAGAACTTTACGCCACAAACAGATTTCACCATCATGAGTCAACAACCAACTCCCATGACACAATGGGAAAATAATATATGCATACCGAGAAATTTCCCAACACAAATAAATTTCCAAAAGGCGAATCAGCAACCAAGCACTAGTGTTATACAATGGGGAAATGGAGCATACCATCAAAATTCCAACACTTCGCAAAGAAATGTTATACCGGAGAATAAAAATAGATACAAACACAAACAATCTCGGTACAATAACAAAAATTTAAACTAAAACAGGGACTTGCATCCAACAACATATCACAAAGAGCGCGACAATGTAAGTCCCTCGTAAATCGCGCAAATCAGTATAATGTTAAATTCAGAGAAAAATGTAAAATAGAAAAATCCCACAAAACTATAGAACAGAAGCAAAAAAATCAAACTCCAAGAATGAGTAAGCAAAACACTGAATTTGTGAAAAGTTGTCAAACGAAAAAAAATGATAATCTACCCATTTGGTCATTTGCATTACAAAACATAAAAATAAAAGCCTTAGCGGACACTGGAGCGACAATATCCCTCTTATCACCAGAAATATTTGAAAAAATTAAAAACACAAACATAAAAATAAAATATCTCAGCAGAAACGTCAAAATAAACACATTAAATAATCAATCAATTCCATTTAAACAGTGTGTACAATTCAAATTTATGTTTGACAAACATTATTTAACAGGCATCTTTTATGTCACAAAATACAATTTTCAAAGAAATTACAATATGATTTTGGGATACGATTTTCTAAAACTCAATAAAATCACATTAGATTTTCAAAATTGTCAAATGAAAATAAAAAACACAGTAATACAGTTAAACAATTTGGAGGATAAAGATTCCACTGTTAGTAAAGAAATTAACAATTTTCAACTGGCAAAAGAAAAAAATCAAAATTCAACAATCTCAAAAATAAGACATTTCAAAAAAACAAATTATCACAATAAAAATATTAAACATGATCCTGCAATCCCAGTAAAATTAGTAAGGAAAACAACATTAAAACCTAAAGAGACAAAATTTGTTGAAATTCAATTTTCGAATGAATTTCACAGTAATAAAGATTTACTTTTTGACCCAAAAAAAAACAGAACAGGAATATATTTTCAAAGATCTATCCACACTCAAATAAATAATTCAAACAAGCTATTTATTTTAGCCCATAACAATAAAGATAAAACAATAACGCTAAATAAAAAAATGACAGCTGGTTATCTCACTACTAACTTCATAATAAAAAAAAATCACAGAAAATACGAAACTGAAACTAAATATGAAATAAATAATTTAAACATAACAGAAGTAAAAGAATTACGTAAACAAGAGCTAACAAAGGATGATTTTAATGTATCACATTTAAATAAAAACACTCAAGACAGATTATTACAGTTACTTTTATCGCACGCAACGGCATTTAGTAAATCATATAAAACATTAGGGGAAACTTCCGCGATAACACCTAACTTTAAGTTATTACACTCTTTTCCTATTCAAACAAAACCGTACAAGATACCTCATAATATCAAAGAAAGCGCAGAAAAAGAGATACAGAACCTATTAGAAGCAGGTATAATCGAACACACGAATTCGGAATACGCTTTTCCGGTAATCTTCGTTAAAAAAAAGACTACGAATAAAACAGATAACCCCAAAAATATGAAAATACGTATGACAATCGATTTTCGTCTACTTAATAATATTTTAGAATCTGACCCTTACCCTCTCCCATCTATAAAATCTATTCTACAACAAGTCTCAGGGCATAAAATATTCACAATTTTAGATCTGCACTCAGCCTTTTTTCAGATCAAAGTAACACCAGAAGACAAAAAAAAATTATCTTTTATTACGGAGTCAGGTCAATACGCAATGAATCGCTTACCATTTGGAACAAAAATATCAAGCAACGTCTTTGCTAGATTAATGGATATAGTATTAAAAGAATTAAAAACTGAGAATATAAGATATTTTATAGACGACATAATTATAGCAGCAAACTCAGAAGAAGAAATGTTCCAAAAATTAGACAAACTCCTGACACAATTGGAAAAATTTAATCTAACAATAGAACCTACCAAAATTAAATTATTTCTTCCAGAAATAGAATTTCTAGGCTATAAAATTAATGAACAAGGCTATGCACCTTCAGACAGAAACATTACAAAAATAAATAATTTTGCTAAACCCACATCAAAAAAAGGTGTAAGAGCATTCGTTGGATTATGTAATTATTTCAAATCTACTATACACAACTATTCAGAAATTATAGCACCTCTAACAGATTTAACTAAACAAAACACAAAATTTCAATGGAATACACAAGCGGAACAAGCTTTTAATAAAATACAAGAAATAATATTATCACAACCAACAATTTATCCCCCAGACTTTAATCGGGATTTTTATTTAATCACCGATTGTTCCAAAATAGCCACGTCAGCCATTTTAGCTCAAAAACATAACGAAAAACTCATACCAATTGAATTTGCGGGTAGAAAGCTTAAACCAACAGAGCAAAGATATCCAAGTATAAAATTAGAATTACTAGCACTACACGAAGGAATTTTATATTTCAAAAATTACCTACTTGGAAAAAAATTTTACGTCTTGACTGACGCAAAAGCGCTGACATACCATATGTCATTAGAAAAGCAAAGCGACATAGTAGCAAGATGGCTACTTGATTTACAAGAATTTGATTTTCAAATAAGTCACATAACAGGACAGGAAAATAACCCTGCAGACTATGTATCAAGAAATATCAACAACCTCGAAACAACAAATAAATTAATAACAGATTTATTTTCGGTCAACCCAAAACTAACTGAGCAAAATATTAAAGAAGAACAACTCAAAGATTTAAAATTGAACAAAATAATACAGGATTTAAAAACACATAAGAAAAATAAAAAATTAAATAAGTATCAATTAAATGATGATGAGGTCTTAATACTGAAACAAACGCCCAAAACACAAAATAACATATTATTCATAGCACCGCAACAACTGAAAGAAACCATCATGAAAAGTGCACACGAAAATCACTTTGCATTCAAGAAAACATATGAGATCATAAAAAAAAGATTTTTCTGGATACGAATGTATCAAGATATAAAAAAATTCTGTGCACAGTGCACAAACTGCATATTGTATAAAAGTCATCAGACTTGTAAAGTCCCAATACAAATAATGAAAAAGGATTATGCAGTTGGAGAAAAGCTATTTATTGATATAGTAGGACCGTTACCTAATTCTTTAAAACAAAACAAATTCATTTTAACAATAATCGAAACTTATTCACGTTATCTAGACGCATTTCCATTGAGAAACACAGACTCAAAAACAATCATAAATGCTCTAAATGCATATTTTAGTCGATTTGGACTTTGCTCAGAAATAGGACTAGATAATGCGCCTTATTTTAAGTCTAAAGAATTTAAAGAATATACGTCCAAATTAAACATAAAATTAAGTCATGGGAGTATTTATCACCCAAGGAGTCAGGGGCTCTTAGAGCGCACGCACAGAGATTTGAAGGCCTGTATATCAGCCATGTCGAATTCGGTGTATGAATGGGACGTTCGTTTGGAGTATTTCAAACTCCACCATAATACAACAATCAATCGGTCCACAGGTTACACGCCAGCATTTCTCTTCTTCGCAAGGGATATAAAAATTCCCTTCTTAAACTTTTCACAAAATGTAATTCACAACAATAAAAATTATGTTCAAAAGAGATTAAAGCACATGACAGAAGTGTTTAAAAACGTTAAAAAAAATCAACAAAAAGTTGAAAAAGAATACAATAAAAACAAAAAAATAAAACCCAAAGAGTTTGACTTGGGACAAGAAGTATTTTTAAAACAATTGATTCGCCCCAACATATTCGCGCCTAAGTACTCAGGTCCATATATTATACAAAAAAAGTTGCGCAACTCCAATTACATAATTCAAAATGAAAAACTAACTAACTCACGCCCTATAAAAATACATATTTCAAAATTATATGTACCAAAGGGCTAAAATATTTTTGATTAAACCACTAACTCAAAATAGACATACATATAGAAAAATATAAACATCTAACACACACACACAAAAAAAAAAAAAAAACATGCAGATTCTATTTTGAACTAGATTTTATTTATAAACCTTTCCAGATTTTTCTTTAAAAATAAAATAAAATAAAATAAAAACGAGGGCAACAAAAAAAAAAAAAAAAAAAAAAAAAGAAAGAAAGAAAGAAAAAAATATATATATAAACAGACACGTCAGACAAATAATAATAATAATAAGAATAATAAACATAATAAGATTCATCTCTAGAGGAAGCAACCTGTCAAACTTTTTCTACCGCAGAAAAATCTTTACTCTTGTTTACTTCCCCTCACACACACACAAAATAAATACTCTTTAACAAAAGTAATCAGCTGATCATTACTCCTCCCCGCCTTTCAGGAGCGAAAGATGGTTAGATCACCTACCTACGCTTCGAGTCACTGCCTTTTCGGCACTTCACCCTCCCCTCAGACAAGAATTAGACCTCAGTTTAATTTCAAAAATTATAAACTGTTTTTGCAAAATAAATCCCGGGATAAATAGTTTTGAAAAGGAAAAAAAAAAAAAAAAAAAAAAAAAGAGAGAGAGAAAGAGAGATTTTAGAAAGAGAAATATTATTTCACAGATAAAGGGCTGGTATAATGTTTATATATATGTTTGAACAAAGATTTCAGCATATAACAATATAATCACGTTAAATCACAATACAATACATATAAGTATATATATCTTATACGTATATATATCTTACACACATAACAAAAAAAAAAAAAAAAAAAAAAAAAAAAAAGAAGAAGACTCTAATTAAAACAAAAAAATAATTTCGGAAAAAGTCGTGCGAAGAAAATGTAAACAAAAATAAAAGTTATCTCACCACCAGTGAACAGCTCATCTAGCACTCTCTTTTCGGCTTTTCGCCATTTCGGGTGCTTCTTTACCAAAATATTTTTGTTTCGGTTTATTCACAGCTGAAAAATAAAAGACGCTGTTAGCAAGAGACAAAACAACTACATAATACCACAAAGTAATAAATGAGAGTCTAAAACAAAAGCGCCCTTACAAAACGATTAAATCGCATAGTTAAAATTAAAGCGCAAGAAAATTAAATGCCCACTAAAAAAAGGTTTGTTTACATTATCAATAATAATAATAAGAATAAAAACCTATTTGCCACCCTCCTTTTCAGAAAGGGGTCGAGAAAGAATCATTCCCAACCCCCTTTTTCTCCTCTCCATGCATCAAGAGTAGAGAAAGAAAAGAAAAAACCAGTTTCACTATTTTTCCCTTCCCATTTATCAATCCACCCTCTAACTAGAAATCGCGTTGCAATTTACTAATCGGAGGTGAAAATAATAGACAATTAGGAAGAAATAAATATTTTTCAAAATACAGTTATCGGATATACTTTTATACTTTTAAACACCTAGGCAGATATAACTCAATTAGCACAGACAATGCTTTTAGTGGTTGTCTTCAGATCTACAATATAAAAAAATATAGATAATAATAAAAAAAAAAAAAAAAAAGCTCAACTAAATGGTTAATATATTAATTAATTATAACAATCATAGATTCAAAAAGCAGCCACACTTACATTTTAAAGTATCCACGTAACATCTTAATTGTCCAAGGATGGAGCGCGGGCGTTCTATCTTGCTGTTTCAGCTCTAGAAGGGCCCTTAATATTCTAGGCTGATACGGGCACATGGGACAAGCAATTCTTTGCTATCAAAAATTAAAATACAATTAAGCAAAAAAAAAAAAAAAAATGGAATAAATCATTTCAATTAAAATCTGACAACCATACAACACTATGCTAAATAAGACATAAATAAATAGATACTTCGTATTAATACTAATAATAATAATAATAATAAAGAACGATAACCTTTTACCTTAGACAAAACTGTCTTACCTAGAAAAAAATCTTAATTAACAGCAAAAAATAAATAAAATAATAAACACATCAAGGACATCTATTACTAAAATACATAATAATTGCCTAGAAAAAGGGAAACTAGTTTATCAAGTCATAGAAATAATATACACAATTCGTAGTAGAACATATAAAACAGTTGAGTAAAAGGCAGAACACTTAATTATTGATCAAACCCTTACCTGTAAAAATAATAACAGTCTAAAAAAATAATAATATAATGAAGAACAAAAAAAAAAAAAAAAAAAAAAAAATGAAGAAGAAAGTACAATATTAACAGATAACACTATTCATAACAGAACCGATTTTTGATTTTCTAAAGGAAATAATAGAATACATAACACAGTTATAATACAACAGCTATATATTTAGGCCGCAAACAAATTACTTACAGGACGCTGCTAATTCACAATACGAAAATAATAAAAGACGACAGTCATACCTGTTCCTTTCCAAAATGTGTGCATCATTATCAGAAGAGAGCGCGGATTACAAAATCAAAATCTTACCTGCACGTAAGAGAATCGAATACTTAGGTCGTCTTCAGGATTAAAGTAAAAAAAAAAAAAAAAAAAAACAAGAAAACTTACCCTTACAGGTAGAATGTACCTTTGAAGAATATCCAAACAGAGAAAAGAAACACAGAAACAAAATGTTTGTTTTTAAAATTCACAAGCAAACACTTTCGTCCGTACTTCACAAAATCCAGGCTTGTACTACTGACAATGTATACTGCTTCCTACACGTGACTAAACATTTCTGAATAGAAGGGACAATCCGTGGGAACTAAACTCACACTAGCTGTTACAGAAATACTGTCGCCTTCTAAACAGGTCTTTTACACAGGAAGCTAATAAGTACTTATAAGTAGAAAGAGAAGGGGAGAAAAACAGCAAATTTCTCTTGAACGACTGAGTTGTAAGAATAATAATAAAAATAAAAAAATTGCCGGCTGATATGAAATTAAAGAAGGTACATATACATTGATGTAATGAGAAAAAAAAAAAAAAAAAAAAAAAAAAAAAAAAACTCTAGTACTAGGAATATTCTACATTGCATAATAATATATATTTATCATTGTATTTCGTATATTATAGATATTTATAAATATGTGTGTACAAAAAAAAAAAAAAAAAAAAAAATGCATAGATGTAAATACTTAACTTAATCAAGCTTTGCATAACACTAATCAAGATGATTTATATATATTCCTTTTCTATGTATATTACAAAAATTTTGCATTCTATATTTTGCTTAAAGTAAAACAAATATTGTTCAAATTTTCAATTCATATGTGTCTAGCAGCATGTAATTTGATATATATAATGATAACATATGTGTATTTTTATATATACATAAATCGCACCTTTGTAAAAGGCAAAAATTTTGTTCTTAGACAAAATGAATTTTCTTCTTTTTTTTTCTTTCTTTTCGTCGCGATATATGTTTCATATATATATATAAAGAAATATATGTTTCAAGAATAGTCAAACTTGCAAAGGGATCTTAAGTTCATAATCACACATCTACGCACTCTACAACAGTAATAATAAGATATCAGTCTTAAGCACCAGCCAGCACTACCTATTTGACTCTTAAAATGCTGGTGCAATAAACTCAATTAACGGTAAAATGCTCTTATTATTGTCCATGCTACTAAAACAAAATGTGGAACTATACACACCGCAATCTCACTGACAGCAAGTTAAATGAGGTGAGAGTGCAAGACATTCACAAAACTGATGATTACACAAGGACTTTCAACATCAGTACTCCTTCGTAAAGCGTGGACATTCATCTTTTTCCATACAGAGGGGAGAAAGCGGCATGTTGTGATGAATTACACAAAAATTAATCACATTGAAAATAAATGTATAATAAAACAAACAGAAAGGGAAAATAAATAAATAACCAAAAATAAAAAGCAAGGATTCTATGAAAAGGAATAATGGAGCAGAACGACCAATGAGAAATAAGTGCATAATAAAGTGAGGGGGAACCAACTGCCAATGGAAAAGGTGTCTTTGAACACTCCCAGTAACAAAGAATTAGCATATGCTAATACAAAAAATGAAGAGGGGGCCAAGATGAGAAGGACTGGGGCTTTTGCCTCCCTGACTCTCCCTGGAGCCTGACACCGAACCTGAAGAAGCAGATCTCTTCGATGAAACCTAGCTGCGTCTTCTCCGAGATCTATCTTCGGCCGACTATCAGCGCTGGCAGAACAATTGGAATGGAGATGTTCTCCTTATTTCTCTCCCCCCTTTGCAAGTAATATTTTTCTTATTTCTTCTAGAGCATGACTACAAAAATCAAATAATAATAATGACTTTTAAGATGTCAAGAAGACATACGTAGGGACTATGTCGTAAAAAGAAAAATGGTATCACATCGCTATGAGTATTGTTATCAAAAGCTATTCTAATATTATATTTATGTTATGTACAAAAAAATATCCACGCTCAATAATTTAATATTTAAACTAGTAAAATTGTCTATCTTGTTACAGCAAAGTATCAAATCTAAATAAATATTTTTTTTACTGTTTAAAGTATCTGTTTTATTTTGCTCTTTTAGTGATTTATTTTATGTAATAATGATTTTAGATATTTATGAGAGCAAGATTAAATTACTATATATTTTGGGAGAAATAGGTCTGTTTTAAAGGTAGATTAATAGAAGTATGTGCAATAGTGTCAAAATAATAGTAATAACTTTAAGACTTGATAAACAGTACTGCTATAAAATTGTGTTAGGATTTGGGTTGTTATTGAAAGTTCAGAAAGGGTGTTAAAAAAAATATCACGAATCTGGGCTTTTAGTCATTTTATCACTGGCCATTTAGCACAATTATGCAAATTTTAACAACGCAATTATATGTGGTGGGGCTGAATTTCTGCTTCACTTTGTTTTAAGTTAAAATAGCTAAATTCATCCCAACAATATTGTTAAGGATTATTAAAAATACACTTCCAGTAATTTTCTCTTTCATTTCCATATTCATTGTTGTATGGACCTCAACCTAATCGTAATATATTTTATACAAAACACGCTTTTTACATACGAATATTATATGTTCCTTTTGCTGTATTTAAGCAATATAAATATATCAAAGTTTGTTTTTAAGAAATGCCTCTCACAAGCTGTAAAGTATCACCCCCTTCCCCACCCCACCCCCTTTCACAGAATAAATGTATGCAAATCAGTAGAGTCTTTTTTACACCTATTTCAATAGTAGAAATGTCATAATAAATTTCAATAGCATGTACTAGTTTCAAAAATTTTTTATATATATATTTATTTACGTAAATTGATGCAAATAAACATTACAAAAAATTAATGCAGACAAACATTAAAAAAATGCCTCTCACAAGCTGTAAAATATCACACACCCCCTCTTTTCCCAGAATCAATGTATGCAAATCTGTAGTGTCTTTTACACTTATTTCAATAGTAAAAATGTCATAATAAATTTCAATAGCATGTACTAGTTTCAAATCTTTTTTAAAAATATTTACGTAAATTAAGGACTCGCTTCACACGCCGCCGAAAGCCGAAGCTAATGTTATTGTATGGGAAATTTTTCTTTACAAATAACTTATTAACTAATACATATTTTTTAATTCTGTTTTCACATTCTGAAAATTATTAAAGGGACCTTTTTTAAAAAATTATTATTTTTTTTTATTTTTATATTTATTTTGAAGCTGCAAAATACGAATTTTCAAATATAGGACATTTTTTCATTTTGCAATTTCAAAATAAAATATTAAAAATTAAAAGAAATTACATTTTTAAAAAAGGTCCGTCAATTTAACAGTTGGGAATTTTCTGAATGTGAAAACAGAATTTAAAAATATGTATTAGTTAATAAGTTATTTGTAAAGAAAATTTCACCATAGTCATAACATTGGCTCGAGCTTCCGGCGACGGTAAGTGAAGAGGAAGAGGGCCGTTAATCCAGACAAACAGGCAAATGCACAGATTAACAGACAAATCGAAGTCATAATCTTCTTTGTAAAGTGTTAAAAAACTCGAAAATTTCAGAATAGTGTTGTAAAAAATGTATCTACTTTCTGTCATCATTTCTATATGAAGGACATTCTGAAATCCACAACACGGGTGATTGATACGTTTTATTATTACTTTCTTCTATATTCAATAGAAGAAAGTATTGGATTTGTAAAAAATTTCGACCTCGGGTTTTTGATAGATTTACACGTTTTGAGAGCTGTAGAACACGATTTGACCATTTTTAGAAAATGTCTGTCTGTGTGTGTGTGTGTGTGACGAAATTTTGTGACAACTGTATTTCAGGGACTACTGCACAGAATTTCATACAAATTGGTATGTAATTGCAACTTGACATAAATTAGAGCCTATCAACTTTTGGTAAAAATTGTCTTACAGGTTGCATAGCCATCCCGCTTTCTCTAAATTTTTAACATGGTGGTATAGAACAAAATTTTGTATAAATGTGCATAAAGAGGATTATTTTTTAATAATCATTATGAAATTTACAAGAATTATTTAGAATAGAGATAGTCAACTGGGGAAATTTTTTTGTATGTGTAGGAGCCTCGCCTCCCCCCCTGGGGGGGAAGTCCCCCCTTGAGGGGAGTAAATTTTCATGATGGGTATCTTTCAAAAGAGCTCGCCAATACCTTAAAAACGAATGGTTGAACCATCGATCTGCGATAATTTAAAATAAAGTTATCGATTTTTTTCCTTTTTAACAAAATAAATAAATAAATAAATAAATAAATAAATAAATAAATAAATAAAAAATAAAAATAAATAATAATAATAATAATAATATTAATAATAAAATTGATTTTTTTTTATATATATATTTAGTGTTATATTACTACTCTAATATGGAAATACTCTACATTATCATGGAAGATATTTTTTTTAAATAATAATTTTAATAAATTATTTTTACTGAGTTTATTTGTATAGGAAAATATAGAAGAAAGTCATGTGGTGGCCACAACATACTAATTTTAAACTTGTGATTGTAAAATTAATATGAATTATTGATAATAGTAGTAGTTAACTAGGAAAAAAAATTTGTGCATGTGGAGACTTCGGTTCCCCCCCCCCCCCCCCGGGGTAAATTTTCAAGATGGGTATCTTTCGAAAGGTCTCGTCAATACCTTTAAAACGAATAGTTGAACTATAAATCTGTGATAATTTAAAACAAAGTTATCGGTTTCTTTTACTTTTAAAGAAAAAAAACTTTTTTTTTTTTTTTTTTTTAATATTGTTATTGAGTAAATTTGTATAGGAAAATATAGAAGAAAGTCTTGTGGTGGCCACAACATACTAGTTTTTATCATGCAAAAGAAAAATAGGTTTGAAACATTTGTTGTATAGAAAGTATTATAATCGGGAAAAAATACTATTATAAGACTTTGATATATGTGCATGCTTTGGGATCTCCTGAATTCATTTTTGCTATCTTTACCGTAATGTATGTATGTCCATATATGAGAATGAATATGCTAGCGTCTAAACGCTACATTAGATTAAGTTCAAGTTCAGTATGTATTTCGTAGATTACTGTCGTACAAACTATATTAATTTTCATCAGTGAAAGATTCATAGTTCTTTTATAGGGATAAAAAGAAAATTTTTTATACATACAGTATATGGACTCATAATTTTGTAGTGCATTCTAGTATTGTGAAATTATTTAAAACAGAGCAAATCGAATATATGGGTCGTTCATTGTAAAAGTGAATTATCTCCTTGTAAATAGATTTTGAAATAACGAGCTTTTTGTGAATTTATGCGTATAGGAAAAAGGCAAGTTTCAGTAAACGTTATCGATTTTTTGTGTTTAATGCTACACGAATTTATAAATTATATTAAATATAGTTTAAAGTAACTTAGAAACTTCATTTTTATAACGAATATGGAGAAGTTATAGTTTTCTGAAAATAACAATTTATGGGATTTTAATGTTAATTACACTGCTCTGAAAAAAAAAAAAATAAATAAATAAATAAAATAAAATTACGAGATCTGATACCATTTTTGCTGATTCTATTGTAAAATGTCCTCCTGAATCCGAATATGACTCCCATTTTGCCCAATCACTCACCGTTTTCTAGATACACCACCCCTTCCATCAATTTATTTCCCTGTTTGATAATTTTATGACCATGAATTTGATTTGAAGAATGAAAAATAATTAATTTAGCACCTAAAATCAACAACAACAAATATATATAAAGTTTAAAAAATAACATTAATAACAGATTAAAGAAATATAAGATATGTAATGCATAATTTCAGTGGCAAATCCCCCCCCCCCCAACATTTTTCCCTTGTCGCAAATGTCCATGTTTTAGAATTTTTCAACTCTGTAGCCCCTCAGAAGATATTTAACGGTTAAAATAATCCTTCTCTCTCCTAAAAATCAAATTTATAGCCATAAAATCACCGAAAAATGATAAAAAGAGGGGACCATTACTTAAAAAAAAGGTGGGTGATAGGGCAAAATGGGCATCGTATTCGGATTCAGGAGGTCATTTTAAATAAGAATATGCTGAAATGGTGCCAGAGGCAATTTTCATGCGGAGCCGTTATTGGAGTTTCTTCACTTTTATAATGAAAGATGTGATTATATGTGATACAATTAAGCAAAAATATACATATTTAAAAAATATGCAATTACACTACTTCTATAATGAGCTGTCCGTATGTTACATTGCTTTTGTTGGATATGTTTATTAAGGGATGTCGACGTTATAAACCTTTTTTATAAATTACTATTTTATACTTATAAAAATTTGCATTCATGCATTGTGAAATATAGCGAATTCAAGTGCATTAAAATTTCTCGAAAAATATTCAAATTTGAAAAATAAAATATTTTTTTTTTTTTTTTTAAGTTCCTTGTTAATTTTTAATCCCCCCCCCCTCGATTTTTCATTATTATAGCTGAAAAATATATTCTAAAAATATGTGAATATTACATTGAAAATTCATTGCTAAAATTCATGTTTTCTTTTTTCTTTTTTAGTGATAAAAATTTGCATTAAACTGCAGCAATTTCAACATTTTTTTTTATTAACTGTCTAATGAATCTAAAGCTTAGAATATATTATATATGAACTGTAATAACGTAAAATCGTGAAAAAGAATTAAATATTGGTCAACAGAGAAAATTTTTAAATTTTTCAAAAATTTTGATTTTTTAAATATTATTTTTATTCAAATTAGTTTTATTCAAATAATTTTTATTCAAGTTTTAGTGCACTTGATATTGTTACATTTCAATGCATACGTAGGCAAATTTTCATAATTCTAACAAAAAAGATTTGTAATGTCTTTTTTCCTTCACATGTTATTTTGTTGCTTCCTAGGGTGACTGATGTATGCATAATATTTATTAGAGAACATTTTTCTTTATACTTTTATAAAAACATGAAATAATTTTATCATATGTGACTTTACATTCTGTTTGAACGAAATTCTCTGAAATTTATTAAATTATTTAAACAAGAACGAAAAATCATGCGGTACACATTGATTATTAACACTTTCTATATGCACGTAATTGTTGTATCGTATAACTAACTTTAAATGCTCTTTGCCTACGTAATCACACAACGGACAGACAGTTGTTCTGAAAGGCATACAGAAAGACTAAATGAATTCCTAATCATTCTTAAACATTTTGTTAGAAAATGCAAAAGAAAACTTAGCCCTTATATTCTGATTGCAACCTTTAATGTATCTGAATATTTTTGTGTAGCCCTGTAAAATTGAAGGTTAACAAAATCACATTCCATACAAAATATTATTTGTCATATTAATATTAAATGTCAATTCTTTATGATTTTTACAATACTAGAAATTTCTTTAAATGTAATTTATAAAAATATTTTACCTAAAATGAAATGCATTGACAGTTTTTTGGGTGTCCCTGTACACAAACCAGTTGTACAGGACCTATTAATACCATTTAAAATAGGGAACATTCCATAGTGAATTTGAATAACGTATATAATTTTTTTAAAAATCTGAAAATATTTACGGACGTTGGGGGAGGGCCGACGGACAGATAGACAGTCGGACAGATAGATACACAAATTGAAATCATATTCACACTTAAAAAGTGTTAAATCGCTTAATGTAAACGAAAATACAATTATAGAAATACCTCTCATAAAAATACCTCTCAATGCTTTAGAATACTTTTGGGTGTCTCTGTACACAAGCAAGTAGAGGTATATGCTCCATTTTCAATAGGGAACATCTGATAGTGAACTTGAATATCATATATGAGTTTCAAGAATTTCCATAAATATTTACGGGATTTAGAGAACGGATAAACAGATGGACAAACCGAAGTCATTAACACTTTTCAATCTTATTGGAAAGTGTTAAAAACATTTAGAAACTGATAAAAACGATTAATATAAACGAAAATGCAATTCCAGCAAACTTCCAATAATATTCATTAATGTAACTGAATAATGTGCCCCTGTAAATCTAATGCTATTCATACTGTATCCTATGGAAAGCATCCTTTTGTGCATATGAATAATGTATTTTGATTTTATTAAGAATTGTGCAAAGTAAAGTTCTTAAAATTTGGTTTATAGAAATACCTCTCATAGAGCGCAATGCTTTGGAATACTTTCAGGTGTCCCTGTAAACAAACCAGTGATAGAATTTATTCCATTTTCAATGGAGAACATCCGATAGTGGACTAGAATAACATATTTTAATTTTATTAAGATTTGTGTAAAGTAACGGTATTAAAATAGGGTTTATATAAATACATCTCATAGAACACTATGTTTTGGAGTACTTTCGGGTGCCCCTGTACACAAGCCAGTAAAGGTATTCATTCCATTTGCAATAGGGAATATCCAGTAGTTAACTTGAATGATAACTGGAATTAGAATATCAGTTTCAAGAAATTCCACGAACATTTACTGGAGTTAGAGTGCAGACAGACAGACTGCTTGCTGGCAAATGTTAAAAAGGATGAAACTTCTATACATTTTAGAATTCTGGTATAAAATGATTATTGCTGGAAGCTGTGTGCACACCATTTAAAAGTCTTTTGGGCAATCACACTTGGAACGAAATACTTATTCATATAAATTTCAGTTATATTTATTTACTGAGAAGTAACTAATTCAAAAAAAAAAAAAAAAAAAAAAAAAATTGCTAATTGCATGAAATAATTACAAAATAAAAAGAACTTTTTACATACCATGTTTTTAAATTTTCTGTTGGATCATATAAACGCTACCGAAGGCAGCGGGAACCCGGAGCAATTTGATAAAAGTATTAAAAAAATTAATTGCTATCGTGTTTTGAGCTATTATAAAAGTTTCAAATGGCTATCTAGCCGGGAAGTTAGTTAAAAATTGATTGCAAGCTTTGTACTGGTAACGCTGCCGAAGGCAGCAGAGTCCTGAAGCAATTGGTTAAAAATTTTTAAAAATGCATTTTTACCGTATTCTGAACTATTCTGAAAGTTTCAAATATCTAGCTATAGTCGGGAAGTTAGTTAAATAAATTTTCTGTTGAATCATATAAACGCTGCCGAAGGCAGTAGGGACCTGAAACAGTTGACTAAAAGTATTAAAATTAGTGTTGCCACCGTGTTCTGAGCTATACTGAAACTTTCAAATTTCTAGCTAGTCGGGAAGTTAGTGAAAAATCGATTGCAATATTTTGTACTTGTAACGATGTCGAAGGCAGCAGGAACCCGAAACAGTTGGTTAAAAATATTTTAAAAATGCATTTTTACCGTGTTCTCAACTATTCTGAAAGTTTCAAATGTCTAACTAGTCGGGAAGTTAGTTAAATAAATTTTCTGTTCAATCATATAAACGCTGCCGAAGGTAGTAGGGATCTGAAACAGTTGACTAAAAGTATTATAAAAATGTATTGTCACCGTGTTTTGAGCTATCCTGAAAGTTTCAAATGTCTAGCTAGTTGGAAAGTTAGTAAACAATCGATTGCATGCTCCGTACTGATAACGCTGCCGAAGGCAGCAGGAACCCGAAACAGTTGCTTAAAGGTATTAAAAAATGCATTTTCACCGTGTTCTAAACTATTCTGAAAGTTTCAAATGTCTAGCTAGCTGGGAAGTTAGTTAAATAAATTTTCTGTTCAATCACATAAACGCTGCCGAAGGCAGTAGGGACCTGAAATAGATGACTAAAAGTATTAAAAAAAATGTATTGTCACCGTGTTCTTAGCTGTCCTGAAAGTTTCAAATGTCTAGCTAGTCGGAAAGTTAGTAAAAAATCGATTGCAAGATTTGTACTGGGAAAACAAACAAACAAACAAACAAGAATCGAAGTTAATAAAAACATGGTAAAATCAAATAGAAACACTTGAGTTATTTTTTTTTACTTTCTCTTACCCTTACGGTAGAGAAAGTATTGTTTTAGGGTCAAATTTTCGAAAGTGAGTTTTTGTTATGTTTACATGTTCTGAAGTCCCCTGAATACGAAAATCATGTTTTTAGCGAATGGTCTGTGTGTGTGTTATCAGCAAATCTCAAGAACAAATAATAGCAGAAATTCCAAACTCGGTATGCTAAATTTGTATCATATAGCGATGCTACACTAAGCTTTTCGTTGAGATGAAGCAAATGGTTCGTATACAGGGACACTCAAAAGTATTCAAATACATTATGTCTATGGGGAAATTGCAGGTAAGTAGAGTTTAAAATCTATAGACTGCACTAAACCAAATGAAACGAATATATATTTTTTGTAATAGAGATAGTCAACTGGGATTTCTTTCTTTTTTTTTTTTTTTTTTTTTTTTTTTTTTGTATATAGGGCCTCGCCTCTCTCGAGGGGACTAAATTTTCTTGATGGGTATCTTTGAAAAGAGCTCGCCAATACCTTTAAAACGAATGGTTGAACGATCGATCTGCGCTAATTTAAAATAAAGTTATCGTTTTTTTCATTTTTAACAAAAAAAAAAAAAAAAAAAAAAAAAAGAATAATTTTAGGAAATCCAAATATTGTATTTTGAAATTAATATAAGTTTGTTGCTGGAAAAGTTTGATCAAGATTGATAAGTTTCAATGAATGTTGCGTGTGAAAATTGTCTGTATAATTTTAAGTAAACTTTAAATTTTAATAAGAGAATTAAATTCTATAAAAATGTAGGTGCATTAATGAAACGAGGGGTTAAGGTGGGCGGCAGCCCGCCTCACACAGAACTAATTATCATATAAAACTCTCTCGAAGCCTAATTTGAATTATTTAACATAGGTTTATATAACACAGTACTCGTTATCTTACCTCTTAATCTCCAACCTGTATTTATAGTATTGAATTTCAGGGTAAGAGAAAGTCGTATGAGTAACATACCAGATTTTTTTTTTAATTAAATGAATAAATGTACCTATATAAATATTTGAGCTTTTCATGCAAGAGGAATTAATGAGCAAAAGAAAAGTGTAATTTGTAACTTTAGTTTTCACTCTTGTAAAAAGTTGACGAAAGACTAGAAATTAAGTTCTGTTCGAATTTCACAAGCAAAAGACAAGGCTTAAAAAATGTATGTTTCATGCACAGATAATTAAACATTTTTAGCATTATAAATTCAATATTTCTCTATTAAAGTGAAAGAAGATTTGTAAATTTACAAATAGTTTCCAGTTCAAAAAAGTTTATTATTATTATTATTATTATTTAATAAATACAATATTATTTTTTATTCACTCAGATTAAAATATATTAGATCACTTAAAAATATATATATATATAATTACATCACTTAATTTTTCTGTTTTTCTATTAATGGTGGTAAATTTCCTTTCCATAAAAAAGAAAAGAAAGAAAAGAAAAAAGAACAGATATTCTCATTCTTATTTACCTTAAAATTGGAACATATAGTCATGTAACGAGAAATAAATTAAGTTAAATTATGGTTATCATTTCTATTATGGGATAGAGGATTAATACGGTGTGCATGAAATAGCATATACAGGTGAATCTACGGTCATGGGACAAATTTGGAGGAGAGGTAGAGAGCATCACAAGAATTTAGAATTGTACTGGAACCTGTGGCAGCAAACATCATTTTAACCCTTTAAGAACTGGATGTTTTGGGTTATTTTTAACACTTTCCAACAAGGTCGAAAATTGTTAATAATTTCGGTTTGTCTCCCTGTCTATCCGCGTTCTAATTCCCATAAGTATTCATGGAATTTTTCGAAACTGATATATGTTATTCAAGTTCACTATCGTAGGATAACTATTGAAAATGAAGAGAATGTCTTTACTGGCTTGTGTACAGAGACACCCGAAAGTATTCCAAAGCATTGTGTTCTATGAGAGATATTTCTATAAACCCTATTTTAACACCGTTACTTTACACAAATCTTAATGAAATTTAAATATGTTACTCAAGTCTACTATCGGATGTTCCCCATTGAAATTGTAGTAAATACAATCATTGGTTTGTGTACAGGGACACCCAAAACTATTCCAAAGCATTGCGTTCTATGAAAGGTATTTCTATAAACCAGGTTTTAATATAATTTTACTTTGCACAAATCTTAATGAAATGGAAATAAGCTATTCAATTTATATGCACAAAAGAATGCTTTCTATAAGATATAGAATGCTTATCATTAGATTTACAGGGCTACACTAAAATATTCAGTTACATTAAGAACTATTATTGAAAATTTGCTGGAAATGCACTTTCCTTAAAACTAAACGTTTTTAACACTTTCTAACAATTTTGACTGTGAATATTACTTCACTTTGTTTATCTGTCTGTCTGTCTGATTGTCCATTTGTCTATCTTTCCGTCTGCTCGCCCCCAGCATCCGCAAAATATTTTTAGAATATTTAAAAAATCATATATGTTTTTCGAGTTCCCTATGGAAAATTTCCTATTTAAAATTACATTAATAGGTCCTAGGTTTGTGCACAGAGACATCCAAAAATGTTCCAATATATTGCATTTTAGGACAGACAATTTTATAAATCACATTTAAATAACTTGCTACTGTAAAAATCATAAAGAAATTGGCATTTATTGTTAACATGTTAAAATAATGTTTTCTATAGAATATGATATGGTTAACCTTCAGATTTACAGAGTCACACGAAAATATTCCGATAGGTGATGTGCTGCATTTTCTTTTGCGTTGAGCATTTTTAACACTTTCCATAAATGTTTGTGAGTGATTATGAATACAATTATTCTGTTTATATGCATTTCTGTCTGTCCGTTGTGTGATAACTTAAGCAAAGAAAATTGAAAGTTATACAATACAACAAGTATGTACAGGTGGAGAGTATTAATAATCAATGCGCACCGCATGATTTTTCGTTCTTGTTAAACAATAAAATCAAGATAACTCCGCCTACTGTGTGAATTTTAAAATCTCGTATGCTTCATTGTTTCGCAAAATCATACACACTATTCGTATTAATGTAATAAGTGCGAAAAAATATATTGATGCAAGCAGAATTATTGCTACGTATGTTTATTTATGTAAACATTAGCATGTACACCCCCCCCCCCCCCCAAAAAAAAAAAAAAAAAAAAAAAAAGGCAATCGAGAGTCTCGTGTATATCTGGATTTTATTGTTAAAAAATAACCAAAAATGTAAATTTCTTAAAGGATTAAAATGATGTTTGCGACCATGGGTTCCTGTACAATTTTTTCAATCTTTATGATGGTCTCTCCCTCCCCTCCAAGCTTGTCTCATGACCGTAGAATCCCCCTGTAATAACATATATATATACTTTATAATCTTTATATTACTTATATATATATATATATGTATATATACACTAAGCGACAAAAAAAAAGCCGCACTTGTATGTTTTCCTTTTCGCCTTCTACAACCGCCAATTTTATCGTTTAAAAAGCAAATTTTCGAACAGATTTTACTATGTTGTCCTCCACATACACTTTAGCTTTGAGTCCTGTGTTAAAAACAAAATGCAATTATCAGGAAAATTGTAATTTTAGAATTTATTTCAAAAATGGTAAGAATATAAGGCAGTTAACGATGCCACAAAAAGTATTAATTTTTGAATGAAAATCAAAAAATATTTTAATACGTGAGATGGCAAAATAATTAAATATTAACAAAATATTGGTAAAAGCGTTTTCAGCAAGATATAAAAGTTTTTGGCCATTTAAACTGGAAATATGGTTTTAGGTGGCCACACTGCTCAACCAAGCGTGATGACCGTAAGTTAAAAAGCCATTCCTTATAAAATCGGTTTGTATTACATTTAGAACATAAAAGAGCTTCAGAAAAAGTGTTTAGTAGCATAATTTCTTTAACTACAGTACAACAATATTAAACAAAGCAGGTTTAAATGACAGAAAATTTGAAAAAATTCCTTTCTTAGTGAAGAGAAGTAGGAAAGCAAGACCTCGGATGGCTAAAAAAATTAAAAAATGATTAGTTAATTATTGGGCTGAACTGGTTCTGTCTGATGAGTCAAGTTTAACTTATTTCGAGCTAACGAAAACAAGCAGATCTGACAACGAAAATATGACCGACTTAATGAAAATCGCACTTTTAAAACAGTGGCACATTCTCCGTACATTATGGTACGGAGGTGCATAACTTTTCAAACACTCGGGAAAATTTTTATGCTCAAGGGATCAATTGACTCGAAATAAAACACAATCTGCATAAAAGTGGTGCCTGACAGACTATTTTGGAGGTCTCCTGGACATTTCCGAAAACAGCATTTGAAGATAATAAGGCACCTTAATACACAGCGTCTGTGGTAGGTTTATTCACTTCAAATTGTCAAAATTTCTTATACATTCCCATGAGAACCTATAATTTTGTAAATAATCATATCTTTTTTCACTTTAATTTAAATACTACAAAGGATATAGTAGAATTTCTTCTTTACCAGACATGGAAATATTCAAAATCGCGATCCGCTCGAAAATGTTTCGTCTATAAAAAGGCGGGGGAGAGGGGAGAGGATTCGAAATTTGCAGCCTATGACTCTTCCAGAAGTAGAAAAAATTATTTGTGATATTTGGCACATTGAAATTTCTGAGATTTATATTAAAACATTGTATAAAACTATGCCATTGCGCATTAATGCAGTAATTCCATATAAAGGTGGAATTAACCCAATGCAGAATACTTTTTTTTAACAAAAAAATTGCTTAGATCTAACAAATTAATAGTTTTATTTCATATATTAAAATATAACTTGTTTATTTCATATAATAAATCATAATAGAATGCAAAATGTATGGTTATTGCATTATGTTCAAAAAAAGAAAGTTTTATGCAGATTTTTAAAAAGTACTTCGCTAAGTGCAATAAAGCGAACTATTAAATCAAAATATACATAGGTATCATTTCATACCTTTGGTATTATGCAAACAAGACAGTTTTATTTGTTTCAAACATTAATTTTAAAGTTATTACAAATAAAAAAGGTAAAATCATTTTTTCTACAGTGCGGCTTTTTTTTTTTTTTTTTTTTTTTTTTTTTTGTCGCTTAATGTATATGTATTATCTTTAAGGAATTAAAAGCGTCAATAACAAAGAAAAATACACGTGTGTGTATCCAAAGAAAGAATAGAGGCCTATTATTTATTACTAGTCGATCTGCGCCCGTCTAGTGCTCGATTTTTACACATTATTTCCAAATTTATTTCTCCTTGCCAGTTCCAATTACTAAACATTAGTTTACATTGCAAATGGCTTATTCCTTTACATCATGATATTCCTATGTTTGTAAGTCCAAATGTCTCCAAGAAATTAAAAATGACATCTTAATCCTTTAATTCAATTTTTATAAACTTTTTCATTTATTTATTTATGTTAATTTCTTGTGAAGTAGTTGAATTTTACATATGTAATTTTTTTTTTTTTTTTTCCTAACAATTTTGTACAGAAACGAGAAATTACTTTAAAAATAGAAATTATTTTGTGTTATTTAAGCTTTGTTTTATGGATGAGTAAATTTTGATTGATCAAGCTTTGTTTTCTGGAATGATAACAACACAACCACACTATTTACCAATGAGTATTTGGACACTTTCGAATTTAGACATTTTCTCAAATATGTAGAAAAGTTCTTTTAGAAAACACATTGAAACTTTGGTAGTGCAAAGAACATGTTATACCTCACATATTTCAGCAAAAGTTGTGCCTTGAAGAGGAAAAGGGGAGCAGTAAAAAATTAAATAAAAAACATAATTTTTTGGATCATCCTGTAAAAAGTAGCATGTGATTATGAAGATTTTTCTCATTATCTGTATAAATTTTTAAGAGGCTACCGCATACTATATTCATAGAGATATAACCTTAAAAAAAAACGGAAGAAAGAAAAAGAAAAAGAAGAAATTCCAGTTTTTTTTTTTTTTTTTTTTTTTTTTTTTTAATATATACGATATTAGACCAAGTGCAAAGACATTTTTAGAAAATTTGGCATACTACATTAAACACGGCATACTGAAATCAGAATATAAAAATATACAATATCGAAATATGAGCATTTTTACTAAATAATTTTAAACTATGCATGCGCTAGCTTTTAAAAAAATCATTTGTATGATTTAATAGGCAAAAGTATTGAGCAACTTATATGAAAGTCCCAAACAATTATCAGGTAAATTCAAAAAGTTATGAAAGATAGAAAGAACAGAATTTCAGATCTCTCAAAATAAAAGCTAAACTATAAGGGGATTTTCTCACATTTTTATTTTTATTCAACCAATGCCTAATGGTAATAAAGTGTTCGCGGATTGTAAATAAATACTGATAAAACTCCCTATCATTTTCCCTTTTTTTTTTTTTTTTCCTCTCTCTCTCAATATTTTTGGCTATTAAATCATATAAATAATTTTTTTTTAAAGCTAGAACATGCATAGTTAAAAATTACTTAGTAAAAATTCTCATATTTTGTAAGATATTAAACATTTTTGCATTCTGATTGCAGTATGCTGTGTCTAATGTAGTATGTCAATTTTCCTAAAAATAGCTTTGCACTGGCACACGTCTATACCCTACGTGTTATAATTAAAAAAGTGGGTTTTTTTTTTTTTTTTTTTTTTTTTTTTTCAATTTTTAAAAATAACTATAAATATATGTGGTAGGCTAGCCTCATAAAAATGTATAAAGATAATAAGAAAACTATTCATAATCACATACTACAGCCAAAACGCATTTCAAGTACTATTTTTTACAGGATGTTACAAAACGTTTTAGTTTTTGTTTAATTTTTTACTGGTCTCCTTTTTCTCTTCAGGGCACAACTTTTCCTGAAATATATGAGGTATAACTTGTTCTTTACACTTACAAAGTTTCAAGATGATTGCTAAAGAACTTTTGTAGATAGTTGACAAAACGTCTAAATTCGAAAGTGTACAAATACTTATTGGTAGATAGTGTATTAAGCACTAAATATTTTTAAAAAATAAATCTCTGTAAATGAACTAAAGAATTTTTTATGTTTAATTTATTATTTGAATCGATGAACAGATCATCCAAAACATGGATTTTTTTTTTTTTTTTTTTTTTTTTTTTTAATGTCAATACATTGTCGCAATTGTGATGCAAGTTTTTCAATTAAATTTATTATTTATCATTATTTTATTCAGTTGAAATGCACAAACGAAAAAAAAAAAATACTTTCTTCATTCTAGTACTTTGTTTTAGCTATAACATCAATTTCAGTGTTATTTCGGGAATCTTGGGTTTTGTTTATTATTAAGGAGGTTTTTATTATTTATTTGCTTTTAATCTGGAGGTTGTCAGACACGTCGCGTCTTCTTTCGACAAAACCTGAGGGATTTCTATCCTTAGTGTGTGCATTAAACTAAATCTTTGCAGTAAAGAAAGAACAATCACTTAAAAGAAGAAAAACAAATATCATGGAAAATTTAGTAAAAATAAATTATATAATCTAAATAAAAATATCTTAAAAATGCTTATGTTAGAAATGGGAATAAAAAAAAAAGTACGTTAAAGTTTAAAAGTTTTGAACATATTTTTTAAATTATTCCTTTTTCTTTTCCTTAAAAGACCAGAATCCATTTTTCAGACAGAAAAAAAAAAAAAAAAAAAAAGTCATCACCTTGAATTTTACATAATAAGAAATAGTCTTTTTCATAATCTAACAGCTTGCAAAGACGTAAAAAGGAAAACTCTGAGTCAAAAATAGGACCCGGATACTAAATTAAATTATTATTATTATTATTATTATTTATTAGGAAAGAATAATTTTAATATAATGTAATGTAGCAGCTATATTTCCATTTAAATGTACAAAAAGCGTTAAAAAAAAAAAAAAAAAAAAAAAAGTAAGAAAGAAAGAAAGATTCTTCATTAAATATGAACTGTGAAGTTACGTTCCTTTTCAATGCTTACGATAACTTTCCCCCCATTTTATCAAAAATATCTTTGTGAGTACACTTGTAATGCCAATAACTTTAAATTTTTAGTATTTTTGTTTTTCCTTCCAACAAACAAAATGAAAATCTGTTGCAAAAAATAATTTACCAAATTTAAATTAATATGTAAAATTAACAGTTCCTAACTAACGAACTTGTTTTTCATTCATAAATACGTATATTTTAATTTGTAATTTTTGTGGGACATAATTGACAAGCATAATTTTCAAAATTCATGCACATGCATCTCCACTCAAAAACATTAAAATTATTATCACCTTTGAAGTTTTATTCCTGAATAATAATTTGTCCCATTTCAGAATTACTACCACGATAAAAAGTTCTTTATTGATGACTGCTAAGAGAAGAGCTATTCAAATGGAGAACTGCTTCCGTAGAACTCCAACACAATTCTGACAGGGGTTGCCTGGAGAGGTAAATGATTCAAAACACGCCACAACTTCGCCAAAAATGTTACATTGGCGGTAAATTTTTGCGCTGAAAGCTTATTGTGATGAAATATAATTTATAAATTTATCGTTCTTTTCCTTATCTTTTCACTGATTAATATTTCAATTTAATTCCTAATTATTCGTACGTTTTTCATTCATAAATACATATATTTTAATTTGTAATTTTTGTGGGACATAATTGACAAGCATAATTTTCAAAATTCATGCACATGCATCTCCACTCAAAAGCATTAAAATTATTATCACCTTTGAAGTTTTATTCCTGAATAATAATTTGTCCCATTTCAGAATTACTACCACGATAAAAAGTTCTTTATTGATGACTGATAAGAGAGGAGCTATTCATACTACATTTCGTTGATACGACTTAAGAAATTTCACAAAGTTAAATCTGCACGGTTTTCATTAAAAAATTTAAAATTTAAAATTCATTCTTGAGTAAGAAATTTTATTTTTGTCTTCTTTTTTTATCAACACTTTCCAACAAAGTCAAATAGAGTTTATCAAGGGAATTCAGTTTGTTCGCCTGTCAGTCATCCTCCCCCTCCCTTTCTCTCTTCCTCATCTTCTTCTTATTTTTAAGGTGCCTACCTACCTTTAAATTGCAATTTTCGGTCAAAACTCCGATTTTCTATTTTTGGGTTAGTATTAAAGCCTGACATTTTAGCTTTCTAAATCAGTTTGAATTTTGTTTCTATCTTGCTTAGAACTTGACTTACAGGCATTTTAATATGAGTCACTCGCAAATTTTCCAAACCGGAAGTGACCGTAAATGTTTGTTTACATAAATTTTTTACTCAATATAAACATCAAAATTTGTTACTGCATATAAAATGAATTAATTTTTGTTTTTTTGAAATGAATCAGGAACTTATTAAAATTATTTTTTATTTAATAGGTAAAATCTGGTTTTTAATTATGTTTTCCGCATTATCGCAAAACATCGTAACTCCAAATCCAAAAGTTAGAATTGAAACGTTATGAAACTTTGACAAAATACTCTAGAGGAGTTGTTTTAGGGATTGAACTACGACAATGAATCTAGATAAATTATTTTTTGTTTTTTTGTCGATAGAAGTTATGTATTGTCATGTATATTCATGATTTTTTCAGCATGTAAAATGTTATCTTCTCTAAATTATTAGTTTTGAGAATAGTTCACTCCCTTAAGGACCCTTCAATAATCGAAATAAAATTTACAGATTGAAAATATCTTTATTTAAATTTAACTTATGATGTTTTAAAATAGTGACTTTTTTTTTTTTTTTGCGAATTTTATGTATATTTTGAGCCTAAATATCAAAATATTTAAAAATTTGCATATTTTTTCATGTTATTCACTATTTTTAACTATATTCTATTATGTAATGCACATAAATAGGCAATTTTTCAATTATTAAAAAAAATCACCTCCGACAGTAGGCAAGCACCTTAATTAGTTACAGAATACCTTGAAACTGATATATGTTTTTCTGAATCACTATAGCATGTTTCTTCTTTTTCTTCTGTACAGGGGACTCAGAGAAGTAATCAAATGCTCCGCAGTCTATGATAAAGAATATCTGAATAGTTTTATGCAGCGCAAACGACAAAATTAACATACGAAAGAATTTTTCCCACGAACTATGGTATGATTAGCATAGGCGATTGATTTACAGGGTCCTACAAAAACACTCAGATATGCAATGGAATAGGAATGAAAATTTTTTTGAATGAATTTTTATTTGCATGAAGTTATTATTATTATTATTATTAGTTTTTTTTTCTTTTTTGGGGGGATATATATATATATATATATTGTTATTATTATGTATTATGGAAACAGTAGCCATATTATAGGCATTATAAACTTCTTTTGTAAATTACCGTCTTAAAACTAAGAAATTTTGAAAAGTACAGTTAAATTTCTTTAAATAATTTAAATTAAAAAAGTAATACAAAAAATGTTAACTTTTTGTTTTATTTCATTTTATTGATTGATTGATTTTTATTTATTTATTTTCTTTTTTCGGGAGGCGGAGAAGTGCCGTTTTAATGTCCTAGCCTTGATAATTTTCGCCTCAATTCTTAAAAATAAATATATAAATAAATAAAAATAAAAATAAATTGAATATTCCTTATAGAAAATCAAATAAAAGTCACTTTAGTTTTCGGTAAGTTCAGACTTTAAAACATAAATTTAAGTTACCAAAAAGCTGATATTCGCATGAAATTCAACATTCAAACACAAAAACATTTCTGTCAAATTAACGTATGTCCAAGGACCCCAAAATAATAAACAAATACGTCTGAATATATATTAGAACAATAATAACGTGAAATAGAGAGACAAAATTTATATTAGGGCGGCAGAAATATTTTGAAAATTTTCTAAACAAGTGAAAGTTGTTTAATTCTATTGTTTAAATTTAAACAGAATTTGAGGAGTTTTATTAGATTTAATATTGTTATACTGAAATGCAGATGTATGCAACATTTCTCAATTTTAAGATGATAATTTAGAAAATATCTTTATAATGATACGTTACCATGATAATGAATCTTATTTACTAAAAAGGGGGAAAAAGAAAGAAAGAAAAAGAAGAAAAACTTTTGTCAGTATAAACCAGGCACCCTATCCGAATGTGTTGTTCCATTTCCACTTACTTTTCCAGTATTGATAGTAATTGTGTAAGAAAGCGTGATTTACAGGCGCGTTTTTCGCTCCATTTTCATGTTTACTATATATTATATCTTCTGAGAAACATAAAATTAAAAAGGGTGAAGCACTTTAAAATTTTCAAAAAATAAAAGTAAAGTTTTGAATTTTTTTTTTTTTTTTTTTCAATTTTAATTGTTTTTAAGCAATTTTAATATATGTAATAATTTAATATTTTATTGCAAACGTATGAAACATTTCTTAATATTAAGATGATAATTTAGAAAAGAGTTTTATAATGTACACTATCACATTAAAAATTAGTCTTACTAATCTTAAGAATTAATTAAAGGAAGAGAAAATATTTTTTAGAATAAATCCGACACCCCAACTAAATTTGTTGCCGCATTTCCCTTTAATTTTCCAGTATCGATAATTCTTGTGTAAGAAAATATGTTAAATTGTCTTACAGGCAAGTTTTTTCATTCAATTGTTTTCAGTCATATTTATACAAGTTAGTAATTTTTCCAGTATCGATAGTATTTATGCAAGAAAACGTGTTTTACAGGCGAGTTTTTCATTGCATTTTTATCTTTGACGTATATACACGTCTTGTGATAAGCATAAAATTAACTAGGATGAAGGATTTAAAAAATTTTTAATAAATAAATTAATAAATATAAAAAATTTTGAATTTTTTTGTTTTAATTTAAATAGTTTTTAAGCAATTTTAATAGATGCAATATTTTATTTCAGATATATGCAACATTTCTTAATACTAAGATGATAATTTATAAAAGAGCTTTATAATGTACACTATCACTATAAAAATTAATCCTACTAATCTTAAGAATTAATTAAAAGAAAAAAAAAACAATTTTTTGAATAAATGCGATACCCTAACTAAATATGTGTTGCCCCATTTTCCTTTAATTTTTCAGTATCGATAATACTTGTGTAAGAAAATACGTTTAAATTGTCATACAGGCAAATTTTTCCATTCCAATTTTATCCCTCATATTTATACATATGTTGTAACAAGCATAAAATTAACGAGGGTGGAGCACTTTAAAAATTTTCAAATTAGTAAATAAATAAACAATATAAAAAATGTAAATGAATAAATAAAAAAAGCTTTTAATTATATTGTTTCAATTTAAATAGTTAAGAAATGTTAATAGATTAAATATTGTTACATTTTAATGAAGATGTGAGAAACATTCGTTAAATTTACGAGAATATGTTAGGAAAAAACTCTAAAATATCCTCCCCGCTCCCTTAACAATTAATCTTACAAAATAAGTAAATAAATAAATCTGTTGGAATACAAACGACACCGCAACCGAATGTGTTGTTCACTTACTTTTCCAATATATTTGATGAAGAAAACATGTTTTATACATTTTTCATTCAATTTTCCTCTTTCATTTTTATATACGGCTTGTGACAAATACAAAATTAACAAAGGTGGTTCACTTAAAATTTTTCAAAAAAAAAAAAAAGTAAAGTTTTGAATTTTATTGTTTCAATTTCAATAGCTTTTAAGAATTTTTGATAGATTTAATATTGTTACATTTTAATGAAGATGTATGGAACATTTCTTAAATTTACGATAATATGTTAGAAATTTTTTTTATAATATCCTCCGTTCCCTTAACAATCAGTCTTACAAAATAAGTAAATAAAAATTCGGTTGAAAAATAAACAACACTGCAACCGAATGTGTTGTTCCCTTTTCACTTACTTTTCCAATATTAATAGTATTTATAGAAGGAAACGTGTTGTATATATTTTTCATTCAATTTTCTTCTTTCCTTTTTATATATGGCTTGTGACAAATATAAAATTAACAAGGGTGGTGAACTAAAAAATTAAACATAAAAATAAAGTTTTAATTTTTATTGTTTCAATTTAAATATAGTCTTTAAGCAGTTTTAATAGATGTAATGTAGTTATAATATTAAAATGCAGACGGATGTAACATTTCTTAATTTTAAGAAAGAAAAAAAAAAAGCATTATAATGTCCTCCGTTACCTTAATAATTAATATTACGTACAAAATAATGATAATAATAACAATAATAATAACAACAACAATAATAAGTGTCTGTTTGAATAAATCCGATTCCCCAAATGAGTGTGTTGTTTTAGTCTCACTTAACTTTTCCAGTATCGGTAGCGTTTATGCAAGAAAACGTGTTTTACAGGAGAGTTTTTCATTGCATTTTTATCTTTCACATATATACACGTCTTGTGATAAGCATAAAATTAACAAGGATGAAAGATTTAAAAAAAATTAATAAATTAATTAATAATTATAAAACTTTTTGAATTTTATTGTTTCATTTTAAATAGTTTTTTAAACAGTTTTAATAGATGTAATAATTTAATATTTTATTGCAAATATATGCAACATTTCTTATTATTTAGATGGTAATTTAGAAAAGAGCTTTATAATGTACACCACGACATTAAAAATTAATTTTACTAATCATAAGAATTAATTAAAAGAAAAAAAAAGTTTTTTAGAATAAATCCGGCACCCCAACTAAATGTGTTGTCTGTTGTCCCATTTCCCCTTAACACGTTGCGTGCCATGTCAGCCATCGGTGACTGACACTGAACTTTCAGTTTAAGCCGCGTCAACACAGTCTAAAATATAATATATAAAGCAGCGACAAGACAACCACCGGTGGCTGACAAGCGTAAAATATGATATAAAACTAAAAAAAAATTACATTGTTTTAAGCAATTACTGAAAATTTGTTTCAAATTAACATAATTTATTTATTACAAAATACCATTAAGGGATTTTAATGGATTTTATTGAAACGCGGTAAACATAACGCGCTTCTAAGCAGCGCGCGTGGCCTGACGGTGATTTCCTTAAGAATTCGCGTGGTGCTCAACGTGTTTATTTCCCAGTATTGATAATACTTATGTAAGAAAATATGTTTAAATTGTCTTCAGGCAAGTTTTTCTATCCCATTTTTATCACTGATGTGTTGTAACTAGCATAAAATTAACGAGGGTATAGCACCTTAAAAATTTTCAAATCGGTAAATAAATAAATAATATACAAAAGTAAATCAATAAATAAAAAAAGCTTTTAATTATGTTGTTACAATTTAAATATTTTTTAAGAAATTTAATAGATTTAATATTGTTACATTTTAATGAAGATGTGGGAAACATTTCTTAAATTTACGATAATATATTAGGAAAAAACTCTAAAATATCCTCTCCGTTCCCTTAACAATTGATCTTACAAAATAAGTAAATAAAAAAGTCTTTTGGAATATAAACGACACCGCAACCGATTGTGTTGTTCCCTTTTCACTGACTTTTACAATATTGATAGTACTTGATGAATAAAACGTGTTTTATACATTTTTCATTCAATTTTCCTCTTTTTATATACGGTTTGTGACAAATACAAAATTAACAAGGGTAGTTCACTTAAACTTTTTCAAAAAAAAAAAAAAAAAAAAAAAAGTAAAGTTTTGAATTTTATTGTTTCAATTTCAATAGTTTTTTAAGAATTTTTGATAGATATAATATTGTTACATTTTAATGAAGATGTATGGAACATTTCTTAAATTTACAGTAATATGTTAGAAAATTTTTTGTAATATCCTCCGTTCCCTTAACAATTAATTTTACAAAATAAGTAAATAAAAATTCGATTGGAAAATAAACAACACCGCAACCGAATGTGTTATTCCCTTTTCACTTACTTTACCTTAATAATTAATATTACGTAAAAAATAACAACAACAACAACAACAACAGTAATAATAGTAATGACAACAACAAGAATAATAAAAGTCTGTTATAATAAATACGACACCCCAAGCGAATGTGTTGTTTTAGTCTCACTTAACTTTTCCAGTATAGGTAGTGTTTATGCAAGAAAACGGGTTTTACAGGCGAGTTTTCCACTGTATTTTTATTTTTCACATAAATGCACGTTTTGTTATAAGCTTAAAAGTAACGACGATGAAGGATTAAAAAAAAAAAAAATTCAATAAATAAATTAATAAATATAAAAAGTTTTGAATGTTATTGTATCAACTTAAATAGTTTTCAAACAATTTTAATATGTGTAATAATTTAATATTTTACTGCAAATGTATGATAATTAATTAAATAAATAATATAAATAAATGAAGTTTTGAATTTTGCTTAAATAATTTTTGAGCAATTTTAATGAATGAAATTTTATATTTTAATGCAAATACATTAAGGTTTTTATTTATTTATTTATTTATTTTTTCATATTAAGATGATAATTTAGAAAAGAACTTTATAATGATACTATTAAAAAGTATGTTAGAATAAGTGCGACATCAACCGAATGTGTTATTTCATTTTCACTTATCTTTCCAGTATCGATAGTATTTGTGCAGGAAAACGAGTTTAATAGGCCAATTTTTCCATTCCATTTTCATCATTCATATTTATACACGTCTTGTGACAAGCATATAATTAACGAGGGTGGAGAACTTAAAAATTTTAAATAAATAAATTAGAAATAATATATATACATATCCATACAAATATAGGCATTGTAGTCTAATAAATTAAATATTATTATTAATCTTAAAAATTATATCAATTTAATATATCTAGTTACTTTGTTGGTGAATTATTTGACTGACTATTCTTCGTTGTCATTCTTTTCTTTTATTATCAAAAAGATTATATACATATTACTTAATAAAATATAAAAACTTGTTATTTTTGCTTCATTTCCAAAGGCAGAAAACTTTTTCACCAGAGGGCCTTCTGCGTCCTCGGCGCCTCCCGCTTGCAGTGGACGGCGACTACTTAATCTTGATCTTGAACTATGTTTTCGAAAAGATGGCGCCACATTACGTCAATTTTAGCTGATTCGTGGTCATTAATTACAGTCGGTAACAAATGTCTCCGAACACTAGCAAAAATTCCTATGTAAAAAAAGTACACTTAATACAGTTTTTTTAAATAAATCCTTGCCGAATCCTGTTCTTAGTCAGTCTAAAAACAGGATTTGATAAGGATTTATTTAACAAAACAGTATTAAATCTACTTTTTTTACATAGGAATTTTTGCTAGTGTTCGGACACTTTTGTTACCGACTGTAATTGTGGAAGAAAATGTGTTTTATAGGCGACTTTTTCATTCCATTTTCATCTATTATTTTTAATTTAAAACTTATATTAATTCCAAATGAATAAGAAAAAGTCTTAATTATATATATGTATATTTATTTATTTATTTATTAGCATGCATGAATGAAGTTTTGCAGGTGCATATTAAAAACTAAAATTCTTCAATTGTTGAAAATATTTTTATTTTTCTATTATATTTATACCAATCCTGATAACAAAATTCAAATCGTTTAAGCTAAAATTTTCGGAATCAAAGTTATTTCTTAAGAGAACTGACATTTTAATGATAAAAAAATACTTTCGAACAATTTTATTAATATTTTTACACACATACAAAATAAATAAATAAAATAAAAACCTTATGCTGAATTTTTTCATAAATATACTTTTTTTTTTAAATCCCAATTGAGATATTTTAATCTTGTAATTATCATCCTTTTACGGTTGGAAGATAAATTATAATAATCCAAAATTTTAATACATTCTATTCATAGCCGCATTATGTAGTCTATAAGAAATGTAACGTCATGAGGTGTTTTTAGTTGTCCTTAAAATCCAATCCGCTTCAATGTTAGTTTAGGAACTGAACTGATACGAGGAAATTTGCTTATTATCAAATAAAGATGATATATTTTGATCATGTCAAGATGTCTATTTGACTTTTGAACAATGAAGCCTTAAAAAAAGAACAACCTTAAAAAAATAAATAAATAAATAAAAATATTTCGCTAACATCTTAAAAATTTGTAGTTTTTAGCTTACTTCGAGAGTGAAAATTTCTTCGGGCATCAAATTATGGATAAAAATTTCCCAAACATCAAAAACTGAAACCAAACGAGAAAGGTTTAATTAATACTAGAAGTTATGAATAATGAAATAAATTTCAAGTTTCAGGTTATTTATTTCATTATTTCATAATATACTTGACTTAATTATACAGATTATAATAGCCTTGTTATACATAATTTTTTTCATATATGAATAAAAATAATGAAATTTATTGGTATGTTGATTCATATATACTAACTGTTAATAACTATTAAAGTAAATTAAAATAAATAAATAAATAAATGGGAAAAAAAGAAAAATATACGGTCTATGCATTTTTATAAACTTTTAGATTTTGTAATGAACTGTTTCTTATTATGCAAAATTTAAAGTTCTCTACTGTAAATGGTTAGTACACCTTTTTTTCCCTGTCTGAAATAAGTAGACTTTTATCTGTATATATGAAATCGTTTGTCCTGAGTGCGTGCGTGAGTGAGTGAGTGAGTGACTGATTCATCATCACCCAGCCCAAACCCCTGGACCTAGAAGCATGAAATTTTGTGACAATGTTCCTTCTGTTACGTAGACATCCACTAAGAAGCGATTTTACAAAATTCGCTCCCCAAGCGGGGGAGGAAGGGCAAAAGGAGGCAAAACGTGATTTCACAAAATCCTTCATATCTCAAACAAGAAAAGGGATTTAAAATATAGCTAATACAAATATCTAAAACAGATTTCTGGAATTTTAGAAATTCGGACCCTAAGAGGGGGAAGGGGGCAAAACGTGATTTCACATAATCCTATATATCTCAAACAACAACAACAACAAAAAAAAAAAAACAGATATACATGAAATTTTTGTTCTAAAATATAGCTAATACAAATACCTAAAAATTAATTTCTGGAATTTTAGAAATTCAGCCCCTAATGGGAGAGAGGGGGCAAAACGTAATTTCAAATAATCCTTTATATTACAAACAATAAAAAAAGATATATGTGAGATTTTTGCTGAAAAATATAGCTCACACAAATATCTAAAAACTAATTTCTGGAATTTTAGAAATTCGTCCTAGGTGGGGCGGGAAGGGGGCCATGAGGCCAAAAAATAAAAATACAGTATACCGTTTAAAATTGGTACAGATAGGTTTTAGAGGCCTGCAAGTCAAATGAGGATATTTTCGAAAGTATAAAGTTATTGGGGGGAGGGGGCGGAGGGCAAAAAATTAAAATTGTGTTCAATTGTATAAAACTGGCACGCATAGGTTTCTGGAACCTACAAATCGAATGCAGATAGTTTCAAAAGGGGTAAATTATTAGGATAGACGGGAAGGGGCAAAAATATAGAAATAAGCGTTAGAGCGTTGAAAATTAGTATTATTAGGTTTTAAGGCCCGATAAATCGATTGCAGATATTTTCGAAAGTGTAGAATTATTACGAAAGGCAGGAAGGGAGGCGCGCGCAGGGGCAAAAATAAAGAAATTCAGATAGAACATTGAAAATTAGTATTATTAGGTTTAAAAACCCAGGAAAACGATTGCGGATATTTTTGAAAGTGTAAAATAATTAGGAGAGACGGCAACGGTGGGCGAAGGACCACACGCGCCGCCGTGCGCCCGTGTATACGCATCCGCAGGCAGTGGGGGTCCGGACCGACTATTCCACCGATGAGAGAAGAAATTTTTGTATTTTGTATTTATGTTTTCCCCTTACGATAATATAGTTATTCATTACGAATGTCGAACATAAATGCACGCTGCTGCGCACAATGGCCTGCGCTGCCGAAGGCATTGGAGAACCGGTGCGACATTTTTCCCGATCAGATTTCTTTTTTCTCTTTTTTTCACATAATAAAAGTTATTGCAATTTTGAGAATTCATAAATTATAGTGATTCATTTAAAAATAGTGACCAGCGAAGCGGACGTAGCCTGCTGCTAGTCTCGTATATAGTATGTAGTCAGTTATTCCGTATAAAATCATGTGGTAACTGTACACACTCGTATACACTCCATTCGCATACTTTTATTGGTAAATATTGCGTCTATTGTTGTACCTCTCGTTTTATAGTGTTTTGAACGATTTCATTAGTGGAGATCTATAACTGATAATGCTTTGATGAAACTCCGCCCGTCTTCTGAACTAAAATCCTTATTAAAATGCCCACTAACACCATTTTGCATTCTTCATTTTCAACCAAAGTTCTTTCAAAACAACGTTTACAGAATTTTGTGGTATTAATAAGATTAATATGTATATATTACAGCATTTAATAGACAATAATATTTAAATAAATATTTTGATGTAGCATTCACATGACTTTCTCTTATCCTGCATTCGAAGGAAGACAGATTACAGATTAAAAGGACGATAACAAGTAACGTATATGGGAAGGATTTGGCTTTAAAAGCAGTTTAAAATAGATTTATGAAAACTTTCTTTAGAAACAGTTTTTTATTTGACATTAAACAGTTTTATTTGATTCTATGTTTGAATGTAGTACCTACATCCATAATAATAATAATAATAAATAGGGCTGTTATTAAATTTAAAAGTTTATTCTAAATTATTGAAACAACTTTCACCCACACCAATTTTTGAAAGTTACCAACCTTGCCTGAATTACTCAAATTGCAATTTCTTATGATGTTCAAAATACTAAATTTGAAATTTTAATTTCCTGCAATTCTTTGTTTTTTAGTTATGCTGATAACAGGCATACACACAAATCAATTGCTAGATCTTATAATTTTTGTATTCAGGGAACTTCAAAACGTATAATTATAGCAAATAATTAGCGTTGAAAATTAGACTTCAAACCATGTCTCCATTCCAGTACTTAGTTATTGAGAAAGAATTTCCTTCTTTAATGAAAAGGAAAATTTTTGGAATAATGCGTTTCACTTTTAAAACTTTATTACAACAGAATATTAATTAAGCGACAGCTTTATAAAATTTATTAATAAAATGTAGCATAAAATATTCCAATAATATTTTTAATTTTCTAGAACGTATACTTCAAAATGTTTAATTTGTTGTGTTTTTGTAAGTGATTGCACGTTCGAAAGAAACTGTTTTTGTATCTGTTCTCAATCAATAAAAAGAAGAAAAAATCACAATCTACATGTCGGCTAACTCTTCTGTGAAGTATTCGATAGTAATACGTAACAAACTTCCCTCTATATCTGTTGTGAAAGAAAAATAAATCTATTTTTAGTTTTATTTATACTTAAATGTTGCCAAGAAATGCTTGTAAGGAATGCTGCACTTTTAATCACCAATGAAAAGCTTCAGGAATTGAAATCTTTATATAGACTTTATAAGATTCTTCTATTTTTCTAGCTTTTATTTATACTTCTTAACGCGGTTCAGCGAGTTCGAGTGTTTAAAATGACTGATACAAGCATTCCGTTAATAAATGGAGCCTGCTTTAATCCACAAAACTAATCTAGCCCCTGTAATGGAGATTTAATTGTGCTACACTTTGATGAGTCAAATAGGTGCGATTAATTGCCTCTATGACAGTCACAGTGTGGGCAAAAATAGTAGTTCAGTTTCTTCGTGAATTCCATTATCTAAGCATGTTATACATGGTACGAATATTTTATGATGCATCTATATTAAAAAGACTGGAAACAAATGTGTAAATACCATGAAGGACTTGTCGAAACAATTGGTTTCAGACACTCTCATGACACTCGTAAAATTCTGTTGCTTATCCAGCATTGTTTTCCAATTATTAACGGAAGAACTATCTGCTCCTCTTGGCTTGCGTTATTGTGTCTGGTATAGCTACTGCAACATGAAACAGCAGAGATATTTCTGCTGAGTCACAGATTTTGTATATCATTAAGTTAAAAAAGAAAGAAAGAAATGGACAGTAGGAACATGCTGGCGACAAACCCAACTTTAATAGTATATGAACTCGAACTCGCCACGGGGAAAAACCATATCTAAACTAGTATGTTGTGGCATCACAAAACATTCATCTATAGTTTCCTTTACAAATTCACTTGGTGTAAATAACTTATTAAAATTATCTTTCGCATGATGAACGCAGATGGATTTTTTCTCATAGAAGTTCAACACTAAATGTCCAAAGAAAATCGTTTGTATGCTCTAATAACGATATTTTAAAAAATGCGCTCGATTTCTGTTTTTTTTTTTTTTAAAATATGAAAAAAATCAATTTCTTTGTTTTAAATTGTTACAGATCAGTGGTTAAATCATTCACTTTAAAGGGTTTTGACGAGTTCTTTTGAAAGATACCCATATTGCAGATTTGCCCCCACCCCCCTCTCGGTGGGGAGGGGAGGTGTAGCATTGCCCCAGCATGTCCAATGATTTTTCCTAGTTGACTATTACTATTATAAATAATTATTCTTACTTTCATAATGGTTCGTTAAAAATAATTTTCATTGTGCACATTCATTTATAGAAAATTTTGTGCTATACAGCCATGTTAAAAATTTAGAAAAAGCAAGACGGAAACAACACCTGTTAGACGACTTTCACCAAAAGTTGTTAGGCACTAATTTATGTCATGCTGCAACTACATATCAATTTGTATGAAATTCTGTGCAGTAGTTCATGAGATGTAGCTGCCACCCCCCCCCCCCCTATACACACACGTACATTTTCTAATTATAATCAAATCGTGTTCTAGACCTCTCCAAATTTGTAAATCCATCGAAAAACCGAAGTCAAAAAATTTTAGATAATTAATACATTCTTCTATTGAATATAGAAGGAAGTCTACTAGTTGGCATAGGTGGACTCTACTCAGTTCTCCATCATATGTATGTTCTCATAAACTTTTAGTACAGGACATTCTCTTAACATGATTATCATGTTAAGAGAAATGAATTTGACCAAACTCTTGGCACAGTGATATAATGAAATCCCCGCCTAATAGGCTATCCACCGTTCCATTCGATTTATCTTATTCTATTCTATTAATTTATTTTATCAGGGTCAGTTCCGTTGTTTAGTTTTCATGCTACTATTTCCAATGCAACAATTCTCAAAATGCATATTTATATGGAAAATTTTCAATTTTGTTATGTTGGTAAAATCTTAAGTTAAGAATAACTTATGAAATTTTCCTATTAGAATATTTGTAATCAATAATGTTCAAACAAATAATCTGATATATTTATGATCCTCAAAATGGACGTTTATGCTCAATTTTGCCCTATTCTGCCATTTTAAGTAAATGGTAAATTCTAAGTAATTTAAGAATTTTTTAAATTGGAAAATTCATAGTCTATGATATTCATGCCAGTATCCTAAATAATATTTCAAAAGTGGTCTGACATCTTTACGATGAAAATATCCCTCAAGATTGACGTTTATGTGAAATTTTGCCCCATTCTGCCATGTTAAGAAATTCGTAAATTTCCAATAAGTTACGAAATTTTTATATTGGGGAATTCATAGTCAATGATATTCATGACAGTATCCTAAATAATATTTCAAAAGTGGTCTGACATCTTTACGATGAAAATATCCCTCAAGATTGACGTTTATGTGAAATTTTGCCCCATTCTGCCATGTTAAGAAATTCGTAAATTTCCAATAAGTTACGAAATTTTTATATTGGGGAATTCATAGTCAATGATATTCATGACAGTATCCCAAATAATATTTCAAAAGTAGTCTGACATCTTTACGAAGAAAATATCTCTAAAAATTGACGTTTATGTGAAATTTTGCCCTATTCTGCTATGTTAAGAAATTCGTAAATTTCCATAACTTGCGAAAATTTCAAATTAGCATGGTTACTGGTATTCATTCCGACATCAAAACGGGTACTTTAAAACTTGTCTGAAATTTTTACAGTAAGCATTTTTACAGTAAACATTTTCCATTTAATGCACGTTTAAGTGAAATTTAGCCCTATTCCCCCATGTAAGAAAATCGTAAATTTCTAATAACCTGCGAAGTTTTTTATTTCGAATGTTGCAAATAAATAGGGTTCTTGCCAGTGTCGAAAGTAATATTTTAAAACAGATCTGGCTTCTCTGCGGAAATTTGTTCTTGAGATATCGTGTACACGGACTAACATACTAACGGACAAACAAACTAACAGAAACCCTACAGACGGACGCTATACAAATTTTGACATTTTCGGAATCCTCACACTTCAAAACGTATAAACAAGTCAAAAAACCGAGGTAGAAAATTTTCACGAATACCTAAGTTCCCCATACCTCTTGTATGATGAGGAACTAAAAAGAAAAGGACAAAAGATTTCACACATAGTGCAATTTCAAATATTAATAATCTGGTGTGTCACTCACACGACTTTCTCTTACCCTGAAATTTAATACTATAAATACAGGTTGGAGTTTAAGAGGTTAGATAATGATGTTTTGTAAATCTATGTTAAACAATTCAAATTAGGCTTCGGAAGAGTTTTATATGATAATTAATTCTGTGTGAGGGGGGCTACCGTCCCCCTCAACCCCCCGTTTCATTAATGCACCTAGATTTATATAAAATTTAATTCGGTTATTAAAAAATAATTCTGTTTTTAAAAAATAATTTATTAAAATTATTATTTAAAATTTATCTTTTATGATAACGCAGACGATTTCCATATTAGAGAAGTAGTATAACACTAAATGTCCAAAAAAAGTCCATTTCATTCTCAATATTTAAAATAAAAATAAAAAATAAAAATAAAAAAATCGATAACTTTGTTTTAAATTATCGCAGATCGGTGGTTCAACCATTCGTTTTAAAGGTATTGGCGAGCTCTTTTGAAAGATACCCATCATGAAAATTTACTCCCCTCGAGGGGGGGGCTTCCCCCCAGGGGGGGGGGGAGAGGCGGGGCTCCTACATACACAATTTTTTTTCCCAGTTCACTATCTGTATTACAATATATATATATTCGTTTCATTTGGTTTAGTGCAGTCTATAGACGTTAAACTCTACTTACCTGCAATTTCCCCCATAGACGTAGTGTATTAGAATTATCTTGATTGTCCCTGTACACGAACCATTTGCTTGATCCTAACGAAAAGCTTACTGTAACATCTATATATGATACACATTTAGAATACCAAGTTTGGAATGTCTGCTATTATTTGTTCTTGAGATATGCTGATAACAGACAGACACACACACACACACAGACACACACACACACACACAGACATACACACAGAACATTTGCTAAAAACATGGTTTTCGTATTCAGGGGACCTCAAAACGTGTAAATATAACACAATCTCGCGTTCGAAAATTTGACCCAAAAACAATACTTTCTCTACCTTATGGGTAAGAGAAAGTAAAAATACAAAATGCTACAAGAACCATTCTTATAATATAGAAATATTTAGAAATTCATCATCAGAAAGTCATCAGAATTCTTTTGTGTGGTCCTGTAAATAAATTATTTAGTCTATACATACTCTTTTTCTAGATAAAACATGCTTTTAAACATCTTAATAATATATGTTCATTACATTATGTTGAATGCACTTGTGTGTGTTTAAACAAAAAGTTAAAGTGTTTAAACACTATAAAAACGTTTAAATAAAAATCTGTCCATAGACTCCAATGTTACGAAATTATTTTGCGTGTCCCTGTAAACCAGCCAGAAGCATTATACACGTCAGTAAAAAATATTTCGAAATTTGACATAATTTGGATGATTATGTAACACTGTCGGAACTCTTTTGTAAGGTTCTATACATTAATTATTTTTTCTAAGCACATATTTTTTTTCAAAAAATACGCGTTCAATCATCTCATTAGTGTATGTTTATTTCATTTTTTTAATATAATGTACCTCTCTAAATGTAATGTACCACATTAAAATACGTTTACAAAAATTTCTGTCCATAGACCGTAGTCATAATAAATACTTTGACGTGTCTCTGGGCACGAACCGTAAACAGTATAATACTAAAAAAAACTATACAGTTATTTCTGTATGGTGCCTTACAGCAGCGCCGACTTTGAAAATTTTCTGGGGGGGCTCGAACCAAGGCCGTAGCCAGGATGTTTTTGTTTTTTTTTGGGGGGGGGGGATCATATTTCTAATACAAGGTCATCAAATTTGGTATAATAATGCACCCATGCTTATGCACACACAAACAACGGCCTAATTAACACAGGGGCACGTGCCAGAGGCGTCCTGAGTAGCAAAGGGCCCCAAAACTGGTCCTGAAAATGCCATCATAATTTTTGCCATTTAGTTTATGTAAATCGAATTTATAAAACAAAATTAAGAGTAGCAGGGAGGTCGCTGGGATAATACGGCCATCAGTCACTTCAGTTTGAAAACAATATTGTGATTATGTTAAGTTAAAATTGGAGGGGAAAGACAGAATCTCGAAATAATTTCTGCTATATCTTCTCTTTAAGTTTTAAAAACAATATTTGTTCTTACTCTTCATTTTTACTTAAAATGTTAAAATTTCATAAACTATCATTAATTAAATTTTGATAGAATGGAGTAGAAGGCTGACATTTTACCAACTATGTGAAAAATACCAGAATCGGGAATCGAACCCGGGCCGTTCCGCTTAACGCGCGGATGCTCTAACCACTGAACTACCCTGGCTGATAAACTGTTCGGCACTTCTCACATAATTTATGTTGGCAAGGTCACCGAGTCTGCATTAGAGCAGCTATATCAAGTGACAAATTTGAACATGGCACAGCTCCAATAGGCCATAAAATTTAATTTTATGAGTGACACACCAGATTATCAAGGTTTATTTTCCTAAAATAAAAAGTTTCATAAAAAAAAAGGGGGAGGGAGGAAAATATTATATACTTCTTATTGTTTATAAATTCATGACTTACATCCAAAATAGTTCATTTTTATTTAAAAATGCCAAGGGAAAAAAGAAGCAACCAAATAAATAAAATGCAAATATAAATAATTTAAAAAAAAAAAAAAAAAAAAAAGGCGAATTACACATCTCAGAAACCTTTATAAAAATTATTTTCACTTAAACTTAGGGAAGAGAGTAGCATCAAGCGTATAATATATTAATAAAATTAAATTAAAATAAAAAATGTAATAACAATATGGCAGTAACTTTTGTGAAAATAGTTATATTACTTTGCATCGATGTTTCTGAAAACTTTTGCTCCTCATGCACAAACCATAAGTGATTGGGATTCCCATAGCACAGCAAAGGGAATCATCTTCCTCTGATCTCCTTCCCCCCCCCCCCCGCGCCCCATACAGAGACTTTCAGCCTTTCTTGTTTTTTTTTAGTCAATTTATGTCTATTTTGAATTGCAACAACCTTACTTTACCAAAATCATAGCTGTAAACAGCTATGATTTTGGTAAAAAACTAAATAGAAATAGAGGAAAGATTTTCTTGTTTAATAGTGAATCAGTATTCAAAATTTCTGGGGGGGCTGAGCCCCTACAGAAAATTTTCTGGGGGGGCTCGAGCCCTCGAGCCCCCACATAGTCGGCGCCACTGCCTGAACATGTGTACGAACTTACAAATCAATAGAGGAAATTTTTGTGGTTACTGTCGTTTTACATAAAAATTCTGCCCATAGGCCGTAATGATAAGAAAAACTTCGGTGTGTGCCTGTGCCCGAACTACAAACAGAAGGCACACCCAAAATTACACAGCTGTGTGTCTCATGAATATGTGTACCAATTTGCAAGTCAATCGCGTGATTCTTGCGGGCGTTATCTTAGTACACACATACAAAGTTCTATAGAAACAAAGTTGCACACATTCAAAGATTAGGTAGATGCATAGAACCCAAAAAAAATTTTAAGTCTCTACATGCGGGCCTTCACTGACATTTCAGCAATAAATTAAAGTAAGAGAAGTCTGAATCCAATTATCTTAGTGGAATAAGGAGTTTAATGCTATAGAACTTCAAATATTATGAGCCAATAGTTCATAATGATGAAGAATATTTCGTTGTGCTCTGTAAAAATCTATATGTGCTAGATTCACCAAAAATCTGTACAGTTCATAGAACTATACATGTATATAAATTTTCAGCTCGGTTGGATAACGCATTTAGAAGCTATCGCACTTTAAATAATTTCAACCCATAGGCCATAAGGATAAAAATGTTTTATTATGTCCCTGTAAAAAATATAAATGCTGGAGTCATCAAAAATCTATATAGTTCGTGTAACGATAACCTATAACGCGTATATAAATTTTCAGATCAATCGGATAAGATTTTAGACTCCATGGCACTTCAGACAATTTCAGCCCATAGGCCATAATGATAAAGATTTATTTGTTGTGTTTTTGTAAAAAAAAAAAAAAAAAAAACTATGAGTGCTAGATTCACCAAAATCAATAAGGTTCGGGCTACGGTGACCTGTAATATACATATCAACTTTCAGCTCATTAGTACAAAACGTTTAGATGCTATTGTGTACACTCACATACACACATACGCACACACATACATACATCACGAAAAATCGTGTAAAATCGTAGTTATCTCTAAAAAGGGAGCTCGTGGTAAAACCAAAGTTGGAGGTGTACATCATGATAGATATAAATATAAATTTACAATATTCTACTACCATTTTTTATTTTTATTTTTATTTATTATTATTATTTTTTTTTTTTTTTACTTTCTCTTACCCATGCAAATGATAGAGAAAGTATTGTTTTTGGATCAAATTTTCAAAATCGAGTTTTTGCTATATTTACATGTTTTGAAGTCTCCTGAATCCAAAAATCATGTTTTTAGCGATTGGTCTGTATGTCAGTTATCAACATATCTCAAGAACAAATAACAGCAAAAAGTCCAAACTTGGTATTCTAAATATATATCATATAAGGATGCTACACTTAACTTATCGTTGAGATTAAGTCGATGGTTCGTGTACAGGGGCAGCCAAAGAAATTCAATTAATACATTACGTCTATGAGGGAAATTGCAGGTAAGTAGAGTTTAACATCTATAAACTGCACTAAACCAAATAAAACGAATATATACATATTTTATATGCGTAAAAACATGTTTCATGTAGAGTATGGAATGGAAATGATTCACTGTTCGTTTACAGGACTACACAAAAGAACTGGATTACAGTGTGACAATACTTGAAAATTGATGAAAGTGTATTTAAAATTGTAATAAGTACAAAACCTTGAATAAACACCATAAGATGCAATAAATTCGCAACAATGGTTTCGGGTTGAAAGAACACATGGCCCTTCGTCAGGCGAACAAAGTAGGCAAAGTAGTGTTGCCGCTTTGACTGCACTACTCGTGCTTCTTTGTTCGCCTGACAAAGGGTCATGTGTTCTTTCGACCCGAAAAAATTGTTGCGAGTTTATTGCATTTTGTGGAGTTTATTCAAAGTTTTGTAATTATTACTTTAAAGCGCCAGTTCTGTGGTGCTTTCTTATTATTTCAGTTGTGCCGTGCGTTATTAATATAAGATTATATTTATGGGCACCATGTGGTGTGTACATAATCAGAAAATATACAGGGCTGCCAATATTTAAATCATAACATTCTTTTTTATTGTTAGTGGAAGTGCTTTACTATAATACTTTACTACTTTACCATGTCCAGGAAAGCTGCTCAGGAATTGAAATTAATTCCTCACGGCCCTTTTGTTAATTTTTTTCTTTCTTTCTTTTTAATTAATTAATTAATTTATTTATTTATTTACACGTTTTGAGGCTTTCTGAACACCGTACACTTCTATTCTTGTTTGTTTGTATGTTTGTTTGTTTGTTTGTCCGGTACAAATCTTGCAATCGAATCTTAACTAACTTCCCTACTAGCTAGACATTTGAAACTTTCGCAGTAGCTCAGAACCCGGTGACAACACAATACTTCGAAGTCCGATTTTCGAATTTTTTATTAGTTTTCTTATAATTAATTAAAATATGAAAACAATAGCATCCTAATAGCGTTAAAATAGCCATTAAAATATTAGCTATAATTTAATTGTTGCCAAAAAAAAAAAAAAAAAAAAATACGAGTTCATTTCCTTTCGACATAAAAATAAATACATTTAATTAAATGTCAACATTAAAAAATTATAAAAAGTTAAGTTATGCATCTCACAAAAATTGACGTCATTATCACTTTAAATGTATTTATTTTAAATAACTTAAAAATAAATATATTTAATTAAACGTGAACATTAAAAAAATATAAAAAGTTAAGTTATGCATCTCGCGAAAATTGACGTCATTATCACTTTTTATGTACATTAATAAGAACTCTATGATTCATCAGAAAATTTAAAACATGGTATATAAAAAGTTTTTTTTTTTTTTTTTTTTTTTTTTTAATCTTATAACTATTTTTATTTCATTTTGCACGTGCGCTTCTTATTTTCTAATTCAAAATTATTGAAAAAAAGCTTTTTCGATAGTGTTTGTAAGTAGGAATTGACTTTAAAAAACTTTCTTTTATACTACTTGTTTGAAGTTAACACGTTTGTTACTAGAAAAGCTTGATCAAGATCGATAATTTTTTAAGAATGTTACGTGTCAAAGTTGTCAGAATAATTTTAAATTAACTTTTGAATTTAATAACAGATCTGAATTCTATATAAATGCTGGTGCAATAAAATGAAGCGGGGGGGGGGGGTTGAGGTGGCAGCAGCCCCCCCCCCACACACACACACATAATTATTTGTCAAATAAAGCTGTTCCGAAGCCTAATTTGGATTGTTTTAACATAGGTTTACAAAACAGTACTCGTTATCTTACCCCTTAATCTCCAATCTGTATTTATAGCATTACATTTCAGGGTAAAAGAAAGTCGTGTGAGTGACACACGAGATTTTTTAGCTATGCGAGATACAAAATCCATTTCGCAAATAATGACTACAATATACTTTCATTACATGTAATGTTCAGAAAGTAAAAATAAGCTAAAAACGTACGGCAAAATTTGCATATTAATATATAGACAGGCCTTTATCATTAAATTAAAATATTTCAAAGATTTCTGTGTAAGAATTTAATAGGCATTCTATCTTGGCGATGATGATTATAGTTTTATAATTATAAATACGCATTAAAGTACAATATTAAAATTTTGTTAATCTTTAAAATATATAAAACGAAGTACCACTAATACATTGATTGATTGATCTCAGAATGCTGAGTCTAAACCGTTGACGCTAAAAACAGGACATTTAGACAGTAGATTCCTTTCATGACGTAAAGTCATACTAAGAATGAATGTAACGAAATTTAATCCTAAAAGGATTCAAAAGATTTGTCAAAATTTCTAGACCTTCTCAAGGTCTCTCTGCAGTGGTTTCCGATAGAAGCTTGAAATTTAGCAAAATGTCTCTCTTGGGGCCTAATTTAATTAAGGTAAAAGGTAACAATCTTCCGAAACCTAACCCTCAAAGTGGTGGAATTGTGGATGTTTTTGAGCCTTATCACAGTATATCTGCAGTGATTTCCCGTAGAAACTTGAAATTCAGTAGAATATCTCTTCTAGGCTCTAATTAAGAAAAAAGATCTCACGAAATTTAACCCGTAAGCGATGTCGAAATTTTCAAACCTCATTACTGTATCTTTGCAGTGGTTCCCAGTAGAAGCTTGAAACTCAAAAAAATATTTTAAAAAATGTCTTCCAAGTTCTAACCCTTAAAATGGTTAAAGAGTCTTATCACCGTATATCTGCAGTGATTTCCTGTAGAAACTTGAAATTTAACAGAATGCTCCCTTTTAGGTCTTAATTAACCCTTTGAGTGTTGAATACTCGCGGCCTATGCGGTCCATACGGACGGCGCGCGGTTGGCGCTGACGAGTTGTCTCATTCTTATCGCGGACGCGCTTTATGCGAGTGTTGCATAGTACACTGATCATTTTTGCCGGGCGCGTATTTGCGTCCATAGTCCATACTGATACAACTGCTAAGCGCGTATTTGCGTCCATAGTCTATATTAATGACTTTCGCTGGACGCATATGTGCGTCCATAGCACTTAGAGGGTTAAGGTAAAAGATGAAGATCTTACAAAATTTAACCCTTAAAGAGGTGATGTCGAAATCTTCCAGTCTATTAATAATAAGAGAAGACTTGGCGTTGGAATATTAAAACATGAATAAACTACTACGTTAGAAACGCCAAAGAAAATTATTTGAGATGCATACAGCAGTTTCGGTAGCCTTAAGCGTACCGTCTTCAGTGCAAAAAGAATTCTGAATCTGGAGAAGTGCTCGTATATATAGAAGAGGGATCGAATTTAGTTCAACCAATAGGATTACGGGAAAGGTAGGGAATGTGGCCAATAGGAAATTAGGAATGTTAGCTGTGTAAACAGTAGAAAATTTAAGAAAATGTGGACTGAATGTAAAATTTCCAACAATCAGACAAATAGGGAACAGCGAAATCACAGTTTGCAAGGTTTTTAAAATTTTTATAAACAGGAAAAGCTTCAAGGAAATCGAGTTCATGAATGGCTTTAGGTCTGCAAATTATTTTAGCTGAATTAAATTTAAAATTGTGATTTTCCTCCCAGCAATGTTTAGAAATAGCCGATTTATTGGTTTCTCGTTTGCGGACGTAATTCATATGTTCTTTTAGACGAAATTTAAGCCTGCGTTTAGTTTGGCCAATATATGATAAACCACACTGACAGGAAATACCATAAATGCCCCAAGAATTATGCATATCAATGGGATCTTTTAATTGAGAAAAGGTGAGTTTATTGGAAGGCGAAAATATTATTTTAAAATCATATTGTTTGAGAGTTTTAGCTATGGTTTGACTGGATTTAGGAAAATAGGGTAAAACAATACTGGTATTAGAAGAGACTGATTTAGTAGACGAAATACGAGGGAGTTGTAATTTTTAATTCTAGTAATTCTAGTAATTTTTAATATTAAGTAATAATTAATTCTAGTCTATTACTGTATCTCTACAGTGGTTTCCAATAGAAGTTTGAAATTTAGAAAAATTTCTTATCTTAAGGTAAAAGATGAAGATCATTAAAAATTCATGTCCTAGAAGGGTTAAATCAGGTACTTCTTGGTGTTTTTCTGCAAGTCTTTATTTTTCAATTGATTTGAACCAAGCTTGTTTCTTTGTCAGAGCTGAGAATAAACAATCTATTTTCCCCAGATCAAGTTAATTGGCTTTGTTTTCGATTTTCTTTTATCTCTTTTTATTATTAGTATTATTATTATTATTTATTTATTTATTTATTTCCGCCTGCGAAGAACGAATAAAACACTAGAGTAAAAAACTCGGAGTAAAAAATCTCTTGCCAACGGTGTCAAATTAGTTGGCTTTGCTTTCAATTTTTCTTCTTTAAATATTTTTCCTGTGCGAAGAACAGTGAAAGGTATTAATGAAATTAATAAAATATAACTCACAATATTAGTGGCAGTTTCAGGATGTTGATATGCTTTTGCGAAAACAAATTTGCATTGCACCAATACATAGCTGCTAACTTGTACTTTTTTTTTTTTCTTCTTGCTACCGGAAGTTTTTATACAGTTTGTAGAAGATTTAAACGATTAAATAAAGTGAAAATTTTTACTCAGAGAAAGTGGTGTGAAAAAAAAGTACAAGTTTTCAGCTATGTGTATGTATGTATATATATATATATATGTGTGTGTGTGTGTGTGTGTGTTAAATATAAAATTCGCATTTGAAACTTTTTTTTTTAATAAATCTTTTAGTAAGTGGGTATTTTCATCTATTGACTGCGTAAAACATGGAAGAAATATTTCATTGTCTGCTTACATAAAACTGAAAGCAACTGTTCATATAATTTTATAGTTTAAAACTGATTTATATTTTATGAAACTGAGTTATATAATCTAGTTTTCTAAGTAAGTTTTCTGTAGTTAATAAATCTAGTTTTCTAACGAGAAAACTTTTTCTTAATCCAATATCAATTTTCGAAGAACTGGGCGATAAGCAGCCAAATATTAAATATATTGCGACATTGCGACTAACCGACATTTGAAGGCGGTTTAAAAAAAAAAAAAAAAAAAAAAAAGTTGGCGAAAAGAAACCGAGCGTCAAAATGATGTATCTCACCAAATTTGATCCTTCTCTCTGAAGATACGCGGGAAGATGGAAATAAGGGAAAAGAGAAGTAATCCTACACAAGTGAAATGAAATTCCGGCAGAAAATAAGTAGAATATTTTCGAATGGAATTCGCAGACTGTTTTATTTCGTCCATAATACCGTCTCTCTTAGATGAAGTATTCCAAAGCGAGAAACGAAGGGAAAAAAATAGAGTGGGCATGCAAGAAACTTTCATACCAATATGAAATGGGATATAAATGATACAATGCTTTTTTATATATAATGAATGACAAAGAGATAACCCTAAAAAAAAAAAGGTTAAATGTAATATCTAAAATGTGTGTCAATTTAACGCGGTATAAATAACATAAAAATGCTTTTTGTAGTATTCTAAGTCAGAAGAAATCAATAACTCATATTGGACGATAAAACGTAAAGTAATAAATGGTAAAACATATGAGACAGGGAATTATTGTTTCAAAATAAAATTTGTGGAGGAGTGTTCTAGACTTAGTGTCTACTACATTTTCTTTTTTTTCTTTTCTTATTTCTTATTATTATTATTTTTAATTATTGAGATATCTCCTTGTTTAACTTATTCGACTATTTTGTCTATTTAATCTGTTTCCTTCAAATATTTAAAAAAAATGGAGCAATTATTAGAAAAAAACTAATATGTTGTGGCCATCGCAAAACTTTCTTCCGTATTTTCCTGTGTAAATTAGCCCTTCGTATATAAAGATAATAAATTATTAAAACTATTATTTAGTAAAATTCTTATTTAAATAATTTATTAAAATTGTTATATTTATTAAAAATATTTTCCATGATGAAAGCAGCCGAATTTCTTCTCAGAGAAGCAAACACTAAATGCCGAAAGAAAGTCAATCATTTTTGTTTCTAAGATTTCTATGTGCATATTATAAAAATGGAAAAAAAAAACTGTTTTAAATTAGCATAGATTTATGTTTCAATTATTCATTTTAAAGGTTTAAAGTTCTTTCTAAAAATACTCAAACTAAGTTGGGTTGGGTTGTAGATTTTTAAAGCCGATCGACTACGTTGAGGTCCTAGGCCTATGGGAGGAAACTCACACTGTGGGAGTTTTTTCTAAGGGGCCCGAATTTACGCAAGTTTAGGAGGAAGCCACAGAAAACTCCAAACAGGAGAGGTGGGGGAGGAATCGAAGCTCCAATCTATATATTTATTTATTTATTTACTAGGTGGCTGTTACTATTATATATATATATATATATATATATATATATATATATTTCGATTTTACTATGATTCGTCAAAAATAATTCTCATTGTATTTATACGAAATGCTGTCCTATACTGACATATTAAAAATTATGAAAAGCGGGATAGCAACAAAACACCAAGTGTTGTGCAGTTTTCATCAAAAGTTAATCAGCACCAACGTAAGTCAAGGTCCAATCAAATATTAATTTATATAGAATTCTGTCCATTGATTCGTGAGAAACAGCGTCTATAAAATTTTTGATTAACATACAGACACACAGATTTTTTCTAAAAATGGTCAATTCGTGCTCAGTATTTATGATAAGTATTTTCTTAATAAACAATATTTTATCCAAGATTCAAACGCTGAATTTTGGCTAGGGCATTAATAACACTAATGCAAAATACACTCATGTTTGTGAAAATTGCAACACCAAGAAGGAATGAGAATACCAGAATGATATTTATTGGGCACATACATTGCAGTTAGAAGAACAATTGATTAAAATTTCAGGATATTTAGAGTAATATGTACTGAGAAAACAGTACATAAAGCAGCAACCTCTGTGAGCAATGACAGCACTTATCTGCCTAGGCATTGAATGAAACAGCGATTGAATGCCATGTACGGGTAAAGTATTTCATGAAGCTTCAACACGATGCCACAATTCATTGATCTCAGTCACTGATGAGTGGTGATGGTGGGGGGGGGGCAGTCGCTTTTCAACGATTAAACAGTCATTTGCATTGGTGCGAGATCAGGAGAACGCGCTGGCTAGAGCAGCAGTCGAACACATTCTGTATCAAGGAAGATCCGGACGCGTATCTCCGAAATGTTGGCGCGCGCAGAACAAATTCACAATTTTTCGCCAGAGAATGCGATTTTCGCCAAATCTGGAAGTGCAAAGAGAAACTTCACGCCACTTAACCTGTATAAATAAACATCCGGCGTTTTTCTTTCTTTCTTTTTTCTTTTATTATTTTTTTTCTTCTGATGATTAATATAGGATTTAAATCGCAAAACGAAACATATCTTGAAATTAAGAAATAGTTTTCCGAATAGAGAAGTAGATAATAATAATGGTAATATATTAGCATTGAGATCCGATTTCATGTATAAGGCCAAAAAGTTTGTAAAAATTGTTCAAACAAATTACAAATTCTTAGTAAAATGCATGAAGAATGTTCATAAGTCCAAATCATTAGTACGCCATTTTACGTTTCAACTATTTTTATTATCATTTTGTATTTAAATTTTTAAAATGTACGACTTTATAAAATATTTCCCTTACGATGCAGTGCTTGAATTTTCATAAATTATCACCTTATATTTATCTATTATGTATTTTTAAAGAACATCTTAATCATAATAAAATAGATATTTCGTGTTAAATTTTATGGTTGAAATTCATAAAATTTTCTACGTATAATTTCCTCCTCGGACATGTCCATTTCTCATTCTTTACAACCCCCCCCCCCCCCAACCCCAACATACAAAGTTATAAAATAAAACGTTAAACATTTTATTAATGCTATTCTATTTGTTTTTCAGTAATCATAAACAATCTAACTTAATATGTTATACAAATCAAAGTAATAATGATGCGCATAACCATTCTCATCCTATATTTATTGTTACTAATTTCTATTGAGAGCGAAATGTATTCATATTAAAAGGAATGAGTATGATAGAACACTCAACACAGTCGCAGACTGAAATGCCGCACCTCATAGGCTACCTCCTATCCGATTCGATACATTTGACTTATCGTAATTAAATGACTAATTTTATTAGGATTGTTTTCGTACATTAATTTCCATCACAACTGATCCCCATATTGCAAGTTCGTGGGAAGTATTGGCCTAATTTGTCAAATGAAGGAAACACAATTTTTAATTACTAAAATTTCAAATTAAAATGTTCATATTTAATGAAGTGTATTATAAAATATATTTTAAAATATTAGTCTGACATGTTTACGACAAAATATTGGCATAATGGACGTTTAAACGAAATTTTGCTTTATTTTGCTATGTTAAAAAGAAAACGTAAATTTTGAATAACATGCGAAGTTTACAACTTACATTGTTCCAAAGCAATATTGTCCTTATCAATAACATAAGTGATATTTAAAAACTGATGCACCCATTTTACAAACTCAATATCTATAATACACACAGACAAGTCACATAAACCAACCACTAAAAACATAATTTTTGGATTCAGGAAACCTCAAAACATATAAATGTAACAAAAATTCAATTTCGAAAACTTGATCCGAAAACAATACTTTCGCCACCTTTTAATAACCGGATAAGATAAAGTAAATTAGAATAAGAGAATAATTTTAAATTAATTAAACTTTAATTGCATTTATTACATTGATTTTTATTTATAAAAAGAAATGCTTTCATTTAATTTGGGGTAGCCCTGTATATTTACTATATATTTTACAAACACAATATAGTGTACTAATTTAGCAAAGAATTTAAAACACATAGCACGACATGAAATGACCTTTCAGCAATTCCATTGTATGAATATATCTGAATTCTTTTGTGGGGTTCTGTGTAAACTTCTAATAAAGGATATACATTCTACATTGTATACGAAACATTCTTTCGTGCACATAAAATATAAGTTCAATTTATTTTATTTTGTTTTATCCAAAAATATTAAATTGTATTTACAAGAAAATTCACACATAGACTTAATGAATTTGAATTCTTTTCTTAGTCACTGTACACGAATTACTTAATATTTCATCCGAGTCCCAATACCTATTCTTGAGGTATGGTGATAACAAACACACAGACACATTCAGGCAACCGCTAAAAACCTAATTTTTTGTTTCAGGATATCTAAGCAAATGTAGCAAAAACTCAATTTCGAAAATCTGAATCAAAAATAAAACTTTTCTTACAATATATGGGTAAAATAAACTAAATAATGATCATAATAATGATAATCTGGTGTGTCACTCACACGACTTTCTTTTTTACCCTGCATTTCAATATTATAATGACAGATTGCACATTAAATCTTAAGATCAATAGCGTAAGAATGTAAAGTTTAATGTACTTTTCAAATAATCTAAAATAGGTTTAGAAACAATTTTATTTGACGAAGAGAAAGTAAATAATAATAATAATAATAATAATAATAAAACAGAATAAAATAAAATAAAATAAATGTATTTCAAGGATAATTTTAAAAGCTTTAAAATCATAATATTACAAATATACTTCTTCATTAATCTTGATAAAATAAATTTAAAGGGTTTTCTAATAAATTTTGGTATTAAATTATATTATCTAAAAATGACGATACAAAGACTCCATTGACACATTTTTAACAATTATGATTCAGGGAGCCTCAAAACGTGTATATATAACAAAAATTCAATTTCGAAAATTTGACCCCAAAACAATACTTTCTCTACCATATATGTTGGTAAGAGAAAGTAAAATAAATAAATAAATAAATAAATAAATGTATTTCAAGAACAATTTTAAAAGCTTTAAAATTAGAATATTACAATTTTATTTCTTCATTAATCTTGCTAAATTAAATTCAAAGGGTGGAGGATTTCTAATAAATTTTTGCATTAAATATATTATTTAAGAATTACGATACTAAAACTCCATTGATACATTTTTAATAGTTTATTCTCTTGGGGAAAAAAGAAAGATTGCTCGAATCCTTAACGAATCGTGAATGAAGTGGAAAGAAGGGTTGCTTTGCGACAGAGAGGGTTTTGGCGCGAGCTACAAAAATTCGCCAGGTTCGCCTGTACGCGCCAACATTTCGGAGATACGCGATCCGGACAATCCGGACAACTTGCGATTGTGTATTGTCCTGCTTCATTATCGCGCTTCGGAGGCCTTGAATATAGGGCAGAGAGCGGCGGGCCTTAACTCGTCAGAAATGTAATGGCTGGTATTCAGAGTGGCAGGAATGAAAACAAGAGGTGATCGAGATGTGTATCCAACCAATGGTATCGCATACCACGACTCCAGGTGGTGACCCAGTATGCGGCTACAAAAATTTTGATTACCCTCAAAACTGCATCACTGATATAGGCGCCTTTAATGGGTGATCAACGACAAACCTGGACGCAGGAATTGCGTAAAATCGATTTTCAGACAAATCACAATCCTGTTTACAACATCAGGATTGCCTTATCCGTATTTAACGGCATTGTGAATAATGCACATTGTCAGCTGGGATTCGACATCGTCACACTGCCCATCACCTGCAGTGATGGTATGGGGTCATACACGTCTCGATTACTTCTTGTTCGCATTCCCGTCACTCTGAATAGCGGCCATTAAATTTCTGGTGAGTTAATGCCCGCCCGTCTGCTCTATATTCAAGGCCTCCGTAGCGCAATATTTAAGCAGGATAAGCACGACCGCAAGTTGTCTGGACCTTCCTTGATACAGAATGTATTCAACCGTTGCTCCAGCCAGCTTGTTCTTCTGATCTCACACCAATGAAAATGACTGTTTAATCGTTGAAAAGCGTGTGGCCCGCCACCAGTTACTAGCAACTACGATCGATGAATTGTGGCATCGTGTTGAAGCTTCATGAAGTGCTGTACCCGAATATGTTATCCAATGTTATTCGATTCAATGCCTAGGCAGATAACTGTAGTTATTGCTCCTAGAGGTCGCTGATTTATGTACCGTTTTCACAGGATATATTACTCCAAACCTCCTAAAAATTTAATCAATTGTTCTTCCTACTATAATGTATGTGCCCCATAAATATCATTCTTATATTCGTATTCCTTCTTGATGTTGCAATTTTCCCAAACATGAAAGTATAATAAAATGTAAATACATATAAATGCAAAATATACTAAGTAAATTTAAAGATCGTCGCATCGTTACCGTTGCTTTATATTTTCGTAGCTATACAAGATACTGTTTCTTAATGTTACTCATTTACTTTTATTTTCCTAATTGTTTTAAAATGAAGTAAAATAGAATGAAACCAGCTTGTGTCAACTCGTAATCTTCATCTTTTGAGAACAAAACACATTATACATGCGGCTCATCACTCTTGGACCAAGCAAACAATAGATCCTGGGACAAGAAAATAGCAACAAGCGTGTTCTCCTCATTCCAGAATGGCATGCATGGGATATTTTTCTAATGGTTTTCTCGAAACAATAGAGTACTCAATATTATCTGTTTTCTTTCGACTTCTATTTAAAAGATATTTTTTAATTCTTTGATTATCATCTAAATATGCTCCACATTTTACTTATTCATTTAGTCTTCTCCGTACAAAACTAGTATGTTGTGGCCACCACAAGACTTTCTTCTAAATTTTCCTATACAAATTCACGCAGTAACAATAATAAATAATAAAAAAAAAATTTCAAAGTTTTTTTTCGTTAAAAGTAAAAAAAAATCGATAACTTTGTTTTAAATTATCACATATTTATAGTTCAACCATTCGTTTTAAAGGTATTGACGAGACCTTTCGAAAGATACCCATCTTGAAAATTTACCTTCCCGGGGGATACTTCCCCCTAGGGGGGGGGGGGAAGCGATGCCCCAATTTTTTTTCTTAATTAACTACTACTATTATCAATAATTCATATTAATTTTACAATCACAGGTTAAGAATAACTCTCATTATGCACATTTATACGAAATTTTGTCCTATACTGCCATGTTAAAAATTTAGAAAAAATACGATCACAGCGCCACCTGTTGAGCGATTGATCACCAAATCTAATCAGCCCCAGTTTATGTCAGGGGCCAACTAAATACCAAGTCTGGTTAAATTTCGTTTAAAAAAAAAAAAAAAAAAAAAAAAAAAAAAAAAAAAAAGATTTTTTTTTTCTAAGTTTTTTTCGTTAAAAGTTAAAACAATCGATAACTTTGTTTTAAATTATCACAGATTTATAGTTCAACCATTCTTTTCAAAGGTATTGATGAGACCTTTCGAAATATACCCATGTTGAAAATTTACTCCCCTCGAGGGGGGACTTCCCCCCCCCAGGGGGGGTGGCGAGGCTCCTACACATACAAAAATGTTTTCCCAGTTGACTATGTCTATTATAAATAATTCTTGTAAATTTCATAATTATTACTAAATAATAATTCTCTTTATGCACATTTATACAAAATTTTGTCCTATATCATCATGTTAAAAATTTAGAAAAAGCGGGATGGCAACGCAACCTGTAAGACAATTTTTACCAAAAGTTGATAGGCACTAATTTATGTCAAGGTGCAACTACATAGCAATTTGTATGAAATTCTGTGCAGTAGTTCCTGAGATACAGTTGCCACAAAATTTTGTCACACACACACACACAGACAGACAGACAGACATTTTCTAAAAATAGTCAAATCGTGTTCTACAGCTCTCAAAACGTGTAAATCCATCAAAAACCCGAGGTCGAAAATTTTTACGAATCCAATACTTTCTCTACATTACATATAAGAGTTTCGGACGAGTTTTATATGATAATTAGTTCTGTGTAATGCACCTACATTTATATAGAATTTATTTATTTATTTATTTATTTATTTTGTTAAAAATGAAAAAAATCGATAACTTTATTTTAAATTATCGCAGATCGATGGTTCAACCATTCGTTTTAAAGATATTGGCGAGCTCTTTTGAAAGATACTTATCATGAAAATTTACTCCTCTCGAGGGGGGACTTCCCCCCCAGGGGTGGGGAGGCGATGCTCCTACATGCACAATTTTTTTTCCCAGTTGACTATCTCTGTTACAAAACATATATATTCGTTTCATTTGGTTTAGTGCAGTCTATAGATGTTAAATATTCTGCTTACCTGCAATTTCCCCCATAGACGTAATGTATTTGAATACTTTTGAATGTCCCTGTACACGAACCATTTGCTTCATCTCAACGAAAAACTTACTGTAGCATCCCTATATGATACACATTTAGAATACCGAGTTTGGAATTTCTGATACTATTTGTTCTTGAGATATGCTGATAACAGACACATAAGACCATTCGCTAAAAACATGATTTTCGGATTCAGGGGACCTCAGAACATGTAAATATAACAAAAATTCACGTTCGAAAATGTGACCCTAAAACAATACTTTCTCGACCTTATGGGTAAGAGAAAGTAAAAAACTCGAAATTTTGCAGATTTGTAGAAAATGTTTTGATTATTTCAAACACTTAATATTATGTACTAAAGGTTGAACCCTCTCTGAAATTTTTATCTATCTATATGACCCTTTCTACATTAAAGACAAAAATTTTTAATGAATTATACGAGCGAAAAGCATCTGAAATGCTTTTTTCTTCAGATTTTGAACTATCATTGAGTCTCGTTGTGTGCCTAAACTGCCTAATGAGCCAAATGGCATGACAATTTTCTAACGAAAATGTTCTCATATTCAGTTTTACTAAATTTTTCTCCCAATTCAACCTTTTTAAACATCATTAACTAACAAATGTTTAGAAAGTCTAGTGAAGTCAATACAGATTTTTAATTATGAAATTATAAGAACTGAAAATGACAAAGGTCGTTTAAGTAGAGTTGAAAAGAATAAGTAGGGGAAAGTTTGATAAAACGGGATAGTCCGACAAAACGGAATACGTCGCCTAGGGACCCGGCTAGTACTGCTATCGAGCGGATGACGACAGAAACTTGTTCTCGGCCATCATTGCATCATTCTCAGCTCGCCCCGTCTCGAGACCACTAGTTGATGGAAAGTTGTAGTTCTTAGAACTTTTTTATTCTGTTTTCTTGGCACTTTCTACATTTACGTGCGTTGTTTTCTACAATATTCTGCCTACATATATGGAAATACAATTCCGGTGAATATTACATTTGATTAAGCCTTTATTAACGAATAGTCTCATGTGTAGTCTATCTAATTTTCCTTCACATTTAGGCAGCAGCCATGTTTATTTTGAAAAGTTTAGTACATTGAATGTTTAGTACATTGAAAAAAATCTGATGTGGACTCCATATGATTTCTTTATGCATCCTAAAGTACCATACAAATCTAACCTGCTATTTTTCGTAAATATGGTCGCCAATCTTCCCAAGTCGCTAGATACATCGCCAACGCCGACTTTCATTAACACCAATAATAAATATTATGTTCTCCGTGCCTTTACACACATTTTCAATCCAACAACAGTTCTTGAAAAGTATTTGCAATATTATAAGCTAATTAAAGAAACAGTTTTATTCTTTCTAATAACATTGTTGCACAGAGTTAAACCTCTTTCCTAACCGAAGTTGTTATAGCAGAAAAAGCAGATTTCTATTTAAAGTAAATACAGATGGCAGATTCACACTTGGGACAAACTTAACGCCTTGCCCGAATTTGGCAATTTCGTGACCAAAAATTGGCGGAAAATGATAGATTAAGGTTGCCAAATTTTGGAGTCTCTAACTTTAATAGGAGTTGTGTTCTGGAATTTTCAAAAATTATCCATTGTTTTCTAACGCACATCTACCTCAGAAGTTCTATAAATCACTAACCAGACAATTTTCGTATAAAAAAAGAAGAATCAGTTGAGGGGTTTGTCGTTTCTGTGAGATGGTCATTGATCTGATCATTGCTTCTGCATTAGTGAAATTCCTGCTAAGTGGTGTATTTAACGCTGTTTACTTCATAAATGAAGTAAACAGCGTTACAGTATGATTGACCTGTTTTATTAGATGATTTCTCGGGGATGTTCGTTGATTACTGACTTCTGTTCTACAAATAGCAGTTTTATTGAGTTGCTTCGAAAATTTTTGCCAAATAAGATTCGTCGATTAGAAACTGCTTATTACTTTATGAAATAATTTTTGCGAGCAAGTATGTCGACAACTTTCGTAACAATATCATTAAAGGATCTGTCATTAGTTTATGTTAAAATATCTGTAGTAGTAATTAATATCATCATCATCAATTTTAGCCTTTATCAATCCACTGCTCCTCTCCTAAGTGATTCCAAATTGCCCTGTTTTCTGCAATTCTTCTTTATTCTGCTCGTCCACAATTTCATCTCTCCAACCTCCAACGATACAGTGGTCCCTTACCAAAAGTTGTGTTTTTAGGTCATTATGGATATGATTTTCGTGGGTTCCTTCAAAATGAAAAGCCTATAAAGATCAAAAAGTGAGGTGCACAACTAGATGTTATGACAAACTTACATACAAATTCACAAAGTTATGCGTTCAACTTTTTTTAAGTTATGAGAGATACAAATGCACACATACATACAGACATCATAAAAATCTTGTAAAATCATAAATATTTCTAAAGTGGGGGGTCATTTTAAGACTAAAATTTGAGGTGTACAGCTAGACGTCATGACAGTCACAAATATAAATTTGAAAATTTTTACGACCCATCGCTTTTGAGCTATGTCAGATACAAAATCCATTTTGAAAATCGGTTTCTTTCTTTAATTTGTATTTAAATTAGTGAAAAAGTAAGCGTCATAATGCAATTGAAAATGCCCTTTGAGAAAATTTCACTTACGTCCTATAAAGCATAAGTATCTGAATATTTTGTGCAGTTCTATAAAAGAAGCATTGATGCTAATCATACCATATTCGGTTGTGTTTGTAATATAGGGTTTAAAGCTGATTGTCTTCTCGAAGGACCGAGAAACTTCAATGTTAATCCTGCCGAATTCTATACATTGTGTTGTGTTTGGGTTATAGAAATAGAACCGAGAAGAAACAGTGCTAATCATACCATATTCTATATATTGTGTTGGAGGGTTTATGGCTGATTACCTACTTGAGGCACCGAGAAATATCAATGCTAATCATATCATATTTTATTGGTTGTGTTCTCGAAGTTAAGGCCGATTATTTATTTGTGGGACCTAGAAACAACAGTGCTAATCATACCATATTCTATAGGTTGTGTTGTGGAATTTAAGGCTAATTATCTACTCCAGAGACTGAGAAACATCATTGCTAATTATATGCCATAATATAGGTTGTGTTGAAGGGTTTAAACCTGATTGCCTGCACGAAGCACCGAAAAATATTTTTGCTACTAATCGTACCATATTCTATAAATTATGACGTGGGATTTAAAGTCAATTGCCTACTCCAGGATCCGAGATTTTGGTGGTACATCCTTTGTGAGAGTCTTTCTAAAATTCTCTAGCCATCATATTTTATAGGAAGCATGCTTTTGTTTACCAGAATAATGTACAGCAATTTCAGTGTATGTAGTGCTATATAATATATTAAAAGACGCTTTAAAGAAATAAACTCTCATGGACTGTAATATATAGAGGCTCTTTTCTCAGTTCTTCTACACAAACCAATATAGGTACTTACACCATTTTCAATATTAAACATTCTATAATAAACAACAGTAGCATATTTTAGTTTCAAGGCATTCTAAAAGTAATATGTACGGAAGTGAAAGCGCGCGCAGACAGTCAGACGGACAGAATTCATTAACACTTTTCAATTAAATTAAATTTTGTTAAAAATTTTAATATAGAAAAAGAAAGAAAGAAAAGGAGGCATTCTGCCAAAAACTTGCATCTACATCACGGAATGGACGATTATTCTACGGTGTGGATTCGGATGGCGGGAAAATTGCTGTCAGTAATCTGCCATTCCACAACTCTTGACTTTCGCTGAATCAGCATAGTTGCTCTGCATCAAAGCGCGGAACTAAGTAGGCCGGCAAAGAGGAATTTGGCAGCAGGTGCTGCGAGGGAATTTTTTAATTAGCGAGAAAAGATGGAAATCTTGTTTCTCTGTTAAACGAATTTTAGACACGCTCAAAGCAGATTCACCGAAAATAGATTGGAACAGATGCCTCTTTAAAAAAAGCCTCCATTTAGTTTCAAATGGAAAACAGTTAAAATATTGTGATTGAAGAAAGCTTGATTTAATGTTCCATGTTGCAAATGATAAAGTCTAAATTAGGGCATGTTGCCTGAAAAATATTTTTGAACGATATTTAAAATACACAACACAAACAATCTGCTTTCATACTGGAGATTTAGTGTATTATTTTGCTTTCACTGGTACTTTTCATGCTAGGGATAAACAGAATTAGGCTCAGAAGATGCTCTGTCATTTTGCGCAAAGAAAATAATAATTTTAAAAATGTGTAATTATTATTATTTTTTCCCCCTAATGAGTGACCAATATCTTTCTTTAAAAGAAAAAAAAGAAAAAAACCAATTATTGTGATTTATTGCAATTTATATTATATGCTTAAAACCTTATACTGCTTACTTTTCACCATCAGTACTTCTGTGCATTTAACTGAAATTTTATATCATAATTTTATATCATATCTATGAACGAATAGAAATGTACTTTTAGAGAAAAAAGGCAAAGAGCTGAAAGCTGACAGATTTTCTGATCATTCATAACGAGGAAGGATATATTTTTACTCCTCTCCTTCCTCTGAGATTTTGTAATGTTGTTTCTCGACATGTATAAACTTCTCCGAGAGAAAAGGTCAGAATTCCGCATTCGTATATGCCTTTCTCTTTGTGCATATATGTATGTACATCCTGGGAAAAAAAAAAAAAAAAAAAAAAAAAAAAATATATATATATATATATATATATATATATATATATATATTTTTTTTTTTTGCCTAACTAGCAGGCTTTGCCCGCTTTACTGGTCACTAAATTTAAAGGAAACTCTTTTCTATATAGCTTTATAAATATAAAATAAAATAAAATACTGAAATTGCTCCAAAGCTGGCTTCAGGTCCCTGCTGCCTTCGGTAGCGATTTGGTCATCCGCTGAAACTCGGCCGTCTGTCCCTATTACCTGCGACAATGGTTTACCAATGAGCTTCCATTTAGGTGCTTATTATATAACAGTTTCGAAATAGGTAGTATCGAAAAAATTGGAGTATCCCTTTCATATTTGAATCCCAGTTATATGTGAACAACACTATACGTGGTGCACATAATATTTGCTTTTACGTTATTTCCTATGTTTATTTTGTTTATCCAATCAACCATAAAATGACAGCAATTTCACGCCAAATATTACAATATGTTATGACCGACTACGTCTGCCGCATGAGACAATTAATTTTTTGTGGTTATATATAATTCATGGTTTGTAAACCTGATTATAGTACATTCTTAATATAGTTCTCTTTGGCGACGTTTGAATTTTTGTCACCATTTTAGACTTAATCCCTTGTAACAATCCGCGATTGTAATGAAATGCTCGCCCTCTGGTGGGCTAAGGTGAAATTATCATACCACTGATAGCTTTCACGCTGAAACAATGATAGAACAACAAGAAAGCACAATAATAAAAACACGTGGCAATATTTACTAACAACTGCAGTTGAGAAAGCGTCATCTATCGATCATTACAAACGCGGATATGCTATGAGCGCTATTTCTGCCGTATTTTAGACAACTAATCTTTTTATTTTTATATTTATATCCGTTAAATATATTTTTATTTTTATTTATTTATTTAAATATTAATTTGAATTAATCAAATATTTCTGTTCGAGAGCGTGCAAATGCAGTAACACACAGAGGCTCATTTGTTTGTATGATAAATTAGCACAGTGATTATTATATAAGAAAATAAATAAATAGGTAAACATTATCGTGCTACACAACTTTATTATGTCGCCCCATTGGCGGCTTTTGAATTTTTGTCGCCATATTAGCGATGGATTTTTTTTTTTTTTTTTTTTTTTTTTTTATGAAAAGGGGAAGACTATTTTGCTAATAATTTTATTAGACACAATTTTGTTTACACAAAAGAATCCTTCATATTCTGCTTATATTTTTAATGGCTTTTAGGTTTAAAATAGTACTTGTTGAAATAAATTTGCTATCTTTAAAACTGCATTTTTTCTGTAAACTTTTTATAAAAATAAATCATTTATGTTTTTATATTTTTTATGCGCCACTTAGATTAAAATGGCTGTTGCTATATTAAACGTCTTGTCGAAAAACGTTCGGTGTACTTCAACACCAAAATAAAAAAAATCGCCCTGCAGGATCTATTAAGGAAATTGATAAAATAAAAATATGTTTCATAGAGTTTAAATAAACTATTTGAAAAAACCTTTAAAGCCCAAATTCTTAATGTATCGTATCACATAAATCTTTTCAAAGTTAGAATAAAATTTAATTTGAGAAAAAAAAGTAACTTTTTTATTTATTAACCAAAACAATTGATGAAATTTGAAATGCAAGTTGGTCTGGTGGGGTATAGGCTGTGTATTATATTTTTGTGTTCGTGAGAAGAAATTAAAAAAAAAAAAAAAAAAAAAAAAAATTGAAAACTGCAATTTTTATTCGCACTTCAAAAACGTGTGATTTAATGTGAAGCAGATTTTTTTTTTTTTTTTTCTCTTAACGGTTTCCATACAACCTTCTGCTGTTGCCACTTAAAATTCATACTTTAGTTAATTTTATCGTATTTGGATATATCGAGACTATACTCGGAAATTGCTGAGAGTGTATATCCTTTTGTGTTAGATTTTTTTCATATAAGACTCTATAAAAGTGCACAGTGTGGTGTTCATATAGTTTGCCGACAGTATACAGGTCTACCCAAAGTTAAGCTAAACTTTCTATTCCATTGAAGGTAATTAATAGAAGTTCTTTGCTACATTTTCGAACACTGGCTCGACGAACACTGCTCAAGAAGGAAAAAATAATTATTCATACCCATACTGTAAACAAAGACTTTTTTTTTTTTTTTTTTTTTTTTTTTTTTTGTATTTTTAACACTAGTTTTTTGTATAATATCATGTTTTTAAGTGTTCTGAATTTGAAAATCCAATTTTTAGCGGTTGATCTGTTTGTATGTACATCAGTTATCAACATAACGTAAAAGCAAATAACTACAGGAAATTCAAATTTGGTATTTTGAAGTTTGTATTAAGTTGCCACTTGAAAAGTTTGATCAAGATTGACAAGTTTCAAGGCAAATTAATAACAGCTTTGAATTTTTTTTTTTTTTTTTTTTTTTTTTTTAATAAATATAAGCATTTCTAATTAAATTGGAAGTTGAAGTCGGTGGTACCCCCCCCCCCCCTTCCCCTTTACACAGAGATGTATGTCAAACAAAACTGTTTTTAAAATTATTTTAGATTATTTTCAAAATAGATTGAACTTTATTATCTTTCCTTATCTATCTTACTACATAATCTGTAATCTGTCTTTATAGTATTGAAATGCGAGATAAGAGAGAGTCGTATGAGTGACACACCACATTTTTTTTTCTTTCACTTTTATATTTTTTCTTTTTTTTTACTTTCTTCTATATGTAATATAGAGAAAGTATTGGATTCGCGAAAATTTTCGACCTCCGTTTTTTGACGGATCTACACGTTTTGGGATGTCCTGAACACGAATTGATAGTTTTTAAAAAATGTCTGTCTGTCTGTCTGTGTGTGTGTCTGTGTGTCTGTCTGTATCATTTTTTTGTGGACGCTGTATCTCACGAACATATGAATGAAATTTAACCAAACTTGGTATTTAGTTGCACCCTGACATGAACTGGTGCCCATTAGATTTGGGGATCAATAGCTCAACAGGTGGCGCTGTAATCGCATTTTATGCAAATTTTTAACATGGCAGCATAGGACAAAATTCCGTATAAATGGGCATAATGAGAGTTATTTTAAACTTGTGATTGTAAAATTAATTTGAATTATTGATGATAGTAGTAGTTAACTAGGAAAAAAAATTTGTGCATGGGGGGGCATCGGTTCCCCCCCTGGGGGGAAGTACCCCCCCGGGGGGTTAAATTTTGAAGATGGGTATCATTCGAAAGATCTCGTCAATACCTTTAAAACGAATGGTTGAACCATAAATCTGTGATAATTTAAAACAAAGTTATCGATTTTTTTTTTACTTTTAACAAAAAAAAAAAAAAAAACTTAGAAAAAAATTCGATTTTTTTTTTTTTTTAATTATTGTTAGTGATTGAATATGTATTAATTTTCACAAAAAAAAAAAAAAAGGGAAAAAAAAAATTTTTTTTTTTTTTTTTTTTTTTTTTTTTTTTTAATATTGTTACTGATTGAATATGTATAGGAAAATATAGAAGAAAGTCTTGTGGTGGCCACAACATACTAGTTTTTTATTAGCATTTTCCAACAAGGTTGAAAATTGTTAATGACTTCGGTTTGTCTTTCTGTCTCTCCGCGCTCTAACTCCCGTAAATATTTATGGAATTTCTTGAAACTGATATATGTTATTCAAGTTCACTATCGGATGTTCCCTATTAAAAATGGAGTGCGTACCTCTACTAGTTTATGTACAGGGACACCCGAAAGAATTTTAAAGCAGGGGTGACCAACCCATGGCCCGCATGCGGCCGCCGCGCCGTGTAGTTTTTTGCGGCCCGCGAGGAGGGCCATATCACACGAGAGACTTTCGTTCAGCATTTTACTAAACACAGCATTATACCCAACATACTCAGCCTGATTTTGTTCAAGGACAGCAAGTTTTCGGATGATCAACTTTTACGAAACCGTTTAGAAAATGCTGAGTATGTTGAGCGTGCTGATCAAAATTGACCAACAGGAGGAATAAACAGGATTTTTTCCTGGAATATCTTTAGAGAAGGGAATACATCACGCTATCAATTCGGGGGAACCCTACGGACAGCTGACCGGTTTCTCGGGCGCAGTGTCCGCCATTTTCTATCCCGTCTGGGAAAGTGTTGGCGGTAGAAAAAGCTAGGTTACCTGATTAGTGTTGTTATCGCCATTAAACTTCTATACAGATCAAGTGAGCTAGAACTTCTTATCAGGAAACAGTTGGCGATTTTAAGAACATCGCCAACATTCTCAAAACTGTAACCCTTCACGTTAAAAGAAATGTAATATTAAAGTTAATTTTAAATGAATTTAAAGCAATAACTTAAAAAAACAGTACATTCATATTAAATTTGTCAAACAACTTTGAAAATAAAATGAAATAATTTGAAAATAAGGGAATCTTACGCTACAAAGTTGTGCCTCTGCTTCGGGTATCCACGAGTTACATCTGCAATTTATAATCCACTTTTTCCTTCTTTCTCGATTAGAAGAAAATATAAACAGGCGGTGCCCTTTTCTGGAGTTATTCGTGCAATTTATTGCAGAAAACCACCAATAATAAATAGTCAGCCGGTCTTGTGGGATAGAAAATGGCGGATGCGTCAGCCTGTCTATGTAGTTCTAGTTCAGCATAGTGAACATATTGCGTATAATGTTGTGTTGAGTATATATGCTCCCGTGTGATATGGCCATAACGATATCTAAGGTTTGACAGCTTCAGTTCACAGATTAAAAATTAATTCATTCATTCTGATTTTTCGAAGCAAAAATACCTTTCAACGAGTACGGTAGCTAAAGAATCACACTGTTGTAGTGAAGTATTATTAGATTTATGGTTAATTCTTTTTATTGTAGTGGTTAGTGCTCATATCGCAAAGAATATTAAACGTGTGAATTCTATGTTTCAGAATAATGCTTTTTTAATATTTTATCAAATTTTCAGCAAGTTTTACAAAATTTTATAGAAATCCATTCTAGTTATAAGCAAGAAACTTGCCAAAAACAATTAGCAATTTAATATATGTATCCGCCTAAATAATTGCGCGATTTCCGTACCAAAACATACAAATATTGTACATAGTATATCAACAATATATTAAAGTTACAAGTCAGCTGTAGCTTTTTATGATAAGAGTGATTGAAAGTATTTTCGCTCTTCTTCAATTTGTGGTTAGTCCCCTAATTGCTCTCTGGTCTAAATCATCAGTGGAAACAATTAGTTTTTAAATGTTCTTTGCATGTGTGAAGTGTTAAGCTATTTCGTCTAGTACTTTTTAGAAAATCTAAAAAATGTCACAATAAAGGAAAATTCCTAATAATCTGATCAGTCACTGTACATGTATGATTCTTAGGTTCTATTGTTAATTTATGAATTAAAATAATTTAGATTAATGTATTCTGCTCTGAATCTTCATTCCTGCCCTCCCCCCAAAGAAGTATATATATACAATACATGATTCACACACTCACAAACATATATACACTTATATACATAGGGTGCGGCCCGTCTGAATAAAACAGATTTCCAATGCGGCCCACCAAGTGTTTTGGATTGGACAGGCCAGTTCTAAAGCATTGTGTTCCATGGGAGGTATTTCTATAAAGCATCTTTTAATACCTTTACTGTACACAAATCTTAATGAAATTGGAATATGTTATTCAAGTTCACTATCGGATGTTTCTTATGTAAAATGGAGTAAATACCAGCACTGGTTTGTGTACAGGGACACCCGAAAGTATTCCAAAGCATTGTGTTCTATGAGAGGTATTTCTATAAAGCATCTTTTAATACCTTTACTGTACACAAATCTTAATGAAATTGAAATATGTTATTCAAGTTCACTATCGGATGCTTCTTATGTAAAATGGAGTAAATACCAGCACTGGTTTGTGTACAGAGACACCCGAAAGTATTCTAAAGCATTGCATTCTACGACAGGTATTTCTATACACCAAATTTTCATATCTTTACTTTGCAGAAAGCTTAATGAAATTGAATTGTGTTATTCATACGCACAAAATAATGCTTGCTATAGAATATTGTGTGATGAGCATTAGATTTAAAGGGACACTCAAAAATATTTAGTTTCTTTAAGAGATATTAATAAAAATTTGCTGAATTGCACTTTCGTTTAGATTAATCGTTTTTAACGCTTTCAAACAATTTTTAAGTGTGAAAATGATTTCAATTTGTGCATTTGTCTGTCCGATTGTTTATCTTTCTATCTGTCTTTCTCCCGCCCCAGCGTCCGTTGATATTTTCAAAATTTTTAAAAAATGTTATATATTAGTCAAGTTCACTATGTTATATTTTCTATATAAAATGGCATTAATATGTTCAGTACAACTAGTTTATGTACAGGGACAACCAAAACAAAATTCCAATACATTGCGTTTTAAGTGATACACATTTAAAAATCACATTTAAATATCTTTCTACTGTAAAAATCCTTTAAAAAAATGTATTGTTAATATTGTAACATAATATTTTGTAATATGATTAACTTTCAGATTTACAGGGCTACACTAAAATATTCAGATTCATTCAGGGCTGCAATTATAATCTAACAGCTGAATTTTCTTTTGTGTTAATAAACCTTTTTAACACTTTCCAACAATGTCTAAGAGAGATTTTAAATTCAATTAGTCTATCTGTGTGTTTTTCAGTGCTTCTGTCTGTCTGTTGTGTGATAACGTGGGCAAAGAATATTGAAAGCCATATGATACAACAAATACATGCAGTTGGAAAGTGTTAATAATCAATGCGTACTGCATGATTTTTCGTTCTTGTTTTATGTATATATGGGTGAAAATGCGCTTTTTCTTATGTGAGCCGAAAGTAACATCATAGACAGATAAATCTTTTTCTCTCATGTAAAATAGATAACGCATCTTACGCCTATTGTTACTTCTGGTTGGTTCAGTTTTCTAGCAGCAGTACAATGCAAGCAGAAAAATTCGTTTTACAGGCAAGTTCATGAAATGAAATTTATATTTTGTTTATTCTAGCGATTGGGTTTTGCAATAAAAATTACAAACTTTCAGTGATTCAATAAAAATTATTTTAAAAGCAAAAAGCGAATTTATTTCTCGAAAAAAAATGTAAATAAATGAAATAAAATTTAGAATAAATTTTAATATCGTAGATTTTCACCAACTGGAATTTATTTTATTTTATTTATGTAAAATAATGTATAAACATATAATTCTTCTTCCAAATGTAATTCGGACCATTTTTTACTTTCTGGGCATTACAGAGTAAGGAAAGTATTGTAATCATGAAAAAATTAGACTATGAGATTTTCGTGTATCTATACGTTTTATGATCTCTCCAATTCAATTTTTTTTTTCTATTTTTACTGTGAAAGGGTATGTATGTGTGAGTGAATGTGTACGTATGTATATGTCTGTGTATGTGTGTCTATGTGTATGTGTGTCTATGTGTGTGTGTGTGTAGGTGTCACGACAATATCTAATTGCTTTGACCAATTGAGCTAAAAATTATAGATATGTTACGGTCACGTCACACGAACTGTATAAATTTTGTTAAATCTAGCCTTATAGACTTTTTTTTTTAAGTATAGAAAGAAAAATTCTTTATCATTATGAAATCATGATCTATGGACTAAATTGTTTACGATGTGATAGCGTCTAAGCCCCATATTCGATTAACTAACATGGAGAGGTCACGACATGGGAAATCTAGTTCGGTACGAACTTGCGCAGAAATATAGCATATACTAAAAATGTAACAATATATTAAAGCAGTAACGCGCACTAACCAAAAAATCTTGAGAAAGAGCTTTTAAAGTTTCAGAAATTGCTTAAATACAAGTTATTTAAAAAAGAATTCACAATCCAGAGGCCTACATGGTAGCGTACGCAGCGTCAGTCTGAGGGTAACCGGTTCGATGCTACTTCTGAGTCATTTTTCTTTTTTAAATAATGTATTTAGCAAAACATTTTATATATTTTTACTTTATTCTGTAATTTTTTTTTTTTTTTTTTTTTTTTTTTTAAGCTAAAACATATATATATTTATAAAGAAAATATTGTATAGAAAATTATAAACATTGCAAACAAAAACATATAATTCTAACACCTACAAATTTTTTAATTCATGAAATTAAATAATTATCCTTTAATAAAAGTTCAAATTTTGTGGATTTAATTATTCATAAGATAATCTATATAATACTTCTCTAACGGGAATCAGTTATCATTAAATTTTGTCGAAATTATACCATAGAGATGTAGTTACTAAAATACGCGAGGATAAAAAATAATATTTATAAATGGATAGTATTTAAGCACGCGAACTCAGCTGAGGGATCTAATAAGAAAAAATGACGACATTTGTTCGATGAGATTATTTTATGGAAAAATATATTTTTAAAAGAGTTGCATCTTCAGAATCTTTGCAATCGTCATTTTAAACCCAGCAATACTTTAAAGATATATACAGAATATGAATTATTATCATAAATTGACTAAGAAAAGCAATCATAAAAAGTATAATCAAAATAGGAGTTATTTTTTTATTTATTATTATTATTATTATCATTATTATTTTACAAAAAAAAATTATTCAAAAATATATAAATAATAATTATAAGATAAAAAAAAACTTTTTCTGTGCCATGTTTTAAATTTTCTGATGAATCATAGAGCTCTTATCAATGTGCATAAAATTTTTAAAGTGATAATGACGTCAATTTTTGTGAGATGAGATGCATAATTTAACTTTTTATAATTACTTTCTTCTATATTCAATAGAAGAAAGTATTGGATTCGTAAACATTTTCGACCTCGGGTTTTTGATGGATTTACACGTTTTGAGAGCTGTAGAACACGATTTGACCATTTTTAGAAAATGTCTGTCTGTCTGTCTGTCTGTCCGTCTGTCTGTCTGTCTGTCTGTGTGTGTGTGTGTGACAAACTTTTGTGGCAACTGTATCTCAGGAACTACTGCAAATAATTTCATACAAACTGGTATGTGGTTGCACCTTGACATAAATTAGTGCCTATCAACATTTGGTAAAAATTGTCTGACAGGTTTACGTTGCCATCATGCTTTTTCTAAATTTTTAACATGGTGATATAGGACAAAATTTTGTATAAATGTGCATAAAGAGAATTATTTTTTAGTAATCATTATGAAATTTACAAGAATTATTTATAACAGAGACAGTCAACTGGGAAATTTTTTTGTATGTGTTGGATGGAACCTCGCCCCCCCCCCCCTGGGGGGAAAGTCCCCCCTCGAGGGGAGTAAATTTTCAAGATAGGTATCTTTCGAAAGGTCTCGTCAATACCTTTAAAACGAATGGTTAAACTATAAACCTGTGATAATTTAAAACAAAGTTATCGTTTTTTGTTTTTTTTTACTTTTAATGAAAAAAAAAACTTAGAAAAAAAAATCGTTTTTTTTTTTTTTTTTTTTTTTTTTTTTACGAAATTCAACCAAACTTGGTATTTAGTTGGCCCCTGACATAAACTGGTGCTGATTAGATTTGGGGATCAATTGCTCAACAGGTGGCGCTGTGATCGTATTTTTTCTAAATTTTTAACATGGCAGTATAGGACAAAATTTCGTATAAATGTACGTAATGAGAGTTATTCTTAACCTGTGATTGTAAAATTAATATGAATTATTGATAATAGTAGTAGTTAATTAGGAAAAAAATTGTGCATGTGGGGGCATCGCTTCCCCTCCCCCCCCCCACCCCCACCCCGCGGGAGAAGGGGGTAAATATTCTGTGAAAAAAGAAATTATAAGAAACGTTAAATTTATACTTCGTATTTTTTTATTGTGTGATTTTATTTTGTGGATGTTATCTTGTAACCATTCATATATTGAAAGAAAATTGTGTATTTTTCCCACCCGTGCACTGGCGGGTTGATTAAATGTATTTATTTTTATGTCGAACGAAAATGAACTCGTAATTTTTTTTTTTTTTTTTTTTTTTTTTTTTTTTGGCAACAATTATAGCTAATATTTTAATGGCTATTTTAACGCTATTAGGATTATTTTCATATTTTAATTAATTATAAGAAAACTAATCAAAAATTCGAAAATCGGACTTCGAAGTATTGTGTTGTCACCGGGCTCTGAGCTACTGTGAAAGTTTCAAATGTCTAGATAGTACAGTCGGTAACAAAAGTGTCCGAACACTAACAAAAATTCCTATGTAAAAAAAAATACACTTAAAACTGTTTAGTTAAATAAATCCTTATCGAATCATGTTCTTACACTGACTAAGAACAGGATTCGACAAGGATTTATTTAACAAAACCGTATGAAGTGTATTTTTTTTTACATAGGAATTTTTGCTAGTGTTCGGACACTTTTGTTACCGACTGTAGGGAAGTTAGTTAAAATTCGATTGCAAGATTTGTACCGGACAAACAAACAAACAAACAAGAATAGAAGTTAATAAAAACATGGTAAAAAGGTCATCGCTCACGTGGCAATAAAAATTTTAAAGTTTTCATGAAGTTCCTGTACTAAGACTGTACTACCTGAGGAAGTATGAACACTAGGTCGTACACTATGAATTTTATTTTGAAATTTTTCTTTGAATGATTTTAGTTTCACTATTATGCAAAAAAAATTTGGCTTCTGGTAAATTAAAATTTTAATAATGTGGGAAACCGGCATGATATCTATGAGTTTTTAATTTTAAAGGTAAAATAAGAAAGGAAATAAATTGCGAAAAATTCCCATTTGTTTGCTATTAATTATATACATTTTTAATTCATAAAAATTAAATAATTTACATATATTGAATGTTGAAATTTTGGATTTAATTATTCAAAATATTAATCATCCATCCTTAAAATCATTTATCCGCAGCTTTAATCTCTGCACACAATAAAAGAAGATGTATGTGCGTCCGTCGCTTTACAGGCAAATGGCTGATCGCAGAACTACAGAATTTTGCATAGAGGTCCGTTTTGGCCTCTTCTAATGTATCTCGAAGCCCAATTCCCGAATTTTTGATTAGATTTTTAAAATTAATTTAACATATTTAAATTTCTGAAATAATCAACTCTGGAGACAAAAGGCTTTGGGGACCTTATTTCAGATCCGAAGCGAGAACTTAAACGATTTCAATGCATTTTTCTTTCTTTTCCTCTAGTTTTTATTATTTATAAAGTAATTAAAAATATTTCTTGAAAATTCCTTAGTGACTAGCAAAATAGGCAAACCCTGCTAGTAGCAAAATAAATAAATGAATAAAATAAATAAATAAATAAAACTCTGAATAACAAGTAAAAAAATAAAGAAAAAGCAGACAAGAAAATTAAAATAACTAAAAAAACAGTCTGAAGTATAAGAAAGATAGCGGATGTACTATTTAAAATCTTGGTTTGAGCCTTCGGTTTCGGTTTTAATATATTTATTTTACATAACTGCTTTTGACTAGAAAATATTGAAGACAATATTTTAAGCTGAAATTTTATTTTATGCACAAAAACAGAAAAAAAAAAAAAAAAAAAAAAAAAAAAGTAAATCTTGAAGAAAAAAGTCTGTTGATAAATATTTAATATATATATATATATATATATATATATATATTCTTTACTGTTGCATAACCCTACCCACTGAATTTCCTATTTATTCTGTGCAACAAATCTTTCTTTAAAGTGTCAATTATTTTTTACTTTCCGAACGTATATGTGTAAAGAAAGTATTGTAATCATAATATAAATTAGGCTTTGAGATTTTGGTGTATGTATGCGTTTTGAGATACCTGAGTTCATTTTTGCTATTTTCATGATGATTTATGCATGTGTGTGTGTGTGTGTGTGTGTATGTATGTGAGTGAGCACGACACCGTCTAAATACTTTGTTCGAATGAGCCGAAAGTTGGTACGCATGTTATAGGCCACTGCAGCACGAATTCTATTAATTTTGGTAAATCTAACATTTAAAGTTTTTTTTTACAGGGACACAAACAAATATTCTTTATTATTATGGCCTGTGGGCGCAAATTATTTGAAGTGCAATAACGTTCAATTAAACAACATACTATAAGGGGGAAAACTCTCAAATTCCCTATAATAATTTTTTTTTCTTTTGTTTATTGAACACTTCTCTTATATTAATTTATTTAAACAGCCGTTAATTACTTAATGTTCGGAAAGCCGAGTGGAGTCACTCCAGTTTTTTAATTTATAAAAATAATGTTCGGAAAGTCGAGTCACCTTATAATTTTCATTGATTAAAAGTTTGGATAAGACATGTAGGACAAATTTTATACTACTACTTTTGGCAATTTTTTTCTAGTTTTTATTTTTATTTTTATTATTTTTAAATTTAGAAGCGAAGTTTTATTTGTGATAGTCATTTATTTGATAATTAACACCTTCAGCCGATGTCGAAGTTTTAATCAATCGAAACTTTTCAGCGATCGGAATTAAAACGGATATTACTAAATAGGATTCGATTTAACAGATGAAACAAAGCTTTCAAACTTAGGATTTTCACCTTAACAAAATTGGAATTTTATTATTTTTTAAATCCCCAATTATTTTACAGGTCAGTCAGCTGCATTCTTACGATATTTAATCAAGCTTCTCCGAATGGCAATCCTTTGCATATCCTGGCAACGATCTTTAAAATATCCACACCAAAGGAAATTACACCCGGCCCTACGCAATTTATTCTGAACTTTTCTCAACTCCACCCAACCCGTAATGGAAAAGAGAATTTAAGGAACTTGTGTGCGGCTCTGGAATTTAAGTGTAATTTCTTGTTTCCAGCGATATTTATTGAGAGCGGCGGCAAAATTGCAATAAAGCGCGAACATTTTCTTCACTTCGGAGAAAATGTTACGAACAGAACTTTCTGCCCCCTTTTAAAAAGGATAAGAAGAATAAAAAGGAGTTAAAGCTATACCACGAGCTTTGGCGTTAACAACAGGCCAGTTATTTCTGTTTTGGAATTTGCCCATAATTCGAATATTCGCCGGCAACGTTCGTCGAGTAGGATAAAAGACCCGCCTTTTACCACAAGAAAACCTAAATTGGCTTCTTATCCCTTTCTTTGGCGTTTGTCTCAATAAGATAAAAAGCTTATATAAATGTAATTAGATGTTTAATTTTATTTTTTCTTGTTACAAACCATCAGAATCTTATTTATTGTTAGAGAAATGGGGCGCTATGAAAATTTTTCAGGAAAATTTTTCTACCCTAAATTACTTTCAAAGTTAAGAAAGGGATTTATAACTTCATTAAAAGCTCCTATAAACACCTAGTGTTATGTTAGAGTTCTGTATCGATCTCGAATTTTTATTTCGTACCAGGACAAAATTAAAAATAAAACTATAGGTCAAAATAAAAGCAAAAAATCACGTCCAAACACAGTACCAAAAACCAGTGTTGTGCACGAATGCGTTCATTTGAATGCGTTCATGAGCATAGCTCAAAAATTTTGAGTTGAACTTCGTTCGTTTTTAACACTTTCCAACAAGGTTGAAAAGTGTTAATGACTTCGGTTTGTCTGTCTGTCTGTCTTTCCGCGCTCTAACTCCCGTAAATATTTATGGAATTTCTTGAAACTGATATATGTTATTCAAGTTCACTATCGGACGTTCCCTATTGAAAATGGAGTTTATACCTCTACTGGTTTGTGTACAGGGACACCCAAAAGTATTTTAAAGCATTGTGTTCTATGAGAGGTATTTCTATAAACCATATTTTCATACTTTTACTGTACACATATCTTAAAGAAATTGAAATATGTTATTCAAGTTCACTCTTTGATGTTTCCTGTATAAAATGGAGGAAATACAACCACCGGTTTATGTACAGAAACACTTAAAAGTATTCCAAAGCATTGCGTTCTATGAGATATATTTCTATAAATGAAATTTTAATAACAATACTTTCCACGAAGTTTTACGAAATTGAAATATGTTATTTACATGCACAAAAAAATGCTTTGCATAGAATATAGCATGATTAGCATTAGCTTTACAGGGTGACACAAAATATCCATTTATATTAAGAGCTATTAATAAAAAATTGCTAGAATTGTACTTTCGTTTACGTTAAGCGTTTTTAACACTTTCTAACATTTTTAAGTGTGAATATGATTTCATTTTGTGTATATGTCCATCTGTCTGTCTGTCTGCCCGCGCTCTAACTCCTGTACATATTTATAGAATTTCTCGAAACTGACATATTTTATTGAAGTTCACTATCGGATGTTCCATATTGAAAATGGAGTGAATATCTCTTCTGGTTTGTGTACAGGGACACCCAAAAGCATTCGAAAACATTGTGTTCTATGACTGTTATTTTTAGTAATATTTTCCCTATAGAATGTTCCCCATTTAAAATGACATTAATACGTCCTGTACAACTAGTTTGTTTACAGGGACAACAACAAAAAAAAAAAAAAAAAAAAAAAAAAATGCCGATGCATTACGTTTTAGGACAGAATTTTTTTAAAGTTATATTTAAAAATTTTTCTACTGTAAAAATCATAAAAATATTGAAATGTATTGTTAATATTCTAAAATAATGTTTTGTATAGAATATGATATGATTAACTTTCAGATTTACAGGGCTACACTAAAATATTCAGAGAGATCAAAAGCTGTAATTATAATATAATGGCTGCGTTTTCTTTTGCGTTAAGCCTTTTTAACACTTTCCAAAATGCCTAAGAGTAATTTTAAAATCAATTGGTCTATCTGTATATTTTTCAGTCCTTCTGTCTGTTGTGTAATAACGTAGGCAAAGAATATTAAAAGTTATTCGATACAACAATTACGTACAGTTGGAAAGTGTTACTAATCAATGCGTACTGATTCTTCTTTTTACTGATTCTTCTACATGATTCTTTTTTTTTGTTTAAATTATCAACTTGAGTTGAGCGAAATTTGTTTTTTTTTTCACGAATTTGAGCGTGAAAAAGCAATTCAAACTCAAACTCAAATATAAAAACGAAAGCAGAAGAAGAAAAGGACAGAAAAGAGAATAATTGTGCAAAATGGATCTCGGAAAAAATCGCACTTGGGAAAAAAAGGCACTGGTAAAAAGGGCACCTGGAAAAAAGGGCACAGGAAAAAAGGGCATTTTTACAATTTGCAATTTGCAATTTGCAAATCGCAAAAACAATAAACATCAAAGAATGTATTTAAAGAATTATTTTCATAATACATTTTTTGGCCAAGGTACATCTATATACATAAAATCGTTCTTCCTGACTGACTGACTGACTGAGTGAGGGGGTGATTCATCATCGCCCAGACCAAACCCTTAGACCTAGAAGCATGAAATTTTGTGACAATGTTCTTTCTATGACGTAGGCATCCACTAAGAAGCGATTTTACAAAATTCGCCCCCCAAGAGGGGGGGGAGGGGAGGCAAAACGGGATTTCACAAAATACTTCATTTCTCAAACAAAAAAACAGATACCCGTAAAATTTTTGCTTTAAAATATAGCTAATACAAATGTCTAAAAACCAATTTCTGGAATTTTCGAACTTCGGTCCCCAAGGAGGGCGGTGGGGCAAAACGTGATTTCACATGCGTAAAACGTGATTTCGCATTATCCTATATATCTCAAACAAAAAATTAGGTATACGTGAAATTTTTGCTCTAAAATATAGCTAATACAAATATCTAAAAACCGATTTCTGGAATTTTAGAAATTCAGCCCCAGGTGGGGCAGTAAGGGGGGGGGGGCTACGGGGCAAAAACAAATAGAAATGCAGTTAGAGGGCGTTCAAAATTGGTACAGATAGGCTTTAGAGGCCTGCAAGTCGAATGGGGATATTTTCCAAATGTAAAGTTATTAGAAGGGGCGGGGGGCAAAAAAATAAAACTAGAGTTAGATCGTTCAAAATTGGTATATAGAGGTTTTCGATACTTACAAATCGATTGCGGATATTTTCGAATTTGTAAAATTATTAGGAGGGGCGGGAATGGGGGTGGGGCGGAAAGGGGGGACTATGGGCAAAAACAAATAGAAATACAGTTAGGCTGTTCAAAATTGGTACAGATAGGTTTTAGAGGCCTGCAAGTCGAATGGAGATATTTTTGAAAGTGTAAAGTTATTAGGAGGGCAGGGAAAGGGCGAGGGGAGAGGGGGGGCAAAAAAATAAAAATAGAGTTAGATCGTTCAAAATTAATATATAGAGGTTTTCGATACTTACAAATCGATTGCGGATGTTTTCGAATTTGTAAAATTATTAGGAGGGACGGGAAGGGGGGTGGGGCGGAAAGGGGGGCTATGGGCAAAAACAAATAGAAATACAGTTAGGCTGTTCAAAATTGGTACAGGTAGGTTTTAGAGGCCTGCAAGTCGACTGGGGATAGTTTCGGGAGTGTAAAGTTATTAGGAAGACCGGGAAGGGGGGCGGAGGAGAAAAAAAATAGAGTTAGATCATTCAAAATTGGTACATAGAGGTTTTCGATACCTACAAATCGATTGCGGATATTTTCGAATTTTTAAAATTATTGGGAGGGGCGGGAAGGGTGGTGCGGACGGACAAAAAAATAAAAATAGAGATAGATCATTCAAAACCGGTGCATAGAGTTTTTTTATGCTTACAAATCGATTGCGGATATTTTCGAATTTGTAAAATTATTAGGATAGACGGGAGGGGGAAGCGAAGGGGGAAAATAATAGAAATAAGAGTTTGTGCATTTTGGGAATTTTTTCCGAAGGCAGTGAGAACCCGGTGCGATATTTTTCCTAATCAGATTTTGTTCCTCTTTTTTTTTTTTTTTTTCACGTGATAAAAATTAATGCAATTTTGAGAATTCAGTAATTATAGTGATTCATTTAAAAATAGGGACCAGCGAAGTGGGCGTTGCCTGCTAGTCTGCACATAAATTTATATGCAATTCTGTGTTGTAGTTCCTGAGATACAGTCCCCAAAATTTCTGTCACACACACACAGACAGACATTTCTAAAAATCGTCAAATCGTGTTCTGGACCTCTGAAAACGTGTAAATCCATCGAAAACCAGAAGTAGAAAATTTTTACGAATCCAATACTTTCTTCTATTGAATATAGAAGAAAGTAAAAAAGAGGAGGGGGAAAGAAATACAAAATTAGAATCTTGAAATTTACCAAATGTGCTAGCTTGTTTTAACATTGTATGTGTAGTTTTTTTTTTTTTTTTTTTTTTTTTTTTTGGGGGGGGGGGGGAGGGTTCCCTCTTATCTCCCGTTATGAAGCGTTTATAAAAAACGATGCATTCGTCTTTATCTGCATTTTCCAAAAAATCAAAGAAATCGCCTTTTATCAATAACCAATAGACATGAAATAATATCTTCTTTCTAACAATGAGCGATCTTTTTGTATAAGTTTCGTCTACAAAATACTACATAGTAAAAATAGTATTAGTCTCTCTCTCTCTCTCTCACTTTTTTAATAGTTTTTAAGATTTATTCAGTTTCTTCGGAAATATTAGCGAGAAAAAATGTGCAGTTTTTGTAAACTTCTCAAATATTCGTGGAATTACTGGATATCAAAATTTGAACATATTTATATGAAATCAATTTAAAAGGAGTTTATAGGACTGTCTAATAGTTTCAAATGCACGATTTTCTAACTCATGAACTTAATTTCTGCATATACACGAAAATTTTACTATATAGCAAGAAAAATATTATAGACTAGCAGGCTTTGCCCGCTTCGCTGGACATTAAACTTAAATGAGTTGTCAAAATCCCATTTATTAATAACCCAAGTTCTCGCTGTGATTGGTAGAGGTTTTCTCGCTCGCAAAGTGAGGAGTCTAGGTCTCCACTGTCTTCGGCACAACTTACCCACTTCTTACTTCCCCTTCCTCAGCGGGTGAGTTCGAAGTTTTGCAAAATCACACTAATGTACATAATGCGTACACTTAATCAAGATACAGTCTGGGTCCCCACTGCCTTAGGCACAACTTACCCACTTGTTACTTCCCCTTCCTCAGTGGGTGAGTTCGAAGTTTTGCAAAATCCCACTAACGTACATAATGCGTACACTTAATCAATATCCGCACACCAAAATTCGCCATTCTAAGATAATTCAAAGCGAATTCAAACGGAAAAACATGTTTTTACACATGTTTATTGGGAACGACTTCAGTATAAACCCACAACGATATTTGGCGATTTTTTTGTTGGCGATTATGGCTAAATCATAAATCTAAAAATCATAAATCATATATGATAAATGATAAAATCATAATCTAAATCATAAATCCAAAATAAGCAAAATATTAGGCTGCCATATTATATCGCAAACAGTCCAGAACGACACCGTTATCCTTCAAAACAACGCCAAAGAAAAATCGCCAAATTCAGCTGTGGGGTTATACAGAAGTTATACTGTTTATTGCCCTCCGACTCCGAGAAGGGGGGGGAGATTTCGAATTTCGTGAAATCCAGTTACAATAAGTGCCGGATGCAAACAAACAATTTACGCACCAAATTTCGTGACCACAGAAGTCTTTAATAGAAAATATAAATAAATAAGTACAAAATGCACAGCTTTAGTATGGGAACCCTTTGGTGACTTTAAATATTTTAAGCCATTTTTGCGATGAACTGAATTGGCTATCTCAATTGTGCAATCAAAGATCTTGGCGAGAAACGTCCGAGCTACTTCGGTTCCGAATTTCAAATTTTGCCAAAGGGATCCAATACTAAAGCTGTTCCATATCGAATCTAGGTTGAAAACGGAAAAAGGGTAAAATAAATTAGAAATATCTGACCTATATTTATAAATTTGGTACCAAATGAAAGAGGCAATTTTTCTGAATCCAGGGGTGCAAACAGTTTTTCGATGCGACAATTAGATATTAAAAAAATAACTAAAGTATGAAATTTAAGTGGCAACGGAAAAACGGAAAAAGGGGAAAATAAATTAGAAGTATCAGACCTATCGTTACAAATTCCGTACCAAATTAAAGAGATGATTTTTCTGAATCCTGGGGTGTAAACAGTTTTTCGATACGACAATTAGATGTTTTAAAATTAACTAAAGTATGAAACTCAGATGGCAAAACTTCATTTAAATCTTTTCATAATTTGTAGTGCGATTCACGCGAATGAAAAAAGGTCTTAAAAATTTATTTTTGCATTTTATTTTTCCATTCAAAGCGTTTTAGTGAAAAAATATTTATGGCGCATGCGCAGGCGTTTTTTACCCACAATTTAAACACTAATCAGAATTTTGAAAATTTCTATAGATATAATTTTAAGTTGGGTGAAGACCTAAGTTTCTGCCAAGCGCCGTTGAATTCCGTCCAGCCGTTCTCGAGTGATGCCCGGACAAACGTGTTTTAGTCTTTTACCCCCCAGGGGGGAACGGGGGAGAATTTCTGAAAAGTTGATGGATATAATTTTAAGTTGGGTGAATACCTAAATCCCTGCCAAGCGCCGTTGAATTCCGTTCAGCCGTTCTCAAGTGATGCCCGGACAAAAAAAGCGACATTCGGACACGATGACACACACACAGACACACACACACAGGCAAAATTTTCTGAAGTCATTTTCGGCTTTCATGGGGTGTAAAACGTGAAGATATCGCAAAATTTTTCGATTCCGACAAATTTACAGACAAAACTCTGATTTTATTAATATAGATGATTATTTTAATTTGTTTCAAAATTATATAGGCAAAACTTCTTATTTCAAACTATTTTTAATTTTAGAATGTATGCACAAGAAATATCAATTGAAAATGATCTGAAAGTGTTATATCTTGAACCTCAAATTAACAGCAATTTTACAATTAATTTTGAATAATAAAAAAAAATACAATTAAAATTTTAGATTTTTTTTTCTTCAACAAAAATATTAAAATATAGGGATGTGACTGACAAGGAAACAAACAAATAAATATATGTTGAAAAATTATGTGAAAAAAAAGGCAATAAAATAAAATACCGGAATTTGGATTGCAAAAGTATCATTATTACAGAAATTATATTATCTTTAAGAAATTTTTTCTTTTATTTAACCAATTAAGAAAAAAAAAATCCCTAACTTGACCATTTATAACCTTTAATTATGTAAACAATATATACATCATAAAATTCAATCTTCGATTTATAAAGCTCAAACTTTATTAAAAGTATATTACAGAACTAAAAATAAATCTTAATAAAAGCTTAAATCAGTTTAAAAAATAAAATAAAAAACTCATCCTTTTACATAGTAATATATATTGATAAAACTGAGGTATAAGTTTTTTGGCACAACAAATTAAACATGTTTATAAAATTTCTTGGAAATATTGCGAATAAATACATTTTATTTTAAATAACAATTAAGTGGTAAGTTTCCTTATACAGAAGGGTGAATTTCAGTAAATCTGTTGACCATTTTTGAAGAGGGGGATTTGTTTCGTGTTTTCGGCACAATTCGGACATTAGTAAGAGGAGCGCGAATATTTTTTGAGAGTAACCAAGTCGGTTTTCTCCGACAAAACGATGTACACAGCAACATTGTATTGGATTCAAAAGAAAAAAGCGTGAGAATATTTTGTTGCGTAGTACTCAGTACTTCAGCAGCAGACAACTTCCTGCATTCTACAATACTATTAAAATACTGTTACAATGAGAACATTACAATGCTTTACGCGGGTGCCACTATGCAAGACCACCCAGAGCCACAGGAGATGTACTACTGTAGACCTGCTAACTATGCTAGTTATCCGTAATGTTATTAAGCCCCGCCTTTTTTTCATACCAGAATAGTTGTAGAGCAATAGTCTTCTTATTTAATCGTGAGAACATATTGTTGAATATTATACTACAACCATTCTGGTGTGAAAAAAGGCGGGGCCTAATACCATTACGGATAAACTAGCATAATTAGCAGGTCTACCACTGTTACCCCCACAGCCCTGAAGCAGTGTGACAAATTGCTGCCCTCTCATAAAAGTACTGGACTCATTTCGCTGATAAAGACGATGCTAATCAGTGAAAGGATCTGTTATCACAGGACTATTGATATCTTGCTCTATAGTCCTGAGTCCATGTCCATAGATAGTCCATGTCCACTTTTTTCTTTTAAAAATAATGAGATTCCTGTTATTTGAAGAAGTGATTCTTTATACATGAAAATAATCTTTATTTTATAACTCTTTCATTGAAAGATAGCATCTTTAAAAATTAAAAGATTTAGACAAGAATTACTGGTTTAACGCATGTTACACATAGATTAAACAGAATAATAGTATATATTTTAATGTTTATTTATATTTTTAATACCAAAAATAAAAATACATTCAGATTATTGAGATAATTTCATATCAGAGATGTAGATTTTATATCAATGATTATATTTTACTTTTAACACTTTCTGGAAAATGCAAATAGTAATAATTAAAAATAAATAAAGGAAATAAAAAATAAGATAAAATAAATAAATAAAAATAGAACAATAATCCTCCTTATTACAACAAGCTATTTATAATCTAATTTAAATTCTCTTATTATTATTATTATTATTATTATTATTATTATTATTATTATTTTCTAAAATGAATGTATATATATCCACGAATGCATCCACAAAAATTCAAATATACAGTCGGTAACAAAAGTGTTCGAACACTAGCAAAAATTCCTATGTAAAAAATGTACACTTAATACTGTTTTGTTAAATAAATCCTTGTCGAATCATGTTCTTACACTGACTAAGAACAGGATTCGACAAGGATTTATTTAACAAAACCGTATGAAGTGTACCTTTTTACTTAGGAATTTTTGCTAGTGTTCGAACACTTTTGTTACCGACTGTACGTGCACTAAACTAAAGATTATTTTCTTTTTTTAAATGTATAGCTAGTTTTAAACTATCATTTATGATACTAGCAAACAGGATTTAATTATTGGGATTTAATATTATACTTTTAAATCTTTACATTTTTATTTATAATGATAGGCTCTCTTAAAACTTTTCTTAGATCACTCTTAGAACTTCCATAATTTTTCATAATAGGAGGTATTTCTCAAAAATTTGTGTTATTGAAATAGTATGGATTTGCTTGCATGAAAACTGAAATACAAAATTGACAACAGTATAATATCGTGGAAAACTGGTGCACGAAAAAATTACTGTAGCAAGGAAAAGGGTAGACTACTGGATAGGGCATTTAAGTCTTCAATCGTACCAGGTGATCAGCGGAATTTATCTTTCTTCTTATGAAAGGACTGGGTTAGAGTCCTGCGTGGTTCGAGTAAACTTGACTCGCAGCCGACCCGACCTGCAAAATGACTTTTGACCTTCAACCCGAACTGAATCCGCAGCTTCTGACCCACTATATTGTTAAAATTGTGTTATATAATAAAATGAATAAAAGTTCTATTACACAAACTACAATTATATTATTGAAGAAATCTTTCAGAAAATTAAATATTGCATAAAAATATTACAACAATGTATTTATCTAATTATATAAACAAACTTTTAGCTGTATTAAAACTTATCTCTAAGATATATTAAAAAAAAGTAACTGTCTCTAGCGTCAATTTTTTTTGTCTGCGACAGCATCTTCTCGCGGAGGGTAAAGTGCTCTGCATCATGAGAGGTATCAGTGTATTCCGACTGCTTCAAGGAAGGCATTTCAGCTGCTTAGAAATTTCTATCATTTTAATTAACGAAGTTCTTAAGAAAAACGTCGGGTTTATGAAGGTACTCTATTTACCACCGGAGGGAAAAGTTTCTCTTATAACGTTTTTTTTCAGTGTCTCTGACGTCACTTTCCTCAGGAAAATTAAAATGTGATCAATGGTGTAAATAAAAAAATTGAAATATTAGCATCTTTGAGATGCTCGAGAGAAGAAAAAAAATATTTAGAATAGCAAAACATGAAAATAACCGATATTTTAAAAACATTAAGTAAGGTAAAAATTTAATAAAAATGAAATGAAAATTGGTTTATATTTTTATTTTATTAGTTCTAGAGGCCTATTTCAGTCGGTACAGTTGTCGAATTTTTATAATACACTCTTAATTAGTGCTAAGGGCCTATTTCAGTCGGATTATTGAATGGGGATTTATTGAATGAAGTCCCCCCAAGGCCCAACTTTGACATGAGTCCCCCCCCTAGGCCCAACTTTGGCATGAGTCCCCCCCAAGGTACCCCTATTTCAGTCGGTACAGCGTTGTCGAATTTTTATAATACACTCTTAATAGTGCTAAGGGCCTATTTCAGTCGGTTTATTGAATGGGGATTTATTGAATGAAGTCCCCCCAAGGCACAACTTTGACATGAGTCCCCCCCCAGGCCCAACTTTGACATGAGTCCCCCCAAGGCCCAACTTTGACATGAGTCCCCCCAAGGCCCAACTTTGACATGAGTCCCCCCCAAGGCACAACTTTGACATGAGTCCCCCCCAGGCCTAACTTTGACATGAGTCCCCCCCAAGGTACAACTTTGACATGAGTCCCCCCAAGGCCCAACTTTGACATGAGTCCCCCCAAGGCCCAACTTTGACATGAGTCCCCCCCAAGGCACACCTTTGACATGAGTCCCCCCCAAGGCACACCTCACCCTCATTGGGAAAAAGAGAAAAAACGTTGTTTTGCGGCTATAAGACAGTTTGGACTTCCAACGTTATTTGTTACAATATCTGCAGCTGAAACACATTGGTTTGATTTAATGAAAACTTTATCATGGAATTTAGATCGTCACGAATTAACTAAAGAAGAATTTTTCGATATTAACAAGTTTAGCAGTAGGCCTCTGGCACTAAATTAAAATTTGTCAATGTCAGATTTTCATGTTTTAAATAATGAAATAATGTCGTGTCTGTATAATTTTTTTATTTTATTTATTTTGTATTATTAGTTAAGTTTATACTATTAGTTTAGTTTATATTATTAGTTTATATTTTAACGTTAGGCGAAAAAGATTTAGTAATGAATATAATAATTATGTTAAACAACGATTGGTATAAATTTAGAAGTTAAGCCCAGAATTTTTTTAAATGAAATTTACGAGACAACAACATAGATTACTTTATATAAAGATTTAGTTTTTTCACTCAAAATATATTTAAAATGATGGATCTTTACTATGACCAATTTAGTTAGTTTTAAATTTAGAAATGAAGAAACTCGCACGTTTTTCGCCAAGGAATTCATTTACGGAACCACAATAGCCATTTTAACTCTAGCCATGCATTAAATACAGAGAAAAAGGTACTTACGTATTAACGCCACCGCAGCTAGGTACAACTATAGTATCTCCCCACAACTGAATTTAGCGATTTTTCTTTGGCTCCGTTTTGAACGATAACGATGTCGTTCTGGACTCTTTGAGATATAATATGGCAGCCTGCATGCAGCTTATTTTGGATTTATGATTGTATGATTTAATGATTTACGATTTAGCTTATGATTTTATCATTTATGATTTTTAGATTTATGATTTAGTCATAATCGCCAAATATAAATCGCCAAATTCAGTTCTGGGGAGATACTATAGATGTTCACTCTGATAAATAATATTCCAAAAGATGTCTCGCTGTCCCCTTATGTCTCTTGTGTGCGAACAACAAGATTACTCTTTATTGGCGCATTAGCGCAACTTCTGCTGCGGTGGCGTTAATACGTAAGTACCGAGAAAAATTATATAATAAAATTCACAACCCATTTTTGTTTTTTAAGCATTGATGTAAAACTTTGCAGAAAACAGAATTTAATTTATTACAACAGGGCTTTTTTTTTTTTTTTTTTTTTTTGTCTATTTTTCCATGTAATGGAATGAAGTAACTGCATTGCTAAAATATTTTAGTTACCCTAATACAAGACCTCACTGCCAGATTTTAAATTTTACATTTATTTTGACGATGACTTAAATTATCTATCTCAGTTATGCATGTCAAGATTTTTGCGGGAAAAGTCTAAGCTACTTCGGTGCCAAATTTAAAATTTCGCCAAGAGGTTAAACTGTTCCATTGCTTTAGCACATTTTTTTTTTTTTTTTTTTTTTCAATTTTTTTTTTTCAATTTTTTAACTTAATTCGGTACAACTATAGTATTTCCCCTCAGCTGAATTTGGCGATTTTTCTTTGGCGCCGATTTGAACGATAACGATGTCGTTCTGGATTTTTTGCGATGTAATATGGCAGCCTACATGCTATTTATTTTGGATTTGTGATTTTATGATTTATAATTTAGCTTACGGTTTTATCATTTACGCTATATGATTTATGATTTTTAGGTTTATGATTTAACCATAACCGCCAACGAAAAATCGCCAAATTCAGCTGAGGGGAAATACTATAGTTGTTCCCTTAATTCAAGAGAGAAAAAAAGAAGAACAATTTTTATTTGAGCTAAATATACAAAATATCTCCAGGTAAAATATTATCCGTACTAATAGAAAGAAAATGGCTAAAGTAGTTTTTCCTGTGTCTTTGATGTCTCTATAAATTAAATTAAATTATATTATCCACTATCATTATATTTCATTCTCCACACGCATTTTTTATTTTCTAAATTCAATATTATATAATATATATGTAAAAAAATCAAGGTGTAACCAGTACACATCCACAAGTTGTAGCCAACAAATATTTAGAAGCCAATCATTAACACAAGTTCAGGAGATATCGCCAACAACTATTAAGATGTCATGTTCAATATATACCAGTAGATATCGCCAACAATAATAATTATTCAGAATATATCGCCAACAAGTATTCAGGAGCCATCATGAATACTTATTCAGAAAATATTGTCAACAAACATTCAAAAACCATCCAATTTATGAATGGTGATGGTCTATTTTGAATACTCCAAATCGGCAATTCGTTTTTACAATATAATCAAGGATGAATTTTTCGCTTATCAGTAGGTTTCGAAAAGTGTGATTTTTTTTCCCCCGATTTAACTTAGTATTTAATATAGTTTAAAAAATGGTAAAATCCGATATTGACGGGCATCTTGGCACATTCATGGCGACAATGTAAAATCGCTATCTGAAAGAAATTGTCCTGTCGTACAACTACTAATGAAATGTTTAAAATAATTGCAATAATCACATAATATATTTAATTTCAATAGATCTGACTAAATCATATTCTAGGAAAAATGCACTTTAAAAAGTTGCATCTTTACTGTTGTAAGCACCATTTTAAACCTTGTTGTACATTAGAAATAAATGCAGAGTGTTACATATTGCCCTAAATCAGCTAAAAAAAAAATTATTAGTAAAAAATATAGGCATTAGAAAAAATAAGTTCATAATTTCTTTAATCAAGCAATAATACCCGAAAAATTCATCGTCCAACAATGACAAAAATGTAACAAGCGGAACGTATACCAAAGCTGTAGCGCTAAATCGTTTAGATAAGAATTTCTCTCTGTTCTAAACAGTTAGTGCTATCGTTGTTTATTTTGTGTGTCTAGCTGTTTAACATATGTTTACTCTCAAAATAATGGCAAATTGTTATTAGACTGTCGAACGTTAAGACAGATTTTTCACATATTTTAAACGATATAATATTAAATATTGTGTATTTCAATGTGATATCATATATGGTGGATTTCTATAATATTGTTCAACTTTTCTCTTGTGTTATGTATTATTAATAAATATTCCAATTCAATGAAAGGCAAAGTTGCGAATAGTCGGGCAAAATCCAGCAAGGGTTAATGAGCGAAGCAAGTCGGGGTGAGGGAAAGCCTTCCTCGGGGGTTGGTGAGCGGAGCGAGCAGGGGGCAGAGCCCCCTAGTATTTAAAAAAATCACTGTTCCAAGTATTTTGACAGTGAAATAAGGAAGTAAATATAGATTGAAAAAAAAAATAGTTTTCCATATAAAGCTTTAAACGTTAAGAATTAATATTTAGGTAAATGTAATTAAATTCATGTTATGAGTCATGTCTTTAAATTACTAGGAAGTAAGACAATGTCATCCAATCTCTGCATTTAAAAGTTTAGATTCATAAGTAAAGCATAAAACAATCCTCGAAAAAACATTTTGCGAATAAAAATTAATGTAAATTTTACCTGCACCCGACCCGCAAAGCGGGCAATAAGCGATTACTTGACCCAATGCGTTTCTCTCTTGGGAGAAATGCGTCCCTATGCGTCGTCTCTTGCGATTAATCTTTTGCGGCGCAGGGTAATTCGGATCATTTAAATTACACTGCCACCGGAATTTACGAACAAAATTAAAATAAAAGAAATTTTAAAATTTTCAGGTTAATAAAAAAGGGCCTTTTCTGCTATGTTATAAATATAAATTTTTGCCAAAAAATTTCCGGGATGAGTTTTTGCACTTGAGAATTAACATTAGGTGTTCCATCAGCGGGAACACTGCGACTGAAAGGGTTAAAAGGGTAGAAAGTATTGCTACCAAGAATATAAAAATTTTCCACAAAGGAATAAAATCCATATGAGTTTGAGTTTGAGTTTGAGTTGCTTTTCCCGCTCAAATTCATGAGAAAACGAACTTCGCTCAGCTCAAGTTCAAAACTTAAACAACGAGCGAAATTCAACTCATAACTCAAAATTTTTTAGTTAAACTCATGAACGCGATCCTGCACCACACTGATTCAAAACAACGGAACCTCTAAATGATGGAATTTGTCTCCTATGAATAAGTTCTCATGCACATAAAAAAAAAGTATTGCAAATTTTAGAATAAAAAAACCACACAAAAACAGTGGGTACACTATTCAGAAGTGTTCGCTAAATAAAGTTTTACTACAATTAAATTAATAAGTTATAATTAAGAGTTATAAGTTTAATTAAGCATTAAATAAAGAATAATTTTCATGGTAATTGCTAATTTTAAAAAATGTAAATTACCTATGAAATTGTTCACAGAGGTTAAGATCCATTTAGAAAAGAAAAGAAAAAAAATCTGGTGTGTCACTCACACGACTTTCTCTTACTCTGAAATTTAATACTATAAATACAGGTTGGAGATTAAGAGGTAAGATAGCGAGCACTGTTATATAAACCAATGATAACAATTCAAATTAGGCTTCGGAAGAGTTTTATATGATAATTAGTTCCGTTTGAGTGGGGCTGCCGCCCCCCTCAACCACCCGTTTCATTAATGCACCTACATTTATATAGAATTTAATTCGGTTATTAAAAAGTAATTCTGTTTTTAAAAAATAATTTATTAAAATAATTTAAACAAATTATCTTTTATGATAATTCAGACGTTTTCCATATTAGAGAAGTAGTATAACACTAAAAATCCCCCAAAAAAATTTGAATTTATTCTCAATATTACATAAAAAAAAAAAAAAAAAAAAAAAAAATTGTTATAAATGAAAAAAATCGATACCTTTATTTTAAATTATCACAGACCGATGGTTCAACCATTCGTTTTAAAGGTATTGGCGAGCTCTTTTGAAAGATACCCATCATGAAAATTTACTCCCCTCGAGGGGGGACTTCCCCGCAGGGGGGAGGCGAGTCACCTACATACACAAAAATTTTTTACCAGTTGACTATCTCTATTACAAAAAATATATATTCGTTTCATTTGGTTTAGTGCAGTCTATAGATGTTAAACTCTACTTACCTGCAATTTCCCCCATAGACGTAATGCATTTGAATACTTTTGAGTGTCCCTGTACACGAACCATTTGCTTCATCTCAACGAAAAGCTTACTGTAGCATCCCTATATGATATACACATTTAGAATACCGAGTTTGGAACTTCTGCCATAATTTGTTTTTGAGATATGCTGATAACAGACAGACACGCAGACAGACATACACACAGACACACCCACAGACACACACAGACAGACATACACACAGATCAACCGCTAAAAACATGATTTTCGTATTCAGGAGACCTGAAAACGTGTAAATATACCAAAATCTCGCTTTCGAAAATTTGACCCAAAAACAATACTTTCTCGATCTTATGAGAGAAAGTAAAAAGTACTCAAAAATGAACTTTTAATGAGTTTCGCTCCTTATTATGTTCATTTTTTTCAGACAGGAGTTTGAGCGTGAACTAACTCGTTTTTTGTACGATGAACTTGAGTTTGAACTAGTTCGTTTTTTTCGTGAATTTGCAGAACACTGGTTCTGAGTTCTGATTGTTCACTGTACAGATACGTAATAGGTCTAGAATTAATCATTGCTTCAATTTCTAGAAAAACTGTTTCTAATTCTTTAAAAGAAAGAGAAGTTTTACCAATAATTTTCTTTAAGCAAGTTTTAATTGTACGTATCTGCCTTTCCCAGAAGCCTCCCCACCAAGGACTCCTTTCAACAATAAATTACCATTCTATACCTTTATAGGCTGACAAGTTTTTTACCTCAGGGTTTCAATTTGACTCCACTATTTTTTCAATTCACCTTTTGCCCTTTTAAAGGCTTTAGCATTCTGAGAATATATAACTGAACATAAACCTCTACGAGAAATAGTAAAACGTCTGAAACCTAATAAAAATGAATCTGCACTCATATCAACAACCAATTCCAAATGTACAGTTCTTGTAATTGCACAAGTAAAAATGAGTAAATAACATTTTTTACAGTCAATAGTAAAAAAGGGTCCAGCAAAGTCTACATCAGAAACATCAAAAGGGGATGTTCCTGAATTTTGTCAGGAGGTAGAGGAGCTACCACCTGATTACCAGCTTTCACGGAAAAACGTTTACAAATCAAACAGTTTTTTAGGACTGTTTTTACAAGCAGTCTGCATTTAAGAATCCAGAACTGTTCTCTTAGGTGGGTGAAAGTAGCATTTATACCCAAATGGCCCGTGAGCATCAAAAATGAGTAATTCAACTAATTTATCGTTGTTAGGAAGCAGCAGGAGGTGTTTGGCCTGCTCATCATTACTTGAAAACTACAAACGTCCCTTCAAACAGAAAAAGTTATTTTGGTTAAGTACACAATTCAAATTGTGAATTCGTGAATTTTTATTTATAGTACCATGGGAGAGAAGTTGCAGGATTTCACTCCCGAAATGCTCATGTTGAATTGTCTTGATCCAAGAATCAAAGGCTTCCTTAAGTTCTGAAGCACATATAGGCCCCGTCATTATTTTAGAGCCAGGCTTGGAATTGTGGGCAAACTTTCTTACCCAAGCTGTCACACGCAAAAGTCGAGAATTATTACTGCATTTATTTACTTCAATGATCTTTAACAGAGAATAATGATTAGTAAAACAGACTATTTACTGCTACAGCTCGTAACTCTTTAGAAATTAATTGTTCAACATTATTGTCATCAGATTGATGGATGAAAATTGGACCAGGCCACAAGTGAACGGGTTGAGACAACCACGGAGTGCCTATCCACCACAAGGAACTCGAAATAATATTTTTCGCTGTTTCACCTCTAGTAGTGAGATCTGCAGGATTCTCTGAGCCACTAAAAAATTCCAGCATTCCGGAAGGGAAAGTGATTGCACTTGAACCACTCGGTTGGCTATAAAAGGTTTCCAAACTTTGGATGAATTTTTCACCCAGTGAAGAACAATTTTTGAGTCACTCCAGAAATATATTTTTTGAGTAATGGCTGGAAAAATGCTCTGAATGTAATTTTCTAAACGAGCACCTACAAGTGCTGCCATTAATTCTAATCTGGCTAACGTTAAACTTTTTAGAGGAGCAACTTTACTTTTTGAAATCACAAAACTTATGTTAATTTTTCCTTCACTAGTTACATATTGGAAATATACTACAGCTCCGTACGCCTTAGTACTGGCGTCTACAAAAACATGAAGCGATATTTCACTAACATTTTCCATTGAAAAAAGCTTACGTTCGATGCTAAAATTTTCTAATTCAGAAAGTTCAGAACATCATGATCTCCATTTTTTTTCTAAATCATATGGTAAGTTTTTCTCCCATAGTCCTCTTTCCCACAATTCTTGAATAAGAATTTTAACTCTGATTACAAATGGACTAATTAGTCCACAAGGATCGAATATTTTGGAAATTATTCTCAATACATATCATTTGGTGATTCCAAGTTCCAAGGAATCCCCAACATCCCTTAAATCTAATTTAATTTTATCCTTATTTGCATCCCACTTTAATCCCAAAAATCCTTCTCCTTGCCCGAAATCCATATTTTTCTCATACCCGTTTTCACGCCAAAGTTGCTTCAATTTATCACAATTAGTTTTTAATTTCTTGAGTTTAAATCCAGCAGCGCGTAATATTTCTATTGCCAAAGTGGTTAACTCATAAGCATCCTGCGCAGTTTTAGCTCTATTGTACAAGTCGTCGACGCATAAAGAATTTAACATTTCATAACAAATAGGATAATCACCTTTATATTTTCCTACATGAAATTTCAAAACGCACGCAAATGGAGACCGGATTATCGGGTTCGTCCGGAAACCACAAAAATTTTAGATATTCTCTATTCTCTTCCGCAATTTCAATCATAAGGAAACCTTTCACTAGATCTCCAGAAAATGCAACTTGATTTTCCCGAAATTTAAGTATAACATCCAATAAATTTAGATATAGATTAACTCCCGATTCTAGAGAATCGTTTAAGGAATTTTCACTTTCATTTGCTTTGGAGCTGCAATCATAAGCCATCCGAACGCGAATAGTTTCTTTATCATTCCTTATTACTGCTCTGTGGGGCATATAATAACCTGAATTCATATCCTCATCAGTACATTTTCCTACAATATTACATTTCAATTGATCCGATACAATGTCCCTATACTGATAAAAAGTTTCAGGATTTTTATCCAATTTAATTTTTAATGAATTGAATCGCGACATCATAATTAGAGTCTAACTCTAAGGGGGACCTGTATTATCTTAGACATTAATCTACACACATACCGTCCCCCATTAAATTTTAAAGAATCCTCAAAATCCTTAATTAACTGATTATCCTTTTCCGATAGATTTTTGGTTTTATTCGGAAATTCTTCAATTTCCCAAAATAATCTCAAATCATTTAAAATAGCATTATTTACAATAATCATGTTTTCAGAACAACTACTTTCATTATCGTCCGCTCCTATAATCAGTGATCCAAATGCACTATTCAAAGTTGACAAATGTTTATTTATAGGTACCCTTTCCCCATAAATTAATTCCCAACAAACTTCGCCCCCTAAGAGGATGTTAATATTGTTATCCGAGCCATCTGAATCAGCCAACTTCAAATTCCGCTCATGCATTAAATCTTTTATTTTTGAATCTGGATATTTCACAGTAGCGCCCGTTATAGTGCGAGAAACAAACAATTCCTGAGTTTTTTGAAAAGAAGAATTTGTACTTTCCAATGTTACTTCAACAACTGGATAAACTTTATGATCTCACAAATCATAGTAAATAGACAAAAGTATGTTAGAGTTACAAGCTTATAAGGGATTTTTCACAAAAAAAGTACATTTGGAGTATGGTTGAAATAATTGGATCTTAAAATTAATTACGCAACATGTGAAAAACCCCTTAAGAAATTTCAACTTTTAGAAAATATCTAAAATCTAGCTCGTTCTTTTTCAAACAATTCACTTAATTTTTATTACCATGTTTTTATTAACTTCTATTCTTGTTTGTTTGTTTGTTTGTCCGGTACAAATCTTGCAATCTATTTTTAACTAACTTCCCTACTATGTAGACATTTGAAACTTTCACAGTAGCTCAGAACCCGGTGACAACACAATACTTCGAAGTCAGATTTTCGAATTTTCGAATAGTTTTCTTTTAATTAATTAAAATATGAAAATAATAAGCTCCCAATAGCAATAAAAATAGTCATTAAAATATTAGCTATAATTTAATTGTTTCCAAAAAAAAATTACGATTTCATTTTCTTTCGACATAAAAATAAATACATTTAATTAAACGTGAGAGTTAAAAAATTGTAAAAAGTTAAATTATGCATCTGGCAAAAATTGACGTCATTATCACTTTAAAGATGTTCTACACATTGATAAAGTGCTAATGTAGTTCATGATGCAAATATATGTTGTTCTGAAAGGATTAATATTTTATTTTTAAAACCAACATTTTTTTTTTTTTTTTAATTCAAATTTCCCGTAACTCTTTAATGAATCACATTCATAGATATAGTAATACTACATAGATTGATCAAGGAGGGGGGAAAAGTGATGCCTTTTTTCTCGGGAAAAATCACTCTAATGGCTGTCTTTCCCCGAGTAAATGGCACACATGAATACACACGGATAATTTAGTAAGTAAAATTTATGAATAATTTATTTACTAAAGGTGAATGAAAAACTCCAGATACAGTTTCAAATTCATTTTTCTTTTTTTCAATACTTTCTAATAGCTGATTTTAGAACTTTTTTTCGGCATCAAAAATTTTTGCTCGATAACATGGAGATGACAGATCTATAATCATTACTATATCTATGATCAGATTAGAACGTCCATCTGTGGAATATCGATAATAAGGATTTTCTCGCCAAAAAAGTCGCCAAATTTGGCGCCAAATACATTACCTGCCTATTGGAGCTTTTTAATGCGTTTTAAAGGGAAAATTAAGCTATTTTAACGCGAGAAAGACATGGAAATGCAGAAAATTGACATTTTATCAACTTACTAAGCCTCTTTGAAAGAATTTATACAAAAACAAATACAATTATTTACAATTTCATAACAATACGCATTGATAAAGTGCTAATGTAGTTAGTTCTATAGCTATGATTCAACAGAAAATTTAAAAACATGGTTTATAAAAAAATTTTTTATCTTATAATTATTCTATTCAAATGCACTTTTGATAAAAGTTGCCCAATACATCTAGCTTTCAACCTATGCAATAAAAAATGTTTTACCTTTCGTACATACGCAGTAAAAAGTTTTTCATAAAAATGTTCACATTTCATGAGATATTTAAGATATTTGTATTCCGATTGCAGTAAATTGTTTTAACAGTGTTTTTCCAACTTATCCGAAAGTGGGAATAATTTTCGTATTTTCGTTAAAAACTCTGCATATTATAAATAAAAAACATGTTGATTTTTTTTTTTTTTTTTTTTTTTTTTTTTGTGTGTGTGTGTGTGTGTGTGTTTTAAAATAAATGCTTATATCTCCCTTATTTAACTTCATCCACAAATTGAACTGGGTCTATGTTAACATATCCTAAAGTTAGAGCTCATTTCGTTTACTTAACGATACAGGGTGATCACAAACATTATTAATTTTGCTCAATTTGTTACTGGCCCCCTAATAGTTGTCTTAAACCAATCTTCACTGAAAAACATAAGAAAGACCTAGTTCTTTAAATACCCAATGTTTGAAAACATTTCACTGAGAGTTTTAATTTGAAAAAACTGATCGTTTGCAAATCTTGCTAAACTTTTAAACAGGGGTGTATTAACTAACTCAACTACTATTATAACCACAAAAAATTAATTGTCTCATGCGATAGACGTTCATTTATTTCTATTCGGAGATCTTTTTAGTGATAAGATCTACACTACCTTTATTGATTTCATGAATTTAAAAATGGTTTTGTTAACAAACTTTGATATATTGGTACGAAAACAGCATCAGGTCGAGTTTTGTACATTTCGAGTTTGATTTTGAAATTTTCCCGCATTCGGAATTCGTTTCTTTCACGAACCGGGGCTTTTCTAGTCTACTAAAATACTCTGTCACATGTTCCAATAACAATTGGTGTTTTGACTCGATATTACTATGGAACAAATTTACTTTAAGCTTTGTGGAAAAAGTTGTCCACAAAGCTTAAAGTAAATAACTGCTAGTATTAGCCATGTGTTAAATGTTTAACTCAATCTTTAAACATCAACCTGAATTTGATTCAAAAAGGTTATTTATTGACGTATGTATGTTATTTATATTTGTTTTAATAAATAAAGTAGTTTTATTAATAAACTATTTTTAATGGAATTGCGAAGTTATCATTTATTAGATATCTAGAAAATATTATCAGTACTATTATAGTAAATGACCGAATTGGTCAACTACTGCATATTTCTGTTTGTTTTGAATATTTTCAGTAATTGAACAATGTGGTTAATTACTAAATATGTGAGATGTCCCACTTAAGTTTTCGCAACGGATTTCTTAAGTTACGAAGGTTTCTGAACATTCTACTTGGATGGCATGTTTATATCCGATAGTTTAAATGGTTTAGAAAGTCATTTTTTGGGTAAAATCTTTGAAGGAGGAATTATGGTTACATACAAACGGAAAGCTTACAATTTCGATGACGTAAATTTTGCAAGATTTTGCAAATACAGTCGGCAGCAAAAGTATCCGAGCACTAGCAAAAATTCCTATGTAAAAAAAAAAAAAAAAATTACACTTAATGCAGTTTTGTCAAATAAATCCTTGTCGAATTCTGTTCTTAGTCAGTTTAAGAACATGATTCGTCAAGGATTTATTTAACAAAACTGTATTAAGTGTGCTTTTTTTACATAGGAAATTTTGCTAGTGCTCGGATACTTTTGCTTCCGACTATAGTCATACGTTTGGAACGCTTGCAAACGACTTTACAACCAGTAGTGTTTCATTTGTATGTACCCCTTAGTTTGCCACAAGGAATGATGAATAGATGAGTGAGTTTTACGTCGCACTATAGTTTTTCATTGGGCAATGCGAGGATTTGGAATTCACGCGTAAATGGCTTCAGTGAAAGCGTTGATTAAAAAGTCGTGTAGTGTTAATTATTAGTACAGTCGGTAACAAAAGTGTCCGAACATTAGCAAGAATTCCTATGTAAAAAAAGTACACTTCATGCGGTTTTGTTAAATAAATCCTTATCGAATCGTGTTCTTAGACTGACTAAGAACAGGATTCGACAAGGATTTATTTAACAAAACCGTATGAAGTGTACTTTTTTTACATAGAAATTTTTGCTAGTGTTCGGACACTTTTGTTACCGACTGTATATATTAATATATTTTATGCATTTACATTCAAATATAATTGAAACATATTTTTAACAATAGCTTTTAATGTAAACAATTGCTTAACGGAATATTTTGAACTGTCAGTTACTTAATTGACTATGGTCATTTACTGGTTAGAAAGGGTTAATTAATGACAAAATCTCGTTTCGAAACTATTATTGAAAATAGCATAAATTGTAGGAAAGAGAAAAAAAATAATTCTCAGTTCCTGATAAACCGCAGCAGGAAGATCCCTGGCGTCATCTGCGCATGGGTGAAAAGGGCTGGTCCATTTATAAAATAGGAATCTCCGTAGTACCTAGGAATGTGTTTGTTTATGGGTATGAAAAAATTATAAACTCACTGATTGCATTTCTTTTCCTTCTTTGAACTGATTCTTGAATATCTGGTTACATAAATATTTTACGATTAATTAAAAGAAAGAAACACGGATAATATTATAAAGGGATAATTTTAGATTTCAATATAAATATTACTCAATTAAAAATAAAAATAAAAGCTTTGTCAGTATTTTGAAACTTTTGAAGTGTGTAACACTAATTTAAAAATTATGTCAATTATTATTTACAAACTAGTATATAACCCCATCAAAAATGACGGAATGTGAAATCAATTATTAAAGTAGTGAATCAATGAATGCTTTGCCAGCTTCGCTGGTCACTATATTTAAAGGGGATTGATATGCAAGTTGTATCTGACGGGACTAATGGAAAAGTTGTACCTCACTGGACTAATGTGCAAGTTGCACCGAACGAACAAACTATTTAAAATGACACTATTTAAAATTGGATGTTGCTTTAAATATTTGACACTTACTTTCATTTTAATATTTATTATCAAAATTCTTGAAGAAATAATTAAAATTCTTCAAACAATAACTTCTCTTTCTAAAGCTTTTTAATCGCAAAACTTAATGGCATTATGTACAATACGCTTCGATTCACTACGGAGAGGTTTAATCCGAAAACTCGTACCAGATGTATGATCCATTTGTTCCAATATAAACAAACTGCTATACAGAAAGAAATAAAAGAAAACAAAGCAGGAGTATTAATGATTCTACTCATAACAGAAGAAACAAGAATGATAGAAAAAATTCCCCTCTCTCTTCCTTCTTCCTTTGCTGTGTCTCCCAGCGAGTGAGTGTAATCGTCCTGGCACTTTGCCAACCAGGTATCAATCGTCCGCGGTCGGACAGTAATAATAAGTATATATTGATTAGTATTTATAAAATTTTCCAAAAATATTGTCAATGATTATATTAGAAAATAAGATAAAACTTTAAGAAATTCCTACTAAATGGTCAATTACGAGCCTTTTTACCCCGTGTTATTAAAAATAAGAAATAACGACAAAAAGTTCGAACTCTTTGAATTAAATTTATTTCATTCTTCAACCAATGGCTTAAAATCTTCATAGTGACGTAGTCCAAGAAATTAGAAATAGAGAGTCGTAGCACCAATCTAAGCAAGATAAACTTATGCAGAAGTAAAAATATTAGAGCCTAAATTTCAAAGTGACCACTAACTAATTTAGTGTCCACCGCTGGTACATTTACTTTATTTATTAAACCTTCAGAGTTAAAGATTTTTTCTGTTACATCATCTTTCTCTTTCACTTACTCAATTTCAAGTTAAAAAAGCAACTATACGAGACTTAAAATACAAAAATGGGTTTCAAAAATCCTTTTTTAAATGAATTCAGTTATTTAAATGTTGTAGTAATTAATACTTTAAAGTGGCATACGCTTGAATAAAATTATCAAATTTTGTTGTCCCCAAGATGACAAATTATCAAAGAACATTGAAAGTAAGAACTTAAACAATTTCAATTTTCAAAATATTTTTACGGAGACGCCTCCACATTTTAAATCATTCCGAATTGTTGCGGAATCCATGGAAATTCAAACCAAAAAGCGAACCCATTTTTCATTTCGTCGCAATAAATGAATTTTGTTTCACAAAATGTGTTCTTAGGAATTTCATAGCACAAGGAATTTGGAATCAAGTTGATTTCAAACGAAATGAAACTTTTGTTGAAATCATCCTCTTGTTACTCTCAAACATTCTCAAATGAAAAAGGCAAAGAATTTTTCATCCTTTACTTAGAGAGTACTATAAGTTTCAAATTACATGTATTTCGCAGTATTGGAATTTTAGAATGAAATTAAAAATGAGGGGAAAAACAGTTAAAATTCGAGGAATAGACTTGAAGCAATTTTGTGACAAATAAAGGCAGAAAATTAATATTTCGAATGATAAAAAATGAAGAGTTAAAGAAATATAGAGGAAATCCGGGCATAGTGGTCCACTTTTACACTTAAAAAAAAAATTAACGAAAAAGGAAACGACAATACATTTTAAAAAATTAACAAATAATCTTTAACGATATCCTGTTGCATTTAAATTTTTTTCAAGAATGGTTTGAATGCATTCTGTTAAAAAAAAAAAAAAAAAAAAAAAAAATCAGAAAGTGGACTACTGCATTTGTTTGCAGGAGACAGTGATCCATAATCCGTGGAAAAATGGACCACCCTTTGTAAACTAATGTAAATATAATAATACTAGTATATAACCCCGTCAAAAATGACGGAATGTGAACGATAAATCTTGAAAACAATATTTAGATCATGAAGATTACCACGTGATCATTCAAATGTATTTTCAGTTTTTGTTTAGAAATCAAATGTGTTTCGATATTTTCTAATTTTCGTTCTGAAATTAAAAAAATTCTACCCGATCAATAAATATGAATGACAAAAAAACTGCTGGGTGACAAAAAATATAGGCCCGAAAACACAACAGCAACAACACATCCCAGTGTTCCGTTAAGTGCTCCATTTAAAGTCCTCATAATAAGAATAATCTAGTGTGTCACTCACACGACTTTCTCTTACCCTGAAATTTAATGCTATAAGTACAGGTTGGAGATTAAGAGGTGAGATAACGTGTACTGTTATGTAAACCTATCTTAAACAATTCAAATTAGGGTTCGGAAGAGTTTTATATGATAATTAGTTCTGGCTCCCCTCAACCCCCCGTTTCATTAATGCACCTACATTCATATAGAATTTAATTCGGTTATTAAAAAATAATTCAGTTAAAAAAAAATAATTTATTAAAATTATTTTAAAAAGTTATCTTGTATGATAACAAAGACGATTTCCATATTAGAGAAATAGTATAACACTAAATATCTAAAAAAAAGTTGAATTTATTCTCAATATTAAAGTAAAAAAAAAAAAAAAAAGTTAAAAATGAAAGAAATCATTAACTTTATTTTAAATTATCGTAGATCGATGGTTCAACCATTCGTTTTAAAGGTATTGGCGAGATCTTTTGAAAGATACCCATCATGAAAATTTACTCCACTCGAGGGAGGACATCTACCCCGGGGGGGGGGGGGGGAGGCGAGGCTCCTACATACACAAAAAAAAAATTCCCAGTTGACTATCTCTATTACAAAAAATATGTATTCGTTTCATTTGGTTTAGTGCAGTCTATAGATGTTAAATTCTACTTACTTGCAATTTCCCCCATAGACCGCCGTAATGTATTTGAATACTTTTGAATGTCCCTGTACACGAACCATTTGCTTCATCTTAACGAAAAGCTTACTGTAGCATCCCTATATGATACACATTTAGAATACCGAATTTGGAATTTCTGCTACTATTCGTTCTTGAGATATGCTGATAACAGACACACAGATAGACACAGAGACCATTCGCTAAAAACGTGATTTTCGTATTCAGGGGACCTCAGAACATGTAAGTATAACAAAAACTCACGTTCGAAAATTTGACCCTAAAACAATACTTTCTCGACCCTATGGGTAAGAGGAAGTAAATAACGATTCACTTCATTTTACCAAAATACTTTAAGACTATCGAAGATCGAAGATCCTGTTTCCAAATACGTAAGCGAAATGTGACGTCACTGACCGTCCGTGGATGCAAGAAATGATTCCCTATATGTTAATCGTCCATTGTATATTTTGTAAAAAATTATTAAAAATCGAGGAAAATTATTTTCCGATTTTAATACCCGTATTTGGGTATAGGTATGATATCGTATCCATGCGTTAGATTGAGTTATTTTGCTGTCAAATTGACAAAATTTTAAATTTCAAAACTGTGTCATCTTTGGCGTTTTTTGTATTTGGCGATTAAAAACATACTACGAAAATATACATGCCAGATGTTTATTTTCGTAATACGTATTGTACGATATATTGTTTCATATAATTCAGTTAAAATAACCATGATTTTTGAAAGGAATGAAATATGTTCGCCAAATAATTTGGCGATATATTTTTTCCGCCAAGGATGACAGATATATTAAATCTATTCCGCTGCAACATATGAGTATCTTATATCAGACACTTTATTTAAACATTTGAAAACAAATTTGACTTCAAATTATGATAGAATATTTATCATTTTCCTTTTCTTTAGTATATTAGTTGGATATTTATTGTGTAAATATCATCCTTTGAAATGAAATGTTTATGTTTTCAATCAAATATGGAAGTTTGCTATTTTATTTTTCTAAAGTTTTGAAATTTAAAATTTAAATTTTATCAATGTTACAGCAAAAACAACGTAATCTAACGCATGCACACGATAACTAATACATATCTATACCGAAATATGGGAATTAAAATCGGGAAATAATTTTCCTCAATTTTTAATAATTTTTTGCAAAAAATCCAATGGGCGATTAACATAGGAAATCTTTTTCTTGCATCCACTGACGCCCAGTGACGTCATCACTTTGCTTGCGTATTTTCTAACTAACTATCTAATAATTACAGACACTCCATGCTAACCCAAATTCACCTCTACTCTATACTCTCAACCAGCTATCTCACCCACAACATCGCCAAAATATCCAGGATCCAGCTAGGGACTTTCTCATTCTCAACCGAACATTTTATCTTGACTCGACATTATCACCTTAGACTACCCTACTTTCAATACTCATTTCAACTGGTGACCTTTACTTGCCGAACCAAACATTCTATCCCAACTATAAATTTACACTAATTTCAAAACTAAAATCAACTGGCGTCATTTACGTACTGAACTCGACGCCAATCATACCTTACAATGTAAACAAACAATGAAGCTTAATAAAAATATTTAAAGACTTTAATATGCTTTTAGAAATATTTTAAGAGTTTTAAGGCTTTAATATGCTTTAGAAATACTTTAAGCGTTTTTTTTTTTTTTTTCGTAGAAACAGTCAAAGAGTCGTTCATTCGGAATCCATTTGGAATTTGTATTTTCTGAATGGCAACAGTTTTGGTTTGTTTTTATTTTGCATTCCGTTGCTTACAATCATGAAGTTACATAATTCTATTTATAGATTCATGTTTATAATAGCCAGTGATCCGTTATATTTAATTAAACATTTAAACATTACAATTGAATAGTTTTTCAAGGTTTTAGACGGAATAAATAACAATATGTGCGATACAAAACATGTATGAAAATGATATGTATGTTTTCGTAAGTTGAATTGAACAAATTGGGGGAAAAAAAATGGCTGCCAAAAGTCTGTTTTGAAGCGGTGCAAACCGGAATCGTGAATGACAGATGAGGATGAGGGTCATTATATATATTAATGTAATAATATGTATTGTCATTGCATATTATCATTAATGATATTCTGGTGTAAAGAACATAATGCAAACATTTTAATTAAACAAAATTACGCAAATTTAGAAGAAACGAAAATAAATTAAAAAAAAAAAAAATTACAAGGCAATAAAAATAAATTAAAATCAGCCAATGTTGAACATTTTTTAATAAAATATTCAAAGACATATATCAAAAAGTCATTCCAAAATTTCTTTATGACATATTTTAGATTAGATAGAACCATGGATATACATTTTTGGAAGTTCTTCTGTGCCCCACGTCGAAGTAAGGCACATAACACTATTGCAATTATATGTGAAAATAATTTTGAGTAATATAAAAACAACTCTATCTGACTATTCTATAGAACAACTATTCAATACTTTTAGGCAGTGATTCAGTCTTGTTAAAAAAGAAAGAAAAAAAAAAAAAACTTCAGGAGGACAAAATTACTTTGACTATTTCAAAAAATAATTTGCCCAATATAATTTTTTGAATGTTCTCCATGAGCTTCTTGGCTGTGTACAATCAGTAAACTAAATTTAAAAAATTGGTGTTGAGGTTAAGGACAACTGGCTTAACAATTTTCCTTCGCCTGGGGGAGTGCCTTATGTGGGGGATTCATACCCTCTATTTACGCAGGTTTCGAAGATAACCACGGAAAACTTCGAGTGGCTAGGCCGACGAGCTTTACTTGATATCGAAACTGGCACCTCACGTCTACCAGTTTCGAGAGCAGAACATCTCAGCCACTGATGGTGTACCCAAAAAATCGATATTAATACTTTTATATGGGGATATCCTCTGTAGCCCAAGGTCACAATGGGCTCCAGTCTCCCTTATCTTTTGTAATATATGCCTGTTGATTTTTAGAGCACATAAAACTCAAGAATTGTTAAAAATTTTATTAGACAAAGTTATTGAAATATAAAATAATTAAAGGAAAATAAAACATTTAAGAATTTGTAAAGAAGATATATATATATATATATATATATATATATATATATATATTATAAATGTGATATGTATAGGAATTTTATTTTAAAAAAATGTGGCAGGAAAAGAAATTCATTAACATTACAGGCCAATTTTCTTTTATACTGTCTCTTATCCATTTAATGGTAGAGAATATACTGTTTTAAGTTCGAAATTTAGAAATTAAGTTTTTGATATATTTACACATTTTGAGGACCCCTGCATCCAGAAAACAAGTTTCTAGCAGTGGCTTTCTCTATGTGGGCATCTGGGTATGTGAGTGAGTCTTTTATCAGGATAACTCAAAAACAAATATTAGCAATAAATCCAAACTCGGTACTCTAATTTTGTATTATAGATACTGCATGAAAAATTTCGTTACGATTAAAAGTTTCGTTAAAACAAACTTAGCCTTTCGTTAAGATTTGGAAAATGGCTTGCTTACAGGGACATCCAAGAGAAATCAAATACGTTACCTCCATGGGCAAAATTTCTGGTAGATACAGTTTAACATTTTGAGACTGCAAGTAAACAAAATGAAATTAACACATATTTTTAATATGCATAAAAGCATATTTAGTGTAGGATATGGTATTAAAATTGTTAATCATTCGTTAACAGGGCCACACAAAAGAATTCGAGTGTATTAGGATTATAATTGGAAATTGCTGGAAGTGTATGTCAAATTGCATTCAGTGTTCCTCCTACTATGCTAAATTTAAGCCCACAATATAATGTGTTTGTAATGTATAGACAATATACAGAGCTACCCAAAATTAAATGAATACATTTTTGCTTTCTTATACAAAATATAAGGAAGTATTGTAATCATGATTTGCGAAATGGATTTTGTATATCGCATAGCTCAAAAACGAAAGATCGTAGAATGCTATAAATTTATATTTGTGATTGTCATGAGGTCTAGTTGTACATCTCCAACTTCGATCTTGATACAATCTTCCTCTTTTGAGGTATCTACGATTTTACACTATTTTTCGTGACGTCTGTATGTACGTATATGCGTATGAATATGTACTCGCATAACTCAAAAAGGATTAGGCATAGAACATTGCAAACTAGTATATAGATTTTTTTATAACATCTAGTTGTGCACCTTTCTTTTTGGTGTTTCTGTGACTTTTCGTTTTGGAGATATTTATGAGCATTATATTCATAATGACCAAAAATACGAAGGTTTTGGCCATTATATATGACATACCGTCAAAGAGGTGTCAAAATAAACTTATGACAGAGCTCGTAATGATGTTGTTATGAAAATTGTCAACATTTTTGTGTCTTGAAAGTAATTTGTAAAAATATAAGCAGGTTCTAGTCGACGAATGCACTTTAATGAATATTCCGGAAACAGTTGAATAAAACTGTACTGCAAAAATCAATAATAAACGAATATTCACGAAAGAATCCAATGAGACAGTCATTCGTACTACAGAAGTCAGGTAAACAGGATTAAATACACTACAGAGCGAAATTTCGTTAATTCAGGAATAATAATCAACTGCACAGTTCGAAGTCAATAGAATTTGAATTCATGGAGAGTCTTGTCAGTCATTTATAACATTTTTGAGGTAGTTCTTTGCTAGAAACCAATGAATTATTCTGGTAAATTCCATAAATCGACTCCTATTGAAGTTAGAGATTCCGAAAGTTGGAAATCTTAAACTGCCACTTTTTTGAGAAATTTTGTTGCTAAATTACCTAATTTCACGTTATGTCAACGCCCACCTGCGTGGAAATGAAAAAATTGTCATTTGCTTCAACTTTTTGTGTAATACCGTATAGAAAGTAGCACGTAAAGTAATTGACATGTTATAGTTTACAATCATCAACAATGACTCTTCTTTTTGTGTAGTCTTGTTAGTCATTTATAGAACTTTCCAAGAAGTTAGTTCTGAGCTAGAAATCAAAAGCTCGTTCTGGGAAAATTCCAGAACTCTGTTCTTATTGAAGTTAGAGCTTACATTGTCAATCCTAAACAACTACAAATTTTTGTAAAATTTGGTCGCCAAATCACTACAATAGCGCCAAGATCAAAATCTGCGTTGACGAAAAACTTGGCGACATAGTGAGATTAGTGACAAATTTGGCGAAAAATGTTTCAGTGTAGCTAGAATTAGTAAACCCTTTCTCAATCTTAACAGAGTTTTTGTACAATGTATCGTTTCTTGTCATTAATTTTCACCAAAGAAAACAAGAGTAAACTATCTACTATATTCAAGTGAATTTTATCATCGAACTCTAAGCTGTTCATTTGTCAATGAAGGATTCTGTAATAATCTGTTGAAGTTGAATGATTTTCTAGAACAAGAGCGATATTTGTTCTCTTCGGTTGTATATAAAGGGTGTCCAGCAATTACTGTCTGAAAATTAAAACTTACGCATATTAAAAGTAAGGAAAGAAAAATTAAAGTAATTATTTGCATATGAAAATAAATGTATTTAATCACAAAGTAATATCTTCTTTTGACACCGCTGATGCCGTAATCACCAACTAATCGCAAGTTCCGCTTTAAGCGTCGAAACAGGTTTTTCCCATGTTTTTCTGCTATTAACTTCGAGATCTTAAGCCATTCTTTTCTGAAAGCTGCTAAATTAGAGAGGTTTTACATTCTTCTTTTGTATTCTAACTTGCTTAATACCCAGAATTTTTCTATAGGGCGACATTGCGGAACATTCGGTGGATTGTCTTCCTTGGGCACATATTCAATATTTTTCTCTTTCAGATATGACTGCACAATTTTGCAGTAATGACTTGATGCTAAATCTGGCCAGAACAACAGCTTTCCTTTGTTTCTCTAAGAGTTAAAAAATTTCAAAAACGGACCTTGCAGGATGTTTTTTAAATCTTTCTCCATTCAAATTGTACTTGGAAATGAATGGTCCGTTGATGCATCCGTCTTGTGACATCGCTTGCCAGACGAGAAATTTTCCCGGAAACTTTTCCTTTCTTTTAACTTTGGAATCATCTGGGATTTCCCCACCAGGAATTTCATTCCAAAATTTTTTGCATGGAATCTGTTTAGAATCATAGGGCACATAAGTTTCATCATCCATTATTATAAATTTTCCACCACCTGATTTCACCAGTTGTTTGTAGAGTTTCTTGCAGACCCTTTTTGCCCTTTCAGCCTGGTCATTTTTATATAGAGGTGCAAAAGATTTAGTCCTAGTTACAATACCCATCTTTTTCTTCAGTTGATGAACGAATGGTTTTGATATTCCAAGTTTCATGAAAGCTTTTCTGTTTAAAAGCGATGGATCTTTAATGAGAAAATGCTTCAACTTCGCAGCATTGCAAGATGTGCAGACTTTTGGGATTCGACCTGATGATTGTGAATATTGAACACTGCATGTCCTAGTATACTGTTCCAATGCTCGATCGATGAATAGTTCTCCAAATCCTTGAGTTTTGAAGAGATTTCTTGTGACTTTCCTCTTAAAGTTGTCAGCCAGGAAAAAGTCGATAATTTGATTTATTTTAATTTGGTTACTTTTTGTTTTCATCTCGATCTAAAGAGAAAAAATATTTTATCAGCTTAATTTTGAATGTTTCGCTTATCTTTTAAGGAAATAGAAATAAAAACTTAGCTATGAAAACATATATATAAATTTCTTTTAATTTTCAGACAGTAATTCCTGGACACCCTTTAATCCTATTATCATGACTTTTATGGTTAGAGTAATTGTTTTCTTCGTTTGTTTTCAGGAGTGTTTATGCAGTGTAACCTACTTGTTTATTTAAGGACCTAACGCGAATTTCGTCACTCAGCTTGCTCCGCACGGCTGCGAAGGATTCGCTTCGAAGTTGGAATCAAAACACAACAAAAATAAAGAAATACCTTCTGTTATTTTTTTCCTTAAATGAAAATTCATATGCTTTTATAATTAAAAATTATACTGAACTGAAACAGTTCCACAATTAATCTGTTAATTTTGAATAACTTGCTTTCTAGTTTACTCATAAAATTCGTGAAATAATTATTCTAATGAAAAAGAACATTATTTTAAATGTTTACGTACAAAACTTTGATCATAAAAAGTTTTGCTAAAAAAATATTTTTTGATAGATTTAGGTAGAATATAACCAAATATTTTTTTCAAGGTAAAATAAGCTTTTAAAAAATAAAATTTTGAATATTTTTCTTTTTTAAAAATAATACAGTTTAACTGTAAAGTGTATAAGAATTTTGTTTATAGTGCATACTATTTATAAATATGAGTTCAGCATTAAATCGGTGTAGTAAAATATGAATAAATACATCAGGCAAATAAGAAAAGAAAATTGTTTTCTTTGTGATAAGAAATAACTATTAATTAAAATTGAACTTTCAATCCACAGTTAGAAAATATTATTTAATATAAATAAAGTTATTCATTTTTACATAAAAAGTGGCATACATTTATGAGAGTTATTTTAGTTATTTAAAGTATTGGTTCCATGCGAACGGAAAAGTTTGTTTTTAAATAAATAAATATTTTAAGGTAGGTTAATATTCATGAAATAACACAGAAGTACTAAAAGGAATAAATTAAAATTTAAACATTATTATCTGAAATCCTTTTTAGTCTGTCACCTATCCGAATGACATGAATAAGTTTAATACGGGGAGGAGGATATTAAAACATATATTCTTCATAATCAACTTAGGGTTTGTAAACCTTTATTAATACTAGTATTATTTTTTACCTTTACAACTGCTATTATTAATAATTGTACCTTTTTTTTTAAAGATATATAAATGTTTTGCAATTATTTTAAAATTTCCAAAGTAAAATTTAAAATAAAATTTTATTTTGGATTATTATAAAATTTTTATTTATTTATTATTATTATTATTTTAATATAATTTATTTAAATCTTATTTTAAATTTGAAAACAGTTACCATAATTGAAATTTGTTATTTACAAAAACAGAAACTCAGAAAAAATAGTATGTTGTGGCCACCACATGACTTTCTTCTATATTTTCCTATACAAATTAACTCAGTAACAATATTTAAAAAAAAAAAAAAAAAAAAAAAACTACGTTGATCTATCTAAACTAACGAGATAAATAAATTAGAGTGCTGGTTCAATGGATGAAGGATTAGCTTTCCGTGGTTCAAGATGAATCACGTGACAGGGACCAATAGGTTGCTATGTTTGTCCCTTTCTTTATCGCTATTTTGTCATTTAAAATTTCAGTTCGACAAATTGTTATTATTATTAGGTAACATGACAGTCCTATAAACGAAACAAATTGTTTTTTAAAATAATTTTTCACATATTCCACATTTTAATAAATAATAAAATACTTTTTTTTTTCATCGATTCCCAACAAAGTTTAAATGTGCTTATAAAAGAAAATTTAAACTTTTAAAGAGCTAAGTTTAAGAACAAATAATAATATTTCAACTGTTTTTAAGTATTTTGTCGGTTAAATTTCGACTACACGACATAAAAAAGAAGTAAAATTAGAATCAAAATGATTTAGAATAAAACAGTATCTTAACGTAAGTAAACAAAAACATCGGCGGTTATGACTTTTGCCAAGAACAATCTCCAAACCTTTGCCATAAAAAATTATTAAAAATAAGCTGTTACCAAGGGAATCAACGCATAGAGGGTTCATGTCACATGACTTATCTTGGACCATGTCAGGGCACTGAGCTGAAGAACAACTGGAGCAAATGGTTCCAATAGCTTTAAACAGTGTTCGTGCGTGCCAGTTTTCCTGCAATAGTTTGCCGTACAAAGTGAAATCTTCCACGGCAGGCAACATTAGTCGGGTCATCTATTACTATTATACTCTTGAAAGAATTAAAATTTAAAATTGTAATTTCATGTTTAGCATATGGTTGTTCGAACAGACAACCTTTACACAATTTTACTTTGAAATATAAAGATATCAAATGCTTTCTGCCGTGCAACGCTCGGAAGACAAACCTTCCAAAAACGGCACGCGAAAACCGGTCTAGCATTTCCTCCAGTTGTTCTTCTGCTCAGTGTGTCAGGGTTACCATTTATCACTCTAATTTATTTATCTCATTGATCTAAACCAACGAGATATATAAAGTAGAATGATAAATGGTAACTCTTGAGAAGGCGCAACATGAGTAATGTGACATGCTCCCCTTGCACCTGCGTATTCTGTGGTTTCCTTGGTTACAGTTCATTTTCAATGAATTTCTATGGCAACTGCTTGGAGATAACCGCCAATGTTTTTGTTTATTTACGTAATTTAACAACTTTTTTTTCTTCTAAATCATTTTTGTTTTATTTTACTTCTTTTTATTTCGTGTAGTCAAAATTTAACTGCCAAAATATTGTAGTTAATAAATTATTAATTGTTGTTAAATTTAGCTCTTTTAAAAGTTTATTTTTCTTTATAAACACTTTTAAACTTTGTGGGGAAATGATGAAAGAAACAGTATTTTATTATTTGTTATAATGTGAAATATGCGAAGTCATAGGACACTCGTGCTGCCTAATAATAATGATAATTTGCTAAACTGAAATTTTAATTCGCCAAAAAAGCGATAAAGAGCCAAACATAGCAACCTATTGGTTCATGTCACGTGATTCGTCTTGAACCACGGAAAACCAATCCTTCATCCATTGAATCAGCACTCTACTTTTATATATCTCGTTGATCTAAACCAACAAGATATGTAAAGTAGAGTGATAAATGGTAACCATTGAGAAGGTGCAAGATGTGTCATGTGACATGCTCCCCTTGCACCTCCGTATTCGGTAGTTTCCTTGGTTACAGTTTATTTTCAATGAATTTCTATAGCAACTGCTTGGAGATAACCGCCAATGTTTTTATTTATTTACGTAATTTAACAACTTTTTTTTCTTCTAAATCATTTTTCTTTTATTTTACTTCTTTTTATTTCGGGTAGTCAAAATTTAACTGACAAAATATTTAAAAATAGTTGATAAATTATTAATTGTTGTTAAATTTAGCTCTTTTAAAAGTTTATTACTTCCTTATACAAAGTATAAGGAAGTATAGTAATCCCGATTTGCGAAATGGATTTTGTATTTCACTTTGCTCGAAAACGAATGATCGCTGAATGTTGCCAATTTATACGTGTGACTGTCATGATGTCTAGTTGTACACCTGCAAGTGTCGTCTTAACACGAACTCTCGTTTTAGAGATATAAGGGATTTTACACGATTTTTCGTGACGTCTGTATGTACGTGTGTCTGTGTGTGTGTCCGTATGTCGCATAACTCAAAAACGATTGGACGTAGAAAGCTGCGAATTGGTACAGAGGTGTGTTATAACATCTAGTTGTGCACCTCCCTTTTTGGACTTTGTATGATTTTCCGTTTTGGAGATATTTAGAAAATTAGGTTCATAATGACAAAAAATACATAGGTTTTGGCCGTAATGTATCAAAAAACGGTGATAACTCAAAAACGGTTTGGACAAATCTTGCAATTTAACTGACTTCCCGACTAGCTAGACATTTGAAACTTTCAGAACACGTTGACAATGCATTTTTAAAAATATTTTTAGCCAACTGTTTCCGATACCTGCTGCCTTCAGCGGCGTTTATGTGATTGAACAGAAAATTTATTTAACTAACTTCCCGACTAGCTAGACATTTGAAACATTCAGACTAGATCAGAACACGGTGAAAATGTATTTTTTTAATACTTTTAGCCAACTGTTTAGGGTTTCTGCTGCCTTCGGCAGCGTTACCAGTACAAATCTTGCAATCGAGTTTTAACTAACTTCCCGACTAGCTAGACATTTAAAACTTCAGGAAAAGCTCAAAATACGGGGACAATGCATTTTTCAAATATTTTTAGCCAACTGTTTCGGGTCACTGCTGCCTTCGGTAGCGTCACCAGTACAAATCTTGCAATCGGTTTTTAAATAACTTTCAGAAAAGCTCAGAAAACGGTGATAATTCATTTTTTAAAATATTTTTAGCCAACTGTTTCGGATGCAATGTCAATGTTTTTTAACATTATGTATATTTCTAAAAGTGTATAAGGAAGTCACGTGGAGCCCACATCAGATTTTTTTTTCTTTACAAACACTTTTAAACTTTGTTGGGAAATTCTGAAAGAAACAGTATTTTATTATTTGTTATAATGTGAAATAAGTGAAAAATTATTTTAAAAACAATTTATTTCGGTCATATGACTCTCGTATTACCTAATAATAATGATGATTTGCTAAACTGAAATTTTAAATTGTCAAAAAACGATAAAGAGCAAAACATAGCAACCTATTGGTTCATGTCACGTGATTCATCTTGAACCACCGAAAGCCAGTTCTTCATACGTTGAATTCAACGAGATATATAAATTAGAGTGCTGATTCAATGGATGAAGGATTAGCTTTCCGTGGTTCAAGATGAATCACGTGACATGCTCCAATAGGTTGCCTTTATCGCTATTTTGGCGTTTAAAATATCAGTTCGACAAATTATCATTCATATTAGGTAACATGACAATCCTATGATCGAAATAAATTGTTTCTAAAATAATTTTACACATATTTTACATTTTAATAAATAATAAAATACCTTTTTTTTCATCGTTTCCTAACAAAGTTTAAAAGTTTTTATAAAAGAAAATTTAAACTTTTAAAGAGCTAAATTGAACAACAAATAATAATTTTTCAACTATTTTTAAGCATTTTGTCTCCTAAAGTTCAACTACACGAAATAAAAAAGAAGTAAAATCAAAATCAAACTGATTTAGAACGAAAGAATATTGAACTACGTAAGTAAACAAAATCAATCTCCAAACCGTTGCCATAGAAATTTACTGAAAATAAGCTGTTACCAAGGGAACCACCGAATACGCAAGTGCAAGGAGAGCATGTCACATGACTCATCTTGGACCTTCTCAAGGGTTACCATTTATCAATCTACTTTATATATCTCGTTGGTTGAATCAGCACTCTACTTTATATATCTCGTTGATCTAAACCAACGAGATAAATAAAGTAGAGTGATAAATTGCAACCCTGACATGGTCCAACATGAGTCATGTGACACGAACCCTCTATGTGTTGGTTCCCTTGGTAAAAGCTTATTTTCAGTAAATTTCTATGGCAACGGTTTGGAAATTGTTCTTCGCAAAAGTCATAACCGCCAATGTTTTTGTTTACTTGTTTATTCTTTTGTTCTAAATCATTTTGATTTTGATTTTACTTCTTTTTCATTTCGTGTAGTTGAAATTTAACCGACAAAATCCTTAAAAATAATTGAAAAATTGTTATTTGTTGTTAAATTAACTCTTTAAAAGTTTAAATTTTCTTTTATAAACACTTTTAAACTTTGTTGGGAAACAATGAAAACTAGTATGTTGTGGCCACCACAAGATTTTCTTCTATATTTTCCTATACAAATTCACTCAATAACAATTTTTAAAAATTACGATTTTTTCCAAGTTTTTTTTCGTTAAAGGCAAAAAAATCGATAACTTTGTTTTAAATTATCACATATTTATAGTTCAACCATTCGTTTTAAAGGTATTGACGAGATCTTTCGAAAGATACCCATCTTCAAAATTTACCCCCCCCCAGGGGGGGGGAAGCGATGCCCCCACATGCACAGAAATTTTTTTCTAGTTAACTATTACTATTATCAATAACTCATATTAATTTTACAATCAGAGGTTAAGAATAACTCTCATTATGTACATTTATACGGAATTTTGTCCTATACTGCCATGTTAAAAATTTAGAAAAAATACGATCACAGCGCCACCTGTTGAGCGATTGATCCCCAAATCTAATCAGCACCAGTTTATGTCAAGGGCCATCTAAATACCAAGTTTGGTTAAATTTCATTAAAAAAAAAAAAAAAAAAAAAAAAAAAAAGATTTTTTTTTTTTAAAGTTTATTTTTGTTAAAACTAAAAAAAATCGATAACTTTGTTTTAAATTATCACAGATTTATAGTTCAGCCATTCGTTTTAAAGGTATTGACGAGACCTTTCGAAAGATACCCATCTTGAAAATTTACTCCCCTCGAGGGGGGACTTCCCCCCCAGGGGGGGGGGGGTGGCGAGGCTCCTACCCATACAAAAAAAATTTTCCAGTTGACTATCGCTATTATAAATAATTCTTGTAAATTTCATAATAATTACTAAAAAATAATTCTCTTTATGCACATTTATACAAAATTTTGTCCTATATCACCATGTTAAAAATTTAGAAAAAGTGGGATGGGAACGCAAACTGTGAGACAATTTTTACCAAAAGTTGATAGGCACCAATTTATGTCAAGATGCAACTACATACCAACTTGTATGAATTTCTGTGCAGTAGTTCCTGAGATACAGTTGCCACAAAATTTTGTCACACACACACACACACACACACACACACACACACACACACAGACAGACAGACATTTTCTAAAAATGGTCAAATCGTGTTCTACAGCTCTCAAAACGTGTAAATCCATCAAAAACCCGAGGTCGAAAATTTTTACGTATCCAATACTTTCTTCTATTGAATATAGAAGAAAGTAAAAAGGTATTTTATTATTTATTAAAATGTGAAATATGTGCAAAATTATTTTAAAAACAATTTGTTTCGTTCATAGGACTGTCATGTTACCTAATAATAATGATAATTTGTCGAACTGATATTTTAAATGCCAAAATAGCGATAAATGGCCAAACATAGCAACCTATTGGAACAAGTCAAGTGATTCATCTTGAACCACGGAAAACTAATCCTTCATCCATTGATAATAAAATACCTTTTTCTCCATCGTTTCCCAACAAAGTTTAAAAGTGTTTATAAAAGAAAATTTAAGTTTTTAAAGAGCTAAATTTTACAACAAATAATAATTTTTCAACTATTTTTAAGCATTTTGTCAGTTAAAGTTCAACTACACGAAATAAAAAAAAAAGTAAAATCAAAATCAGAATCACTTAGAACAAAAGAATATTAAACTACGTAAGTAAACAAAAACATTGGCGGTTATGACTTATGCGAAGAACAATCTCCAACCCGTTGCCATAGAAATTTACTGAAAATAAGCTGTTACCAAGGGAACCACCGAATACGCAGGTGCAAGGAGAGCATGTCACATGACTCATCTTGGACCTTCTCAAGGGTTACCATTTATCACTCTACTTTATATATCTTATTGATCTAAACTAAAACTTTTATTGGCTGTTGCCAAAATCTAAAACAAAATATATATAAGTCTTCTTTTTTCTTTCAGCGGCGACACAGCGCCGTCTAAGAGAAATTGTTTTTACTTCAACTTGTAACTCATTAATATTTGAACCGAATTTGGCATCTTTTTGGTAATTACAGAATGACGTCAGAATTCTTTCGTCTAGTCTTGAAAATAAATTATTTAGTCTATATATATATATATTTCCCATAGAGAAAACATGCTTTTAAGCATCGTAATAAAGTATGTTAATTTCATTATTTTGAATGGAGCATAAACGTATTAAAATGCAATTAAATAAAAATCTGTGCGTAGACTCTAATGTTAGAAAATTCTTTTGTGTATCCCTGTAAACAAGCCATAAATATTATATACACTAGCCGCCTTCGGCGACCAGCTGGTTCGCGATCCATGAAAAATTCGACTTTACAAAACTCCCGCTCTGTGGCGCATTTTTCCCGTTTCAGGTCTTACAACAGCTTATTGACATATAGTGAAAATAGTTTTATTGAAAATTTTAATCGCAGTAAATTCCCGTTTCAGTATCTGAAACAGCCTGTTCGCTCACCACTTTATAATCTTTCAAATTTCTGACTTTAGTAAAGTCCTGCTCGGTGGCGACTGCGGCGCCTTATCCCCGTTTTGGAACTTACAACACCTTCCTCGCTTATTAGAATTTGAAATATTGAAATTTTAAAATATTACAGCGCCATCTGGTGGTAGAAATTTCTGTAACCTGCTGTTTAATTCAAAATCAACAGAGCTTTCAAATAATGTATTACTTATGAAATTATTTTAATTAGTAGTTGAGATACAAAAGAAAACCTAATCAGGAGACCTTAAAACTTGTAAATCAGGTGAAATATCGAATCGAACTTTGTGATGTGATTGCTGTATGGTAAGTTTTGTGTGCGACAAAGGAAAATTGAAGAATTTTAAAATTTGCAATTTTTAATCGCAGTCAAAAAACGTGTGACCTCAATCAGTAAAAGGTATTTTTCTTTCGCTCCACTTTCAAAATATCGGCTGCGAAATTAAAAGAGAGTTTCCATGGTAACCAATATACCAAGTATTGTTCAACCAGCAAACGCGATCCGCGGTTGTAATGAAATGCTCGCCCTCTGGTGGGCTAAGGTGAAATTACAATAAACATGCTTTAATTCGGCTTCCATCCAGCCGCCATTGCTGCCGATGTTTAGTTTCACATATATTTATTGAATAAAAATGAATAAATCCGGTAAAAAAGGTAACACATACTGTTGTGTGCTCCAGTGTAACTCCAAAGGATCAAGAAATCCAGAATTAAGCTTCCATTTATTTCCAAATGACAAATTTTAAATTTCAGTTGCTTCGGCTAATGGAAGTAAAGAATTAATCAGATGATTTGAAACTAATATTTGTTCAACTTCAGTTAAAAATCTACTTCCGATCGAACTTTGAATAAACTGAAATATTTTTTTCCAAAAGCAATCAATTTTCCATGATGTAATGGCGGAGAAATTATAGTACGAATATTAAGTAGAATAACAAAAAGAACAATAATAAATACACGTGGCTATTATATTTACTAACAACAAAAACTGAGAAAGCGCCATCTATCGATCATTACAAACGTGGATAAGCGCGATTCAGAATCTTATAATTTATAACTGATTCAGTATTTGAAATATACTCTCAATCGCTTGAGATCTCATTCGTCTAATTGAGATCTATGTACAAAAAAAAAAAAAAAAAAAAAAAATGATTTATCTCCAAAAGATTTTGAGTTATAAAATGTTTTGTGAAAAAAATCGATGTTTCGTAAAATCTAAAAATGTGGATTGCTAATCCGCATTTTGTTAAAAATTTTGTATAGTTCGAAAGAGGATTAAATGACCTTTCAAAATACACCGGTTGTTAAGAAATGGGTCTATTACTCTTTTGTACAGGGCGTTCCAAAAAAAGACGATCGAGAAAAAGAGAAATTTTGGACCCTTTTAAAAACTTTTTTAAAAATATAAAAAAATCCATATTTTTCAAAAAAAAAAAAATTGTGATTGCTGTATAGTAAGTTTTTTGTGCGACAACGGAAAATTGAAGAGTTTTGAAATTTGCCATTTTTAATCGCAGTCAAAAAACGCGTGACCTCAGTCAGTAAAAGATATTTTTCTTTCACTCCACTTTCGAAATATCGTCTGCGAAATTAAAAGATAGTTTCCATGGTAACCAATGTACCAAGTATTGTCCGACCTGCAAACTCAATAAACGCGATTCAAAATCTTATGAAAAAATACACGGATGCAGAAAATTAAAAAATGTATAACTGATTCAGTTTTTGAAATAAACTCTCAATCTTTTGAGGTCTGATCCGTCTAATCGAAATCTATATACAAAAAAAAAAAAAAAAAAAAAAAAAAAAAGATTTATCTCTAAAGATTTTGAGTTATAAAATGTTTTGTGAAAAAATCGATGTTTCGTAAAATCTAAAAATATGGACCGCTAATCCGTATTTTGTTAAAATTTTTATAGGGTTCGAAAGGGGATTAAATGACCTTTCAAAATATACCAGTTGTTAAGAAATGGGTCCATTACTCTTTCGTACAGGGCGTTCCAAAAAAGACGATCGAGAAAAAGAGAATTTTTGGACCCTTTTTAAAACTTTTTTTTAAATATAAAAAATCCATACTTTAAAAAAAAAATTGTACCGTAAGAATCGGTAATAAATGCTCTTTTTCGTGGTACAGGCGTATTATATATAGGTATAGGTATATATACAGGGTGATTATAAAAAAAACTACCCCGATATATGAGACCATAGCTGCCATACCGTTCACAGTAACTGAATAAAATTTTGGTGGAAGGTATTTTGAGGTATGCGCTCAAGAATTATATAAAAACAACAGTTAAACTCTAACAGTTACGGTTACAGTGATAAAATTTCGAAATTTCAAATCGCAACATCTTTTTTTTATTGAAATGGAATCTCCATAGCAAAAAACCATAAATAGCGTTGGGACGGTACTTCTAGCACGAAAATTGGCAGCGCTAGCAGGCTAAGAAAAAAAGAAAAAAAGACTGTTATGTGCCTACCAGAGCACGACTTTCATTTTTTTAATGACGTCACATTTCACTCTGAGTCTTTGGTTCAGACTAAAGTCTACTCATTCTGCTTCGAAACTAAAAGAAGAGATCAAGGTATCCTTAATTTCGTATAAGGCTACTGAATAAAAGGTTTAATTTCGTTGTAAGTCGTAAGACGCCGTCATGACAGTACTTGACTGACGTCATCACAGTACGTGAAAAACTAAGACTAAGGCATTGTAATAATACTCCTATAAGGAAAGGGCACGTGACGTCACTCGCAGTCAAATTATGGGTAAAGTGGCAAAACATTGGCATTTCCACTAATAGAGATTGATCTTTTGCCACTCGAGAGTGGCAAAGATTGATTGACGTAGCGTTTGTTTTTAAACATGCCCTTTCCTTATAATACGAGCTGACCCACAGCTGATCATCGTTGCCCAGCGGAAATATACCTTGGCGACGTTTAGTTGCAGACGCATTACTCGGCGTCTTTATCGCCTAAAATGGCGAGTTTGCCTAAACAGAAGAGGGAATTATTGTTTGTACTTGATAAACTTGGCGGTAATATTTAGCGAAATTTTCTTATAACCCTTGTAAAAAATAGCCATCACTGTTGCTGTTAAATTAGTTAATTTTAAATATTTATACACGTTGAAAAGTAGTGTAGATTGTAAAATACAACATTTAGATAAACAAACAGCAATAAAAACAAGTAATTGATACAAAAAATGCAAGAAAACATATCCTAATTACACTTCATATTTGTGATTGTAAGCTAAGCGTACAATTTTCTTTTGGACAATTAATAGCCCATTTCTTTCACCTTTCTTCATCTGTTGAAAATCTAAACGTTCTAAAAGCAGTTCTGGTATGATTTGAGCAATTTTCGACTGCAAAACCTTCAATTTATGTGATTTGATAACACTTGAAATTCGGACCGCGTGGGCAACAATCGCTGAGTGGGAAACAAAATGCCTGATGAGCCAGCCTGTATTGAAGGAGCTCTACATTCTAAAAGGGCAATCAAAATCGATTTTGATGATGATAATGATGTTTCCCAGTCAGCGGCATATTATTCACAGAGCAAGAAAGCAAGATACACATCACGCATTTCACAATGCACTATATTTTTCACTTAGTGTGATGACGTTACTCATGATGGTATCTTACAACTAACAACAAAATTAAAACCCTTATTCAGTAGACCTACATGAAATTAATGATACCGTAGTCTATTCTTCTCGTTTCGAAGCAGAATCACTAGACTTTAGTGAGAGCCGAAGTCTCAGTGTGAAATGTGACGTCATTAAGAAAATGAAAGTCGTACTCTGGTAGGCACATCACAGCTGTTTTCTTTTTTTTTTTCCTAGTATGCCTAGCGTTAGTGATTTACATGCTAGAGGTACCGTTCCAACGCTATTTATGGTTTTTTGCTATGGAGATTCCATTTCCATTAAAAAAAAGTAGATGTTGCCATTTGAAATTTTCGAAATTTTGTCACAATAACCGTAACTGTTAGAGTTTAACTGTTGTATTTTATATAATTATTGAGCGCATACATCAAAATATCTTCCACCAAATATTTAGTCAGTTTCTCGGAACGGTATAGTAGCTATGGTATCATGTATCGGGATAGTTTTTTTTCTAATCACCCTGTATGTGTATATATATATATATATATACTGATAAACCGCAGAAGGATGATCCCTGGCGTCATCTGCGTATGAGTGAAAAGGGTTGGTCCATTTATAAAATAGGAATGTCCGTAGTACCTAGGGATATGTTTGTTTATGGGTACGAAAAAATTATAAACTCACTGATTGCATTTCTTTTCCTTCTTAGAACTGATTCTTGAATATCTGGTTATATAAATATTTTACGATTAATTAATAGAAAGAAAAACTGATAATATTATATAGGGATGGTTTTAGATTTCAATATAAATATTACTCAATTAAAAATAAAAGCTTTGTCCGTATTTTGAAACTTTTGAAGTGTGTAACACTAATTTAAAAATTATATCAATTATTATTTACAAACTAGCATATAACCCCGACAAAAATGACGAAATGTGAAATCAATTAAGGTAGTGAGTCAATGAATGCTTTGCCAGCTTCGCTGGTCACTATATTTAAAGGGGATTAATGTGCAAGTTGTACCTGACGGGACTAATGTAAAAGTTGTACCTCCCTGGACAAATGTGCAAGTTGCACCGAACGAACAAACTATTTAAAATGGCACCATTTAAAATTGGATGTTGCTTTAAATATTTGACACTTACTTTCATTTTGATATTTATTATCAAAATTCTTGAAGAAATAATTAAAATTCTTCAAAGTGTTACGAAATTGTAAATAATTGTGTTTATTTTTGTATAAATTCTTTCAAAGAGGCTTAGTAAGTTGATAAAGTGCTAATTTTGTGCATTTCTAGTCGTTTTAGCGTTGAAATAGCCTTATTTTCCCTTAAAAACGCATTAAAAAGCCCCAGTAATGCACGTAATGGATTTGGCGCCAAATTTGGCGATTTTTTTGGCGACCTTGGCGAGAAAATCCTTATATGGGATATACCAAATATGGAAGCTGTAAGTTGATTGGTTGACCACTTTCTAGAGTTTTCTCGAAAAATCTGGGCTCCATGGAACAGCATATAAGGAGCGCTTCCTCGCCAAGGCAGTCAGTTCAGTTCAGATCTCAGCCAGCTTCGCTAGTGCTTGCATTGCTCTTAAGCCTCTTTGAGAGAGACTTGCTTCAAGTGTTATTGGTATACAGTTTGTACTGTGGATTTGCTATTGACAGCTGTTGTTTAAGCTGTGGTTACTGCTTGAATTGAAGCTGATAATTGGTTTATTGACCTGTATTTTTCTGGAACTTTCTGTGAATAAATTACTGAATTTTTGTACGTTTGGCCTTTCATTCTCAGACAACTCACGAACCCCCAAGTACGCAACATTTCTGGTGTCAGAAGTGGGATTTGTCTGTGAATGGTGATAACGAGAGCTATGGAACAAGAAATGAAGAAATTTCTAGAAGGACTCACTGCTCAGATGAATGAGTTAAGATCTGGATTGATAGAGGAAATGAAAGCCGGACAGGAAAAGATAGAGGCATCGCAAAGAGAGTTGAAAGACGGTTTGACTGAAGAAATGAAGGTAGCACAAGAGAAAATGGAAACATCGCAAAGAGAGTTGAAAGACACTATGGGTGAAGTTCAGGAAGAAATTAAATCTAATCAAGATGAGATGAAGAGAGAGCTTTCAACGGTGAAAGAATCAATCGAGGGTAAATTAACGGTTATGGAAAACAGAATGGAGAAAATTTTGAAGAGAAAGTTATAAAGATAGAAGAAAATTTTGAGGAGAAAGTTTTGAAAGTGGAAAAGAATTTTGAAGAGAGATTTGTGAAGATAGAAGAGAATTTTGAGGAGAAATTTAAAGAAAACTTTGATCAAGAGCTGAAAGGAAAGGTTTCAGAGATAGAAAGCAAGTTTAAGAGAATGGAGGAAGATCTTGAGAGAAAAATGAGAGAAGAGTGGAGCGGAGAGGTAATAGGGAATGAACTGCAGAGCAAGATTCGGCATCTCGAAAAAAAGTTAGAATCCAAGCCCCAGGAAACTGAAAAGAAAGAGAGAAGAAACCAGAATCACGAATTTATTAAGCTATCTACCTACGATGGCAGTTCCTCCTGGCATGTATATAAGACGCAGTTTTCCATCGTAGCTGAAGCTAACGGCTGGGACTCTACCGCCAAGTCGGTCCACTTAGCAGCAGCATTACGGGGAGATGCAGCCGAGATACTGAGAAATGTTTCTAAAGAAGAAAGGAACGACTTCGAGGCCTTGACTAGAGCATTGGAGCTACGGTTTGGAGAGAAGTGTTCTAAGGACTATGGTCGCCTCCAGCTAAAGTCCCGTTACCAGAAAACGGGCGAAAGTTTGCAAGAGCTGGCAGCGGACATTCAGAGACTGTCACACCTAGCATTCTCAGACTGTCATGCTGACACTCGAAACGACTTAGCTCTTCAGTACTTTATCGATGCTGTTCGTGATCCAGAAATTCAAAAAGCGCTGAGACTCTCCAACATCAGAGACGTAGAATCAGCTTTAGGCTATGCACTTAGGATAGAGGCAGCCCAACAAGCCTCCGGTAAAGACCGCCATACCATAAGAGCAGTCTCATTAAACGATACGCCTGCTGGTGAAAAGGAAATGAAGAGAAGTATCGAAGAGATCTTAAAGAGATTGCGCAGCCTAGAGAGTAATAAGGAAATAAAGGACCGGAAGATAAAGTGCTGGGGCTGTGGAGGGGATGGTCACGTGAAGAGGAACTGCCCTGTACGACCAACTGTAGGAAATCACCCGGCTTCACCATCACTGCAGGGAAACTAAGAGGAGGCCATCTCGCGGGGCGGAGGTTGCCTAAAATTAAAGAGCCCCAATTTACAGTATTTCATGTTTCATCGATGAGTGGCGGCAATAATGGACTTCACGTCTATGGCCAAGTCAACAACGCCACCTGCCGGATGATTCTGGACACGGGAGCCAACGTGACCATCATTAGAACGGATTTGGCTCAACAACTAAAAGAGAAGATCATCTGGACGCCGCCCTGCGTTAAACTCCAGACTGTGACCGGAGACGAAATCAAAATATATGGAAAAATGAACTTGGCCATCACTTTTGGGAATGCCAGTTACCATCATATGGCATATGTGGCTGATATAAGAGATCCTTTAATCACTGAATTGATTTCCTGAGAAAATTTAACTTTCAATTGGACTTCAAGAATAATGAACTGCATTCGAGTTCGGAAGACATCGCTGTGTTCAACACTGAAAATCAAGACATTCAGACAATTTGCCAGATAACAGCCAAGTCTGAAATTTCCATCCCTCCACACACAGAGACAATAGTTTCAGGAACACCACCTACAAAGCAATACTTCCGCTATGGACTGATTGAATACCCGAATACAGACAATAGCCGAAGAGGAGTTCTGGTAGCTTCATCTCTAGTTGATCTCTCAAAGAGTACTATTCCTGTGAGAGTCGCAAACATCAGCGATAAGGTCCGAACAGTTAAGAAGGATGAGGTGTTAGCAGCCTGCACTCCTGTAACATGCATCAACCGCCCCACGCAATCAACTGAATGCAGAGTTAGGAAAGGAACAGAGATGTGCTGCGGAGAAGCTACTCCAAGAATTTAAAGACCTTTTTTCTCGAACACCTGAAGACGTCGGGAGAACGAACATGACCCAGCACAGAATTGATACAGGAAATCATCCTCCAATCAAACAACATCCAAGAAGACTTCCCTTTGCTAAACAGGAAGAGGTCACTGAACTTCTAGGTGAAATGCAGCACAATGATGTCATCGAGCCATCAACGAGTCCTTGGGCCTCTCCCATAGTACTGGTGCGGAAAAAGGATGGTTCAACAAGATTTTGTGTGGATTATCGTCGTTTGAATGACATCACGAAGAAAGACAGTTACCCTCTTCCCAGAATTGACGACACATTAGACACACTTGCTGGCAATAAATGGTTCTCGACTTTGGATCTGAAGAGCGGTTACTGGCAAGTAGAATTACATCCTGATGATCGTGAGAAGACTGCATTCACCACGGGACAAGGACTGTGGCAATTTAAAGTTATGCCATTCGGATTATGTAATGCACCTGCCACCTTCGAACGCCTGATGGAGACAGTGCTAAAAGGACTTTCCTATGAAGCCTGTCTGGTGTATTTGGATGATATTATCATTGTGGGGCGCACTTTTGAAGACCATCTACGAAATATCCGAAAGGTGCTAGAGAAACTCAGAAAGGCTAACCTCAAATTGAATCCAGGCAAGTGTAACTTGTTCCGTCGTGAAGTGAGCTACCTCGGTCATATCATCTCTGCCGAAGGTGTGAGAACTGATCCCGAGAAGATCTCTGCAGTCGAGAACTGGAGTCGCCCTGAAAATGTACACCAACTACGAAGTTTCCTGGGGTTATGCACTTACTACAGGAAGTTTGTCAAGGGTTTCTCAAATATTGCCAGACCACTCCACAAGCTGACGGAAGCCAAACAGAAGTTCCTGTGGACAGAGGAATGTGAAAATGCGTTCAAGCGACTTAAAGAGGCCTTAACATCATCGCCTATCTTGACGTATCCACAGCCCGACAGACAGTTCATACTTGATACAGATGCCAGCCATGAGAGTGTCGGTGCTGTTCTGTCGCAGGAAATTGATGGTCAAGAACATGTCATTGCCGAATGTCATGCCGTCCGAAGAACCTGAAATTTTGCACACGACTTCATAATCAATGACAGTACTAGATACAAGTATTTCCAGGCACTTTTCTCATCAGGGGCAGGTTCCAGGGGCAATCAAAAAATCTATACTTATACAAAACTATCGTATGTGACACAGGATTTGGACGTATTTATATAATGTAGAGTGGCAACAATTAATTTTTTTAATAGAGATTTAAAAGTATGTAATAGTTTTCTAAAGTCTTTATTAGTTCACTTTTCAATAAAAGAGTGTTCTTTATTTTTTAAAAAATGGTATAATTTTATTTATCAAAATAAGGGAATTCGAGTAATGAAATACTTTAGTTTAAATTTAAGTTTTTATGAAAGTAAACTTTAACGGAAAATTCATTAAAGTCGTTCCCAGTTTATTTGTCAAAGGGATAAAACCTAAATGTCCCCAAATTTATTACTTTTTCTATCATGCCAGTTTAATTCGTTTAGCATCGATTTACACGATTTTTTTTTTTTTTTTACGATGACATTTATCTTTTACATTATAGCATCTATGTCATAAAGCTAAGTCTAAATCTGCTTAGCCCTAAGATATGTTGATTTTATTTACATATTTATTTATTTATTTATTTATTTATTAACTTTTATTTTATTTGTTTAAAATCACGGATAAAATTTTATTTCATTTTTCTCAGTAGTTATCCAGTACATTGTTGTAACTGTGACGTCATTTTTTCTGTTAATTTTTTTTTTTTTTTTTTTTTTTTTTTTAATTAGGTTATTATATTGTTTAAAAACATGATTAAAATTTCATTATATTTTCAGTTATATTTTTTATTATCGTTTGCACGTGACATATGCATCAGATTATAAATTTTTGCAATGAAAGCTATATAGAAAATGTCGGCTATATAGAACAATTGACGAAAAATCACTTTTTAGCTTGTAACTTCTAAGCAATTGAAGCTATTTAAGTTTAAATACAAAAATTGTTCTTTAGGGTAAGGCGGTAATTCGCCTGATTTGAAAATTTTCCCTATTTTCAATATTAAAGAAATTATGGGCAAATGAAAATTTCCACCCCCAAGCATTTCCACCCCCTTTGAGCTGGATACCCCATCTACGAACTCGACCGAGATTTTTACTGTCCTGACAACATATCCTGAGTTGGTTAAATTTAAATAAAAATTATTCCAGTTATCGTGTTCACAACTTAACATGGGAAAAATCGTTATACATATATATATATACCTATATATATATATATATATATATATAAACTTTCGAACGGAGGGTGGTTTTGGGTTCTAGGGGTCATGATCGGTGAAGATATGAAGAAATTTTCCAGAAGTCGTGTCATGAGAACCATTGCAATAGGTAGATCTCCTATAAGGAATCTACCTAATAAAAATTGATACATTTATCGAGAAATCATGGTTATTTTAATAAGGTGTATTAAGAGAGCAATCAAGAATATGAAACAATACTTCGTATAATGTATATTATGAAAATATACATCTTGCGTATTTATTTTTGCATTACGTTTTGATCGCCAAATCCAAAAGCCGCCAAGCATGATAGTTATCAAAGTTATACCAAGTTTGCAAAGGAAACTCTAACTTCGTAGAAACATAAATACTGAATTGCGAAGAATGTTCACTGTTCCATGTAAATGTTACTAATGAACCAATTGTATACAGAGATAAAATAATAAAGGAAACATGAAAATAGATCAATACAGACAACAGCATTTGTAGCTACCGATCTAAAAACAAATCTTTAAAAATGAATTTAATTTTATTTAATTTTGCGCCGACTTCAAAAGTTATGATTAATTGTAGTGTTATAGGTTGTTTGGCAAAGGAAATTATTTTATAATTTTAGGCGCAATTTACAGTTTCATTTTACCCCAATTTTTACTTTCTTCTATATTCAGTAGAAGAAATCATTGGATTCGTAAAAATTTTCGACCTCGGGTTTTGATGGATTTACACGTTTTAAGAGCTGTAGAACACGATTTGACCATTTTCTCTGACCAAACTGTCTGTCTGTGTGTGTATGACAAAATTTTGTGGCAACTGTATCTCAGGAACTACTGCACAGAATTTCATACAAATTGGTATGTAGTTGCACCTTGACATAAATTAGTGCCTATTAACTTTTGGTAAAAATTGTTTTACAGGTTGCGTTGCCATCCCGCTTTTTCTAAATTTTTAACATGGTGATATAGGACAAAATTTTGTATAAATGTGCATAAAGGGAATTATTTTTTAGTAATCTTTATGAAATTTACAAGAATTATTTATAACAGAGATAGTCAACTGGGAAATTTTTTTTGTATGTGTAGGAGTCTCGCCCCCTCCCCCCGAGGGGAGTAAATTTTCAAGATGGGTATCTTTCGAAAGGTCTTGTCAATACCTTTAAAACGAATGGTTGAACTATAAATCTGTGATGATTTAAAACAAGGTTTTCGATTTTTTTTTACCTTTAACGAAAAAAAAAAAACAAAAAAACCTTAGAAAATAAACCGTATTTTTTTTTTTTTTTTTTTTTTTTTTTTTTTTGTTGACGAAATTTAACCAAACTTGGTATTTAGTTGGCCCCTAACATAAACTGTTGCTGATTAGATTTGGGGATCAATCGCTCAACAGGTGGCGCTGTGATCGTATTTTTTCTAAATTTTTAATATGGCAGTATAGGACAAAATTTCGTATAAATGTACATTATGAGAATTATTCTTAACCTGTGATTGTAAAATTAATATGAATTATTGATAATAGTAGAAGTTAATTTAGAAAAAAAAATGAGCATGTGGGGACATCATCGCTTCCCCTCCCCCAAAAAAAACTGAAAAAATAAAAAATAGTATTATTTATTTATTTATTTATTTATTTATTTTTTTATTTTTTTTTGTTACTGAGTGAATTTGTATAGGAAAATATAGAAGAAAGTCTTGTGGTGGCCACAACATACTAGTTTCACTTTCCGAACACTACAGTGAGGAAAGTATTGTAATCATGTCAAAAATCCGAATTTGAGATTTTGATGTTTCTATACGTTTCGAGGTCCCCTGAGTCCGTTTTCACTATTTTTACGATGATATATGTGTGTGTGTGTTATGTATGTGTATATGTCTGTGAGTGAACACGCTAGCGTCTAAACGCTTTGTTCGAATAAGCTGAAAGTTGGTACGTATATTGTAAGTCACCATAGTACAAACACTGTAGATTTTGGTGAATCTAGCACTTACAGTTTTTTTTACAGGGACACCAGGAAATATTCTTTATCATTATGGCCTGTGGGGCAACATTTTTAAAAGTGCGATAGCGTCTAAACGCTTTATTAATCTGAGCAAAAAATTTTTACAGATGTTATAGGCTACAGTTGCACGAACTGTATAGATTTTGGTGAATTTAGCACTTACAGTTTTTTTACAGGGACACAAAGAAAAATTCTTTATTATTATGGCCTATGGGACCTAGTTTTTAAAAGTGCGACAGCATCTAAACGCCTTATTCAATTGAGCTGAAAATTTATATGAATATTATAAATCACTGTTGCACTAACTATAAGCATTTTGGTGAATCTAGCATTTATAGGTTTTTACAGGGACACAACGAAAAATTCTTTATCATTATGATCTATGGGCTCAAAGTTCAGTAGCGTTAAATAAAACATCCTGTAATATATGGAGAAAAATACTCAAACACTCTATTATGTTTTTCTCTTTTTTGTTTGTTTAACAACTCCTCTTTCTTTACTTTATCTACAAAACTATTAATTACTTAACGTTCGGAAAGTTAAGTGAAGTCACTCCAGATTTTTTTTTTTTTTTCTTTTCTTTTCGTTGTTTGAATAGAAGTTGCTTTTTGAAGTCGGTTCTATTTTTTTACAAAAAGATTTTTTAATCTAGTTTCCTTTTTTTTTTTTTTTTTTTTTTTTTAATGTACTATAAAAAGAAAATTAAAATTTTAATTTCTAAATATTAAATTGCAACGAAAATCATTTCATATTCTGAATTTCTGAAAAATTTCCTATCACTAATGAATGGTGAAAATATTTTAATTAATGTAAGCTTGAATTGCAGAACTTCCACGTGTGAAAATCTAGATGTCTTGAAAGGTTCAGAAAATTCGCTTGCATTATTATCGCTTAAGCTGTTCTCCGAGTGCATTTACTTGTAGAATAGCCTCAATATCTCTGCATAATAGGAATAGTTCGAATAGTCTAAGATCGGTAAGAGGAAAAAGAGGGAGTACTATTTTCAAGTATTTCGAATGGCATGGAAACAGACACTGAAAGAGGGGAAAAAAAAAAAAAAGGTTATTATATCAATGAAATATTAAGAGTGTTAAAAAGAGACACACGTAAATATATACACTCCTTCTCATATTTATAAGGACTATTTATATTTTGAAATAACTAATGTAAAAATAATTGTGAACAAGATTATACTAAGTGCACTTAATATGTCTAGTATTCTAAAAACCAAAATTGTCTAGTATTCTAAAAACCAACCTTACTAGCGGATAAATTACAGTTGACATGCGAATTTGTTAACTACTGGGCTAGATTAATTCATATATAAGCCTTCAATTTTTCTTGGACGGACATTACTGATAATTCTCGAAAAAAAAGAACGTTCAAGTAGTGAAGTACGATAAATATGTTTTTTAAGTGGAAGGTTAATTTCAATCCGCCGAATTTCTAATAAAATTTGAAGGTCCAAAATTGCTGAAGGAAATGTGCTCAAACGTTGAATTGCTGGTTCGATAGGAGAGAGATCTGATGTAAAATCAGAGTTGTTTTACAGAGATCGAAGACTTATAATTCCTCTTATTGTTCTACTCATAATGACTGCTGCTGAATTTGCTTGTAATTTTTAACGAAAGGTTAGGGTCCACATTTATGCATGTTTAAAATAATTAATAATATGTTAAAATGAATAAAAATCCTGTAATAATCAATCAGCATTTAATGGGGGAAAGAACGTCTGTGTTAAAGTTGAATAAAGACAATATTAAATGGTAAAATGTTGCATTTTCGGAGGAAAAATATTTTATTCTTGATTAACTAAATGGTTTTAACAGTTACTGGCACGATCTGAAGATAGCGAAAGACAGGGCAGATTTTTTAAAGGCAGATATGAATCGGGCATTTTAAAGGTGGAGCTATGGTGCTCTGAGGAGTTGCTTCTACTGAAGGCAGAATGAATTTAGTAATTTTTTCTATTATTATGAACATCAAGAGAATATCCGCAAATTTTAAGCGTGGAATTATAAGATTTTTGTTAGATTTTGGGGAGTAATAATATTTTTTTCAACAAGACTTACATTTTTGCTCTACTTTTAGAGTAATAGGAAATAGTTTGAAGAAAGAAACTTCGGTATTATCGCCTTTCCCATGGCCTAAAAGTTCAAAAAACCTTAACTTATGATATTAGAAAAGTGCATGCAAGTGGAAAGCAATTTCAAATAGTTTAAATGTACTAAGAATATCATATATGCTATACGAAATGGTATTGAAACTGAATATTAAAAAAAAATGTATATATATATATATATACCATAGAGAGAATGTCTGACTGTTTAACCCTAAAAAGAGACCCCTTAAAATATTAATTTAAAGAATAACTGAAAAAAATTACTAAAATTCGAGCTGTCCTTATAATTGTGAACACCTAAAAAATAATCTTTTTACCATATTTAAAGTTTTTTAAGATAGAAAAACGATAAAACTTTTTAAATATAGTCTATTAATGAAATTCAAATTAATTAAAAATATATTTATTTAAATAACAGTGTTCAGTGTTTAGTTAATATAGAAAAACAGGTGTCCTTATAATTATGAGAAGGAGTGTATTTCATATCGAGATTATTATTGTTTTCATTTGTTACCAAACATTTTAGAACATCCTGATAATAGAAGACTTTTCAGTTTAAATTATGATTTTTAGCGGCAAAATGTTTTTCTGGTGGACTGGTTTATTGATTGAGTAACAGGTTTAAAAATTTAGAAAAAATTAAATATTAATTAAAGTGGATAGCACGTTTTGAGAGCGCTAGAACACGATTTGACTATTTTATAGAAAATGTCTGTCTCTGTGTGTGTGTGTGAGAGACAAAAATTTTGTGGCGACTGTACCTTCGGAACTACTGCTCATAATTGCATATAAATTTATATGTAGATGCACCTTGACCGATATTAGCGCCTAACAACAATTGGTGTCAACCGCTTAACAGGTGGCGCTGCTATACAGCTACTTCCGCAATTTCAGGGGAGGCTATACTTCAGGTTCTGTTGCGTATAATGAAACAAAACTTGATATATAAGAAGGCCATTATGAGACATTATCCTGATTCAGTTTCAATGGTTATAGGCCATCAGGTGGCGCTGCTATACAGCAATTTCCGGAATTTAAGGAAGGCTATATCTCAGGAACTACCGCGCAGAATTGCATACAAATTTATATGTTAATGCACTTTGATTTAAATTAATATCTGTCAACTTATGGTGCCAACCACTCAACAGGTAGCGCTGCTACACAGTGATATTCGTAGTTTCAAGGAAGTATTCTAATGTTCTTTGCTACTTGGATATTTGTAAAATTAAAAAAAAAAAAAAAAAAATTAAATGATTAATTAAGTTTCAGACAAAGATTTTACCAAGTTATGGATTTAACAAATAATAGTTTGGTTAAACTACAGATATTTACCTTTTTTTTTTTTTTTTTTTCCCTTTTACAGAGTGTTAAAAGGAGACCCAAGATGTTTTCCTTGGTTTTGTCCAAAACGGAAAATTTTAATTTAAAGTTTACTTTAAATAGTTATCCAAGCAGTAAAGAAAGCACGATTATTATTTTTATAGATAGCCATGAACCTAGTTAGATAACTTCTTTTTCTTTTAATTTAAAGTTTTTCTCTATAAATTAAATTTGACTATTCCATGCGTTGTGAAACCCAAAACAAAACAAAAATGAGAGTAAAGGGACTTGCCTTTAAATGACGCCTAACCTACTAATCTCATTTTCATACACAATTTCAATTACACTTTAGTCTTTTAACTCAACCAAAATCTAAAAGTACTAAAATCTCTCTTTAAAATCTTCAAAAGATTAATTAAAATCATTCTCTTTTTTTTTTTTTCCAAAATTTCTACTAATCTGTTATTTATCGTGAGAATTCTAATCACTGTTCAGAACATTCTATATCTCTTTAACTAATTTCCTCATTAATTATGATATCTTATCATTCAATTTTTTTTTTTTTATGTGGAGTCAGTAGTCTAGTACTTAAATTAGTTTTTAAAAAAATCTATATATATTCTCTTTTCTCTAAAATGTTGACTGTCACTAAAAATTCATAGTTTTTGCAAATTATCTCATCGTTAGGCTTATGTGTTATGTTAGTGTCATTTCTCTTCTGCGTAAGTACTTTAACATGTTTTTACTAATCATTGGTACTCAAATTAAATTAATAACGTGACAATTTTTATTCGAAATAAATCTCAATTAAAATTTAATTTTATGTTGGTATCGTCATCTATCTTTTGTCTGCTGAGTGTTACAATGGTACTAAATTATTCAAATTATATATATATATATATATAAGAAAACTTTCACAAGAATTTTTTTTTTTATTATTCAGCTTCACTCCTGAAAAGCAAAAACGTTAGCTCCACTTACACCTGGAATTGTGTCGACAAAGTATCATATAAATGCCAAATTGCTTTAATTTCGGTCAGATCCAAACAAACTACTGTTTAATTAGTTCATTACACAATTCTTCAGTAACCGAAACTAATTCACTGAGCACACTGACTCATACCACAATTCAGTAGAAATATTGTTTAAAGTCATGCTTAATAATTTTTAATTTGAGATATTTACCCTTTCCCCACCTTGCAATACGTCAAATCCCTTCTTCCACCCCCCACCTTTTTTTTTTTTTTTTTTAACTATAAAAAAGGCACAAAATCCCAGATTCTTTATAAGGGAATTACTCACCTAAGGTTTCCTCTCCAAAAATTTTAAAAAATAAAATAAATAAATAAATAAAATTCCTTTTCATTCACATAAGAAGTTAACTTTATTTGAAATTAACTTACAAAAAAAAAAAAAAAAAAAAAAAGAAAAAATCTCTGAAACAAACTAACAAACCAAAATTTAGAATAATATATATATATATAGGGGAAAGTTGTCCAAAACGGGGACGTTAACATATGTCTGTCCGCCAAAAAAAATCTATAAATAAGAAAAATTCAGCAAAGCATTTCCTGATTAGAACATGTCTTGGACTATCAGATGGCAAAGTTATTTTTTAAAAAATATCATTAGTATAGGCTGAAAAAACATTTTTCTGAAAAATGTGCAAAGTCCCCGTTTTGGGCAACCGGTTGGGTAAAATGGGGTACTCATAAGAAATAACGTAAATTCAAGTCCTAATGCGAAATTTTATTAGAAAAACGTGGATTACAAAGAAAAGGTGAAGTTAATGCAAAATCAAGATGCAGATAAAGTATTTTGTTATCTTTTCCAACAGTTACTAGAATGACGCACAAAACAATCAAACACAGACGTATCATATGAAATTGACATCGCTTTTTTCAACACTTGAACAGACTTCATGTGCCCAACTTCGGCAGCTGCTACATTGAATCTACCCCTCTTTGTCTTTCGAGTCAATGTAAAGTTCATTACAAAAAATGCAAGCGTCCTCGCTAGTTTGTTCCTTATCAGATGATAATATTGGGTCTTAAATTTTTTTATTTTCTTCTCTTTTTTAGCTTTTGGATATCTCCTCTCTTTTTTAGCTTTTGGATATCTGTTCGGTGGGTTTCTTGACCAATTTTCTTTTATGTTTATTCTGCTTTGAAATTTTCTCCTGTTCTACAGTCTTTCAATTCTGCTTTGTAAGGTGATGAAGTGAGTATGACAGTTTTACCTCTCCTCATGTCATTCACTTTTTTTGCAAACGTTCAGTTTCTTGCGGTAGAGGCATTATTAGACGAAGTGTTAAAAGCTGAACATTTCTGGGGTTCTATATCTGGAGATATTCCAAATGATGAAGTGGAAGGTTGGGGTGTAACATTTTCACACCTTGGCGCTAACTGAGGCTCTAAAGAGTTGTAAGCAGGTTTTTCAGTTGTTTCTGAAGGCGCAAATAAATGTTCAGGAGAAACATCTCCGTTAAAGGGATATATGCTGGATTTTTAAAATCCATTCGTAGCATTTTGCACAGTAGCTGCTCTTGAAAATGCAGTTCCGAAAAGTTTTCCGACCTAGTAAATTGTCACGTAGCGTCCAGGATGATGTATGAGCCATTTTCTTGTCTCTTACTCGTCCTCTCCACATATGTATTACACACATAAATAAGCACTTGTACTCATTTAAAACACTTTAAAAACGAAATAACAATTACAAATTTATCCTACTTCCATGGCGTCCAAAATGGGGACGACCCCGTTTTGAACTACCTTCAGTGTCCCCGTTTGAGCCGACCATGACGTATGCTAAAAACGTGGTGTCCCTTCGCATACGTGTCAGACAAAACTATAAAACAATATGTGAAAATGTAAATTAAATCTAGACGAATCCCTAACGTACTTACCAAAATCGAACGTTCAACGGTCACTTGGTAAGATCCAATACAGTGTACGGCCACAACAGTGGCGGATTTAAGGGGGGGCTAGGGGGCTGAAGCTCCCCCAAAAGTACTGAAATTCACAATTGACTATTACAGTTGTAAACTTTTCTTTGATCTCGAATCTCCCCCTTGAACAATCTTAGCCCCCCCCCCCCCAAAAAAAAAAAAGTTAAGTTCTGGATCCGCCACTGGGCCACAATTGAAATGAAAATCGCAAAAAATTGAAAACTTTGTAGAAAATAACAGAACTGGCTAAATATGTCAACAACTAGATTCAAACTTGCATATAGCCGAATTAGAATTATCGTAGACTATTGGATTCAAAGAAGGTAGCACTAATCAATGAGAAATTGAACGTCCCCATTTGACCCGCCGTCCCCGTTTTAGACAACTCTCCCCGATATATATATATATATTCCTTCTCCTTCCAGATCAAACATCCCTCAAACATCGGGTTGCAGCCGGAAAAATCGCCTCCAACTTCACTAGTGAACTGATCGCCATAAAAGCCGCTCTGATCCGCACCTTCCTCAAAGCTATAGACCTATTTCTCTTCTCTCTTGCATGTCTAAAATCTATGAATATATTCTCGTTAATCGTCTGAATGATTTTACAAACTCTCATGATGTGATTAGGCCTGAACAATTCGGGTTTCGTCCACGTCATTCAACACAACAACAGTTGTGGAGAGTGTGTGAATTTATTCCCGATGGCTTCCAATCTGGAGGTGTAACGGGGGTTATATTTCTAGATGTTCAAAAAGCTTTCGATATGGTCTGGCATGCTGGCCTTATTCATAAACTAATATCTATTGGTCTTCCCGACCAACTAACTAAAATAATTTATGACTATCTTAGCAATTGATCTTTTTCCGTTAAAGTCGGAAACTCTATCTCTAACCCTTCACCTATTTTAAGTTCTGTTCCTCAAGGTTCTTTGCTGGGGCCATTCCTCTTCAACATCTACGCCAATGATCTTCCGCGTGATATTGACGTCACTTTAGCGACTTTCGCTGACGACACTGCCATTTGCTGTAAACGAAACACTCCAAACGCTGCGTTTGAAGTACTTCAAAATTATCTCAATAAATATTCGATCTGGTTACGGAAATGGAGAATCAAAGTAAACAGTTCCAAAAGTGCCGCCATATTTTTCACCAATAAAAACTGACACCTCCACTAACTTTCTCTTAAATAATGAACCCATACCCTAGGAGACATGTTATAAATACTTAGGAGTTTATATTGATTCCAAATTAACGTGGTCTCGTCACATCTCAGAATCTCTGGGTAAAGCCAAACGAGCCACGCATTCCCTTCATTCTCTCTTAGCTTTTAATAGCCGCCTGCCCATCAAAAATAAATTATTACTATATAAATCCATGATCCGACCTATCCTAACCTACGGGTGTATGATATACGGATCTGCTTCTAAAACCAACTTGGATAAAATTCAAAAGTTTCAAAACAAGCTATTGCGCAGGTTTTTGAAAGCTACTCGCTACGTCCGCAATGATACTATTCATCAAGATCTCCGAATTAAGCCTATTTATGCTCAATTTCGGAAACTTGCATTGAAGTTTCACAGATCCATTCCTACTGTTGGAAATCCTCTGTTAGACTCTATTCACATATACGACGCTAGAGTCGGTCGTGGTAAAAAACGGCCTCTGGCTATTTTAGTCAGAGGGGATGATTTTCTCCCCGTCTCTAAAAAGCGTAGGAGTATAACTTCCGGAGTCACCTAACTTAGTATTTCCCTCCAAAATTCTATTTCCCCTAGATTGAACGAAATGTTCATCTAGCTTTGGCTAACCGTAGTATCAGGCTTATCTACTGAACTTTGTCAGTCGCGAGCTTTGAACCTTCTTACTAGTGAAAATGTTACTTCTTTTTACTTTCTTCTATATGTAATATAGAGAAAGTATTGGATTCGCGAAAATTTTCGACCTCCGTTTTTTGACGGATCTACACGTTTTGGGATGTCCTGAACACGAATTGATAGTTTTTAGAAAATGTCTGTCTGTCTGTGTGTCTGTGTGTATGTCTGTCTGTCTGTGGTTTAGTGTTTTCACCGTATCTCACGAACCAATGAATGAAATTCAACCAAACTTGGTATATAGTTGGACCCTGGCGGGGCATTGTGCTGATTAGATTTGGGGATCAATAGCCCATCAGGTGGCGCTGTGATCGCATTTTATGTAAATTTTTAACATGGCAGTATAGGACAAATTTTCGTATTTTTCACCGTATCTCACGAATCAATGAATGAAATTCAACCAAACTTGGTATATAGTTGGAACCTGACGGGGCATGGTGCTGATTAGATTTGGGGATCAATCGTCCAGCAGGTGGCGCTGTGATCGCAAAATTTCGTATGTTTCACCGTATCTCACGAACCGATGAATGAAATTGAAACAAACTTGGTGTATAGTTGGACCCTGACATGGAAAGGGTCTGATTAGATTTTGGGATCAATCGCCCAGCAGATGGCGCTGTGATCGCATTTTATGTAAACTTTTAACATGCTGGCAGCATAGGACAAACTTTCGTATAAATGTACATAATGAGCGTTATTTTAAACTTGTGATTGTAAAATTAATATGAATTATTGATAATAGTAGTAGTTAACTACGAAAAAAATTATGTGCATGTGGGGGCACCGGTTCCCCCCTGGGGGGGAAGTACCCCCCCCCCGGGGGGGGGGGTAAATTTTCAAGATGGGTATCTTTCGAAAGATCTCGTCAATACCTTTAAAACGAATGGTTGAACTATAAATCTGTGATAATTTAAAACAAAGTTATCGATTATTTTTACTTTTAACAAAAAAAAACTTAGAAAAAAATCGTTTTTTTTTTTTTTTTTTTTTTTTTTTTTTTTTTAAATATTTTTACTCGTTGAATATGTATTACTTTTAACAAAAAAAAATTAGAAAAAAATCGTAATTTTTTTTTTTTTTTTAAATATTGTTACTGATTGAATATGTATATAGGAAAATATAGAAGAAAGTCTTGTGGTGGCCACAACATACTAGTTTTAATTATTTTTTTATCAAAATTTCCTAATTGCTGTATATATTTTTATTATTTGACTTATTTTTTAATTTTTTATTAATTTTATTGTCTTGTAGTGTAGGGATCTGAGGTCTCCTCTCATTGGCCGATTTCCTGGCCTCTGATTGGCTCTTAGTTTGAGGACAAAATCCTCTCGTTTTTAGCTTTTTACTTTCAGTGAGGATCGTGGGGTTTTTTGCAGGCTTCTGATTGGTCAACGGACTTAGCTCGGAACTTAGGTTCTGGCTAGGCACCGAGATTCTTGAAGATGTTCTATAATTAACTTCACTATTTATTCTCCTGAATTTTGATAGGGAAAAAAAATGTATAGCCCCCCCTTTTTTTATTAATTGCGGGACTCTGATTATTATTAGCGATTTTCTGTGCCCCTTTGGACGCCCTGCTCAGCTCTTAATTCCTTTTCGCCGTCCAGACCGTCTCGTCAACGCACGTAACAGTTTCACTGTTACACTTAGGTTTTTTCAAGGAGTTATTTAGTTTATTTTATTTATTTTTTTTATTTATTTTTTTATTTTATATATATATATATATATATTTTTTTTTTTTTTTTTAACTCCTGGTGCTTCACTCTGATTGGTCTCTGCTCACGAGGAGATTTATTCAGAGATCAAAATTCTAAATTCATCCTTTTGGCTTTTATTTATTTTATGGAAAATTATTTTTTATGTTTTTCCTATTTTTCGTTGGAGGTAAGCATTGGTTGCGACCAAATGCAGGTACTCCGAAGCACATCGTTGACTTGACTTGACTTGACTAAAAGCCGCTCTTGCCCTTTACCTTACACAGTCAGTTCCCTCGAACGGCATCATTATTTTCTCTGACTGCAAATCTGCTCTGGAGGCCATTAAAGGAGGTAAAGCGAGACTCGCCCAAGATATCAACGCGCTTCTGTCCACCATTGTTGCCAGGGGACAAACCTGCACCATCCAATGGGTGCCCGCTCATGTCAACATCGAGGGGAATGAACAAGCGGACTCCCTCGCCAAGGAGGCTAGGAATATAAATCCCCCTCCCATGCAAACCACTTGCTTTGATGCAAATGCCGTCGCAAAACATCAGCTCTGCGGCGGACCTCGGAAGAAATGGTGCCTTCCGGAGCTTAACCTCGGCCATGAAATCACCACTACCATCAGCAGATTACGGACGGGGCACATGAGAGGTATGAAGATCATGCCCGACGGCTCTAGAACCTACGCAGAATGCAGGCACTGCCCAGGAACTCAGCTGGATCCGAGGCATCTCTTCAATTGCATCTCTGTTACCTCGACCCTCTTCAACGTCGACCTCAACTGCTGCCATGACACCCTTTACACCGAAAAAGTCGGAGATGTGGCCAAGGCTGCGCTCCATGCCTTTGGTCCCATTTGACTTGCCTAAATGCTTTTTTTTTTCTGCACTTGTCACACGACAACAACAACAACAACATATATATATATATATATATATATTAATTAGTTACAATCACATCTTTTGCTCTCTAAAAAAACATGATCTGCTCTGTTGGAAAAACTTTGCTCGACAAACTACGATCATTAGACTCTCTAAAACACATATTATATCTACTTCCAAAAACCAATATGCACCATCATTTAAACATTGAATTTTTTTTTTCTTTTCTTAACCTTCCTAATTTAAATCAATAAAATTAATACACTCCTGGGTCATATTAAGAGCATTTTTAAGTTGCTAGATAAACCCAGCGTAATTTCACAACATAAAACCTATTATTTTCACTTATTAAACACAAGTTTGGGTTAACACATAGACTAAAAACATATAAGATAAAAATTTTCTCATTTTGGAAAAAATCATAGATTTTTAGTTGTAGTTTAAACATCTTTTACATTATGTCTTTAGAAAATATAAGTAAATTGGAAAATTAGCAATAATAAAGTTCAACACTTACATAAATAGAAGAGTTGACACCATCCTGCTCCTTCAGCAAAGACACTATCATCCCACAAAGAGAATCTCTAGGTAATGGAAAAAAGGTTGGCGTTTTCTGGAACCATAGCTTTCAAGATTTATGTACGCTGACATCAAATCGAGTGGATCTTTTTTCAATAAATAGAAGAGTTGACACCATCCTGCTCATTCGGCAAAGACACTATTAGCAAGGATGATAGGAACCTTTTGCATTTTTGCATCGCTATTTATATATTTCTACGAAATTAACAACATTCGCCAAGTAAACCTTTCAGGAGGCTGGACTTCATGAAAGCATCCTTCCGCAACAGCACGTAGTCAACGGACAATATCATGAGCAACAGGGCCCCGTCACTTCTTCCAAATAAGGCCCTTCAGCGTTTTCTTTTAGAAACCTCCTGTACGTCTTCCCCGTTCATGACAGAAGAACGTACCCCCCCCCCCCCCCCCAAAAAAAAAAAACTGCCATCTCTCTTCATTCTAAAAAACCAGCCTGCTTCTCAAAAAATTTCTTCTCTTCTGCCTTTTCCAACTGAAAATTTTTTTCTTTACTAAGATTTCACGGGGGGTGGGGAAGGCCCCCATCCCCACGTTACAAAGGGACAAAAAAAAAAAAATCTGCTCTGTCTTTTACTTTCAGGAACTCCACACGTTCTGATAATTTGCCTCAGAGTTGCCGGAATTGAAACTCAAATTTACAAACTTTTTCTTTGACCAATCTAAACTCGCCCTTTTGTGTCAGCCCTGACTTTTGACACGTCCATTGAAACCCGATTGGACCCATTTACCGTACCCCCGGCTAGCAACAACATTCCAGCACATTAAAAAGGGACAAAAAAAATCTGCTCTGTCTTTTACTTTTAGGAACTCCACACGTTCTGACAATTTTCCTCAGAGTTGCCAGAATTGAAACTTAAATTTACAGACCTTTTCTTTGACCAATCTAAACTCGCCCTTTTGTTGCAGCCCTGACTTTTGACACGCCCATTGAAACCCAATTGGACATATTTACCTCCGGCTAGCAACAACATCCCAGCATCCCTTACCCTTCCTGGAAAAGAGAACGGCTGCGAGATATTGACCATCTGGCGTCTTCTTATGAGAAAGTTTTAGACCGTGACAAACTGCAGTTCTGCAGTACATTTATTGCTTTAAATACAAACGGCAAAATAGCTTCTACACTAGAGAACATACAGATAACAATAAACTATTACAGATAAAGGTTTTTATTGCTCCGAGCTTTCTTCGATGACCCAAAATAGTATTTTTAACTAAACCGAAAAATAATTCATAGCTCTAACGGCCTTATTCACCATTAACTACAACTCCCGGTTCAACGCAAAAACTTGAAAAGCGTCCAAAGGCAAAGTATACCTTTCAAAGAAAATTTGACACGCTGCTTCTGCCCTCTAGTGTCAATCCTTTCATATAATTTCTGATTGTTTATTTTCAGCTAAAACATTTTAAAATAACAATGCCGCTAGATGGCAGATGCAATGCGTCAGACTTAGAAACCCTGGATAATCTCAGAGATACGACAGGTACTTAATACGCATGCTCAGTGGACAAACGCTTGTCCAGATTCCCTCTTGCTACAGTAACCTTTTACAATGCTTGGCGCTGATCGCGCATTTTGGTGATTTATCGGTGTAAGTTTTTAAAGATATTCTCTAAAGTAAAGCAAACAAATTTTTCTTTGCAATCAAACTAAGATACATTATGCTTTATGTTACATTCGTTTTATTATTATTATAATTATTATTTAAATTTAGATTACACTTCTATATTCATAGAAATAATTTACACCATCTTATCATACTGCATATCAAAAATTCTAAATTTTAATACTCTTTAGTTTTTAATAATATACTATGCAACTGTAGTCTAAAAATATATATTTATACAAACTGATAATAAAAAAAATAATAATAATAAAATTATTTTTATTTATTTAAAAAATAATTTATTTTATCAAATTTGTCCTTGTAGTTACTGGTAAGAAAGTTCATCGATATTAAGATTAATTTGTAAAAATTTGATGATTTAACAGTTAACTTGATTTGATATATTCATTTGAGAGATGACCGTTTAGCTTTATGATTAATTTTATTTATTGCAATAACTTACAAATATATACATTCTCAGCACATTAAATGTTTAAAAATTGTTTTAGTTGGTTTATAAAAGGTTTTTCAGGGGGTCAAATGTTTTTGAGACTGTAAAATTAACTTTGCTCTCAAAGCTGGTAGACGGGAGATATCAGGTTCGATACCAGGTAGCGCTCATCGGGCTAACTTTTCGAAATTATCTGCAGTTTTCTCCGAAACAAGCGTAAATATGGGCTAGAACACCTTAAAAAGACCACCCCTTACTTAAGTTATTCAACCCATACCTCGGCCTTTCTTTTGTAGGCAACTGGTACATTAACACCAACGTGTTTTTCTTAAAATAATTCAGTTTAGGAAAATTGAATTAGTTTAATGGCTTAATGCTTAAAAACATACCAATGTTTTATAGTTAAATGCATAATCATTGATAATATTAATATTTGTAAAAATATTTATTAACTTTAAAAGTTTTATACATCCTTATTGTTCATGTCAAAAGTTTATTTTTCTTCAAATGTAATACAAATATATGTATATATATATATATATATATATATTTTTTTTTTTTTTTTTTTTTCGTATTTTGTACCTTTTGAATAAAGTGTGATAAAAAAAAAAGAGAGAGAGAGAGAGAGAGAAAATAACGTATGTGATAAAAAGAAATATGACACTAAAAAATAAATAAATTAATTAATTAATAAACAAATAAAGAAAATAAAGAAATTAGCACTTATAATTTTACAACATAAAATTCTAACATATGTTGATCTCATAAAGAATGGTTGATTGGTTGTATGGCTTAAGACTGATTGACTACTCTACGGGCCTAGGCCTACAGGAGAAATGCCCTCCGTGGGGGGGGGGGGGTTCTAAGTGAATCTATTTCGTATTTACGCGAGTTTTAGAGAGAACTACGGAAAACTCCGAACGGCTAGATCGATGAACGCGTTTTTTAATCGAACCCGTCACTTCCCATCTACCAACTTTGACCGCAGTTCCGCTTGGCCACCATAGAGGTATTTACTTCTATTAATGCCTTGATTTCTCCATAAAAAATAAATAAATAAAATAAAATAGATAAACAAATAAAAAAATTTATGTTTTTAAATTAATAAATAAGAGAACAATAAGCATTTTAATACTTTTAACCTTATTCTTTTAACCCTCATATTCCGTATTTTTGAATAAATATAAGAAAAATATAAGGCACCTATTGAGTTTAAGCTTTATGAATGTACTAGCCTTTATTTATATACTCCTGAAGAAATTAAAAAAAAAAAAAACTAAATAATTAAAAGGCCTTTTTATTTATTAATTATGTATTTTTAACACTAAAATTTCCAAAAATATGCTATACTCTATTAATTGTATTTATATCTAAATGTTTGTTATATTAATCAAAATAATTTTTAATAAGATCAGGTAAAACAAAAATAAATAGATAAATAAATAAAATAATAATAAGTGTATATTAGTTAATGTTAACTTACATAATTTATTTTCAAAATTGTTCTAAAAAGAAGGGGGGAAAAACCGAACGCCACACGTTAAAAGTGCGATTTTTTCCGAAAGAGGTTGGCATGTAATTATTGAAGTTATCGCCAAATACGAAACTGTTTTAAGAAAAGTACTTATTTAGAAAAGAATTGACGAAAATCAATGAAAATTTTTATTTCTATTAATAGGAAAAACATTTAGGAACATGAAAATTTGCTTCAAAAATTTTTAATTACATTTAATTAATATGAATTATAAGCATTTTTGAAAGTCACAATTTCTCCCTGCCTTATGTCTATGGTAGCGATGCGCGAAATCGCCTCGGGCGGTCAAAGGGAGCTTTCCACCAATCAAAAAGTATGAACACCTTGTCGTATCTCTCAGTAAAGGGTCGCTAGTCAGACTTCGCTAAAAAGTTGAACCCTGTCTTTATACGTTTTTTAAGTTTTCGTTTTTAACCGGGAGTTGAAGTTATTGGTGAATACAGCCATTAGTCAGCTAAAAGAAGCAGAGCCCTTCTTAGATACAATCTCCTTGTTTTTTCACATGCAAACCCGGTTGGAAAAATTCCACACCTGCACCACGGACCACAGCATTCTCACAAAATGACCTTTTATTTTATTTTTTTATTTGTTTGGTTAGTACCGTCTCTCGCTTGCTAAAAAAACCCTCTCTCGCTTTTTTTTTTTTTTTTTTTTTTTTTTTTTTTTTTGTACATAGACCTCGAATAGACGAATCATAGTTTCATAGTTCAAAAGATTGAGAATTTTTTTCAAAAACTGAATCCGTTATAAATTTTTAAATTTTCTGCATGCCTGCAGTTTTTGATCACATTCTGAATCCGCGTTTCTGAAATTCTTGCGTTTGCGTTCGAACAACAATTGGTATTTTGGTTACCATGAAAACTCTCTTTTAAGTTCGCAGACGATATTTCGAAAGTAGAGCGAAAGAGAAAGATCTTTTTCTGATTGAGGTCATGTGTTTTTGGACTGCGATTAAAAATTGCAAATTTCAAAATTCTTCAATTTTCCTTTGTCGCACACGAAACTTACTATACAGAGTTTTCATCACAAGACAAAGTTGTAGTTCAAATTTCATCGATTTCGGAGAATAAGCAAAAAATTTACATTTTAATTGCAAATTAAATTTTATTCTAATACGCGTATTTCAATTTCTAATTATGATTAAATTATTTTTAATTAATACATCATACAAAAGATATTTTAAAATTCTTTTATATTATTGAAAGTGGAATTCGATATTTCACCTTATTTACACGTTTTGAGGTGTCCTGGTTATAGGGATTTCTTTTGTATCTCAGCTACTAATTAAAATAATTTCATAAGTAATACATCATTTGAAAGGTTTGTTGATTTGGAATTGAACAGTAGATTACAGAAATTTGGCGCTGTAATATTTTAAATTCTAATGAGCGAGGTAGTTGTTGTAAGTTCTAAAACGGGCATAAGGCGCCGCAGGCGCCACCGAGCGTGACTTTGCTAAAGTCAGAAATTTGAAAGATCATAACATGGTGAGCGAACAGGCTGTTTCAGATATTGAAACTGGAAGAGGGCGCCGCAGGCGCTACCGAGCGGGAATTTACAGCGATTACATTTTTTAATAAAGCTATTTTCACTTTATGAGCTGTTGTAAGACCTGAAACGGGAAAAACGCGTCGTAGTCGGATTTTTCAAGGATCGCGAACCAGCTGGTCGCCGAAGGCGGATAGTCTATAATAATAAAATAAGACGTCTGCCTGTCTATCTGAGCATCTATACGTTGAGCCCCTACTGAACCCAGAAGTACAAAATTTGACATACGGGTGCTCAAAAGCCTTCCCGAAGAGATAGTGAAAAAAAATTTAAAAATTTTAATTAGTTGTGGAAATATTAATTAAAATGTTGACCTATGTCTAATCAAAAAGCGATATCAATGACTGAGAATTCACCACGATTGCAGAAAAATAGATATTTTAACGGAGTTAAAAGCAGAAAAAGTGGAAAATAAATTAGAAATATTAGTCCGATCGTTAAGAATTTGGTACCAAATGAAAGAGGCGATTTTTCCGAATCTAATAGTGCAAGCGGCTTATCAATACAACAATTAGATTTTTTCTTATTAACTAAAATATGAAATTTAATTGGCAACATCATTTCCACTTCTAGACGACTGTCTGTGATGAAAAAGGAAATGATTGTAACTAGTTAAGATATCACGTGTTTTATAGTGAGGGGGAAAATTGCAATTTTCAAATTTTTTCAAATTTTCATTCACGTTACATTTAAATTAATATTCGGTCTAGACAGCATATTATAAAGCTACTGTTCAATTTTCACGAAAATTTGTGAATAAACAAAAAAATTACATTTTTATTGGGAAACTTTTCTTTTATATTTTGCAGTATTTTAAATTGAGATATGCCGTTGAAATTTCTGAGTATTTGGTTTTAATGCCCGATAATTCGATTGTGGATATTTTTAAAGTGTAGAATTATTAAGAAAGGCTTGAGAGAGGCGGGAGGAAGAGGCAAAAATTAAAAAAGAAAGAGTTATAGCATTTGAAATTGGTATTATTAGGTTTTAAGGCAAGATAAATCAATTGCGGATATTTTCGAGTGTAGGAGGGAAGGAAAAGGGGGTGGGGGTGGAGGGGCAAAAATGTAGAAAAGGAAAGGGAATTTCGGAGAAAACCACGGGAAACTCAGAACGCTTTTATTCTTTTATATTTTGCAGCGTTTCGAATTTCAATTTCCGCTCACATTTCATACTAAGGATTTTTAAAGTTATATAGACCGGAATTACGCAAGTTTCGGAGAAAACCATGGATAAGCCAGACACAAATCTTTTTATAAAAATGTTTATATTACCTTTGTATCTCAGCTTGTAATTAACATAATTTCATAAGTAATATATCATTCTAAAAGTTATTTGAATTGGAATTGAAGAGTATATGTTGCAAATCTTTGTGGACAGAGGGCGCATTGATATTTTAATAATTCAATATCTGGAATTCTAATTATGATAAAATTACTTATAACACTTCATTTAAAATATTGCGGACTTTTAAACTGATATAAGCCGTTAAATTCCGCACGAGAGTTTCAGAGAAAACCACAGAAAAGCCAGAACATCATTATTACAATATCTCCAATTCTAATTATGATGCAGACTTTCGAATTCCGATACTCCACTCACATTTCGTATTAAGGATTTTTAACACTATTTACCCCGTAGTTACGGAAGTTTCAGAGAAAACACATGAAAAAATCAAACACTTTTTTTTTTTAATAACAATGCTTATATTACCTTTGTATCTCAGCTTCTAATTACTATAATTTCATAGAAAAGATATCATTTGAAAAGTCATTTAAATTGAAATTGAAGCGTATATATTGCAAATAAAAGTCGCCAGAGGGCGCTTTGACATTTTAATAATTCAATATACTCAATTCTGATTATCAGTAAATTACTTATATGGAGAAGATTGGGTGACCGTAGGCCCCACAGGGTTGCGGATTTGCCACTATATCAGAATTTTCAAAGGTCCTTTACATGGTGAGCGAATAGGCTGTTTCAAATCATGAAACGTAAAGCGGCGCCTTAGTCGAAACAGAGCGGAAATTCGCTACAGTTAAAATTTTCAAAGCTATTTGCGCTATGAGCGAGCAAGCTAATGTAAGTTCTAAAACAGGGATAAGGCGCCGCAGTCGCCACGGAGCGGGACTTTGCTAAAGTCAAAATTTTGAAAGATCATAACACGGTGAGCGAACATGCTGTTTCAGATATTGAAACAGGAATTGGGCGCTACCGAGCGAGAATTTACTGCGGTTAAATTTTTCAATAAAGCTATTTTCACTATATGTCAATAAGCTGTTGTAGGACCTAAAACGAGAAAATGGCGACGCAGACGCCACCGAGCGAGAATTTCGTGAAGTCGGATTTTTCAAGGATCGCGAACCAGCTGGTTGCCGAAGGCAGCTAGTGATTATATAAAAGCATACAAAGATGTTACAGAGTAATCTTAGCTATATTATACTAATTATAAAGATATACTATCAAAGAATATGTTTTAAGCTTGCAGAAGTATGAACAATTATAAAAGGAATGTATAGTGATGTAAGAAATTTTGAAAAAAATCTATGCATTATCTAATGAACATATAAAAGCTTATAAAGATGTTATAGAGTAATGTAAACAATATTATACTAACTATAAAAATATACGCGCTATGTAAAATAAATAAATAAATAAATAAATAGTGCGTATAGTGATATATAATAATCTAAGCAATTTTATAGAAACCATAAACATTTATACGCCATTTAAAAATACATTAAAACTTAAATCGATATAAGCCTATACCATTAAAAGGATTTTACAGAAACTATAAATAAAGATAAATATACATTTTGGCAAACATAATTATGTTACACAGCAATTTGTTTTATTTGATTATGTTTTAGTATACAAGGTTAACGGTTTAAGCTTTAAGTAAGACTTAGATCATTTACTATGTATGCACAATATATGGTAATTAAAATACAGTTTTATATGTGCAGTGACTAAATTTTTGTCTTGATTCCTAATCCCATTCTAAAAAGTTTAGGTTTTGAAGCTTTCAGTATTACAAAAAAAAGATTTTTTCTTTTTTTTCCCTCAATTTTTTAAAAAACACAATTGTTAAAAAATGTTTAATTTAAATTTTTAAATTTTATGAAGAAGAAGAGAAATTTTACTTAACAATCAAGTTGTACATTATATTAAACTTTATGAAATTATCTTTAAATGAGGGACTTGAAACTTACAGAACTTCAGAAATTTGAGATTGAATGTGTTCGCGTATGCTGATTTTTCAAAATTTAAAAAAATCATGAAATGAAAGTACAATTAATTAAAATAATAATAATAATACCTTTAGAGCTATAATGACGTCAATTCAACCCTGCAAGTTTAATTTTTCACAAACTTTTATCAATTCTAATATTTATGCATGAATTTCTTTTCATTTCAATCGAAAATATAATTGAATAATTTAAAAACGATGCTAAATTTTGAAAAAAAAAAAAAACTAATAGTCCTCCATATTAAACTAAATTATGCTTCTGCCAGAATTTCATCTATATATGTATATATATATATATATATATATATATATATATATATATATATATATATATATTAAAGAAAAGAAAACAATAATAAAAAAAATAAAATTAGAAATTCTAACTTCTAAATTTTCATTAAATTATTTATTTTAATTTATAATTGTTGCCAAAAAAAATTAAACTTTAAATTTTACATCTACTTTTAAAAATTAAACCGTTAAATTCATTTTTTTACTTATTACTTCCATTACTCTACTACCGTAGGTAATGGAAGTATTGTATTCGGTCTGAAAATTCGATATCGGGTTTTCACCTGATTTACACGTTTTAAGGTCCCCTGAGTCCAAAAAAGTGGTTTTTGGCAATTCGTCAGTGTGTATGTATGTGTGTGTGTGTGTATGTATGTATGTATGTATGTGGAGAATCTTCTGGCTATTATAGCTCAGAAACTAATAAAGATAGATCTACGAAACTTTAGAATTGAAATACGTCTGGTGTACAGATGAAATTTCCAAATTTTGGTGAAAATTGAAAAAAAACGGAAGTGGGACATCGGAAACCGGAAGTGGAACCGTAAGTCCGTATCTCAAAAACGGCTCTAATGATTTTCTTCAAACTTGCTATATAAACACTGTATTAGATGTCCTTTCGAATGATATAGTTGGTTAGTTCAGGAAAATTGATAGGCGGCCTGTATAAATAGCTCAATTTCAGGCCTCACATAGGCGTTCCTTTAAAAACGGTTGCACGGATTTTTTTCAAACTCGCCATTTTAACTCACTTTTAAATATGCTTTTGTATGTAATTATTGTTTTCCTGTCAATAATTGAGTTTAACCAGAAGTGGGACATCGGAAACCGGAAGTGGGACCATAAGTCCGTATCTCAAAAACGGCTCTAACGATTTTCTTCAAACTTGCTATATAAACACTCTATTAGATGTCCTTTCGAATGATATAGTTGATTATTTAAGGAAAATTGATAGGCGTCCTGTATAAATAGCTCAAGTTCAGGCCTCGCAAAGGCGTTCCTTTAAAAACGGTTGTACGGATTTTTTTCAAACTCGCCATTTTAACTCACTTTTAAATATCCTTTTGTATATAATTATTTTTTTCTGGTCAATAATTTATTTTTTTAAAAGTTGGTATCTCAAAAACGGCTCTAACGATTTTCTCTTTAGGTCACTTTTATGTTTTCTGATTACATTATCTCTCAAAAATGCATATAATACATGTAACAGCGGGTAATGGAAGTCGTGTGGTTGTTTCACACCAGATTTTTTTTATTTCATATTGCTCGCGCACTTCTTATTTCCTAATTCAAAATTATTTAAAAAAAAAAAAAAAAAAAACTTTTTCGATATCGCTTGTAACGATACTGATTATTATTAATTTTCTTTTCTTTTTCTTTCAATGATAATAATAATAATAAAAAAAAAGATTTTGATGAAATTCTGGCAAAAGCAGAATTTAGTTTAGGACGGAGGACTATTAGTTTTTTTTTTTTTTTTTTTTTTTTTTCAAATTATAACATCGCTTTCAAATTATTCAATTATATTTTCGATAAATTTTAGATTTCGACAAATGTCCAACTATCGAAAACGACAACGCAAAAATCCCAGATTGAGACTAATAGGCACTCAGTCCTAATAATAATCAGTATCGAAACGGACAGCATCGAAAAAGTTGAAGAAGCCCCTTTTTAGACAAAAATACATATTTTAATTTTTTATTGTCGCCAAAAATGCTTACGAGTTGATTTTAAATGTTTTTGTAATGAAAAGAAATTTACGCTTAAATATTAAAATTGATATAAAACTTTGTGAAAAATTAAACTTGCAGGGTAAAATTGACATCATTATAGCTCTAAATTTTTCCCCCCTTTAAATAAATAAATAAATAAATAAATAAAAACAATTTTGATGAAATTCTAGCAAAAGCAGAATTTAGCAGAATTACGGAGGACTATTAGTTTATTTATTTTCTTTTTTTTTTTTCTCTCAAATTATAACATCGTTTTTCAATTTATTCAATTATATTTTCGATAAATTTTCGATTTCGATAAATGTCCAACCACCGTAAAACGGGCGACAACGTTTTATCCGTAGATTGAGACTAATAGTCCTCTGTACAAATATAAAAAATGAAATATAAATAAATAAATATCATGTCATACGATGAACTTGTAAACCTAAGTAACAATTAGATCAAAATTGAAAACTTTGTTTTAACTATAAAGGTATATTTATTTTATGTCATTCGTATGCCTAGACATGGCATTATATTGTTTGCGTCTCTCTTTAACAATACTCAACTAAATTCCTCTCGATGAAAAGACTCTCCTGTAAAACATGTTCTTTTGCACGGATACTATTGATACTGGAAAAGTAAGTGGAAATGGAACAACCTGTTCGCTTGGGATTTTGTAATTACTTTAGCAGACTTTTTTATTGTTTTCGCTAAGTGAAATTAATTTTTATTAAGTGTGCGTATACTTCGTGTATGTATATATTGAGGTATAATATATGTATACATGTATTGTCAGGTATGCATGCATATTGTATGTGTTAAAAGATTTATGTATGTTACTTGATGTATGAAAGATGAAAATGGACTGAAAATATTCGCCTTTAAAATACGTTTTCTTACACGAATACTATTAATAATAGGAAACTAGTATGCTATGGCCTCCACAAGACTTTCTTTATATATAATCCTATACAAATTTACACAGTACAAATTATTTATTAAATTATAATTCTTATTAAAATTATTTTCCATGATGTATGTAAATGATTTTTATCTCAAAGTAGTGTAACACTAAATGCTGAAAAAAAGTAACTTTGTTGCAGAAATGAGATTTTTTTTTTTTTTTTTAATAAATGAAAAAATTGATAACTTTGTTTTAGATTATTACACATCTATGGTTCAACCGTTCGTTTTAAAGGTACTGGGGAGTTCTTGCGAAAGATACCCATATTGAAATTTTGCAGCCCTTGGGAGTTTTTCCCCCCAGGGGCAGAGAAGGAATGCTCTTACATGCACACACTTTTTTTCCTAGTTTACTACTGCCATTATAAAACTAGTATGTTGTGGCCACCACAAGACTTTCTTCTATATTTTCCTGTGCAAATTCACTAAGTTCAAATAATTTATTGAAACTACTATTTTTTAAAATGATAAATACAAATGATTTTCATCTTAGAGAAAACTAGCACTAAATATTCAAAGAAAGATAGTTTTATTGTCTATAAATAACATCTTAAAAAAAAGCATGTTTATAAAAGTCATCTCATATATCAAGTTTCGTACAGTTATAGGCCATAGAAGTTGAACTATAGCCTTCCCGTTTTCGAGAAAATTTGCAGTATAGCAGCGCCACCTATTGGACGATGAGCATTTTAATTGAATCAGCATAATGTCGCATAATGGCCTTCTCACATATCAAGTTTTGTTTGATGATAAGCATTAGAACCTGAGATATAGCCTTCCTTGAAACTGTGAATATCGCTGTGTAGCAGCGCCACCTATTGAGTGCTTGGCATCATAAGTTGACAGATATTAATTTATGTCAAAGTGCATCAACATATAAATTTGTATGCAATTCTGCGCTTTAGTTCCTGAGATATAGCTTTCCCTTAAATTCCGGAAATCGCTGCATAGCAGCGCCACCTGACGGCCTATAATCATTCAAATTGAATCAGTATAATGTCTCATAATGGCTCTTTCATATATCAAGTTTTGTTTCATTATACACAACAGAACCTGAGATATAGCCTCCCCCGAAATTGCGGAAGTCACGGTATAGCAGCGCCACCTGTTGAGCGGTTGACAGCAAAAGTTGGTACGCACTAATATAGGGCAAGTTGCAACTACATATAAATTTATATGCAATTCTGAGCAGTAGTTCTGGAGATACAGTCACCACAAAATTTTTGTCATCTACACACACAGGGACAAATAGACCGACAGACATTTTCTAAAAATGGTCAAATCGTGTTCTAGATCTCTCAAAACGTGTAAATCCGTCGAAAACCGAAAGTCGAAAATTTTTACGAATGCAATACTTTCTTCTATTGAATATAGAAGAAAATAAAAATTCATATCAATTTTACAATCATGAATTGAAAAAAACCTTCATTATGCATAATACGAAATTTTGTCCTATTCTGCCATGTTAAAAATTTAGAAAAAACAAATTGGATGACAGCGCCACCTGTTGAGCGATTAATCCTCCATTCTAATCAGCAACAGTTTAGGCCAGGCTCCAACTAAATACCAAATTTGGTTAAGTTTTGATCACTGAATCGTGAAATACAGCAACCACAAAAATTTGTGATACAGACACAGACACCACAGACAGACATTTTTTAACCAGTCAAATCGTGTTTAGGACATCTTAAAAAGTTTAAATCTGTCGAAACCTGGAGTTCAAATCTTTCATGAATCCAATACTTTCTTCTTATATATGTAGAAGAAAGTAAAAAATAAATGGAAATGAAAACATATTTTTGGCTGGGATTTTGGATTTATTTTAACAGTTTTTTACTTTCTTCTATATGTAATATAGAGAAAGTATTGGATTCGCGAAAATTTTCGAAGTCCACTTTTTGATGGATTTACATGTTTTGGGATATGGAGAACACGAATTAATAGTTTTTAGAAAATGTCTGTCTGTCTGTCTGTCTGTATCATTTTTTTGTGGACGCTGTATCTCACGAACCAATGAATGAAATTTAACCAAACTTGGTATTTAGTTGCACCCTGACATAAACTGGTGCTGATTAGATTTTGGGATCAATCGCTCAATAGGTGGCGTTGTAATCGCATTTTATGCAAATTTTTAACATGGCAGCATAGGACAAAATTCCGTATAAATGGGCATAAAGAGAGTTATTTTACACTTGTGATTGTAAAATTAATAGGAATTATTGATAATAGTAGTAGTTAGCTAGGAAAAAAATTTTGTGCATGGGGGGCATCGGTTCCCCCCCGGGGGGGAAAATCCCCCCCCGGGGTAGTAAATTTTCAAGATGGGTATCTTTCGAAAGGTCTCGTTGATAATAGTAATAGTTAACTTGGAAAAAATTTTTGTGCATGTGGGGGCATCGGTTGCCCCCCCACCGGGGGGGGAAGTTCCCACCCGGGGGGGCAAAGTTTCAAGATGGGTATCTTTCGAAAGATCTCGTCAATACCTTTAAAACGAATGGTTGAACGATAAATCTGTGATAATTTAAACCAAAGTTATCGATTTTTTTAACTTTTAACAAAAAAAAACAGAAAAATATCGCATTTTTTTTTTTTTTTTACGAAATTTAACCAAACTTGGTATTTAGTTGGTCCCCGACATAAACTGGTGCTGATTATGTTTGGGGATCAATAGCTCAACAGGTGGCGCTGTGATAGCATTTTATCTAGAAACCCTGGATAATCTCAGAGATACGACAGGTACTTAGTACGCATGCTCAGTGGACAAACGCTTGTCCAGATTCCTTCTTGCTACAGTAACCTTTTACAATGCTTGGCGCTGATCGCGCATTTTGGTGATTTATCGGTGTAAGCTTTTAAAGATATTCTCTAAAGTAAAGCAAAAAAATTTTTCTTTGCAATCAAACTAAGATACCTTATGCTTTACGTTACATTCGTTTCATTATTATTATAATTATTATTTAAATTTAGATTACATTTCTATATTCATAGAAATAATTTACACCATCTTATCATACTGCATATCAAAAATTCTGAATTTTAATACTCTTTAGTTTTTAATAATATACTATGCAACTGTAGTCTAAAAATATATATTTATACAAACTGATAATAAAAATAATAATAATAATAAAATTATTTTTATTTATTTAAAAAATAATTTATTTTATCAAATTTGTCCCTGTAGTTACTGGTAAGAAAGTTCATCGATATTAAGATTAATATGTAAAAATTTGATGATTTAACAGTTAACTTGATTTGATATATTCATTTGAGAGATGACCGCTTAGCTTTATGATTAATTTTATTTATTGCAATAACTTACAAATATATACATTCTCAGCACATTAAATGTTTAAAAATTGTTTTAGTTGGTTTATAAAAGGTTTTTCAGGGGGTCAAATGTTGTTGAGACTGTAAAATTAACTTTGCTCTCAAAGCTGGTAGACGGGAGATATCAGGTTCGATACCAGGTAGCGCTCATCGGGCTAACTTTTCGAAATTATCTGCAGTTTTCTCCGAAACAAGCGTAAATATGGGCTAGAACACCATAAAAAGACCACCCCTTACTTAAGTTATTCAACCAATACCTCGGCCTTTCTTTTGTAGGCAACTGGCACATTAACACCAACATGTTTTTCTTAAAATAATTCAGTTTAGGAAAATTGGTTTAATGCTTAAAAACATACCACTATTTTATAGTTAAATACATAATCATTGATAATATTAATATTTGTAAAAATATTTATTAACTTTAAAAGTTTTATACATCCTTATTGTTCATGTCAAAAGTTTATTTTTCTTCAAATGTAATACAAATATATATATATATATATTTTCGTATTTTGTACCTTTGAATAAAGTATGATAAAAAAAAAAAAGAGAGAGAGAGAGAGAGAGAGAGAAAATAACGTATGTGATAAAAAGAAATATGACACTAAAAAATTAATTAATTAATTAATAAACAAATAAAGAAATTAGCACTTATAATTTTACAACATAAAATTCTAACATATGTTGATCTCATAAAGAATGGTTGATTGGTTGTATGGCTTAAGACTGATTGACTACTCCAGGGGTGAAACTACCTAGCTTGCAAAAACCCTGAAAACTGTTCCTTAAATGCAGATAGAGGACATTTATTAATGATATATCATATGGCTACCTATATTAAATACCATTTATAGACTTTGTAATACATTATAAGGCAACTTAAACATTCAAAATGAGAATTTCTGTAAAAACAAAGTATTTTAACATGAAATTCAAAGATAACAAAATTTTCAAAAACCCTGAATTCAGGGGTAGCCCCTGAAAAGTTTCACCCCTGCTACTCTAGGGGCCTAGGCCTACAGGAGAAATGCCCTCCGTGTGTGTGTGTGGGGGGGGGTTTCTAAGTGAATCTAGTTCGTATTTACGCGAGTTTTAGAGAGAACTACGGAAAACTCCGAACGGCTAGATCGATGAACGCGTTTTTTGATCGAACCCGGCACTTCCCATCTACCAACTTTGACCGCAGTTCCGCTTGGCCACCGTAGAGGTATTTACTTCTATTAATGCCTTGATTTCTCCATAAAAAATAAATAAATAAAATAAAATAGATAAACAAACAAAAAAAAATTATGTTTTTAAATTAATAAATAAGAGAACAATAAGCATTTTAATACTTTTAACCTTATTCTTTTCCCCCTCATATTCCGTATTTTTGAATAAATATAAGAAAAATATAAGGCACCTATTGAGTTTAAGCTTTATGCATTAAATGAATGTACTAGCCTTTATTTATATACTCCTGAAGAAAAAAAAAAAAAAAACTAAATAATTAAAAGGCCTTTTTATTTATTAGTTATGTATTTTTAACACTAAAATTTCCAAAAATATGCTTTACTCTATTAATTGTATTTATATCTAAATGTTTGTTATATTAATCAAAATAATTTTTAATAAGATCAGGTAAAACAAAAATAAATAGATAAATAAATAAAATAATAATAAGTATATATTAGTTAATGTTAACTTACATAATTTATTTTCAAAATTGTTCTAAAAAGAAGGGGGAAAAAACCGAACGCCGCACGTTAAAAGTGCGATTTTTTCCGAAAGAGGTTGGCTGTGTAATTATTGAAGTTATCGCCAAATACGAAACTGTTTTAAGAAAAGTACTTATTTAGAAAAGAATTGGCGAAAATCAATGAAAATTTTTATTTCTATTATTAGGAAAAACATTTAGGAACATGAAAATTTGCTTCAAAAATTTTTAATTACATTTAATTAATATGAATTATAAGCATTTTTGAAAGTCACAATTTCTCCCTGCCTTATGTCTATGGTAGCGATGCGCGAAATCGCCTCGGGCGGTCAAAGGGAGCTTTCCACCAATCAAAAAGTATGAACACCTTGTCGTATCTCTCAGTAAAGGGTCGCTAATTTTATCTAAATTTTTAACATGGCAGCATAGGACAAAAATTCGTATAAATGTGCATAATTAGAGTTGTTTTAAACTTGTGATTGTAAAATTAATATGAATTATTGATAATAGTAGTATGTAACTAGGAAAAAATTTTTTTGCATGGGGGGCATCGCTTCCCCCCCTAGGGGGGAAATACCCCCCCGGGGGGGTAAATTTTCACATTGGGTATCTTTCGAAAGATCAGGTTGATAATAGTAGTAGTTAACTAGGAAAAAATTTTTGTGCATGTGGGGGCATCGGTTGCCCCCCCACCGGGGGGGGAAGTTACCACCCGGGGGGGCAAAGTTTCAAGATGGGTATCTTTCGAAAGATCTCGTCAATACCTTTAAAACGAATGGTTGAACGATAAATCTGTGATAATTTAAACCAAAGTTATCGATTTTTTTAACTTTTAACAAAAAAAAACAGAAAAATATCGCAATTTTTTTTTTTTTTTTTTTTTCTAACGAAATTTAACCAAACTTGGTATTTAGTTGGTCCCCGACATAAACTGGTGCTGATTATGTTTGGGGATCAATAGCTCAACAGGTGGCGCTGTGATAGCATTTTATCTAAATTTTTAACATGGCAGCATAGGACAAAAATTCGTATAAATGTGCATAATTAGAGTTGTTTTAAACTTGTGATTGTAAAATTAATATGAATTATTGATAATAGTAGTATGTAACTAGGAAAAAAATTTTCTGCATGGGGGGGCATCGCTTCCCCCCCCTGGGGGGGAAGTACCCCCCCGGGGGGGATAAATTTTCAAGATGGGTATCTTTCGAAAGGTCTCGTCAATACCTTTAAAACGAATGGTTGAACTATAAATCTGTGATAATTTAAAACAAAGTTATCGATTTTTTTCACTTTTAACAAAAAAAAAAAAAAAACTTAGAAAAAAAAAATCGTACTTTTTTTTTTTTTTTTTTTTTTTTTTATATTGTTACTGATTGAATATGTATAGGTAAATATAGAAGAAAGTCTTGTGGTGGCCACAACATACTAGTTTTTTTTTTTTTTTTCGTTTCCACAAAGTAAGATCAATTATTATTGAGTGTGTGTTCATTTCATGTATACATATAGTGCGGAATTATATATATATATGCATGTATTGTCAGATATGCATACATATTGTATGTATTAAAAAAGTTACGTTTGTTACAAGACATATATAAATATGAAAGATGAAAATGGAATGAAAAAACTCGCCTGTAAAACAGGTTTCCTTGCACGAATACTATTGATATTGATAGTTGGAAAATAAATGAAAATGGAACAACATTTTGGTTGGGATTTTGGATTTAATTTAATAGATTTTTTTAACGTTTTAACCGAGTAAGATCAATTGTTATTAAGTGTGCATATATTTCATGCATGCATACATTGTGGTATAATATATGTATGCATGTATTGTCAGGTATGCATGTATAATGTATACATTAAAAAAAATTATGTTACAAGACGTATATAAATAAATATGAAGGATGAAAAAGGAATGAAAATATTCGTCTGTAAAACATGTGTTCTTGGACGAATACTACTGACACTGGGAAAATAAACGAAAATAGAACAGCACATTCGTTTGTGGTGTCAAGTTTATTCTAAAAAAAAAAAAAAAATTAATTTCTTTAATTATTATTGTTGTTTCCAGTAACTTGTTTTACTGTCTGAAAATTTAGAAATATTACATATATATTCATTAAAATGTAATTACATTAAGTATATTAACTAAAAAAAACCTATTCAAATTAAAAAAGTAAAATTTAAAACTTTAATTTAATTTAATTTATTTATTTTTATTTTATTTTGTTTTTTGGAGGGGGGATTTTTTAAATACACCAACCTTGTTAATTTTTAAAATTTTCTCTAAATTATCATTATTATTGTTAAAATGGAAGCACAGATATATGTGAATGTCCATAAGTATCTTCATTATAATTTTTTATGAGCTTTAATTTAAAATTAACAAGGCATAAACAATTAAAAAGTTTAAAAATTAAAATAAAATTTTGACTTTTACATTTTTTATTAAAAAAATTTTTTGAAGAGATTCTAATATACTTAATATTGTTATATTTTATTACAGGTGTATGCAAATTTTCTTAATATTAAGAAAGTAATTTATAAAACTTTACAATGTCTACCATCCCCTTAAGTATGCGTATATTCTTTGTATGCACGTATTTTCATACATAAATGATAAATGTTACACATATTGTCCAGTATGTACGCATATTGCATGTATTAAAAAATATGTTTGTTGCATGGTGTATATAAATTCGTAAGTTGGATATATGACGCGTAATTATGCGAGATAAATGGGGTTGTCGCTCAACGGACAATTTTTGCGTATTAAGTCTCAGTACACCGGGACCGCTCTCAGTGGATTTCAAAACCACTACGGACATCACAGGCGAGGTGTGGTTCAGAAAACTATGGTAGCACCGAAGCGAAGCGCTTCCAAAAGCAGAGGAAGAATCAATTCAGTTTTTCGACGAGGCGACACGTTATTTGATTACTTTTTAAAAGTCTGAAATAGGGGAAGCGTTGCTTTCATCGCTTCCATAGACGCCTTCGCCACTGACGGACATCCATGCTTGAACCGGGATTCGAGCCTGGTAACCATTCCGCCGGATGAGATACAAGATAAATGGAAGCTTGGATGGATGTAATTAAAGATGTTTATAAATATAAAGACAGAGTACTGGGTATGTTACCTACTAAGATAAAATGTTTAAAGAAGCTTATTAATTTTAGCTATCGCAATGCAATACGACAACAAAGTCAATTAGCCTTATTATGCAAAAAATGATTGTAGAGCAGTAAAAAAACAGAGAGAGAGAGAAAATGACAATAAAGCAGTTTTTTTTTTTTTTTTCAACTTTTTTTTAAGTGATTTTTCTTCATTTTCACTTTATATTATCTGAAGTGCATGCAAAAATATATTTAAAAAATAAAATAAAATTTTGGATTCTCAATAATTATCCTTTGAAAAGTAATTTTGGTTCTAAAATTAAACATGTGCATGGCTAAAAGATACGCCTGGTAGTTCTACGTCATTTATCTTTTATTATCCTGCAAGATCTGAATGCGATTTACAGAAACCCACTTTGAAGGAAGATTTTGGCGACTGAATCCTGGAGCCATCCCAGCAACCCTTTCGTTGGAGCCCCCAGCACCAGCTTCCAATAACGTCAAGCTGGGAATGCGATCAGCAGCCGAGATGCCACCATCGGAATCTCCATTTTTCCAGGTCTGGAATGCCACCGACAAACGCGTGGAATGCTCAGATCGCGAGTTTCGAATACTCCGCGTTCTTTCCGCCCCTGCCGAACGAACGCTTGGAATTCGGAGCTTCTTTGGCGCGCTTTTAATAATTATTCGACTCGGCAAAGTTAATTCCTTTCTCTTTCCCCCCTTTTTTTGCGGTATTTTGCCAGTTTTTAGGATGGGGGTCTAACTGCAGCTTTTTCGGATCTTTTAAAATGCAGAAGTTTTCCGGAGACAATGGTGCTAAAAATATTTCTCTTCGAGAATGGATGGCCCTGTTTTAAGTTATATTAAAGGAATGGTTGAAAAGAAAAGATGCGAACTTTTAATTCCGAAAGAAACTGAACCGCAAGAATGCACCTCAACATTTTTCAATAAAAGTTAGTCTCGAAATTTAAGTGCACGTTGTTTATGACTACCGCCAACGGAGCGATACTGAATTTGTTTTCCTTGAATTTTCAGACAAAAAAAAAAAAAAAAAAAAAAAAAACTTTATTACTGGTATAATTTTAAAAGGCAGGGAACGAAGTCGTTTAGGTAACCATAGGCATTAAAATCATTAAAGAATAAACAAAAGTAAATAAATAAATAAATTTCTCGATTAAACAAATTTTTTCTTTAAGAAATGCATTTCTAAACCTTTTACAAAAGTATTCTATTAGGGGGACCGGAAAATAATGTCGTTTTGAATTAATAAAATGAAACCGGAAATTTTTGTTTAACAGTGTTTACATGGTACTTTACAAATAACGATCTTATAAGTTACCTAAGAATATCTTAAATTTTATCCAGGATAAATTTCCGATGTCAGTATTTTAATTCAAAACGACATTATTTTCCGGTCCCCCTAATGAACAGTAATTCTTTGATAAAAAGTAATTCTTCGGCAAAGATGAATGAAAACTTTGTAATGTAAAATTGTAAATTGCAAAAAACACACAATATAGTCTTTCATACCGCACATGAGGCAACTTTTTTTTTTTTTTTTTTTTTGTCAGCTGAAAGGTTATTTCGACCTTGATTATACCGACCCAAAACAACTGTTGTTCTTGTTTCAAGTTATATAAAATAAAGTAACAAACGAAAAGAAAAGGTGCGACCTTTTAATTCCCAAAGAAAATGAGCCAAAAGAATACACCTCAATATTTTTCAATAAAAGTATAATTTTGAAATTAAATTGCACGTTATATATGACTACCGCTGCTGAAGCAATACTGAATTCGTTATCTTTGAATTTTCGGACAAAAAACTTCATTACTGAAATAGTTTTAATAGAAGGGGAGGCGTATCAGATATCGTCTGACATTCAAATAGTTAAGGAGAAGGGGATGGTAAACGTTGAAAAGATTTCTTTTAAATTACCATCTCAGAGTTATTAAAGTTTGCATACATATGCATATGCATCAAAATGCGTAAATATTATGTAGATTAAAATTTCTCGAAAACTATTTAAATAAAAAAGTATCAAAATTTTAATTATTTAAAAAAAATTTTAAATATTCCATGCTACTTAGTTTTTAAATTTTTTTCCTTGGTTTTACATTTTTATTGATTATCATTATCAGTATATTCGAAACATATTTGTGTATTACTTAGTCAATTGGTTGATAATTTTATATATATATTTATTTATTTATGATTAAATATTAAAAATTTATATGACATTTTAGCATAAGGGGAAAAAAAACAACAAAAAAAAAAAAAAAAAAAAAAAAAAAAAACAGGTTAACTTATGAATTAATTCATAAAGGTAATAATCAAATATGTTTAGAATATGTTGATAAAAAACAATAATATAAAATCGAGGGGGAAAGAATCTCCATGCTACCTAAGAACTAGATAGCATGGAGCATTTTAAAATTTTATTTATTTATTTATTATTTACTTAAATAGCTTTCGAGAAACGTTAATGCACTTAATACGAGGGTCAGTCAAAAAGTTAGTTGCACTGCTTAAGAAAACAAAACAGGATAGAAATTTTATAATAACATTATTTGTATCTTAAAGTTCCATTAAAAATCTACTTTTCAACGTAATTACTTTCGTTATTTAAGTATTTGTCGAGGCGTAGTATAAGTTTTTCGATCCCTTTGTGAGGAATTGGTGGTCTCTGTTGATTCAATGGGAGCGGGGACGGCGACAGTCGAGCAGTGATAGACAATCACGTGACCATAGAGAGAAACCAAAATTTCATTCTTTTCTTCTTTTTTCATTATTATTATGTTTTTCTCTCTCTGAACATATTCGTAGAAACAGAAGTACTTTTATTCTTGAGTGATAACCATTCAAACATTATGCTGAAGTCGTGCAGTGAACTTATTCATTAATTGTTGTATATTATTCAAGTAATAAGTCTTAATGTGAAACCTTTATTCTTTATTTTCTTTATAATTCATTCAAGGCATAAAAAAAATGCCTTTATACGTATTTGGAAATGTTTTAAATCTGTGCTCAACTACTTAAGAAATTTTGGTTTGTTCATAAAAATTCTCAAAGAAAAATCTATGATTAAAGTCAAATATAGTAAGCAATCGGATTTCATCTTTATTTATTTGTGTGGCCTAAAATGTATTTCAAGCGACCACAGGAAATGCAGGAGAGAGGTGAGTTGGCTTTCCCTTAATATTATGCATGCTAAAATTAGTTTCGTTTTCAATAAAGAATGGCATTTATGCAACTTAAAATTCATTATCCATTAATCTAATTCTAATTTATTTAACATGTTTTGGTCCGTACTAGAGCCATGAGCTATCGATGATTTATATATATATATATATATATATATATAAAAAAAAAAAACTATATATATTTAAGAACCTCTTCAAGTTAGAACCTTAGCTGATCAACAAATTAATACAAAAAGACAGTTGCTCTCCGTAATTGCGCAAATTTATGATCCCCTCGGAATTATTTCGCCATCTACAATAACTTTAAAATTAATTCTGCAAAAATTGTGGAAGTTGCAATCAACGTGGGATGAGCCTATACCTCCAGATATTTTGCAAGAATAGAAAACTTTTTATGAAGAAATTAATGCGTTTAAATCTATGTCAATTCCACACTATTTAGGTTCAAATATTACAGACTGTAGATATGAAATTTATGGGTTTTGTGATGCCTCTCCGAGGGCGTATGCGGCAGTCGCATATTTAAAGGTCATAACAAACACTATTCAGATATATTTAATTGCTGCTAAAACTAGAGTCGCACCCATAAAAGAAATCACTTTACCCAAATTGGAATTGTGTGGTGCTGTACTCTTATCAGAGTTAATTTGCAACATTCAAAAATCCCTTAAATTTACTCATTCGACATACTGGTACACTGATTATTCTATTGTATTAAACTGGATAAATAACCCTTCAAACAAAGGAAATAGTTTCGTGGCCCATAGAGCCACCAAAATCAGAGCTCTTACTCACTTAGAATCCTGGAGACATATCCCAGGAAAAGAAAACCCGGCCGATTGTGCCACACGCGGATTGTCCCCAGCTAAGTTGAAAGCTAGAACTGAGTAGTGGGAAGGGCCAAAATGGCTCCATAGTTTTGAGCTACCACCAATGTGCACATTACATTCAGTTTCCGTTCAGAAACAAACTCATCACCATCCGATAGATTCAAGTTCTAAGCCTACACTTTCTAATAACACTTTCATATCACATATCACAAAATACTCTAACTATCTAAAACTTTTAAGAATTCTAGCTTATGCACTGAGATTTATCAATAAAATTAAAACCAAATCCATGGAAAGGGGTCCTTTAAAGGTCCTAGAGCTAAATCAAGCGGAAATGTGTCTTGTAAAAATTATTCAAAATGCCGAATTTAGTGATGAAATTGCCGTACTAAGAAAGGGAAAACTTTTCAAACCTTCACACCATCTGTTGGGTCTTGATCCTTTTCTGGATGAAGCGGGCATTCTTCGTGTTGGAGGACGCCTGCGGCACCACCCGTCCCTGCGATTCCAAGAAAAACACCCCATTTTACTGCCGAAAGCAAATCACGTCACTTCCTTGATAATAACATATTATCATCACTTAAGCTCCCATGCTGGTCCCAACTTAGTACTGTCACTCATCAGAAACAAATTCTGGATTCCCCACGGCCGCTCCACGGTTAAGGCAGTTTTAAGGAAATGTATACTCTGTTTTCGTCTATCAGCTAAGCCAGTAATGCAAAAGATGGGGGATCTACCCTCAGAAAGAATCACACCCATTCGTCCCTTTTCGAAAGTTGGTGTCGATTTCGCGGGACCAGTAATGACAAAATGTCAACATAAACGAAAAGCGACAACCTTTAAATCATATATTGCCCTGTTCATCTGCATGGCGACAAAAGCAGTGCATCTTGAATGTGTTTCAAATCTTTCTACAGAAGCATTTCTCGCAGCCTTGAAACGCTTCATAGGTAGGCGGGGATACCCCTCTGACATATTTTCGGACAATGGCAGAAATTTTGTCGGAGCCCATTCTTACCTCCAACACTTATTTTCTTTATTCAAAGAAGAAAAATTACAAAATTTTGCTTCCCAACACCAAATAACCTGGCACTTTATTCCCTCGTATGCTCCAAATTTTGGGGGACTTTGGGAAGCGTCGATAAAATTAGCCAAACATCATTTGGTAAAAATCACACAAGGAGCAATTTTAACTTTTGAGGAACTTTCCACGCTTCTATGTCAAATAGAGGCTGTTATAAATTCGCGGCCTCTAACACCATTGTCCAATGCTCCTAATGATTGCGCAGCTTTAACACCAGGACATTTCTTGATTGGATCTGCATTATTAGAATTGCCAGAACCATCGTTAACAAACAATTATCTTAGTCTTTCTTCTAGGTATAAGCTCTTATTGCAGATGAAGGAGATGTTCTGGAAGAAGTGGACATCCCAGTACCTGCCAACCTTGCTTCCGCGAGCCAAAAGAACCAACCACAGTCACAACTTTTCTCCAGGGCAGCTAGTCATTCTGAAAAATAAAGCCTCACCTCCACTACATTGGGATCTTGCACGCGTCATCAAGTTGATTCCCGCAGCTGACGGTATCACCAGAGTCATCGAGCTTCAGACATCTTCTGCTGGAACTCTTATTCGACCGGTCACTCAAATTATCCCTCTTCCGAGTATTTCGACTCCAGCTTCGGTGCCTCCCCGCCCCCTCCCTCCCAGTATGTTGATTCAATGGGAGCGGGGACGGCGACAGTCGAGCAGTGATAGACAATCACGTGACCATAGAGAGAAACCAAAATTTCATTCTTTTCTTCTTTTTTCATTATTATTATGTTTTTCTCTCTCTGAACATATTCGTAAAAACAGAAGTACTTTTATTCTTGAGTGATAACCATTCAAACATTATGCTGATTCGTGCAGTGAACTTATTCATTAATTGTTGTATATTATTCAAGTAATAAGTCTTAATGTGAAACCTTTATTCGTTATTTTCTTTATAATTCATTCAAGGCATAAAAAAATGCCTTTATACGTATTTGGAAATGTTTTAAAGCTGTGCTCAACTATTTAAGAAATTCTGGTTTGTTCATAAAAATTCTCAAAGAAAAATCTATGATTAAAGTCAAATATAGTAAGCAATCGGATTTCACCTTTATTTATTTGTGTGGCCTAAAATGTATTTCAAGCGACCACAGGAAATGCAGGAGAGAGGTGAGTTGGCTTTTCCTTAATATTATGCATGCTAAAATTAGTTTCGTTTTCAATAAAGAATGGCATTTATGCAACTTAAAATTCATTATCCATTAATCTAATTCTAATTTATTTAACAGTCTCCATAATCTCAATTTCTCAATCTCAATCTTAAAGATTAACTTAATCTAACTTAATTACTTAATTAGATAATAAGAAGAGCTCGAGACAAAGTTAAATACAAAATAACAAAATTTATTAATGATCAATTTCCAGGCGGGTGTTGGGCTAACTCAGTTTTAACTCTCAAATGACATCAGGGGATAACTTCAACAAAGCATAAAATAAAGGTAAATTGAAGCTCACCAATACTGATCTTGTCGACGACTGCTCTCTGTCGACCACTGAACTATTCTCGCACAAGAACCGTCGGCAGGATTCCCTTGGCGCGACAGATTCTTCTCTCCAATCTTACTTTATTCTACAACGCTACGCATCTCTACCATCACCTAACACTAGCATAAGAACTATCATCATCAACATTACTCTCCTACCCTCCTCTTCACACACACACTCCCTTTACAAAAAACAATCTCCATCTTATACTACTTTCTACAAACTTCCTTTCTCTTCATTTAATTAAGCTTTGAAAATCACTTCCAATACATCTACTTCTCACAACTTAAATTCGTTCGTTGCAGCACCATGTCGACACAAAACTAATTCGACCAAAACTTTCACCGAGTCACTGGCGTCGAAGCGATTTAACCGTCCCAACTTTATACTTTGCTGGATTCAGCTTAATTTCAAACAAACTGTGGCGACGTTCAAAGTCTCAATCTCACACCTTTTACAAAAAAATCCCGTCCAATGCCCGATTCTTGGGTTGCAGCTTTCACCTCGTCATCCGAGTGGTATCGTCGTTTTAAAAGTTCTTCTTTCATGGAAACAAAAACATGGAAGTCACACGAGAAAGGTCTGGGCTAAAAGGAGGGTGACCCACTTCTCTTCTAAACTTTTTCAGAAGTTCGCACGTTTGTTTTACTGTATGAGGTCTTCCATTGTCATACAGGAGCACAATATGCCATTCGACAGTTTACCTGCCCGTCGAATTTAAGTGATTGTTGCAATCGTTTTAGTGTTTCACCTTTTCACCCACAAAAAATGAATCACTTCACGCATTTCCAATTTGGACGCCACTTGCAGCTGTCGAGACATGTTTCGACTGATTATCAGAAAAACTGAAATTGCCTAGCGAAAGCCGCTACGTCACACGATATAGATAAATGTCTGAAGTGTTGCCAGACAGTTTTATCAAAATAGCCTTTCACAGAAAATTTTTACGAAGGAGTGCAACTAACTTTCTGACTGACCTACGTATTTATATATTTTAATGTATATGTATGCAAACTTTGATAGCTCTAAGTCGGTAATTTAAGAAAACAAGTTATAATGCCCACAATCTTCTTAAAGTTAAGTTTTTCGTAGGTTACTTTCGTTCCCGGTTAGTTCTAAATTAAAAAAACATACGGTTTGAATTGAGAACCTTCCTTCTTTTTTTGAAGTCGGTTAAGAAAGAGGCCTCCTTAAAGAATATTTCTGGAGTTTAAACTAATCAATGTTCAGATTTTTTTTTTTTTTTTTTTTTTTTTTTTCTTATAGGAATAAAGTTAGGTTTTGATGTGAAATTTAAAATTTGACTTTTTCATTACAATAAAATATCAGGCAAATTTTTCTAACACACATTAGCGGGATAATAATCAAAATTTAAATACATAAAATACACTTTAATTGTTCATTTGATTAAAAAAAAATTTCAATTCTTAAGGTTAAAAAAAAATTAGATTGTTAGAATAATATCATTTAAGATTTCCATTATGTAGATAGTAGATATATACTCTGTTAAATGCAAATTTGAAAAAAAAAATTGTTACACTGTAATTAAATACGCATTCGAATTTTCAGGAGTTTGACAAGAACGATGTGACAGGTGAATGCATATTTATCTAGTTTTTAGAAATTTATAAAATAGTATTGGAATTGCAGCAAATTAATACTTTTTATTTTATTTTTTATTTATTTATTTATTTATTTTTTTTTTTTTTGTTCAGCATGCAAAAAGGATAAAGTTCTTCCCCTACAAGGAAGAGGCGCTACTAACTAAATTCCTAAACGTCTTCTAGAAAAGTGGAACAGGTGGGAAAAAAGTTTTCACGGTATTGTGAAATCTGAAAAATATTTTTTTAAGGTAATATATCTGAGACATTTTGTTAAAAAAAAAAAAAAATTAACAGAAAATGAATACTGAACTTCAAAGCATTGTATTTAGCTATTATTATTACTTTACAAGAAAGTTTTAAAAAAAAGGTGAGGGCCAAAACTTGCAGGAAATTTTGTAAACAACTATTTTCGCTGCAGAAATTGGCAGAATTCCAGGCACACTTGAGTTAAATGTGCAAATAAAAACAATTTAAGTTATATTTTTTCATACTATTTATTTTAATTTTAAGCAAAAACTTAACAAATTTGACAGCATATGTTTTTCATTTTTTTTTCCTTTTTATTCTTTTCCGTATACATAAAAAAAAAAAAAAAAAAAACCGGTGTGTCACTCACACGACTTTCTCTTACCCTGAAATTTAATACTATAAATACAGGTTGCAGATTAAGAAGCAAGATAACGAGTACTGTTATGTAAACCTGTGTTAAGCAATTCAAATTAGGCTTCGGAATAGTTTTATATAATTAGTTCTGTGTGAGGGGGGCTACCGCCCCCTCAATCCCCCGTTTCATTAATGCATCTACATTTATATAGAATTTAATTCGGTTATTAAAAAATAATTCTGTTTTTAAAAAATAATTTATTAAAATTATTATTTAAAAAAATTATCTTTTATGATAATGCAGACGATTTCCATATTAGAGAAGAAGTATAACACTAAATAAAAAAAAAATAAAAAAAAATAAAGTTGAATTTATTCTCAATATTACATTATTATTATTTATTTTTTTATTTTTTTCATGAAAATAATAGATAACTTTATTTTAAATTACCGCAGACGATGGTTCAACCACTCGTATTAAAGGTATTGAAGAGCTCTTTTGAAAGATACCCAACATGAAAATTTACTCCCCTCAAGGGGTGACTTCCCCTCCCCCCAGGGGGGAGGCGGGGCTCCTACATACACACAATTTTTTTTTCCGGTTGACTATCTCTATTACAAAAAATATATATTCGTTTCATTTGGTTTAGCGCAGTCTATAGATGTTAAACTCTACTTACCTGCAATTTCCCCCATAGACGTAATGTATTTGAATACTTTTGAGTGTCCCTGTACACGAACCATTTGCTTCATCTCAACGAAAAGCTTATTGTAGCATCCCTATATGATACACATTTAGAATACCGAGTTTGGAATTTCTGCTAATATTTGTTCTTGAGATATATGCTGATAACAGACACACAGACCATTCTTTAAAAACATGATTTTCGTATTCAGGTTACCTCAGAACATGTAAATATAACAAAAACTCACGTTCGAAGATTTGACCCTAAAACAATACTTTCTCGACCGATTCTATGGGTAAGAGAAAGTAAAAACAGAAAGTACTAAATTCGTGAAATTCTTCGACTTCCGATTTTTGATGGATTTACACGTTTTGAGTATTCTGAATACGACTTAATCTTTTTTTAATAATTCTGTCTATCTTTCTACGTGCGTGTGTGTCCGTATGTAACCAAAATATTGTGGGTATATAATAAATGAAACAACAGAGATAATTAAAACAAAATTTTATATAGAACTGACCTTGTCGTCATTAATCGGTGCTGATTGGATTTATTTCACCGAAAGGTGGCGCTCTCTAGGATGCTGCAATTTCTCCCAATTATAGGAAAGCTAAATCTCAGCTTCTATTATGTTTAATTGCACATAACTTTTTTTTTGTGAGAAGGCCATTATGGAAATATATGCTGATTCAATTTGGGTGCATATAGACTTTCAGGCCGCACTGATGTGCTACATTTTTCTACGTTTACGGAAAGGCTATATCTCAACTTTTATAATGTATACAAAACTTAATCGATGAATATTATGAAAATTATGCTGATTCAGTTTGGGCGTATATCAACCGACAGGTGATGCTGCTGTTACACACTTTTTGTGTTATCACTGTTATCCCAAATGGAGCAACTCTTGATTAAATTTGCATGAAACTGCATATGTAAAACTTGTATTGTGAGAAGTTACATTATTTAAGTATTTGCGCATTTTACGCATTTTAACAAGTAGTTGCGCTGTTACACGGACTGATAGAGAAGTAACTTCTGTGATGTCAACAGCGTACTTTTTTATATTTTTTATTTTTTTATTTTAATAGGACTGAGGACTATTTATCTCAATCTGCGGATTTTTACGACACCAGTTTAAAATAGTTGGACATTTATCGAAAATATAATTGAATAATTTGAAAGTCATGTTATAATTTGAAAAAATAAATTAAATAAATAAATAAAATAGTAGTCCTTCGTGCTAAATTAAATTCTGCTTTTGCCAGAATTTCATCAAAATAGTTTTTTTTTTTTTTTTTTTTTTTTTTTTTTGAAAGTAAAAGAATTAATAATAATCAGTATCGAAAAAATTTATTTTAATAATTGTGATTTAGGAAATAAGAAGCGCGCGTGCAAAGGATGCCATCGGTATAGATTTTTTTTTTTTTTTTTTTTGTTCAACATGCAAAAAAGCTAAAGCTCTTCCCCTTCAATGAAGAGGGCTGCTAACGAAATTCCTAAACGCCTTCTAGAAAAGTGGAACAGGAGGGAAAAAAATTTTCACGGTATTCTGAAATCTGAAAAATATTATTTTACGTTAATATATCTGAGACATTTTGTTGAAAAATAAAAATTAACAGAAAATAAATACCGAACTTCAAAGCAATGTATTTGGCTATTATTACTTTACACCAAAGTTAAAAAATAAATAAATAAAGTAAAAAATAAAAAGGCAAAACTTACAGGAAATTTTGTAAACAATTTTCGCTGCAAAAATTGTCAGAATTCCAGGCACACTTGAGTTAAATGTGCAAATAAAAACAAATTTAAGTTATGTTTTGTTATAATATTTATTTTAATTTTAAGCAAAAATTTAACAAATTTGATTTTCAAATATGTTTAACAAATATGTTTTTCAATATTTTTTTCTTTTTTATTCTTTTCCATAAAAAAAAAAAAAAAAAAAAAGAAGAAGAAGAAGAAGAAAAGAAAAGAAAGAATTAAATTCGTGAAATTTTTCAAATTCGGATTTTCGATGGAATTACACGTTTTGAGTATTCTGAATACGAATTGATCATTTGTTAATAATTCTGTCTATCTTTCTGTGTGCGTGTGTGTCCGTATGCAATAAAAATATCGTAGCTATATAATAAATGAGACATCAGACAGAATTCTACAAAGTTTTATATAGAGTTGACCTTGCCATTAATCGGTGCTGATTGGATTTATTTCACAGAGAGGTACCCTCGCTGGGATGCTGCAATTTCTCCCAATTATAAGAAAGCTAAAGCTTTCATTATGTTTGCACATAACTTTTTTTTGTGACCATTATGGAAATCTATGTTGATTCAATTTGGGTGCATATAGACTTCCAGGCCGCGTGGATGTGCTACATTTTTTTACGTTTACGAAAACGCTAGATCACAACTTTTATAATGTATACAAAACTTGATAGATGAATATTATGAAAATTATGCTGATTCAGTTTGGGCGTATATCAACCGACAGGTGATATTGCTGTTACATACTTTTTGTGTTATTCCAAATGGTTATATCTCAGCAACTATTTATTAAATTTGCCTGAAACTGCATATGTAAAACTTGTATTGTGAGAAGTTATATTATTTAAGTATTTGCGCATTTTACGCATTTTAACAAGTAGGTGTGCTATTACACAGACTGATAGAGAAGTAACTTCTGTGATGTCAACAGCGTACTTTTTTTTTTTTTTTTAAGCAGAACCTTTTTAGAATTATTAGAAAATCGAAATTTTGTATAAAAAAGCTAATGCTATAAAATTAAATGGCTCGTGAATTAAATTTCCATAAAATTCTTAGAGGGATTCGAAAAAAAAAAAAGCTTTTATAACTATTGCAATAGAAAATAGTATGTTATGAACATCTGAAAATTTTTTTATGTATTGTTCTATAAAACAGAGCCATTTATTGATTGACATGCAGAATAAAGATTTTACAAATGCAGTTTGAGTTAATTTTAGTCGATAGGTGCTGAGAAAAATCCATGAGAAAATTTACGTGGGTAACAAGAGTGCCATATATCAGTCGATATACGCCAAAGTTAAATTCAACCAAGTCTTTGATGAGCATCTGTTATATATTACTTCTTTATTGAAGAGCAGTTTCAGTCTGACTGTTGTCATACAGTGGAGGTTACATCTTATTATCTTAAAGTAAAATAGACTTAAGCAAATCATAATCTATATATATAAAATCGTTCTTCCTGACTGAGTGAGTGAGGGGGTGATTCATCATCGCCCAGACCAAACCCCTGGACCTAGAAGCATGCAATTTTGGGCAAAAACAAATAGCTATGGGCAATGATGCAGAATAATGGGCAATGATGCAATAGAAATGCAGTTAGGCCGTTCAAAATTGGTACAGATAGGTTTTAGAGGCTTGCAAGTCGAATGGGGATATTTTCGAAAGTGTAAAGTTATTAGGAGGGCCGGGAAGGGGGAGAGCCAGAGGGGCAAAAAAAAAAAAAAAATAGAGTTAGATCATTCAAAATTGGTACATTGAGGTTTTCGATACCTACAAATCGATTGCGGATATTTTCGAATTTTTTAAGTTATTGAGAGGGACGGGAAGGGGGGGAGCGAAGGGGCAAACAAAATAAAAATATAGATAGATCGTTCAAAATTGGTTCATAGAGGTTTTTGATACTTACAAATCGATTGCGGATATTTTCGAATTTGTAAAATTATTAGGATAGACGGAAGGGGGGGGGGGCGAAGGGGGAAATTAATAGAAATAAGAGTTAGAGCATTTTGGGAATTTTTTCCGAAGGCAGTGAGAACCAGGTGCGACATTTTTCCTAATCAGATTTTGTTTCTCTTTTTTTTCACGTGATAAAAATTAATGCAATTTTGAGAATTCAGTAATTATAGTGATTCATTTAAAAATAGGGACCAGCGAAGCGGGCGTTGCCTGCTAGTGTAGCGGGTGTTGCCTGCTATTTACGCACGAACCAGTATCTAATTCAACTGATAAGATTTTATTTCCTACCTTTATTTTTTGTATCCAACTCGATTCATTAGCAGACAATATTGAATCAACAAAAATATTTTTTTCAGCATTATTAATCACTTTCGATTTAAATTTAAATTTTGCCTCCATCAGCGAAGTGATTTAATTTATTGTAGATTTTACCAAATGTAGGACACTTTCCTCTTCCATGAACACGATTATAATTGCACTTTTTGCAGAGATAGATCTTTTCTTTTTTCTCAGCAGCTCTCATCTGCGACGTCGAATTGTTCCGAGATTTGTCTTTTGATTTTTAGTTTTTCCCATTACAGGCAGTGCGGCCTTCGATCAGAGTCGTTTCATTCAGAATATTTACTTCTTCTGATTTCCTCTGAATCACTTCAGACTGCTTTTTACTGAATTCTGCAGCACGGCAAATGCCAATCGTCTTTTGTAGTGTTAGATCTGATTCTTGTAATAGACGTTCCTGCAGCTGTTTCTCTTTCGTTCCGATAAGAATTCGATCCCGTATTATACTGTCAGATAGACTTCCATATTCACAAAATTTTATTTTTCTTAAATCTGTTACAAACTCATCAAAATTCTCGAACTGTTCTTGAATTCAGCTATTAAATATATAGCGTTCATTTCTGCGTGGGCTTGTGGCTGCAGCCTGTTAACATATTGTCCATGGTCAGATCCAGCTCTGCGCATGCGTAGCTGAACTCAAAAGACTCTCTCTAAACACTTAGTTTTAGCCGATTCGGCTGGTTGTTTTGTATTCAACTATAATCCTGTGATATCTTCATAGTGTAGTTGGTTTATTGGTGTTATCTTAACTTCGACGCAACCTACATAACTCATCTAATTCACCTTAAAACCCCACTGGTGATTCTACCGTGAATTTTTTCATCATTTGATATCTTCATTTCTAGTTTCTATTGTGCAGAACCATGCCGGATACGCCAGACACCGCCAATGCTGAAATAAATCAAATCAGCTTTAAAGAACCCCCATTTTGGAGAGATAATCCAACCATATGATTTTTACAGATTGAATCCCAATTTGTAAACCCCAATATCACAACTGATTCGACTAAATATCACACTATTTTGGGAAATATCGAAACCGAAATTTTATCACAGATAAGCGATATTATCACATCTCCTCCATCTGTTAACCCGTTAGTAGTCGCTATAGAGAGCGCCACCTATTACAAATTGCGCACTTTTTATTTAACTGTCACCAATAATTTTAAGAAGTGATGTGATCGACGTTCCTTCGATTTTATTCGCGATTTATGTATATCAAATGCTACTTCTAAAAATTTTTGGTGGCTATTGAATAAAAAAATCTGCCAACAAAGAAGGATGGGCGGCAAATCGACCAACTAGCGACTACTAACGGGTTAATGCTTATGAAGCTTTGAAAAAGGGATTAATTGATGTATTTTCTGATTCATAAGAACGTCGCGTCGGTTGAGAAAAATTTTACAAGAAATGGATTTAGGCGATAAACGCCCATCTGTTCTACACTTCGACAAATGCAAGATTTAGCTGGAAATCGTGTCGGTACTGACTTGCTTAAATCTTTGTGGTTGCAACGTCTTCCTTCTCAAATGAAATCTATTTTAGCTACATTTGATATTGAACTTTCACAATTAGCTATTATGGCTGATAAAATCTTCGATGTAACGCATTGTTATGCTGTTAACTCAGCAGATGCTTCACCCACATCCAAATCAGAAACATTGGATACTGTCAACGCTGTAAATTCGTCACAAAGTATTTCCAATTCTGTTTATACTGATATTCATAATTTGCAGCAACAGGTTGCCGAAATAAATAAAAAACTAGACAAAATCTTTACATTACATGCTCGTAATCGATCTTGTTCTCGAAGTCGTAATTTACGTCCTCAATCTCCCAGTCGAGATAAGATGTGTTGGTATCATTCTAAATTTGGTGAAAAAGCCACAAAATGTTCTCAACCATGTTCCTTTGCATCGGAAAACTAAATGGCCAAGCGTGGGCGGGGACGAACGCCTCCGGCCATCCAAATTGTCGCCTTGTTTTGTTTGTTTGAAAAAACAATGGGTATAAACCTACTTGTTGACACAGGTGCAGATCTTTCTATTTTACCACCAACGCCTGCTGAACATTCAAAATCTCTTCTCAAAATCAATTTCTCTTTTTAGTTTGGTTGATGCTAATGGCACAAACATTAATGTTTTTGGAAAAAGATCAGTCAACTTAGATCTTGGCTTACACCGAATATTTTCTTGGACGTTCACTGTTGCGGATGTGTCGTGACCTGTTTTAGGCACTGAATTTTTGTATCATAATGATAATAGGATCATAATGATAATTTTTATATCATAATGGCATAATAGTAGACTTAAAAAAAACTTATTGATAGCTAAACTACTGTTTTTTCACTTGGTAAAATTTCTTTAGATTCATTTCCCAAAATAACTGTTTTGCATCATTCTGAAAAATTTGATTCATTATTAAGAAAGTATAATGCTTTATTTGAAGATGTTCTTAAATGGGCTCTTCCCACCTGACGTCACAGGTCACATGATAGAGGAAAAACAAAACCAATAGCAGACGGAATCTTCTATGTTTATCCATAGCGATCGCTGAGATAACGCTTTATTGTTCTACTTTAGATCAATCCAATATATTCTCTGTTATTTTTCTTATACATTATCACTTTTTATTCAATTTTACATTATTATTATTCATCTTTTTTGTTGCATTTATTACCAGTTATTATTTAGTTTATAGTATTTGATTTTTATTCTTATTTATAGTACAATTCGTATGCTGTTTTGTTTTTCGTTTTAACAATCAATAATACGATGTTCAGTTTGAGAGATCATCCTTTGTATATAAAAGACTTTAATTCCTTAAAAATATTAAATTATAGGGAAAAAATTAATCGATCATTATTGATACTTTATTTTTGGATGAGAGCAGAAAATTGGACGGAGATGTTTTTCGAAAAAATTGTAGAAGATGTTTATTTTAAGGAAAAAGTAAATACTGACGAAAAGGCAATTTTTTCTGTAGAAGCGACAGTAAGAGCCGAAATGAAAAAACACCAAATATACAAAGTTTCCGTTGACATCAAGCAAAATAAGTGTGAGGTGGGTTTTATTTTCGTATATTTTGTTAAAAAAAAAAAAAAAAAAAAAAAAAAAAAAAAAATGTGTTTGTTTTAATTGTATTTAAAAGAATTCATATACATTATTAGTATTACAAATTTAAACACAAACATTATGCAATACTAGTATGCATTTCATTTATTATTGAAACTATTTAATAATTTCTTTTTTTCTCAATACTTTCCCAGTGCATTAAATTATGAATGCATTTGTACATTTGTTGTAAACATTTCAGCTCATAGACTACTGATATAGAGGTCTGCACGGGCTGGAATTTCGAGGCCCGGGCCCGGCCCGTACGAAAACATTGCTTACCCGGCCCGGCCCGTTATGAAGTCGAAAAATGAGGCCCGGGCCCGATAAAAAACGATAAAATCAAGCCCGGCCCGATTCAAAAATATGTAAAAGAAAAAAATGCCTTTTCATAAAAAAGATTTTTAGTATGTGTTTTGCAGAGGTTTTATATAACCAAACAATAGTACGTTCTTTAACAAAACTGCTGAAATTTTACAAGACAATTATATATAAGCAGAAATTCATTATTATAGACAAGGCACAAAGACAAACAGAAAGTCAAATCGAAAATATTAGCATTCATCAAACAATATAGGCAGGTATTTAAAATGGTTAATACTAGTGAAAATGCACTTTCAACCATTTCCTCTTATATACCATAATGTATCCGAATCTTTCATGTGCTCCGGTAAACAAAACTTTAATGTTAATTCAACCATATTCAATAGAAAAGTTGCTTTTGCCCAAGATAAAAATGATGCTACTTTCGTCCTCTGGAGAAAAGGAAAAGGAGCCTTAGATAAAAAGTTACAGCGGAAAGATTTTTATAGCCTTTATACCACCTAAACTCAACAGATCATAAGAAACAAACCCTTATACACAATAATGTATCTAATTTCTTTTGTTATGTACATGTACGCAAACTGGTAGTGACATGCATACTATTTTGAATAGGAAACCATCCAATATTACTTTAAATAAAATATATTAATTTCGAGGCATGCTAAAAATATTTGCGAAAAATCAGATTTCGGACAGACAATTAAATTGACGTTACAGACACTTTTTTAACAAAATAGAACTTTATGTGACATACAAGCCTGTAAAATTATGTAAAATAAATGACTGAAGAAATATTTTATCATTTTCCTTTTTCGTTAATTAACGAGGAAATTCGGGCCGACTCGGCCCGGAAAAAAATTCATTCAGGACCGGCCTGGCCCGGAGAAAATTTCATTCAGGCCCGGCCCGGCCCGAATATACACAAAAAAACTGAGTCCGAGCCCGGCCCGTGCAGACCTCTATACTGATATTTTATACAACTGTGCAGTTTTTGAAATATTTAGTGCTTAAAATAAATTTTAATATTCTGATGAAATGTTTCTTGTACATATGTTAGATCTAATTCTGTGTACTTATTAAAAATGATTATAACTGAACATAATAATAATAAAAACCTATACTGTATTTCAATATTTTAATGTGTCAATATTAAAATGAAAGAAACAGACACCATTACAATTTGTGTGGTTATAAATTTATGAAACTTTTATTAACTGCTTTTTGAACAGTTGAAAAATTCCTTACAAACTGTTATATCATATTAAAGATAACTTATATTGAAGGAAAAAATAAATAAATAAAATAAATGTAACTCATTGGGGGAGGGGGGGGGGAGGAGGTCAGATTTACACTATGAATGACCTTTTTAATAGTTCATAGTGTTATATTCTTCAATTCATATTTTCTTATATTCCAAGCAAATGCATGGATATTCCAAGCAAATGTATTGTATATTTTATTTATTTTCCTTTAATATTGAAGTGAGTGGAGTGGGTGGAAGATTGAGAAAAGAAAGTAGGAAACAAAAGACTGGTCATTTAAATGATGAGTAGGAGCAGACAACAAAAAACTCTGTACTGACAGTCTAATTATAGCTTTGCTGAAATAGCATGCTCATACACAGGGGAGGTCATTTGTTGATGTATGTAAATTAGAAAAAAAAAATAATAATAATAATCTCAAGACCTGCTCTTTCCCCCTTTCCTGCAAGGAAAAAACTAGTATGCTGTTTTTATCATGAAACTTTCTTTTATATTTTCCTATACAAATGCATGCAGTACAAATTATTTATTGCTTTTTTAGATCCATTACTAAATGCAGACAACTTCCATCTTAGAGAGATATTACTCCAAATGTGTAATGGAAGTGAATTTTTGCTGCACAGATAGCATCTTTCTTTTTCTTAGGGAAAATGGCAATATAGCAGTGCCACTTATCGCATATATACACCCAATTCAACCAACATAATGTCTCATCAGGGCCTTTTTATTTATCATGTTTAGGTTGAACGACTGACACCAAAGTTGACATAAACTAATTTAAATCAGTTGCATTTATAATTTTATATGCAATTGTGTGCAGTAGTTCCTGAGATATAGCATTCTTTGAAACAGCAAAAAAACGTTTTATAACAGTGACACAAGTTTTGCATTTGACACCAAAAGTCAATAGGCACTAACTCATATGTCAAAATGGATCAGCCTATAAATTTACATGCAATTTCTTGCAGTAGTTCCTAAGATATAGCCTTTTCTGAAAATGGGGAAATCATTGTATAGTAGAGCCACCTATTAGGTGATTTACACTTGAAGGTGTTATACACTAATTTCTGTCAAGGTGCATCTATATATTAATTTCTATGTTATTCTGTGCAATAGTTTCTAAGGTACAGAATTAATATGAAATAATTGGGCTCCTATAAACATTCATTTCATTCAATACATTTTTTCATTTCTGATGTAGTTAGTTAATGAACATCTTTTTTATAAAAATTGTATAATTATAAAAAATGAACTTACCTAAATTGATACGATGTCCGTTGACGCTTTGAAATCTTTTGTTTTATAAGAGCAAATTTTGTTGGTATTGCATCCGGTGTTAATCCTCTGCGTTTGGTGAATGGTTGGTAAACAAAGCACCCTTCTTCAAAATGATCTGAATACAATCTCGAATAGGTCGTGGGTTTAAAATCTTTCCTTTTTATCTTTTGAATCCATTCTTTCAAAAGTTTACTATTTCCTAAAGGAAATCCGTGAAACGAAGCTTTATTTTCTATTGTAGTCGAATTGTAGGATGTGTTTGAGCACCCGACTGCAGCACAAATTCTCGGCATACTTGTCAGTATAAAAATGTAAACAATACAAAAGAAAAATTTAAATGATAATAAAATGATAAATGATAACGAAATTAATATTATAACGAAAATTATAATGAAAATTAACGAAAATTTATAAAAACAAACGAAGTATACAAAAATTACATGTTGTAAACAACGTTCTGATTGCAGAGCATAATGCAGTAATGGTTTTGTTTTTCCTCTATCACGTGATTGAACAGACGACGGTGGGAAGAGCCCATTGCCTAACAACTCATTTCACATAATGTCATGCATGTTATTGAAACAAAACGTCCTCCGGTTGCTGCTAAAGCTCGTTGCTTGGCTCCGGATAAATTAGCTGCAACTAAAGCTGAATTTACTTACAAAAAGGTATCTGCTCTCCATCCAAAAGTTGTTGGAGTAGTCCTTTACATATGGTTCGAAAAGCTAAAGCAGATGGTATTTGGCGCACATGTGGTGATTACCGTGCTTTGAATTCAGTTACCATTCCAGACCAATACCCAATTCGACATATTCACGATTTTACTTCAAATTTGCATGGAAAAACAACCTTTACAACATTAGATCTCAGAAAAGCTTACCATCAAATTCCCATATGAACAACGATGACATTCCCAAAACTGCGATAATTACACCTTTTGGTTTATATGAATTTCATTATATGACATTCGATTTGCGTAATGCTGCCCAAACAATGCAAAGGTTTATGGATAAAATTCCAAAATTCTAGGTGATCTCGATTATTGTTTCGTATATATTGATGACTTATTGATTGCATCCTCCTCAATTGACGAACATTTAGAACACCTTAATACTGTGCAAAAACGTCTCATTGATTACAATTTAACTGTTAATTTGCCTAAGTGCACTTTCGCTGCTGAAAAAGTTAAATTTTTAGGTCATGTCATAGACAAATTAGGTATCGCACCTTTACCTAGTAAGGTGCAAGCTATTGAAAACATTCCAAAACCACACACTGTCAATGATTTACGTTGATTTTTAGAAATTTAAAATTTTTATCGGCGCTTTTTGTCCCATGCGGCAAGCAAATAGTTTCATTTACATGCTATGATAGGTTCTACAAAAAAGAATGATAAAACTCCCTCATCGTGGTCACCAGAATCAGAGTTAGAATTTGAAAATTGTAAAAAAGCTCTTCAACAAGTCACTGCTTTAGCACATCCCGATATTAACAAGCCAATTGCTATTATGTGTGACGCTTCTGACAAAGCAATCGGGGCATGTGTTCAGCAGCGCGCTGCTGACAGTTGGGAACCCTTAGGTTTTTTTTTCCAGAAAGCTCAGTAATGCCGATATTAAATATAGCGCATACGATCGCGAACTTTTGGCAATATTTGCTGCGATCAAGTATTTTCTTTATCTGTTAGAGGGACGAAATTTTACAGTTTTCACAGACCACAAACCTTTAACAAAAGCCTTAACTCAAAAATTTGACAACCTTTCACCTAGGCAGATTAACCAATTAAATTTTATTAGAGAATTCACAAATAATATACAACATATTAGTGGTCAAAACAATATAGTAGCTGATACCTTTTCTAAAATCTATAATATTCATTACCCTGAAACCCTAGATTTCCATACAATCCGCGATTGTAATAAAATGCTCGCCCTCTGGTGGGCTAAGGTGAAATTACAATTAACATGCATAGCTTTCGACTTTCATGAGACGCCATTGCTTGCCGATGTTTAGTTTCACATATATTTATTGAATAAAAATTAATAAATCCGGTAAAAAAGATAACACTTACTGTTGTGTGCCACAGTGTTACTCCAAAAATCAAGAAATCCAGAATTAAGTTTCCATTTATTTCCAAATGACAAATTTAAAATTTCAGTTGCTTCGGCTAATGGAAGTAAAAAATTAATCATGATTTGAAACTAATATTTGCTCAGCTTCAGTTAAAAATCTACTTCCGATCGAACTTTGAATAAACTGAAATATTTTTTCCAAAAGCAATCAATTTTCCATGATGTAATGGCGGAGAAATTATAGCACGAATATTAAATAGTAACACAAATAGAACAAAAATAAATACACGTGGCTATTATATTTACTAACAACAAAAGCTGAAAAAGCGCCATCTATCGATCATTACAAACGCGGATAGCTCAAGCACAAGCTGACCAACTACTTCATAATAATCAATTTAACTTTAAATTTCAAAATCTCCGTATCCCAAATTGTGGGGTCGCGGTAGCCCAGTCGGTAGAGCGCCGGCCTCGTAATTGGAAGACTGCGGGTTCAGTACTCGAGCCGGCCAAAGACCGTCGTGTACACTAATGGTGGCTGGTGCACGTAAAATCTGTTGTGGTCGCAATGTCCTCCATGTTCCCATCAAAAATTATACCTCTGGGGTTCACCGAAGCGGGAGATCCCTCCCTTCCGTGGAGGATCAAAATTGCGATGGCATGTCTTCGGACCACCCTTAGGGGTGAGTCTCAGACCTTCGCCAATTACCCACTTGCGCAGCACAAGTGCGACGTAAAATCCAACCATCCATCCTAAATTGTGATTCTCCTATTTATTGTGACACATCTACAACTAGTATTCGACCGTACGAATAGAAAGAATTCGACCGTAGAAATATTTTTACTTTCTTCTATATGTAATATAGAGAAAGTATTGGATTCGCGAAATTTTTCGACCTCCGTTTTTTGACGGATCTACACGTTTTGGGATGTCCTGAACACGAATTGATAGTTTTTAAAAAAAGTCTGTCTGTGTGTGTGTCTGTGGTTTCTTGTTTTCACCGTACCTCACGAACCAATGAATGAAATTCAATCAAACTTCGTATATAGTTGGACCCTGGCGGGGCATTGTGCTGATTAGATTTGAAGACCAATCGCCCAGCAGGTGGCGCTGTGATCGCATTTTATATAAACTTTTAACATGGCAGTATAGGACAAAATTTCGTATTTTTCACCGTATCTCACGAACCAATGAATGAAATTCAACCAAACTTGGTATATAGTTGGACCCTGACGGGGCATGGTGCTGATTAGATTTGGGGATCAATCGCCCAGCAGGTGGCGCTGTGATCGCAAAATTTCGTATTTTTCACCGTATCTCACGAACCAATGAATGAAATTGAACCAAACTTGGTATATAGTTGGACCCTGACATGGAATAGTGCTGAATAGATTTTGGGATCAATCACCCAGCAGATGGCGCTGTGATCGCATTTTATGTAAACTTTTAACATGGCAGTATAGGACAAAATTTCGTATAAATGTACATAATGAGCGTTATTAGTTCCCCATCATACTATAGGTATGGGGAACTTAGGTAATCTTTAAAATTTTTGACCTCGGTTTTTTGACTGTTTTACAACGTTTTCAGGTGTGAGGAATCCGAAAATGACAAAATTTGTATGGTGTCTGTCTGTAGGGTGTCTGTTATTGTGTTAGTCTGTTAGTCCGTTAGTTTGTTAGTCTGTGTACACGATATCTCAAGAACAAATTGTCGCACAGAGGTCAAATCAGTTTTAAAATATTACTTTCGACACTGGCAAGAACCCTATTCATTTGCAACATTCGAACTAAAAAACTTCGTAAGTTATTAGAAATTTGCGATTTTCTTAACATGGGAGAATAGGACAAAAATTCACTTAAACGTACATTAAATGGAAATTTTTACTGTAAAAATATCAGACCAGTTTTAAAGTATCAGTTTTGATGCCGGAATGAACATCAGTAACTATAAATATGCTACTTTGAAAATTTCGGAAGTTATTGGAAATTTATGAATTTCTTAACATGGCAGTATAGGGCAAAATTTCACATAAACGTCCATTTTTAGAGATATTTTCATCGTAAAGATATCAGACTACTTTTAAAATATTATTTAGAACACTGGCATGAATATTAAGGACTATAAATTTTCCAATATAAATATTTCGTCAGTTATTGGAAAATTACGAATTTCTTAACATGGCAGAATAGAGTAAATAAATTTCACATAAACGTCAATCTTGAGGGATATTTTCATCGTAAAGATGTCAAACCACATTTTAAATATTATTTTGGATACTGGCATGAATATCATAGACTGCGATTTTTCCAATTTAAAGAATTCGTAAGTTATTTGGAATTTACGATTTACTTAACATGTCAGAATAAGGCAAAATTGAGCATAAACTTCCATTTTGAGGACCATAAATACGTTAGACAACTTCAAAATTACATTTATGATATTTGTTTGAACATGATTGAATACAAATATTCTACTAGGAAAATTTCGTAAATTATTCGTAATTTACGATTCAATCGAAAAAAAATTGAAAATTTTCCATATGAATATGCATTATACGATTGTTGCATTGAAAATAATATCATGAAAACTAAACTACGAAATTGACCCTAGTAAAATAAATTAATACATTAGAATAAGATAAATATATCGAAGTGAACGGTAGATAGCCTATTAGGCGGTGAGTTCATTCCATCACTGTGTCAAGCGTTTTTAGGCGCTGTGTGTTAGCTTATTAGGCGGGGATTTCTTTCTGTCACTGTGTCAAGCGTTTGGTCAAAATCATTTCTTTTAACATGTTAACCATGTTAAGAGAATGTTCTGTACTAGAAATTTATGAAAACATATACATGATGGGGAACTGAGCAGAGTCCACCTATGCCAACTAGTTTTAAACTTGTGATTGTAAAATTAATATGAATTATTGATAATAGTAGTAGTTAACTAGGAAAAAATTTTTGTGCATGTGGGGACACCCGTTCCCCCCCCCCCCTCCCCAGGGGGGAAGTACCCCCCCCCCCCCCCCCCGTGGAAGTAAATTTTCAAGATGGGTATCTTTCGAAAGGTCTCGTTGATGATAGTAATAGTTAACTAGGAAAAAAATTTTGTGCATGTGGGGGCATCGGTTCCCCCCAACTAGGGGGAGGGGGGCAAAGTTTCAAGATGGGTATCTTTCGAAAGGTCTCGTCAATACCTTTAAAACGAATGGTTGAACCATAAATCTGTGATAATTTAAAACAAAGTTATCGATTTTTTTTTTACTTTTAATTTAAAAAAAAAGTTAGAAAAAAAATCGTAATTTTTTTTTTAACGAAATTTAACCAAACTTGGTATTTAGTTGGCCCCCGACATAAACTGGTGCTGATTACATTTCGGGATCAATCGCTCATCAGGTGGCGCTGTGATCGCATTTTATCTAAATTTTTAACATGGCAGTATGGGACAAAATTTCGTATAAATGTGCATATTGAGAGTTATTTTAAACTTGTGATTGTAAAATTAATATGAATTAATGATAATAGTAGTATTTAACTAGGAAAAAATTTCTGTGCATGTGGGGGGTAAATTTTAAAAATGGGTATCTTTCGAAAGATCTCGTCAATACCTTTAAAATGAATGGTTGAACTATAAATCTGTGACAATTTAAAACAAAGTTATCGATTTTTTTTTACTTTTAACAAAACAAAACAAAACAAAAAAAAAAAAAAAAAAACTGAAAAAAAAAATCTTTTTTTTATATATATATTGTTGCTGATTGAATATGTATTACTTTAAACATAAAAAAAAAAAAAAAAAAAAAACCTTAGAAAAAAAAATCATAATTTTTTTAAAAATATTGTTACTGATTGAATATGTGTAGGAAAATATAGAAGAAAGTCTTGTGGTGGCCACAACATACTAGTTTACATTATAATTTCGAAAATTTCTTTTTAATACCATACATGGATTGGCACATCCTGGAGTAAAAACCACTGTCAAACTAATGACAGACCGATTCATCTGGCCTGATATGAAAAAGAATGTTACCAAATTTGTGAGATCATGTATTTCTTGTCAAAAAGCAAAAGTTTTCAGACATGTGTCCTCACCTTTAGCCAAAGTCCCTGTGCAAAATGCACGTTTTACATACATCCACATTGATCTGATTGGACCTATGCCTTCATCACAGGGTTTTAGATATTGTCTCACGTGTATTGATCTCTGCACACGGTGACCTGAAACGATTCCATTAGCAGATATAAAAATTGAAATGATAGCTGAGGTACTCTACTACATGGATTTCCAGTTTCGGTATACTTGAAAGTATCACAGCTGATCGTGGTGCACAATTTCGTTGTGAATTATTCAATACTTTTATCTCAGAAATTTTGAATAAAATTGTCTCACACCACATCGTATCACCCTCAGATAAATGGTCTTATTGAGCGATGCATCGTACATTGAAGCAAGCCATTATGTGCCATACACGTACATCAATCATCTGAACAGCTGCTTTGCCTGCAGTTTTACTTGGCTTACTAATGCTTTAGACCAGCACTAGCAATTATGAATGGTAGCCACTGGCGACCTGAGTCATGCAAAATGGTCGCCACTTTTGGTAGCCACCTTTAGATAAAAGTCTACTGGTTACAGAGAAAGTGAGTAATTCGTTCTTTGTTAGTGATATTTACAATGGGGGTGGGGGATGAGAGAGAGTAAAATGAGAAAAAAAAATTATGATACTCAACAGAAACATATTATACAATTTTAATAGAAATATTTTTTATTATGAAGATACATAAAATGCTAGGGTTGACTGTGATCTTAGGTAAAAATATCTTAATCATTTGAAACAGGATAAAAGGTAGAATGGTCTTTATCCGCGTTACGTATTAAACCCTTGACTCGTGACTACTACAGGAAAAAATACAGAATTATAATGTTTACATTTGTGTTTTATGGTAGGGTGACCAGATTGTTTGATGCAAAATGAGGACAAATTATGCAATGTCCTCATTTCCATGAGATAAATGAGGACAGTTCTCTTCTAAAATGATGACATTTCTGAGGACACAAAATTTTATAAAATATAGCATAAAATTAGCTTATATTAACCCCACTTGCAGCTAAAAAGTCATTAATCGTCATTATGATAAATTTATACTACTTATGAACTTATACGATAAACATCATTTATATAAGCATTATTAAATTTACAATAAACATTATCCTAAACTTGTGCACATTATACTTCTCTTCGTATAATATAATGGCCATGTTGTTTATCTTTATACAAAAGTATTAATTTCTGATATGCGGTTGACACGAATGTACCAAACTATTTTATATCTACTTCTGTTAATACTTTTATAAACTATTTTAATACAATCGTTACTGTTGAATAGACCAAGTTTTTTGTATAAACGAAATCATATCTACTTCATATGGAAATGATCCAATAAATAACATTTTAAAAGGAAAAGACAATCTGAACAATGTCAAAAACTGGTTAGGTTAGGAATAGGAATTAACCTCTAGTCTGGCGGCATAAAGCATTGATGTTCTACAAACTGAGCTATTATGTTGACTTTTTAGTAGCACTATTTTCTCACTACAGAACAAAAAATCGGGAGATGTGAACACCGTACAGTCGGCAGCAAAAGTATCCGAGTACTAGCAATAATGCCTGTCTAAAAAAAGTACACTTAATACTGCTTTGTTAAATAAATCCTTGTCGAGTCATGTTCTTATCTAGTAATGGACATGATTTAAAAATGAATGGAATGAATCACGGAGTATTATTTAAAGAGGAGATGAAAGTCCAATGGGAGAAAGCTTTAAAACTGCGATGTGAATTTCTGCCAGCTATTGGGGGCGACACTTGTCCCTTTACCCTATATTTCGGCGCGAAGTACTACTGTTTTCAGTTTCATTCTACTGACGTGCTTTTCGAATTTTGAATTTTAAACAGTTTAATATTTTTGTACGTGCTTAAAACTACTTCATTGAGATGGGTTCATGTAAATGCTTCGTTCTTCGATGTAAAACAGGTTCTTATGATAGTGGCAAGAAAAAAAAAAATAAAAGAGAGAAAAGCCCAAGGACAGAAATGCCCGAGTTGTTTTTCTGCTCCACGGGTAAGTATTATTATTAGAGTACTGCGCGGGTCGGGTTTTACCCGACAGATGATTTTTAAATCAACCCGAAACCTGACCCGAACCCGACAAAAAAATTTTCATCAACCCGAAAACCGACCCGAACTCGCAACAGAGAATTTTTTGCGACCCGAACCCGACCCGAAACCCGAAAAATAAATCAACATTACTTATTCATCTAAAAATCCTGCAAAACAAGGTAAAATGATATAACATGATATAAAATAATGTAAATTTTCATTGTCACACAGTTGGTAAATTATTAAAAAAAAAAAAAAAAAAAAAAAAAAAAACTAGTATGTTGTGGCCACCACAAGACATTCTTCTATATTTTCTGTAAAATTCACTGTGCGAATAATTTGTTAAAACTTTAATTAAGAAGTTTAACGTGATGAATGCAAATAATTTTCATCTTAGGAAAATCTAACACTAAATATCCAATCAGAGACAGTTTTATCGTCTATAAATAACTTCTTAAACAATGTGTTTTTATAATGGTTATCTCACATATCATGGTTCGTACAGTTATATGGCATAGAAGTTGAGATATAGCCATCCTGTTATCGATGAAATTTGCAGTGTAAAAGCGCCACCTATTGGCCGACAAGCATTCAAACTGAGTCAGAATAATGTCTCATAATCGCCTTCTCACATATTAAGTTTTGTTTGATGATACATAATAGAACCTGAGATATAGCTTTCCTTGTAATTGTGGAAATCGCTGTGTGGCAGCGCCACCTGTTGAGTGGTTTACACCAAAAGTTGACAGGCGATAATATATATTAAAAGGCACCGACATACAAATTTATATGAAATTCTGTGCAGTAGTTCTTGAGATATAGCCTTTCCTTAAATTGCGGAAATCCCTGTAGCAGCGCCACCTGTTGGCTAATAGGCATTCACTTTGAATCAGCGTAATATTTCATATTGGTCTTTTCACATATCAGGTTTTGTTGGATTATAAGCAATGAAACCATACATATAGTCTAGACCTCTCAAAACTTGTAAATATTTAGTGTTAGTTTTTTCTAAATGAAAATCATTCATTACGGTAGATAATTTTAATAAATAATACATAGTTTTAAGAAAATATTTTTACTGAGCGAATTCCTATAGGAAAATAATAGAAGAAAGTTTGAGGTGGTCACAGCATACTAGCGTTAAATGAAATCTCACAACAAATATTTCTTATATATTTGCTGTATAAACAAGTATAAATAGAGAAAATTCAAAATTCCGTTTACATAAAAGCAAGGATTGAATTTCATTAAAAGTAAAGGTATTAAATAAATAAATAAATAAAAATAAAACTAGTATGTTGTTCTCACCACAAGACTTTCTTCTATATTTTCTAATACAAATTCGCTCAGTACAGATAATTTACTAAAGCTATTATTTATTAAAATTACCTACCATAATGAATGCAGACGATTTTCATCTTAGAGAAAAATTACATTGTGCAAAGAAAGACAGTTTTATTCTCCATAAATAGTATATTAAAAAATGCGTTTTCATAATGGCTATTTCACTTATCAAATTTTGTACAGTTATACACCATAGAAGTTGAGATATAGATTTTCCGTCTCGGGGAAAATTGCAGGACAGCAGCGCCACCTATTGGCCGATATGCATCCAAATTGAATCGGCATAATGTCTGATTATGGTCTTTTCAGATATCTTTTTTTTTTTTTTTTTTTTTTTTTATTATACACAATAGAACCTGAGATATCTCTTTCCCTTAAATTATGGAAATCGTTGTATAACACCGCCACCTATTGAATTATTGGTACCAAACGTGGGAAGACTATAAATTATATCATGGTACATCCACATATAAATTTATGTGCAATTTTGTTTAGTAGTTCCTGATATATAGCCTTTCCTTAAACTGTAAAAATCAACGCAACGTTTTGAGAAATTGACATAAAAAGTTGATAGGGACTAGGTTATGTCAAGGTGCATCTACATATAAATGTATATACAATTCTCTGCAGTAGTTCCTGAGATATAGCATTCCCTTAAATTGCGGAAATCACTGTATAGCAGCGCTATCTGTTGAGCGATGGACACCAAAAGTTGATAGGCACTAATTTATGTCAAGGTGCATTTATTTATGAATTTATAGGTAATTATGTGCAGTAGTTCAAGAGATACAGACACCACAAAATTTTTGTCACACACATACAGAGACACAGACTGATATTTTCTAGAAATAGTCAAATCGTGTTCGGAACTCTCAAAACGTGCAAATTCATCAAAAACCGGAAGGTGAAAATTTTTACGAATCTAATACTTTCTTCTATTGAATATAGAAGAGAGTAAAAAAAAAAAAAAACTTGTAAACTGCGAAATCTTTTCATTTTCCAGAATTTAAATGCGAGGTTATACTGTATTTGTATTTCTTTAATTTATATATTAACAACAGTCGAGAAAGATTCATAATACTTTTCTAATTTTCATACAATTTTTTCGAAAGATACATATTAGTTCCGTTGAAGAAAATAAAACAGATCCAGATACAAATACGGATCTAATTTTCTGGCGGATATCCGCGGATACGAATAGGGTGCTCCGGTACATGTCTGCCCACCAGCGGCCGAGCGGTTCAGCGCTCGAAGCTGGTAGATGGGAAGTGTCGGTTTCGATCCCAGGTTGCGCTCGTCGACCTAGCCGCTCGGAACACGCGTAAATACGGGCTAGGACCCCTTAGAAAGACTCAAACGGAGGGCATTCCCCTATAGGCCTAGGACACATCTGGAGTCAATCGGCCTTAAATCCTCCAACCAAACAACCAACCGATACATGTCTAGTATGTACAGAATGTTTAAATTAGTTACATAGTTGTAAACATTCCTATAAATTTATGTTCATAATTGTAAAAAAAAAAAATATTTTGAAAGGTGTTCTCAAGTCGAACCGACTTGTTGAAAACCAAACCCGACCCGCAAGAAAAAAAATTCAGTCAACCCGACCCGAACCTGATCCGCAAGAGAAAAAAATTCTGTCAACATAAAAGTTCTCTAAACATAAAAGTTACTCTAATTTTTCTCTTAAATTTCTAATGTCGAGTATCCTATTACACTAATATTATAAGAAACGAAATGTATTATTTACCCAGCATGATCTCAGAATGAAATGCCTCACTCACTAGGCTATCCTTTCTTCCTCCACTTTGATACATTTACCTTATCCTAGTTTTTGTTGTTTAATTTTATTAGGCTCGGTTTTATGCAACTCCATATGTACTATTTTTAACGTAATAATTCTCATGATAATCCATTATTATGCAAAAATTCAACTTAATTTTGTATGTTAAAAAAAAAAAAAAGAAATCCTGAAATTTTAATAACTTATGCAATTGCGTAAGTTTCGCACAGGTTTGTTAGCATACTGTTAAAATAGTGTACTGCTGCGCTACTGAGCTTGTATTTGATTTCCAAAATATTCATTTGATAAATGATGATACAGCAATGCTTAGACTTAGATTCTTCACTGTCTCTGATTCTGAGAATGACTCAAACAGTTGAAACTGGTCATGATCTTAATCAAATATTCAATTAAAAAAATAAATCAGGACAAAATTTAAAAAAAGTCTTAATTACAAAATTCACATGCATTAGTGAAAATTTTAGAGAAAAAACTTAACATAAAATTACAACTTTATTTTTTAAATCATACTAATATTTTTTAATTTCATACTAATAGTAAACACTAATAGTAAACAAAAATAACTTTTCCTTTTACTGAAAAATGTAATGCCAACACTTGAAAATTTATTGAAACAGTATGTAATTTTATTACACATCAGGTTACACAGAAGAAGAAAAAAAAAAAAAAATTGCATAACAAAGAATTGTTTTAAACTTCATGTTGGTAAAAGGAAATGAATGAAAAAATCAAATCGCTAGCAACTTCTTAATTTTTTTTTTTATTATTATTATTTTATTACACCGTCAAATATAGCAACAACGAAAAATTATAAGACTCACTGCCATAAGATATCCATAAAAACCAACATTCTCAAAAAAAAAAAAAAAAAAAAAAAAACCTATCTCTCCATAATAATGTAGTTTAGCTTCGGTTTTACGCATAAAGATCAACGTCATTTTAAATGTTCTCTCACTAAGTAAAATGCTTAAAATAGTTCTTTAAAAAAAAACATGTTGTCAAAAAGACTCTATTAAATGACATCTGCGTTCAACCGAATTTTTTTAAGCTCAATATTATTCTTAAAAAATTAATAAAAACGAAACATTTCCCTATTGAATAACGTTACGGAAGCTGGAAAGTAGGGTATAGCGAACGCTGGCGCCCTCTGTTAACGTTAGAAAACAACATCGCAAAATTTCAGCGTTACTTTCGTCTCCTCTTAAATAATACTCCGTGGAATGAATCAAGGAATCGTGATTTTTTTTTATGTTATGTTGAATTGTAGAATCAGTATTGAAAACTAATAAGGTCAGCAACATCTCTAATGTTGAAATTTTAAGTAAAGAAGGAAGTTACTGAAAAATGAGAACAAACGTCCGAAAATGAGGACAAATGAGGATATGAGAACTTTTAAAAGCAACTGAGGATAACACTTGAAAAATAAGGACTGTCCTCAGAAAATGAGGACGTCTGGTCACCCTATTTTATGGGGAAATGTTTGCATTCTATAGGGAAATATTTGTATCCTAGAGGGAAATTCATTGGGAAATGGAGAATCAGAAGCTCGAATCCAAGAAAACGGATATTGTCCGTTCAACCACTATAAGGATAAACACATAAATTGCACTGAATTTAACAAATAATTTAAATTGATATGGCAATATTCACAGTAACATTATAAAATAAATACATTATTTCCGCATGTAAAAGAGACTCGAACCCGCAGCTTCTGAGTTGCGACCTCATTAAAATATTAAATTTATGTTATAAAAATTCTGAATTAAAATTCTATTACAGGAAATACATTTATAATACTAAACAGATTTTCAGAAAATTAAATATTACATAAATATTGCAAATATATAAGTTTAATCCATTGAAGGGCAGTAGGTTGTATTTTATATCAAGTACTTTTTATTCCCAACTGCAAAATTCATCCCAGAAATTATTATTTTTTAACCTACCGAAAAATTTCCATTATTTCTTTTTCTTCTTACTTTCTTTATAAATGTTAGTGGTTATTTATTTTAAATTATCGTAATTATCTTGCCCCTAAAAAGTTAGATGTAAACAAATCTTTAATTTAAAATATAGCAAACTTTAAAATGTATTGAACTTACTTTTAAAAATTTCTCTGTTTGAAATATTTTGACAGTTTAAAAAATATGTAATATTTACACTGGAAAAAGAAAAAAACCCTACGGATAAAAAAATTAATAAAAACTTGACCCACACCCGATTGGACACCCTATCCGCGTTTGTAATGATCGATAGATGGCGCTTTCTCAACTGCAGTTGTTAGTAAATATTGCCACGTGTATTTATTATTGTGCTTTCTTGTTGTTCTATCATTGTTTCAGCGTGAAAGCTATCAGTGGTATGATAATTTCACCTTAGCCCACCAGAGGGCGAGCATTTCATTACAATCGCGGATCCGACTCATCTTTGAGCTGCATTAATCTAACCACAAGTTTATAAAATTTTACAATTTTGGAATAGAGGTCCCTGATGGATGCCCATCTCTACATCCGACACAAGAACTTAGACTTTTGTCCACCAGAAGACGTATTCGAGCTCTAGAGTTGCCGAATAAACATGAACAAAAAAAAAATCGTAAAAAGTTAAATTATACATCTCACAAAAATCAACATCATTATCACTTTAAAAATTTTATACATATTGATAAAGTGCCGATAGATTAAAAAAATTATTCAAACGAAAGGAAATATTTTTCGATTTTAGTTACTTTCATGGAAAAGCTTCGATTAAGAAATCGATTTTAAAAAACCGAAAAACTTTGTTTGGTTTGATCACGTGTCAAAACAGTTTGAATTGAAATTAGAAATTCACGTGATGGCTCATTTGGTTAAAAATAATTCTAATGTTATTTTCTAAGGAAAAATAAAAATTAAGAAAACTATATATATGTAAATAATGATTAATAAAATGATTTTTATAAGTTACACTAAAATATGCTTTTATTTTCAAACATGTAATTTTTGAAATTTTTTTTAAAGATTTAAATTTTATTTACTGTTATTGATACTCTATTCTAATTGCCATTTCATGTTCTTTCAGGATTATGATTGTGTCTATAAGCTTTGCTTTTACACCATATTTTGTGTTTTCATCGGTGTCAAGAGTAATGATAACTTTTAATGTTCGTAATTACTTTAAAATTTATAGCGTATATATAGCTGAATTCTGAATATTTTGAAAATTTTTATTTTTATATCATTTCAAATTTAATGTTCAACTTTAAAATCATTAAAAACAGTATTTCTATACGACGTTGTTCTCAATAATACATATTTTTTTAAGATTAAATAGAATGAAAATATATATGCATATAATAGTACTAAAAATAAATCCCCCCCCATATTTTTAAGTGTAGTTTTTATTGTGTTTTATTTTGTAAAGTAAAAAAAAAATATTCACTTTTAAATTTACCATTGATTAAAAGTAATTTATATAGATATATTAGTATTTGCAAAATAATTGCTGTTTTGTGTATTACATTGGACTTGTTTTTATGGTTTAGTAAAATTATATTTAAGTACTTTTCTTTTACAACGGCCTCATGGGGCCATTGTAAAAGAAAAACACCATACATGTACTAGTATTATAACTAGTAGTATAGTCTTAGTAGGTATGGTTCTAGTTTTAGGTATTCAAGTACTAGTATTATAAATCTACTATAAAAAGTATTATGCAGCTCATAGGGGCCGCTATAAAAGAAGAATACCATTAAAAGCTGTAACATCAAGGTTGACATTTGTAAAGATTGCTATAAATTGCCAAGTATTCTAAGGTTGCTGAGCATTTAAAAACTTTATTAAGATGAGAGATTTTTGGATTTGCTTATATTGGATGCTAAGCATGTATTATATATCTGTACAAAATTTATTTTTGTTATGTCTATATGAATATACAAAGTGAATTTTAATAAAAGATTTTTATAAGCTAAGGAAGAATTAATTTGCAACAAATTTACTGTTAATTTTTCTTTTTTAAAATAAAAAAGGTTATTCAAATTTTATACTTGTTATCTTTATACTATAATAAATTTCAGTTCTTGATAATCGTTCACTGACATACAAAGAATAAAAATGCATCTTAATCTTACCTTCTGAAATGCAATGCTGAAGTTTAATTATAATTTTCTAAAACTTTCGCAAGATTAAGAATCAAGATTTCATTCTGAATTAAGAAAATAAATATTTGTACCCATTGTTTATTTTGATTTAATTTTTAAAAAATGGCTCTGGTGATTTCTTTTTAAAACTAATATTATCAATTTTTCTGTTTTTATTAAACTATAAAATTTATTTAAAGACAATAATTACAATTTTTTGCAAGATTTATTAATTAATGTAATTTTGTATTTAATTACAAAACAATCTTTTATGTTTTATTTATTAACAAGGTTTGCGCAATTGAAATGCAAAAGTTGGCATGAAATGCAATTGCAGAATTTGTGGAGAGTAACATTTTGATATGATAAGCACATTTTATTTAAGGAAAATAAATAAATAAAATAAATGTCTTTCCCTCTGAGAAAAATGGACAAGAATATACTGTGAAGCACCGTTTATACGTCCTTTTAGTGAAGTTTGGATCCATTCTATTCATTTTAATGCAAAAATATTTCATTTATACACCACTTAATATTGGTTATAAGCCGTTTTAACTTTGCTGCAATTCATAAAATCTCTCAACCGGACATTATTTTTACGTTTAAAATTTTAAGTAAGGTCTATGAACTGTGATACAGTACAAAGCCAAAAATCCGGGACCGCGGTGATTCCGGATTTTTGTTCATGCCTAAAAAATATAATGTTTTGGGCTAAGTACTTGGATAATATGCAAATTCAAGTAAAAAAATAATATATAACGATTTTTAAACATATTCTGTAATATTCTTTTTATCAACTGTAAGAATAAATAAATAAAAATAAATAAGATTATAAATTAAATTTGAAAAACAAAAGATTTAATGAAATATTTGCATACAAAAATTAGTATAAGTTACAATAAAATAAATAAGAAAAACATTTCTGTGATTTATTTATTTTTTAGTATTATTTTAGATTTTTTCAATTAAAAGTTTGTGCGTAATTGAAATAGAATTTAGCTCTCAATTAGATAAATGTTTAAGAATTGTTACTATTATTATAATTTGCGGTACAACTATAGTATTTCCCCTCAGCTGGATTTGGCGATTTTTCTTTGGCGCCGATTTGAACGATAACGATGTCATTCTGGATTGTTTGCGATATAATATGGCAGCCTTCATGCTATTTATTTTGGATTTATGATTTATAATTTAGCTTGCGATTTTATCATTTATGCTATATGATTTATGATTTTTAGATTTATGATTTAGCCGTAATCACCAACGAAAAATCGCCAAATCCAGCTGAGGGGAAATACTATAGTAGTTCCTAATTTGCTTTCCCCTCCTCTTCCAGACTTTGCAAATGCCGGTTTTGAAAATTAATAAGAAATAAAATACATTTCCGGTTCTTTTTTAAATATATATTTATACTTAAAAAAAAAAAAAAAAGCTGTTGATTATGATGATTAACGTGGCCGAAATTGTCTGGATTTTCAGCTTCGTACTGTACTAATATCATGGCTTCGAAATTATTTACAATCGTTGAAGTAAATGGAGACAAATTGTTTCATGATAGCTTAAGTGATGATGATGTAGAATGTGAAAAGTTATTCGAAAAATTGAAAATTTGGTGCTTTTCCATTTGCGGGGCAAACTTAATGTCACCTGAAAAAGGGTTATGAAAGTAAAATAAAATGGAAAATTACAGAGAATAGATGACAATTATAAAGAAGCACACAACTTACTAAAAATAAATAAAATAATTCTTAACCAATCTGTAAGAAGTTATATTGAAATTTAGAAAGTCATGAGTAATGTAATGTGGATGACATATTATAAAAATACCATGTTTCTCACTTTAAGAATTTAGTTTTAGGTAATTTAAATTAAATTTCAATAAATAAATAAAGATGCTTTTTCATCTTAAAATATATATATAAATCCACCAATAATTTACTAAAAATTTTACAATTTATTTGCATAAAAGTTTTAGTACACCACTCTGAAGAAAAACATTGCAATAATAAAATTGGTGATTCTTCGTTCCCGCAAAGGGAAAAGTACCAAATGTGATAGTTATTATATTATTTAAAAGAAAAAAAGAACTTTATTAATTAGTATTTCACATAAATTTTACTTCAGTGCCATTAAATTTGTAGTAATCAAAGTTTTATTCTTTTAATTTTGAATATACATCTTCTCATTCATATTTTTTTTTACCTCAGTCCGTTGAAAGACATATAAACAGTGTTTTACTGTAATTGTGATAGTTTTATTATACAGTACTACACCATTGATACATCTCTTTTTTATACGTCTTTTACAAGTACACCACCATTTATACATCTTTTACATTTATATACATCCTTTGAGTGAAGTCCCAATTCATTTTAATGCAAAAATTCTTTGTTTGTATGTCGCTTAATGTCAGTTATACATTTTTTCCTTTTTCTAAAATTCACAAAGTTTCTTGACTGGTCATTGTTTTTAAAAAGGCTTTTATCTTTTTTGCCAAAAAACTGTTCCAAGAACAATTTGATATCCTCATGAGCAGTGAAGGTTCTACCATTCAGAACATTTTGTAAATAACGAAACAAATGGTAGTCTGGTGATGCCAAGTCTAATGAATATGGTGGATGTGCTAACACATCCCATCGAAGCTGCAACAATTTTTAACGAGTGACCAAACGTGTGTGTGATCTAGTGTTATCATGGTAAAACACAACACCTTTATGATTTGCCAATTCTAGACACTTCTGCTTGATTGCATTATTTAATTTACTCATTTGATGACAGAAGAAATATTCAAAATGCACAATAACTTTGAAATATCACCAGACTGACAGCATATTTTTCTTTTGATGAATATCTGCTTTTGAAGTGCTTTGAGCAGGTTCATCACACTTGCACCACAATCTTCCACTTTCGACGCTGTTATAGACAATCCATTTTACATTGCCTATTATCATACATTTCAAAAAAGGGTCATTTTTTTTCTTGTTTCAAGAGTGAATCACAGATGTCAACATGCTTAGTGAGATGGATTTCTTTGAGTTCATGTGGTACCAAAATATCGAGCTTCGTAATATATTCAAGTTGTTTTAAATGGTATTCAACACTCAATTTCAATATTTTAAGATTCTTGGCAATTTCTCGTGTCGTTAAATGTCGATTGAATTCAATCAATGCTTTTATTTTGTCGTCATCAACTTTGGCCTTCTTGAGCATGCTGCATCAACATCAAAATCACCAGATTGAAATTTAGCAAACCAATTCTAACACTGCGTACTTTTAAGGCATAACTTTTTGTGCCCGATCATTCAGCATTCTTCTCTTTTCAGAAGAAATTCAACAAAATATGGGGAAAATGTTCCTTTTGATTTTCCATTTTGAAACCAAACCTTTTGACACCAAACAAACAATTGCTAACGAAATTGTGCACTCGTTTTCCTAAATCAAGTTTCAAGTGTCTGCTTTGAAGTTGTGAAATGACATTGGAGTTTCAAAGGAAGTTAGTTGCATTTCAAAACAATTATCGTCATCTATTAGAAAAAAGCCCAATGATGTTTTGGCCAACCCAATAGATTTTAGCCCTTTTAATTTATAATGAAAGAAATACTTTCTTCATTATAAACTAGATAATACTTTTAAATAATAACAAATTATTTAAAATTAATCTTTGAAAGTGATTTTTTAAAACACTTAGTTTTTGATACAATAATTTTGACTAAAAAGTTTTGTTTTTGTACACAAAATGTTTATTATTATTTTTTTTTTTTTTTTTTTTTTTTTCATAAGTACATTATCTGTATGTTGCAGTTAATGGGTGTCTGATATGAGTTCTGAAGATTTGGAGCACCTTCATAATATCTGGATAAAATTTTTGAACACAAAAAATACTAAAGTAAGTCTGAATTTTAAAGAAAATGAATACTTTATATACATTATCTTTTAAAATTTTTTTGCAGGATGCTGCAGTGATCTGTAAAACGAGAAAATCAGAAAAAATGTTCGAGAATTTCAATTAAAACCGGAAAAGTCATTTAATTTTGACAGAATCTTGAAAAAGATCGTGCAACTTTGATTAAATTGAGAAAGTTCAAACAAAAAATATCAATTTATAAACTCAAGCATACAAAAAAAAAATATATATATATGTATATATATTGGAAGGGAGGCGGGGGAAGAGAGTGAAGGAATTCAAATGCTTGCCGCGCTGAATGGTAATTAAAAAAATTTGAAGTGACTCCACTTGACTTTTTGAGCATTAAGGGGGTGCATCACGGATCGTCAAGGTCATCCAAAGCCTATATTATTCTATGACAAAATTTGTTTATAGAATTATACATTACCTAATTGTTATTTTCAAATTCCGTTTTCATATTCTGAGAATACACAGCCATTAAATTAGTACCCGTTTTCCAAAAATTTATTTTAAAAAATGTTTTAATCTGAATTTTGAGTTTAAAAATGCGAATTTTCACTAAATACATTTTTCTCAGTTTTAAGCTGTAAAAGGAAATATTAAAATAAAAAAAAATTCAATTTTTGGAAAACGGGTGTTCTTTTAATGGTTGTGAATTTTCTGAATTTGTAAACAGAATTTAAAAATACCAATTAGATAATAAGCAATTCCATAAACAAATTTCACCGTAGACTTACATGGGATTTGGTGACTTGAGACGGGGAAATCGTAAGAGGGAGTGAGTAGCCTTAAGTAATTAACAGTTGTATAGATGAAGTAAGAGAAATCGTTGAATAAACAAAAAACAAAAAAATAAAAAATGTATTGTAAAAGGGTGTTTCAGTATTTTTATGCATATAGTATGTTGCTAGTTTAATGTTATTGCCCTTCAAACAATTTGAGCCCATAGATCATAATGATAAAAAAAATTTCGTTGTATCCCTGTCCCTACCTGCTAGACTCACAGAAATCTATACAGTTTGTGCGATGGTGACATATAACATGTATAAAAATTTTCAGCTCATTCGGATGAAGCGTTTAGATGTTACAGCACTTTAAATAATTTAAGTCCATTAGCCACAGTGATAAAGAATTTTCTTTGTGTCCCTGTAAAATATGTGCTAGATTCTCCAGAATTCATACAGTTCATGTGACGGTGATCTATAACATGTGTATATAAATGTTCAGCTCAATTGGATATGGAGTTTAAACTTTATCGCACTTTAAAGAATTTGAGCATATAAGGCATAATGATAAAAAAGTATTTGTTATGTCCTGTAAAAAAATTATACGTGTTTGATTCATCAAATTCTGTTCAGTTCATACAGCAGTGACCTTTAACATATGTATAAATTTTCAATCGAATAAGGCGTTTAGAAATTATTGCACTTTAAAAAAAAATGGGCTCATAGACTATAATAATAAAGAATTCTTTGATTCCCTGTTAAAAAAACTATAAGTGGTTGATTCGTGAAAATTGATAAGGATCATGCTATGTTGACCTATAACAAATGTACCAACTTTAAGCTCATTTGAACAAACCTCTGTCAGTTATTGAGTCTGTAATTTTAGATACTAAAAATAAAGAAATGGGATAATATTCATTATATTGTCCCCAAATTCTTATGTATTTACTGTCATTCACTACGGTATGTTTGTGAATCTCATTATAATTTTATTGTTGCCAATTTTTTTTTTCGACAGAAAAAAAAAAACGTACATTTATTTAAAATGAGGAAAATAAATTGGAATTATCAGTTGCATTGTTACAAATAAGGTACCAAATGAAAGGGGAAAATTTTGTCAATTTGATGGATTAAACAGCTTATCGATCGGACAATTAGATTTTTTAAATTTAACTAAAGTATGAATTTTAGGTGGCAACAGCAGAAGATTGTATGGAAACTGTTAGATGAATTAAAAAAAAAATCTGCTCCACATTCAGTCACATGTTTTTGAAGTGGAATTAAAAATTGCATTTTTTAATTTTTTAAAAATTTTCTCACACGAACACAAAAATATAATATACAGCCTGTACCCCACAAGGCCAACTTGCATTTCAAATTTCATCAATTTTTTTGGTTAATAAACAAAAAAGTTACTTTTTTTTTTTTTCAAATTAAATTTTATTCTAACTTCGAAAAGATTTATGTGATATGATACATTAAAAGTTTTTTTATATAGATTATTATAGAATTTAATTTTAATTATATTCAATCCATTCTCTATGCTTTATGCTCTAAAAGGAGATCTGATCTGAAGTGAAATTTGTAATTTATTTATTTTGTTATTGAGTAAATCATTTTTGCAAAAATTTGATAGTAAAATGATTAATAATTACTGTAAAATATATGAAAGTTAAAATAGATTTGTAAATACAAATACTTCTGAGTACTTTTTTTCATTGCTCTCCTCCCTCCCCAAAAGGAAAGGAAAATTTGTGAAAATAATTATTAAGTGTAATTATTATTATGTGTTCCGACGACTTCAAGGAAGGCATTTCAGCTGCTTAGAAATTTCTATCATTTTAATTAACGAAGTCATTAACTAAAAGCTTCGGGTTTATAAAGGTACTCTATTTGCCACCGCACAGAAAGTTTCTCTTATGACGTAGTTTTTCTGTCATGACATAATTTATGACATAATTTTCCATGGGAAAATTAAAATGTGATCCATGGTGTAAGAAATAATAAGATCAATGTCAATGTTAAGAAAAATATTTCTATTATTAAAAATTTCTTATGCTGTTTATCAATTTCTTATATGTTCTTTCGTGAATAATGATCGTGATTATCCATTATCGGTCAGCATTTAATTTGGTGATAATTTTGATATCTAAATCTGTATTATAACAAGTTTTTTAAAAAAGTTACTGAATTTAGTATTTTTTTTTAAAGTTGTTTAGAGAGAGAGAAATGTTTTTGGAATTTTTGTAAAAATGTGGGTTACAAGTATAATGTTGGTCCACAACTGGATTAAGTGATTTTTCTTTGGCGCCGTTTTGAACGATAACGGCATAAATGATTAAAAATAAGTTTAATTAATTTTGTACATTAATAATGACACCATTTTGATAAATGCGCTTTGCTTTTGTTTATGCTTGGAATCCATGGCAGCCATTTGCGAAAATGGCATTTCGCCATAATCACCAAAAGAAAAATCGTCAAATGCACTTGTGAACCAACACTATATTAGTTCCCAGGAAGCATATATGTATATATATATGCATACTGATGATCCTTGTTATTTTTTTCATGCAAAGAAAGGAAAGTTAATTTTAAATATTTATTTTATTAATGTTAAAAATAAGCTTAATTTATTTATGTACATTACAAAACAGACGCATTTTGAAAAACGCATTTTCATCGCATTTCGCCGTAATTACCAAAAGAAAATCACCAAATAGTGTTGTGGACCAACATGTAAGTTGTTCCAAATAGAGTCAAAATCAAACTCATTTATAAATCTTGTAATTTCGCACTGATAATTTTTTAACTTTACAGAATTAGACATTTCTGGGACACATTTCATATTTCTAATTATGGCAAAACAAAAATTCATCACCTAAAAAGTGTTGGCAACAGAAAAAGTATAAGTATTTGGGAAAAAGTATAGGCTTTAGATTATAAGTACTAGATTTTTTTCTTTTTTTCTTCCATTTTTTTAAAACAAGCAATTACACAAAAAAAAATCATCGCCAAATACTGACAAAAATTTAAACGTTGCCAAGGGGTTCATATATTGTCACATAGATGTCGTGAAGAGTCAAAGTGAGCACTCGAAGTGAAGTAACAAACATAGTTTATTAAAAAACAAACTTGTAACACAGCTACACTCGGCTGAGAACATACTCAAACTGAGGAACAAGTCGCTTATATACAATATTCGAATATTCCAGAATACAAGATTAACATAAATTATAATATTCTAGAAACTGCTAGAATAGGAAATTAAATATGCCAAGATAATTATAAGAATTTAGAAATAATTTTTTAGAGTCTTTAAATTTATCGGCTGGGCACCCAGCCGAAAATATTCACGTCCAAGCATGAAGTATGTTTTAAGGTTTATTATATTTATTAATTATGTATAAAGTACTTCATTATTTTAATTTTATACTGAGTAAATATTTTTATTTATCAAATATATTTTTCTTATTTATTGAACTATTATATGGTTTTAATTATTACTATTTTTTCTCCATATCTTTATCCATTAATTACCCAAGCAACACAGTAACATTTAAAAAAATCATTTTTAGGATAATCTAATATCATCTGGAAAATGGATATTGTCCTATATTCATTTACAGGATTTTTTCTGCATGCCAAAATTTCACACCTGTAGACATGTTATGTACAACTTTTTATGACACTTATTGATCAGTTCTAGGAGAAATGTAGACATTCTGTGGATGTGTATAGAGATCCTTAAACTTTCAACAGACAGTACAATTTGATATTTTATGGATGGCAAGATTTCCCCAAGTATAAAAGATACTCTAGATTTTTTTTAAGATATCACTATGTTGTCTTGAAGTTAATACAAGGTTAAATTTTACAATATAGTGAATTTATGTTTACATGAACAAATATAAATATCTGTGTGTGTAATATATTTAATGACTGAATAAAACAAAATAGAAGTGAAAACACTTGCCTTAGAAATCACATTTTACCGGAAGTTTATTAGATAACTTAAAAAAAAAAAAAAAAAAGTGCATTTATCTTAAATAGCCACATGGAATAGAAGTGTGGTAAAACCTAACTCATTTTAACCTGCTCAGATAGATTGTGCATGCATCTCTAATCAGAGAATGCACCTAATTTTCAATGGATATTCCATTCAGGAATTCAACAGGCTTTACAATGAAAAAGAATGATTGGATAATCCGTTTTCTGTATTCTTCAGAAATTTAAAAGATAGCTGTCATAAGATATGGCAGCTACAGGATCTGTAGGCTCATTATAGGATGTCTGCAAGACAGATGTGGTTGTATGGGTCAATTTCAAAATAAAGAAAGATAAAAAATGTACTTTTCAGCTCTGTGGTTTGTGTATGGAATAAAGAAATGACTGAAAATATGTAAAAAATAAAAAGCAAGTATTAAGTACATATATTATGCTTTATTTTTTCTGTTTAATACATCTTTTCATGATTTGTAATTCTTTAGAAGTTAATAAAATCATGCTATTTCTATCTTTTTAATTTTTTTTTAGGAAGGTGAAAGTTGGTTGGATGCTTTTTTAGCTAGATATCTGACATTATTTTGCTACAATGAAATCCCTCCAAATCATGAGTTTAGGTAAATATATAATATTTTTTCTTTATACTGGGTTTAATTTTGAGATTTTAATGTTTTTTTTTTTTTTTTTTTTCCAAAAAATTGACAGAAATGAATAATTTAGGTTAAATATGTTTGCACACTTATATATAATTATATGTTAAATACACATAATGAAACATGTCATCTACAATAGTATTTTAATACTCCAAGCACAAGATTATAACTAGTATGTTGTGGCCATCACAAAAATTTTCTATATAACTATATAATAGAGTCACTTACTGTTTAACATGTATACAAAAATTTAACCATAGCTTCTCACAAAGTGTTTATATATAGGATTTGGTACAATTTTAATCAATAGAGGCTGAGGTGTAGCCAGGTGTAATATCACAATAGCAACTTCACCTATTTGCCAATACACACCTAAATTAAATCAGCATTTATTTTCATAATGGTTATCTCACATATCAAATTACATGCAGTTATATGCCATAGAAATTGAGATTTAGCCTTCTGGCTCACAAGTAAATTGCAGCATAATAGTGTCACTTGTTAACTGATATACACTCAAATTTAAATGAGTATAGTGTTTCATAATGGTTCGCTCATATACCAAGTTTTGTGCAATTATAAGCAATAGAATATCAGATGTAGCCTTCCCATTCTAGGAAAAGTTGTACTGTGGCAACACCACTTATATGCATATATGCATACAAATCAATTCAGCATAATATCTCATAAAGGCCTTCTCACATATCAAGTTTTGTTTTATTATACAAAATAAAACTTGAGATAAAGCCTTCCATTAAATTGAGGAAATTGCTGTATAGCAGCACCACCTGTTGAGCAATTGGGGCTAAAAGTTGATAGGTACTAATTTAGGTCAAGGTGCATCTACATATAAATTTATATGCAGTTCTAAGCAGTAGTTTCTGAGATTCTGTCACCTCAAAAAAATTTTTATACAGGCAGATAGACAAACATTTTCTAAAAATGGTCAAATCATGTTCTGGACTCTCAAAACGTGTAAATCCATTGAAAATTTTTATGAATCCAATACTTTCTTCTATTGAATACAGGAAAATGTAATAATTATAAATAACATGATATGTAAATTTCATATTAACCCCTTACCTGCCGACAAAAATTTACTAGATTTGCTTCAAAGTGCCATCATTCTCTTTCAATTCTGAAATGAGTAAATCTTTCAAAAACACTGTCAGATCACTTTCAAGGTTATTTTATTGCATTGTTACACTGTGTCAGTAGTTTAATTGGTAACAGTACAAATCAAAAGGACGTATTTCAGAAAAACGTATACATACGTCTGGGGCAGTTAAGGGGTTAAATAATGTGAACCAGTATTATACATGTTTTTCATTCTAGAAGAGAGATTTGAAAATAGTAAGAATCCAAATCATATATGCTAAAGCTAAAATAAAAGGTATTATATTAGAACATCTTAGATAATTTCTTAGCTTAAAAGAGCACAGTCACCTAAAATAAGAAACTCAAATGTTGGATTTGTGATGAAAATGGGGGTGCCAGAATGAAGTAATAAATATATAAAAACACTTTAGAGAAACTAAAATGTAATAAGTGCAAAACTTTGAATAAACACCATAAAATGCAATAAACTTGCAATAATTGTTTTGGGTCGAAAGAACACATGACCCTTCGTCAGGTGAACAAAAGTAGGCACGAGCGGTGCAATCAAAGTGACAATGCTTTGATTGCACAACTAATTTAGGAATATAGCTTTACATTTTTTTATTACAAAAGGCAGATAGATTGTCTAGAAAGCCTGGTACTGAAAACTTCTAATATTGTTTAAAAATAGAAAAGGAAATGAAATAATAAGTTCAGTTATATACAAACTATTCAATATCATCAAAGCCAAATCCTTGAAGTAACAAAGGTACTAACAAATCAAGAAAAAAAAAAACCTGAAATCAATCCTGTAGTTTAGAATCCTGCAATAAATGGTTTGAATAGCAAACTATTGCCACCTTATGTCTTTCCACTAAACATTTTTGAATATTTAAAACTAGTTTCAAATTAGAAATGCATGATGTGACACAGTTACTAACAAATAAAGAACGGAGATCATGAAATCAATCCTGTAGTTTAAAAGAATACTGGAATAAATGGCATATGACCAACTTTATGACCAAAAATTAAACATTTTTGTGTGCTTAGAACTTGATCCAAATTAGAAATTATTTATTTTACAAAAAATAGGAATCTGCTTATGGGTAGAATCAGAAACATTGTTCTGTTACAGAGACTAAGATTTCAGATGTTCTTGAAGTATTCTTATTGGAGGTCAATTTTCAGTGATAAAGGTCTTGCATAAAGTTAGCAAACCTTTTCACTGGAACAAAACACAAGAGGATGTAAAAAAAATAATGCATATCTTGAAATGCCTGTGCTTTTCATCAAGGGTCAAAGAAATGCTGCTGTGAGATATTGCATCAGTGCAGTGCACCATTCAAGCAGATTATTCTTAACATGTTGAATCTCCTGGCTCATCTTTTAGAGTCAACAAAATACATCCTTAAGGCAGGTCTCCATCTTCTTCGTTTTTAAATTCACAATGGTGGACCTGCATAGAGGAAGATATAGGGGTTGATCTAAATTTCAGAACTGTTAGTAAACTCCTCCAATCATAGAAAGCGTGTGAATTCCCTGTTCTGTAAAAAAATATCTGTCAAGCTTCTGACAGCTTGTCCCTAGAGGCGTTCTGTTATCTGTAACACATTAGGTCGGGAATGAGAGGGATTACCATTGACACTTCCGCTAATTATCTAAGCTAAAAGAAGTTTCAACCAACATCTAGACTATTTTGAGTCTCCAAATTACTGAAATGCTCAAACATTACAATTGAAATACTGCTGTATTATATATATTCATTTAAATAAAAGTAAAAATTCTTTAAATATAATGTTTCAGCGTAAAGAAAAATGCTTGCACATTATAACATTTATTGAATTATTTCCAGGCGGGAAATAAATAAATAAATAAAAGAGAAAGGAAGAAAAAGCTTTAGTTTTGAAAAACAGATAAAATAGACTTATCAGAAATTTTGCGAAGCATTCAAACGCATGGTCTCATTAAAAAAATGTAAAAGATTTTTTTATTGGATGATTTCAGCACTCTCTACCAACTCAAGGCGACATTACCGCACACACAATCCTATATGAAATCTGCATATTTAGGTCCCCTCTACCTGCCTTTACATTTTTGACATATAGTTTAGGACCCCTCTGTATATAGGACAATAAATCGATTATTGGAGACTAATAGCTGTAAAGATAGATTTCGTCCTGATGGTCCACGCTTGGATCTCACAGAAGAGTGCATAATAAGAATTTGTGAAAAGATACGAAGAAATCCTCAACATTCTGCAAATAAAATGGCTGCAGAAGAGAATGCACATCGTAGAACTGTGCAAATTATCCTAAATGAAGATAGGATTTCATCCTTATTGCAAAAGAAAAGTTCAAGGTTTTACTAAATTACAAAGAATAAAAAGGTTACAGAGATGTAAGAGATTGCTTAGATGGCACGTTAAAAAAAGTGTTGACAGAATAATATTTTTGTTTGAGAAACTATTTTGCACTGAACAATGTTATAATGCTAAAAATGATGTGGTATATTCAACAACTTTCGAGGGTATACTTAGAAACCTTCGAACAGTCAAACGCTTTCAAAACAAGAGTTCTGTTATGATTTGGGCAGCAGTCTCAAACAATGGAAAATTGCCTCTGAAATTCATTGATAAAGGGGTCAAAATCAATGCTGAGTTTTACAAACAGGACATATTGGTAACACATTTATTGCCATATGCTGACAGATTATATCTTAAAAAGAACTGGATATTTCAACGAGACTCTGCACCTTCACACAGAGCAAAATCAACACAGAATTGGCTTCATGTCAAGTGTCTCAAATTTATCAAGCAAGAAGATTGACCACTTTCATCACCGGATCTTAATCCATTAGATTATTGCATCTCGGGTATTTTATAGGCCAAAGTGAATGCTAAACAGCATAGAAGTTTAGACCCACTTAAAGCTTTCATATTGCAAGAATGAGACATATTACCTCTAAAAGTGATTCGGGACGCAATTGGACAATGGCACAACAGATTATCATTAGTAATAGGTAAAGATGATGGCCAATTTAAATAAAATCATTTCTAGGTGGTAAACTGTCATTTATGTTTTTTATCATACTAGTAGAATTTTCATTTTCTATTTTATATCTGTGAAATAAAAGGACTCTATATTTGTAGCAGTATTTAATAACCACCCTGTATAAGCATTGCAAAGTAGCAAATAGTTATTTTAGACTTTTATTTTTTCTCAAGAAAATTTTCAAAATCTTCCCAGTCAGTCGAAAATTTCTTCCCGAATCTCGTTCAAGCATTCGGACATATTCTGCACCCCTAGGCATTATAGCATAGCATTAGAATGTTTGTTTTTTAAGCAAATTATTATTTTGTCTTTCACTTTTATTTTCTCTTAAGAAAGTATTCTTTCTGTTCTAGCTAAACAGGTTGAAAGAAGTGATCTGTGTTTGCCATAGGAATCTAACGAGCTGCATCATGTAATCATATGGAATGTTCATATAATTTTTGCTTCTAGTTGGTGCATGTATAACAATTCAAAAAAGCTTAATAAAGAAGGAACAAAGAAAAACTAAATAGCACAAGTCTGCATCTAAAATTTTGATTTGACAATTTTAGACGATCTTTGTCTTTTGGTGTTCTGAAACCGAAATTAAAGCCAGTTTTTCTTTATCATGTATAGATTTTTGCCAATACTGGTTGTCTACCACACAATTTCTTCATGACTCTTCCACATGTATGTGATAACTTTTATAATATGATTCCATGATTAGTAATAAGTTCATGATTATTATTTCATGATTTTATTCCACAATTAATTATAATTAATCATGGAAACACACTAGAAACTACCAAAAAATGAAGAAACTGTGTCAGTTGAATCCCAATGAAATCTATTTCTGATAACAAAAACTGGCTTCATATTCAATTTCAGCACACCAAGAAACATATGTATCAGTTAAAATTATCAATTCGAATTTTGTCAACATAATTTTTATAATAAAATATCCAGAAGAAAGATAATGAATTTGAAAAAAATAAATAAATAAAACGCCTTCAAGGACCTGTTTATACAATATGAGCAAAATATTTTCTGTGTATGTAGGCCGTGGGCCATAGGTTGATATCGTTCAAGTCCGTTTCAATCATCGAGGGGCAATTTCAAATTAATGTTAAAATTAAAAGAATATTCTATTATCTACGAATTCGCAATGTTCTGGTCTGAAGATGTGCACATTATTTTAAAATTAATTAAATTAATTCTACAAATTTAACATTTCTGCGGTCCTGCTATTCTGCTTACACTTAGATGTAGTCAAATTCTTTACTCATTCATTCGCTTATCCTCCAATCAAAACAGTAATTTCCTTTTCGCTGTTATTTTTAGCCCAATGACAATTGCTGTTACGGCACGCACTAGCATTTCATATGTTTTGTTTACGTTTATTTATGTTTACATTATCTTGAGTATTGTTTACATTTTCATCCAACTCTATTATTGCTTTCTTTTCGTGTATTTTTAAGTAATCTTTACATTTCATATAATGTGAGAAAAAAATGGCATATTGTTTATACATCAGGAATGAGATAAATTCAAAAATGTAGTATTTTTCTCAAATAAGATGTAAAGTTTCTCTCGACATCATTATCTTGCGTATTATTAACATTTTGATCGAATTCTTTTATTACTCTTTTTTTCCCTTTATTTTTAAGTAGAATTATTACAGGTAATATAATATCAGAAGAAATTACTTATTGTTTGTACATTGGAGATGAGATACATTCAAAGGTGACGTGTTTTTCTCAAATAAGCTGGGCTGAAGTGAGATTGTTTGCTGATCAGTGGAAAGTTTTAAATGTTCGTGAAAGAAAAATATCTACCGATTTGTTTCTTCTTCAAATTAATGAACTGTCCAAACTGTCTTTAGACAACAACATAGGTTACCATAGAAAGTGTTACACAGTAAGTTTTACTCTGACATGTAGTTAAATTATTACCGAAGCGTCAGTGGAGGTCTCCATATCCCTTTCCGACCGAAAGCGTACATTTGTACGGGTTAGGCAACCACGACATCCACTCACATTTTTGCATCTGGAACAGTCGTACGTAATAAAATCAGGAAAAAAACGACTGAACTAATTAGCAGAAAGTGTAAAGTACAATTTTCAGTCAACAAATGTTGGTTATAGTCCATATTATTCTTTCAGTTTGCAAAAAAAGAAGAATATAATGCTTTAAAGTAAAAATGTTCCCGGTCTTAAAGGGGTATAGAGAGACTCAAAAAAATTGTGAGTTCTGTTTGTGTGTCTGTTTCTCGCGTGATAGCGGCCGCAAAAATCATGCTATTGGCTTGATATTTGGTACACATGCTCATGAACCGTGCGGAATGAGTATAGTTTAAGTGTGTATTCCATTTATTATTCGTGTACAAGGACACGCCAAAGTTTTTTTTTTTATCATTACGGCCTATGGACAGAATTTGTACCGCGATAGCGGCCGCAAAAATCCCCGATTGACTTGCAAATTGGTATAAATGTTCAGACTCTGTATAAAAATAGTTGTGTAATTTTTTTTATGTTTAGATTATTCATGGATCGTGTAGAGGGATACACCAAAGATTTTCTTATCATTATGGTCTATGGGGTGAATTTCGTTTAAGCGAATTTTATCTTCGTTAATCTGTATTCAACAAAATTAAATTAGCGTACATTATTGAGATGCTTAAATTTATGATTTCTGTAGAAAATATGTGTACTTAGGCTTCATAATTAATGTACAGGACCTTACAAAAGTATTCCGACAATGTCATGTAATCATCCAAATTTTGTTAAATTTCGAACAATTATTTTTGAAAAACATAGAATAAGTTGAAATGTTTTTACTGCTGTTCTTTCGCATGTTTTCTCGCTCTAAAAAAAAAGTTATGTATAAGCTAAATTTATTTACAGGACCACACAAAAGAATTCCGATGATATTCTGTAATCATTCAAATGATGTCAAATTAGGTTGAAATATAAGTGAGTTATAATTAATTAAGTGTATCATTTTTAGTGGTGTATATAATAACGGTGACTCCTTTTGAGGAACACTCAAAAGAGTATTGTACCATTATGGTCTATAGATGGTATGTATTAAAAATATATTTTAACACGGTTACACTAAATATAATGAAATGTTATTAAAATGTTTAAAAGCCAGTTTTTCTATGAAAAATTTTGCGATAGAATTGATAATTATTTTAGAGAGTTATACAAAATAATTCGATATGTTATGTAGTCTTTTTGCAGGAAATTTGGTACAAGTTTTTATTATTTACAAGGAATTAATAGAAGGCTGTTTCTAATAAAATATATAAATATACATATGTAGAGAGATAGATATAGACAGAGATATACAGCGGAAAGTTGAAGGGGAGTGGTAACCCCCGTCAGAAATGTATCTGTTTATGTAGCGAGTCGTCATATATATGTATACATATATATAATAGAGAGAGATGCCTGTTTGAACTCACCCGGAGAGACAGAAAACGAAACATTTGTATTAGATCAGGGAGTAAACCAATGTTACTGATGTTATTTCTAGAATTTAGTTAAAATGGAGCTGGACTGGGCACTTCCAGAAGAAATGATGATAGATTGACCACCACTCCTATTTTGGATACCGAGATAAAACAAAGGACCGAGAAAGAGACCAGTGTGTTGTTGAAGAGATAAAATTGTGAAGTTTGGAAGAGAGAATGGAGAAGAATTGCAGAAAACAGGACAGATTGGAATCACCTAGAACACGGGCCTTTATCAATCACCTAGAACACGGGCCTTTATCCTGCAGTGGATTCATAAAGGTTGAAATTGATGATGAGAATGATAGACATAAATATGGAATTAATAAAAACTATCAATGATCTAATGTGTAATGAGTGATGAAAATAGGACGTTGAGGCTCCTGATCTGCAGATCCACTAAATATTAATATTTTTTCCTTTTTTAGTACTTTTTCTCAGGAGTATGATTTTAGCACTTGTGTGCAAAATATTTTAAAATTTATTGAACGAATCACAGTATTATCAGAAATATATTACACACTGCTTAAAACAGCATCCTAAATCTCAATTCCTTCAAATTGAAATCAATTTTCCAAATTTATGTGCAAAGTTTACTTCCAGAACATTTGATATTTTCATTACCTATCTTAAAAAGAATTTATTAGTAACATTTCCAGGTTGTCCCCGAAAAGTTGAAACGAACTTGTTTTTTAATGACATTTTTAGCTTATGGCCCACGGTCTAATGTGATAACAAATTGCTGTGATAAAACATGTAGAACCCAATTTGAAGCTAGTAAATAATAAATAAAAAGAAATAGTAGCATTAACTGTCAACTACAAATAATTAGATACATATGTTGCTCACATACATCTAGACATTACATATAGTTATGTCATGTATATACATATATAGATACATCCACATAAATGTTTTCATATGTATGAGTATTAAATTAAAATTTTTATTATTAATTTTAGCTTTCAATATAAATACTCTGCCAATGTTCTGGTACATCAGTTGCTTACAGATGTTTTTCAACTTTGTGAAGATATCGAGAAAGAAACATCATCACTCGAAAATGAAAATGAAGTTAGTGCAAGATATTTTCAAAAATATCTTCTAGAAGGAAGAGGCTGGAAAATTTTATGGACATTGGACAAAATTGGTGTTCAAGTAAGTTTTTTTTATATTGCACTGAATTACTATTTTTATCATTTGAATTCTACTTTTTGAATATTGTTGCTATGTTTTGTTGTTTAGTTTTAAGGAATTTTTCTGTTTTACTTCAATTTCAATTCAATACTTTTATTATTAAAATTTTAATTAAAAAAAAAAAAAAAATTACTCACGGTTGTTATTTTGTAAAAAATATACTATAAAACATACATTTAAATATGGAATTTGATGACTCTAAATTGATTACAGAAACCTTTTACTTGCCTTATAAATGGCTAGAATATTTGCTGCTGGGTGCCCAGCTCTCGTCAGTGGCAACTGCTACTGTGCTGGAGTCTCTCTTATTCGAAGTTCAGTGTTGTTGTGTAGCTTCCAAGAAAGTGGTGCCACATTTTGTCTGAACCCACTCAGTGGCGGCTCGTGGCAGGAAGAGCTGCAGCCCCCCCCAGAAATATTCGAAAAAATTATTTTATCAACTTTTAAAATATTTTGAAAATTAATATTATATTGTATAGTATTATGCATATAGAAAAGCAGATTACTTCGTTATCATGAAAAAATATTAAAAAGCTGAGAAAAGTTAACCATTTTTAAACGCAATAGCACCTCGAAAATTCATAAAGGGGCTGTTCATTCATACAGCTCCCGAAAAAAGGGATTTCTTTAGGGAAAGAACATTTACAACCGCCCCTACTCGTTTTCCCTACCAGTTTCGACCATTTGGTTGGAGCTGCATCCTTTGCAGCTCCAATCTGATTAGGGATTTCAGTAATGCTGGAAAAGAACAATTTCCCTTTGTAATCTACGTTTTTTCTTCACTGTTTTTTATGCGGTAATTGCTGTGTTTGAAGATTATTTATGTATGAGAGGTAAAAAAAAAAATTAGCATGAAGGTTATTAACGATTATATGAGAAAATAGAAGTCATTTTTATTTATTTTTCAAACAGATTTTTATTTTATATTACATGGAAATTTCGCACAATTTTTCGGTTTCTTGCTTTGCCAATGGCAGAAACGTTAAATAGACAGAATCACAATTTTTGTATAAATTTTGCCTTAAACATAATATTTAAAATTTATCAAGTGTTTAATCGCTTTGTTGATAAGGTTTTTATTATAATTATTATTATTATTTTTTTTTTTCACTTATATATTAGTCACTAATGTTTTTCTATTTTGATGAGAAATATTAGCAAACGAACCTTTCTTAAAAACACGAGATTACTAAATTTTTAATTTCTGACATTTTCGTACAAAGAAGTTGGAAAGCATTTATAACTTCGTTTCATCTCTCTTTCTATTTGAGTGAGAACTTTCAGAAATATGCTCGGAAATTAAAGCATTTTAATATCCGTTCTTTAGATTGACCACACTATTTTTCCTATTAAATATGGGGTATGTTTCGTTTACAGTTCATTTAGAGGAATGCACACAAATTTCTTACGCATTACATTTTATAAGAAAATTAATTTAAATACATTTTAGCAGTGTTTTTCTGTTGCAGAATCTAGGAAATTTATGTAAATTATTCTAATACATAACAAACTTATCCATTTAGAAAATGTTGTATTTTTCATTTATACTTCTTTTACGAGGACACACAAAACATCCAGAATGCCCTGCTGGCTTGGGTAATATTTCAAACCAAATTAAACTGATATATACTATTCAAGTCTTTTTAAATATATCTAAAGAAAATAGTGTTTTAACATTTGAAGATTTTTTTTTTTATGCACGGCAATACGGAAGATATCGGATACGTTACTGACTATGTGCAAAAAATTTTGGAAATTCGTTTTTAATTATACTAAGGTTTCACATCTAAATGAAATTTTAGTTTACTGTACCATGTGTGTAAAGTTCGCATTAAAAATAATAATATTAAAATGTTCGTAATGTTAGACAAGCATTTCATAATCTATGTGATGTGCAAGATTTTAGGTTGATGTTAACTCTTTTAATTAATATTTCAAAGGATGTTCTAAATAAATTAATGAAACGCATCATTATAATTGCACTTTTAAGATACGAGCATTACATTACTATAATGTTTTGAGGTCTCCTGAGCTTATTTTTGTTATTTTTACAGTGTTATATGTATAGTGTAAGTAAGTGTATATATGTGAGTGAATATCATAACATCTAAATGATCGATTGAACTGAAAGCTGGTAAGTATGTGAAAGGTCACCATCAAACAAGCTGTATAGAATTTGATGGATGTGAGACTATATATTTCTGTTACAAGGACACAAAGAAAAATTCCTTATCATTTTGATTAATGGACTTAAATTTATGAAGTGCGATTGTGCCTAAATGATTTATCCAATTGAGCTAAAAATTGGTAGGTAGGTTATAGGTAATCGTCACACAATTTGTATAGTTTTGATGAGTGCAGGACTTATAAATTTTTTTACAGAGACACAAAAAGAAATTCTTTATCATTATGGACTATAGATTCGAATTATTTTCAGTTATTATCGCAAGAACTGTACAGATCTACATAAGTATGTAATCAAACTATTTATTATTATTTTTATATAAATCATTGTGCGTATCTTTTTAATGAGCAAAAGTTGATTTACAAACATGTATGTATACTTCGTACCATCTTGGAGAAAATAATAGCATGCAGATGAAAAATATTTTGTTGGGGGAAAATTGATTATCATAATTAAATAAAGTTAACAAAATAAAATCTCCAGATTTTTTTTTTTTTTTTTGTAATGAATGTTCAATAATATAAAATTTTAAATCTATGCTGTATCCTGTATTACTTTGTTTCTTACTCAGTCTACACATATAAAACCTGAAGCCCCCAATTAAAACAGATTATTTAGAAAATCATTTTCGCTTTTTTCTCAAATCTTACATAGACATGCAGCTATGCAGCCCTCCTGTAAAGGAATCTCACGAGCCGCTACTGAACCCACTCCGTCATTGTTGTTGCACATGTTAGCGGTAGTACTAATCTCTATATATTCACAATACATAGCATATTTATACTTCTTATACTTTGCGAGTTTTCTGACTCCATTGAAGTCCATTTTGATATTGTTATTATTAAAAACTTTGGTAAGAGCAGTGGGTATTTTTCTGGTTTTTATGTTTGCTGATTCTAGTTTTAATCTTTCTTTTGGTCATACCAATATAACATCCAGATTTTTTATCTTGGTCAATGAAAAGTATTTTATAAATACCTGCGGATTCTAGAGGGGGAAGAGGGTCTTTATTTATCACTTCAGACTAACTGAAAAAGTTCAATATACTTCAATTTTTCAGTTAATCTGAAGTGATAAAGACCCTCTTCTCCCTCTAGAATCTGCAGGTATTTATAAAATACCTTTCATTGACCAAGATAAAAAAAAATCTGGATGTTATATTGGTATGACCAAAAGAAAGATTAAAACTAGAATCAACGAACATAAAAAGGCATAAAAACTGGAAAAATCACCACTGCTCTTACCAAAGTTTTTAATAATAACAATATCAAAATTGACTTCAATGGATTCAGAAAACTCACAATTTATGAAAATTATAAATATGCTACCAATTGTGAATCCATGGAGATAAGTACTATCCCTAACATGTTCAACGACATTGACACAATAGGTCCAGACAAAATGTGGCACCACCTTCTGATGGAAGCTACATGACAACATTGAACTTGGAATGAGAGAGACTCCAGCGCAGTAACAGTTGCCGACAACGAGCTCTGGACACCTAACAGCAAATATTCTGGCCGTTTATGATTGTAATCAATTTAAAGTTTAAAATGCTTCGTATAATTAATGTACAACTTTAAAGTATATTTAATGACTCATTTATAAAAATAATATATGTCTGGTCTAACTTAAAATAAATAGAGAGTAATTTTTGTTGAAGAATCTTACTAAGTTGAAAAAAAAAAAAAAAAAAAGCAGAATGTCATAAGAAAAGTCATTGCTATGTACTTGAAATATCTTTGCTGTACTTTTAATGATTGCCTTTCGGATTGTTTTTAATAAATATAACTTTTCACAGTATCTGACTTGATTTGCAGTCTTTGTAGAAGTGAGTCAATTTTAACACATACAAATTAATCTTGCATCTTGAGGACCTGCAGGGAATGTAAATAACAATAAAGAGATATGGGCTAGATGATATAGTAACATTTCTAGTTTATCTTATGAGTGTTCAGTGAGCTTGTTTTCTCATGCAAATTCCTAGGTTATTAAAAATAAATTAAAAAAAAAAAAAAAAAAAAAAAAAGTAAGGAACAAGAGTTGATCTGATTAATTATTTATCCTGTTTTAAAATGCTTGATTTCCTTTGTAATTTTTTGCATATTTATTTAAAGCAAGTTGCCTTCAGTGACTAGTTGTTCAAGACCTCAGAAAATTCTGAACTCATTAAATTATCACTTAATGGTGTCTGAGGTACCCTCAACTTGATGTGTTGCTTTAAGCTATTTTGATTATAGTGAACAATACCAGGCTGTTCATGCCCTGTAAATGGCAAACTTCCATTTGCAAGCGTCTGTGGCAACTTCTCCTCTTGGCAGGTTCAGAGGTGAAATTTTTCAGGAGCTACCCTGAATTAAAAAAAAATTGTTGTATCAATTTAATGCTAAATTATTTTCTTTTTAACAGGAATGCCACTTTTCCGCTGAACAGCAGATTTTCGCTTTTTATAAATTTTTTCTGTTCCGCCTCACCCTCAAACTAACGATTGGCGATCAAACAGGCCATTGAAGTCATGCCATTTGCAATCTTTCTCCTTCCACAACATAAATATCAATATGCATATTAAACTTGCTTTATCAGATTCTAGAACCTTTAAGTGGGTAAGGTTGCTCAATATTTCTCATATACATAGTTTTATTGTCCCCCTACCCCTCCTTAAAACTAGCGATAGATCATTAAACCTGACAAAACTCTGCAATTCTCAATCTTTCTCCATCCATAACATAAGTGTCAGTGTTCATGATAAACTTGCTTTATTAGTTTCTAGAACTTCTAAAAAGTTAGAAATATTTCCTTATATGTGTAATTATTTTATTTTAAATTATGTTAAATTAATATTATTGATTACCATATATACAGACTTTGGATAGTCAGACATATATGCAGACAATGGTTTATTTTGAAATTTTTTAGATAATTTTTTATTTGTAATAAAGCACCATTCTTTTATATTGCTTAAAATATAACATTTTTGCTGTAAAGCAACTATTTTTCAATTTATTATATTGAAATAGTACTTTATTTATCAATTATTTTATTGTATATTAATTTACAGAATTCACATATAAATATATGAAACATTTCGGAAATTTTAATTCACATGTGATTTCCTCTTTTTTGAAAATTTTTGAGTGGCACCCCTGTTTTAAAGAACGTTCCTATTTTTTATTTCTTACACAATGTATTAAGAACTCTCTAAATATCATATATTATATGTATAAAGAAATGTTTTTGGTATTAGCTGTATAACATCTCATTAATAAGGTTTCTCAGCCATTCTTTCTGTACTGCAGTTTTCATTGTTTTGCATATTGGTAGTTTCACTCCTACAGGTTGTTGCAACTGCAACAATCACTTTGTAATTCTTGAAAATTATGACTGTGCAATTTTTAACCTTGCTGGTACCTTTAATTCAGTATGTTTCATTAAATACTGAGCTAACTCATTAATTATTGAAACCTAATTATTAAATACATTACTGTTTATCTGAAATAAAAATATTATTAGTAAAAATGTTTTTATTGCTAAAATTTCAGTTTTATATATTATTTAAAAATAAGCAAACACAAACAAGTGCTTTCCCTCCCCCCCCTCTAATTATGGTGCCAATTTTACAACTAGTATGTTGTGGCCACCACAAGACTTTCTTCTATATTTTCCTAAACAAATTCACTCAGTAACAATATTTAAAAAAAAAAAAAAAAAAAAATACGATTTTTTTTTTTTCAGTTTTTTTTTTTTTTGTTAAAAGTAAAAAAATAGATAACTTTGTTTTAAATTATCACAGGTTTATAGTTCAACCATTTGTTTTAAAGGTATTGACAAAAATTTTCGAATGATACCCATCTTGAAAATTTACTCCCCTCAAGGGGGGACTTTCCCCCAAGGGGGGTTGCGAGGCTCCTACACATACAAAATTTTTTTCCCAGTTGACTATCTCTATTATAAATAATTCTTGTAAATTTCATAATGATTACTAAAAAATAATTCTCTTTATGCACATTTATACAAAATTTTGTTCTATGTCACCATGTTAAAAATTTAGAAAAAGTGGGATGACAATGCAACCTGTAAAACAATTTTTACCAAAAGTTGATAGGTACTAATTTATGTCAAGGTGCAACTACATACCAATTTCTATGAAAGTCTGTGCAGTAGTTCCTGAGATATAGTTGCCACAAAATTTTGTCTCTCTCACACACACACAAACAGACTGACTGACAGACATTTTCTAAAAATGGTCAAACCATGTTCTACAGCTCTCAAAACGTGTAAATCCATCAAAAACCCAAGGTCGAAAATTTTTACAAATCCAATACTTTCTTCTATTGAATATAGAAGAAAGTTAAAAAAAAAAAAAAACACTCATTTATTACTTTCTTCTGTATGTAATATAGAGGAAGTATTGGATTCGTGAAAATTTTTGACCTCCGTTTTTTGATGGATTTACACGTTTTGGGGTGTCCTGAACACAAATTGATAGTTTTTACAAAATGCCTGTCTGCCTGTCTGTATCACGATTTTTGTGGACGCTGTATCTTACGAACTAATGAATGAAATTTAACCAAACTCGGTATTTAGTTGCACCGACATAAACTGATGCTGATTAGATTTGGGGGATCAATCGCTCAACAGGTGGTGCTGTGATCGCATTTTTTGTAAACTTTTAACATGGCAGTATAGGACAAAATTTCATATAAATGTGCTTAATGAGAGTTATTTTAAACTTGTGATTGTAAAATTAATATGATTTATTGATATTGTAGTAGTTAAGTACGAAAAAAATTTTGTGCATGTGGGGGCATCACTTCCCCCCCCCTGGGGGTAAATTTTCAAGATGGGTATCTTTCGAAAGGTCTCATCAATACCTTTAAAATGAATGGTTGTTTCTTAACCATGATAGGGTTACTTCATGTCAAATGAACACAAAAAAGCTGCATTTTTAACCTGACCCCCTCAGATTTTTATGAAATTGTGCTCATTTATTTGTTTTATAGAGAAATGAATGTATACCAATTTATAAGACCCTATCTCTTTAGTTTTTGATATACAGGGCTGCAAAAACAAGTAAAAATATCAGGGCATAGCGTTAAATGGGTTACTTAACAGTCACTTATTTTGACAAAATGGTCCATAAGTCCCCTTTTTTTTCTTGCCATCACAACTTTAACTCTGCTGAAAAAAAATATTATTTGAATGTGATGAAATCGCATTGGTGCATAACGTAATGTACTATAGAATATTAAAACGATTAACTTATGGCAGGCAATGATTTGATGTGTAATAAAAACGTTACTGTTCATAAATAACTTGGACCAGAGGGGCAGGCAGCTAACGTTAAAAAGACCATTGTGCTGACTGTTCCTCTCTATTGTATTCCAATGGCTTAACCACTTCACCTTCTATCCCGAGATCACTCGGGGAAAATTTAGCCTTCCACACACAACAGTGGCCAGTGAGGTGGTTAATTGGAGTTGTTCTGGATACATTTCATCAGAAGTCAAATTATTAATGGGTCAGCTACAAATTCAACCCTGATGATTAACGAAGACATATCTGTAAATGTCCAGGATAGCAGTGGGATATTCACTTGACTCAGATTTTCCAAATTTTAAATTTATTCCATAGCATTGTTAGTATCTGCCTTTTCTTCACTCCACTTTTTTTTTTTTTTTTTTTTTTTTTTTTGCTTGTGCAGATATATTTTGGCTGTTAATCACAGCCATCATCAGTGTACTTGTGATTTGTATCTACTCCATCTTCATCTTTCTATCGAGAGAGAGGGAATGAGGAAGCTGGAGTAAACACAGATCACAAGTGTGCTGATGATAGCTGCAATTGACAACTGAAATATATCTGCACAAATAGAAAAAGATTTTTTTGTAAGGTATTTTAATTGTCTAAGAAGAAAATTTTTTTTTCAAATGTTGTGAAAAAAAGGGTGTGGATACTAACAATGTTACAGAATAAATTATAAATGTGCCAACTGTGCTTGACTGTCATCTGCTATATTGTCCAAAAACTTGGAGTTATGATATGGGGTACCATTTTATTTGTTAGCCAGACTCCTTTGGTTGTCATTGATTCATGACATCTTTGTAGTTCAGTTCCAAGATTCTGTGTTCTGTTATGTAGCTTTCTTTTTATGAACCCTGATTACATTTGGTAAGTGTTACATGCATGAAAAATGCACATCATTTACATGCATATTTTGTTTTCTGTCTTCATCTTCATGTCCATTTTCTATATCTTTAGGTAAAAAAAAATTGCTGCAGTATCATAATATCACTACTTTGCAATAGCCCTGGAATAGTCTGCATTATCCTGTTGGAAACCTGTTTATCTCAGGGATGAGAGTCTTCAGATTTTTGTCAGAATTTCAGACTTTTTTAAATTTTTTAAAAGTTATTTTCAGAATTTTTATCTTTCTATATATAGTTTGCAAGAGAGATGACGATTCCGGTTCGTACTCATCTATATAGCAAGTTGCGCCTAATTTCCATATTTTAGTTAATTAAAAAAAATCTAATTGTCCAATCGATAAGCTGTTTAGTCCGACAGATTCAGAAAAAAAGCCCCTTTCATTTGGTACCTTATTTGTAACGAAGTTTTGATTAGATTTTTAAAAATTAATTAAAATATGAAAATAATAACCTGACAATAACTTCAAATTTGGACATTTAAATTTATAATTGTTGCCAAAAAAATTTACCAGTCATTTAATTAATTAATTAATTATTATTATTATTATTATTATTATTATTTTTAGCATAAAGTGAAATATGCTTTCACACGCAAAATAAAAAATTGTAAAATAATAGCAAATCCGATGGAACTTTCATACTTTATTTCTTTTCTTATTTACCTTTAAAATTTGAAACTCATAAACCTTAAGCCAAATGTCCCACCCAATTTTAATTCCTCAGAAGCCAAATTATTATTAGAAACAAATTAATATTGTGAGATGAAATGGTAATGATAATCAAACCAATATCATTCACGGAAGACTTAAAAATAAAACTCATGTTTAATGACCTAATTTTCATACTTTGTGAGGCAGAACAGATTTTGTGTAAGACCCTCATGGCGATTTTTAAATTTTTGTCACCATGTTGGTGATACATTTTGCATAATTTTGTGTTAAAAAAACTTAGTACCTATTTTGATTATACTTTTTATTATTGCGTTTTTTTAGTCAATTTATGACAAAAGTTCATATGGGGATTATATCATTAAAATATTGCGAGATTTAAAATGATGCTTGCAAAGATTGTAAAAATGCAACCTTTAAAAATACATTTTTTCTATAAAATGATCTCATCGTACAAATGTTGTCATTTTTTATTAGATCACTGAACTGAGTTCGTGCACTTAAATGTTGCTTATGTATTATTTTTTATCCTCTCATATTTTATTAAGTCATTATTGTATCGTTTCTAAAAAATATAAAAAAAAATTAATCGTAACTGGACCACGTTAGAGAAATATTATATAGATTAAATTTGCTCATGCATATGAAAATATGAAGATATGAAAATAGAGTAAAAAAACAACCATAACCTTTTTTAATTTACTTCAATTTTAGATTTTTTCTTTTTTGCTTTGTTTAAATAGTTTTGTTTAAACGTTTTTGACATGGATGAATCACGATTGGCATGAAAGCTAATTCATTGATAATCCTGGGTAATATTTTAAAATTTTGATGCTGAAATAGATCGGACATTTTTTGCCAAGAACTCTCCTTTTGTGAAAGCCACTTTAAGCCGAGTTAGCGCATCAAAAATATAAATAAATATAAAATATTGAAAAACAGAAAAGATAGGAAAGGAAAAAGAAAAGAAAGAAAGAGAAAAAATAATCACATAAATTATGTATTTTTGTCTTAAATGGCGATAAAAATTCAAAAGTCGACAAGGGGAGCTATATTAAGGCTGTACTATGATCAGATTTACATATTTATTTTTCTATATACCAACTACTATTAACTAACTCAACAACTATTATAACCACAAAAAATTAATTGCCTCATACAATAGACATAGCCGATTATAGCATATTGTAATATTATATTTTACATGCAATTGTTGTCATTTTATAGTTGATCGAATAAATCAAATAAATGTAGAAAATAACGTGAAAGAAAATATTATGTACACCACGTATCATGTTGTTTATATGTAACTGTTGTTTAAATATAAAATTGCTACTTCAATTTTTTCGATACTGTCCGTTTCAAAACTGTCATCTGATAAGCACACAAATGGAAGCCCACTGGTAAGCTATTCTCACAGGCACCCGAGAGTCTGCGAATGAGTGGGTTGTTGCCGAAGGCAGTGGAGACAGGAAGCAAGCTTTTGAGCAATTTCATGATTTTAAAAAAATTTTAATTTTGTTTATAAAGCAATATAAAAGAGTTTCCTTTGAGTATAGGGACCAGCGAAGCAGGCAAAGCCTTCGTTGATTCACTACGTTCATTGATTTCACATTCCATCATTTTTGACGGGTTTATATACTAATATTCTTATTTTTGCTTAATTTCTTGGTTTTGACATGTTCTTGAACAATTTATTTTCATATATTCTTATGTTTGCTTATGAAAAATTTGCAGTCTTTTATCTGTTTCTTCTTTCATTGTAAAAATTATATATCTTTGAGTTTTGCTGATATTTTCAGACTTTTTGTTCATTTCCTCTCTCATCCCTGTTATCTCTAAAAAAAAGCATTCATCCAATTTTGGTACAATGAAATACTTTTCAAACATATCGGAAAATTAATTTTGTCAATTTTGTGCTGCAGTAAATATTAGTCACAGTTGATGGTGTTACAATTCCTATTTTTTATTGTTACAATTGAATTTCATTATTTATTTGGTTAATATCCAGCTTTATAATGACACATAACAAAGTGGGTTTCTCACAATGTCTTAATTTTCTTATTTAGTTTCATCTCATGAAATGCATTTAAGAGGCTTTATTTGTCATTAAACTCATGTAGACCTTTTCTGTTATTTGCAGAAGTTCATAACAGTTGCATGCAGCATAGTTAATGTTTTCCATGCAAAACACAGATATGTTACCATGTTTTTATTAACTTCTATTCTTGTTTGTTTGTCCGGTACAAATCTTGCAATTGAATTTTAACTAACTTCCCTATGAGCTAGACATTTGAATCTTTCGCAATAGCTCACAACCCAATGACAACAAAGTCTGATTTTCAAATTTTTGAATAGTTTTCTTATAATTAATTAAAATATGAAAATAATAACCTCTTAATACCTTATTAATAGTCATTAAAATATTAGCTATGATTTAATTGTTGCCAAAAAAAAAAAAAAAAAATTACGAGTTCATTTTTTTTTCGACATAAAAATAAATACATTTAATTAAACGTGAGCGTTAAAAAATTGTAAAAAGTTAAATTATGCATCTCACAAAAATTGACGTCATTATCAATTTAAAGATTTAATACTGTTGCGTACTTGGGGGTTCGTAAGTTGCCCGAGAATGAGAAGCGAAACTTGCAAAAATTCAGGAGTTTTATTTACAGAAAATTCCAGAAGAATACAGGTCTATAAACTGATTATCAGCTTCGATTCCACCGATAAATACAGCTTAAAGAAACAGCTGTCAACAGCATATCCACAGTACAAACTGTATAGCAATAACACATAAAGCAAATCTCATTGAAAGAGACTCAGAACTATACATCTCTGACGAACCCAGAATGTTCAGGAAATTTCCCATAACTCCTTAACGAATCACATTAGAGCATCCATCTTTAGTATATCAATAATAAGGATTTTCTCGCCAAAAGTTGCCAACGGCAAAAAGTCACCAAATCTGGAGCCAAATCCATTACCTTCATATTGGAGCTTCTTAATGCGTTTTAAACGAAAAATTAAGCCATTTTAACGTGAAAAAGAGCTGGAAATGCAGAAAATTAACATTTATTAACTTACTAAACCCCTTTGAAAGAATTTATGCAAAAATAAATACAATTATTTACAATTTCGTAACAATACGCATTGATAGAGTGCTAATGTAGTTAGTTCTATAGCTATGATTCAACAGAAAATTGAAAACATGGTTTATAAAAAGTTTTTTATCTTATAATTATGATGTAGTGTTCTTGTACAACTCTATAGATTGCAGTTTAATTTGCCCTATTGAGCAAAAAATGACCTTAGAACTATGTTGTTTTATAGTTGATACGGCTTTACTTGGACTGTTTAAAAAATTAATTTTAAAGTGGCAAACCACACTAGTGGCAAACAATTCTTTTCTAAAATGTTGCTGACGAGAAATGCTGTATGTAAACTCAGATCATGCTTGTAGGCTTAGTTATTTGAAAATTTCTCTGGGGTTTTTACCAAAACTTGCTGCCTATAATCTTTTAAAAATACCCCACAAAGGCTCCTTGAGTAAATAGTCGACTTTCTCTTCCCTCTCTCCATTCACTCTTAGATTGGCAGATTTTGAGAACACATTTTTTACATTTGCAGAACTAAAAACAAAAAATTGCATTTTGGCTGTTGAGCAAATAGAACACATTTTACCTGTGTTTGTTTCATACATGAAAATATTACATTAATGCAGATTTGGTGCAGTTTGTAAGAACTGAGTTAAAAAAAAAAAAAGAAGAAAGAAATCGATAAAATTCTTGCTATAATTGCATAAATTTTATTGGTTTGTAATCCCCATAACTGCCACTGGAAAAACTTTGTCTCCTGAAGAAATGTTCAGTGCTCGTGCAGCTTTTAAATTAACTGTAAAGATTGTTTACCACTGCAAACTGCCTCAAATCTAAATATATTTGTAATAAAGTATTTTTTTTTTTTTTTTGGGGGGGGGGGGACAAAATAGGAAAAGGGATGTTTTGTTATTATTATTTAATCATTTTAAATTCAGATTTTAATAATATGATTGTAAGTTATTTATATTTTCAATATATTAAAAAGCAGAGGTTAAAGACATCCACACACACACATCAGTACTAGCTGATTTCCACTGTTTAAGCCATAAAATGGTTTTACTTAGCAGCACATTCAAAAGGAATGTTCAACCAGCAGACTAACATTCCAAAATTTCAAGCTTTTATGATTCATTTTTTCTTCTTTCTTTCTTTTTTTTCATATCACGTAATTATTAATTACAAAAACATTATAACTAACTAGCTTCGTTTTAGAGAATTTCTGTACATGCTAATTTGGCCCACCCAAATGAAATCATAATATTCTATATACAATTTCAGTACGAAAATACTGATGGAGTTGCATTTTAATTTATAACTCAGCATCGATCGCATGGCCATTCCATGTTGAAACTCACAATAATTATAGGCAATAAACGGAAGAATAACATATAAATTTTAAAGGAAAATAAAATATGTACTTTTTGAGAGATTGAGGGTCAAAGGTCAAACTGTTTGACCTTTAAATGAAAAAATTTAAAAATATATGCATGTGATATATCATTTGAAAGCCTGTCTCATGAGCTTTCTAATGATACCAATTTCATATCTCTAAGTAAATTAGGGAACAAAATATAGGTACATTTGTAATAGAAGAATTTTAAAAATTTGCATTTTGTTACCCATTTTTGCAGTCAAAAACTAAAAGAAATAGGTACTTGTTAATTGGTATATTAATTTCTTTGTAGAACAAATAAAGGAGCCCAATTTCATAAAAATCTGAGGGGATTAGGTTTTTAGCTGTGTTGATTTGATATGGAATGAAATGATCCATACCAATTTTTCATTTATTTGGCAAAAGTTTGTCGAATTGGAAAACATAAAATAACTCAAAAATAAAATTGAACATCAGCTTCTTACACAATGAGATCTGTAACCATTTATCTGCATATGAAATTTGGTAGATTTAAATCCCCTTTCTGTGCGAAAACACGAGGACAGACAGACTTCCATACATACAGGTGATTTTATTATTATTAGCAATATTAATTTATTGTATGAACATTTAAAATTTTTTAAAACAATTTGTTCATTAAAAAGTCTTTATTATTTCATCAGCATTTGATGCATTTGAAGGAGCTGATAGTTGTTTTAATTTCTCAAATGCCTGTTTTGCTGACTCTTCCTGTTAATTCGTCTATTATTCCAGGTATGTGATTTATTATTGAATACATTTGTTTTTTAGAAAAATGATAAATTATCTTTATATTTTATTCATAATAATATAAATTCTTTTTACTTAATAGTATTAACCTTAGTATTTATCTCTATCAATATTAAATTAATTAATCTTGTTTTATATATAGTGTATAGTTTTTCTTAGTATTAATCTGTTTTATGTTTCTTTCAAACAATTTTAAACTGATAAAAGTTTTGGCTTCTTTTTATTTTGATAGAAACTTCAGATTATTTTTAAGATCACAAAATGAATCTAACCCATGCTCTACCAGGGGCAAAATTCCAGAAGCATTATATTCATTGTTCTGCAACATGACTTCAAATTTCAAATAGTTGTAAATGTTCTGCAGGCATTTTATTCAAACTTGAGACCACATTGAAAATGCAAAATAAACATAAAAATTATACTTAGTAATAAAATCTTTACTAAACATTTATAATAAAACATGATATAAAAATTTAATGATCCAAGATAAAAATTTAAACCAAGAGACATACACTCAGAATTTGCAATTCTGTCATTGAGATTGATGTTGAATATTATGACATTAATGTGAAATTTTTTCCCCTGGGTTGGATGCTCTGACTTTATTGAGATCAATATGGTTGGATGAAGATAATTTTTCTAAAGCTGGTGGTACCTTTCAATAAGAAGTATGACTGGTAAATTTTTAAAAATTAACTAAAATGTCATATTTTAAGGGATTTTAATGACCTGGATTTTTCAGAGACAGCTCTAACAATTTCAATAAAAATTTAAGGTTTATCTAAAATATGTGGTCTTAGCTTGTTATTTCATATTGTCTTCCCCAAAATTAACAAAATTCTACCTGTTTAAAAATCAGAAAGTAAAAGAAGTCCTTCTGGCTCAGTCAGAAGAGTAGGTTGATTTCTTTGTTTCTTTTCATGTGGCTGCAATTTTGAAACAATATGATAGATTGGGTTAATTGAGACTTGGACTATATACAGAGCAAATTTCATGCAAATTGGTTTATGAAATTTTTTTTTGTGTAAGTTTGAAATTTCAAAGTGTCCATCATTTTCAAACAAAATAGTACATAAATATAAGTAATTCATTGCATATTTTATCTGAATTTGAAATTTTGAAATTGCTGTGATTTTGAAACAAAATGGTGAATCTAGTTCATTAATAAATTTGTTTGCGATCTTGCTATAGGTTATGTTATATATTGGCTGAATTGTCTTTAAAAGTCCTTGAAAGAACTTGATTTTTAAATAGACAAAATCAAGACTTTAAAAGACCTTGCTTTTTCTAAAATTTATGAAAAGTACTTGAATTTCTAAAAGAAAACATCCTTGATTTTTCTTGGTTTGAGAATTTTAAGAGCAATTGGGGGGAGGGGGGGAGAGAAAAATTTACATATATATTTCCTTAGAAGCTATTTGAACATTAACAGACAAGGTGTCTATCACTGCTTAGAGAGAAAAAAAAAATGCTGATTTTTGTTGAGATAAATATGTAGTAACTGAGTTTCTATAGTGCATGTTTAAGAACAACTCAATTCTTAAAATGGATTCTTCATAAACATCGGAGAATTTAAAATACATTAGAAAATTGCACATCTTGCTAATCAGTACTCAGTACTTTGGCTCTGGATCAAACAAACCAGTTGTGAATCAAGGCTCTCACTGAATATGTTCTTGTTTCTAATTTTTTCTGCTTCCCAAAATTATGGAGATGTTCATTTGAGACTTAATGTTCAACCACATAGGGTTTAGCTTCCAACGCTTTCAAAATACAATCACAAATGCAGATGTTGTATGAGTAAAAGATGAAGCAAACAAAAGACAGCAAAAGCAATGCAAATTATTTTTGGCTGGAGAGTAAACCATCTATGATCACAAATTCATTCAAATTGACCATTTGCCCTCTCTTAATAGAACTATTCTTTTGTAAGTCATTGAGTTTCATCCTTTGAATTTATTCCAAATCTTATTGAATTGCTAAAAGACCTTTTTTGTTTTTGCAAATGATGACTTCCTTTTGTTACATTATCATCATGAATATTATCAGAAATCAGTATGTCAGTTACAATCTGCAGATTAATTGATGTACTTGATGGCATTGTCTTTATTCATTTCAGCAACTTCAGATTCAGTTTTTTTTTTCCCCTAGATAAAATCAGTTCAACCTAACCTCTACTGCTTTTTCTCTCTTCTTGACACTAATTAACTTATAAGGATTATCGACTTTAACTGGTACTTATTGTATTATATGTACATTTCAGCATCTTCAGATTCAGTTTTTTTTTTAAATGCTAAAATCCATTTTAACCTAATCTTTACAGCTTCTCATTCTTGATGCTAAATAACTTCTAAGGATTATCGACTTTTCTGTTACGTATTGTCTTTATATGTACATTTCATCACCTTTAGATTGATATTTTTCAGGTATTGTCCTTTCAATCTCTTCTCATAAATATTTTTGACATCACAATCAATCGCGATTGAAAAAAAAAAAATCATTGTTTAATATGGCAAAAGAGGACAACTGAGTTTGAAAAGGGCAGTTCTTGACAGAAAGAAACAGTTTATGCACTTTTTTCAGTAAGGACTTTTGCAAAGACCTATTTTTTTTTTCTTTCTCATCCATAAAAAAAAAAAAAAATTTTTTTTGTTTATTGGTGTACATCTAATTCAGACGTTACATTTTTGTGCAAAATTTCAAAATTGCCAACATTGAAAAATAACTGTCACACTTTATGCCAGAATTGTTTTACAAAATCTCAAAAAACCTTTTTTTTTTTTTTCAATAAGTCATCAAGTATCCTTTCTCTGAGGAGGACACCCAGAGCAGACCAACCCTCTCTAGCTATGCCACTGCTAACAAAGATATGTCCACTGTCTATCTTTACTTCAGATTGATTCATTATTTCAAAAATTATCCCAGTGGCAAATTTTCAGGTAGCTGCATAAATTTAACTTCACAAATCTAAAATTTCAGATTCAACAGTCAGCTTCAACAAAATATTCTTTACATCAGTTTCAAAATTTTAATTTTACTGCTCCTTGGATTCAAAATGGGAGATCTGTTAAAGTCAATGAATTTATTCAAGATATTTCTAAGACCATGATTCAACCTTTAATTCAAATTGATTGAGTATTTCGAAAGTAATAAATTTTAAAGAAATCATGTGATTTCAGGTAGCTATCTTTTTGAAATTAGATGATGGATCATGTTCATTAATAAATTTGTTTGAGATATTGATATAAACTATGTACTTTTAAACAAATCTGTTCAGTCTGTTCTTAAATACGTTTTTTGTGTAACTTTAAAATTTTCAAGTGGGCTGTACTTGAAGTAATTTGGTGGATCGTGGATCGAGTTGTCCATTGAACCATCCAAGATATTTCAATTCCTACTATTAGTTCACACTCTCCCTATATGTATCTTGTACAAATCTTGCAATCGATTTTTAACTAACTTCCCGACTAGCTAGAAATATGAAACTTTCAGGATTGCTCAGAACACAGTGACAACACAATACTTCGAAGTCTGATTTTCGAATTTTTTTTTAGTTTTCTTATAATTAATTAAAATATGAAAATAATAACATCCTGATAGTGTTAAAATAGCCATTAAAATATTAGCTATAATTTAATTGTTGCCAAAAAAAAAAAAATTACGAGTTCATTTTCTTTCGACATAAAAATACATTTAATTAAACGTGAGCATTAAAAAATTATAAAAAGTTAAATTATGCATCTCACAAAAATTGCACCATTATCACTTTAAAAATTTTATGCATATTGATAAGAGATCTATGATTCATCAGAAAATTTAAAACATGGTATATAAAAAGTTTTTTTATCTTATAATTATTTTTATTTCATTTTGCATGCACGCTTCTTATTTCCTAATTAAAAATTATTACAAAAACCTTTTTTGATAGTGTTTGTAAATAGGAATTGACTTTAAAAATTTTTCTTTTATATTACTTGTTTTAAGGTAAGCTCAATTCAACTTTAGTTTGAATTGATTCAGTATTTCAGGAGTTATCACGATTAATAAAATAAATTACAAAATTATAATTTTCAAGTGGCCACCATTTTTGAACAAGATGACAGATCAGGTTGATAAATAAACTTGATTGAGACATTAATATAAACTAGATATATAACAGGTTTTAAGCAAATAGATTCATTACCTTGAATCAGACACAAATTCAAAATTTCAACCATAATAATCAATACATTTTTTATGAAAGCTTCAAAATTTCAGTTGGTTGCTACTTACAATTCAGTTGGATTAAGTTGAATGACAAACTCATCTAAGATATTTCCATGATGGCTGTACTGTCCAACTTTGGTTCAAATTGATTTAGATTTCAGAAGTTATTGTGATAAAATGAAGTAAGTGATTGCAATAGGTTGATTTCTGAAGAAGTCAATCTAAAATTTCCCTTAACTTTTGGAATATTCCATCCTGGAAAATAAGTTAAACTGTGCTACCTGATGCAATGTTTTTAACTTCTTGTTTAATAGCACATTTGAAAATATAATTAGATTTTTTGAATTTTTCATTAATAAATATACAATAATGTAGTCATTTTAAAGATGTTTTTTCGTATAGAAATATTTAAACATCCTTTTACAGTCTAGTCATGACTACGCTTTATTGTTATCATTTATCTTATTACAAAAAGTTTACTTCATTTTACATAATCAAAATATCTCATAAACATTCCTTTGTTGTGAGCATATATATTTCAAATCATGTCTGGTTCTTCTTCAGTGCTTGAATGACTAGTAGTTCCTTCTTCTGTTTTTCTCCTTCACTGTTTTTGCTCTGCCAAACTTCTTCACTTCGCTTCAGATTTTCAATCAGGTGTTGCAAATCAGGTGAGATGGTGCTGTGCTCTCTATCGTTGACAGCATCGTTAGTTGTTAGGATCTCAAGGTCTTCGCGTTTTAAGGCAAACTGATGGGAATTATAATGGGCTATTTTTTGAAATTCGAGGGTGTTAGGATTAATAGGTGTTAAAATTGAAAAATTTTAACACTATTTAATTTAAAAATTTCCTCAAATCCTCCAAAAAATAGTTTGGCTCTTATTTATTTAATTTATTTTCCCCCAATTAATCATTTAAATTACTCAAAATTCAAAGAAATAAAAAAAAGACTAAAATTCACGAAAATGTTTGTTTGTAAACAAATTGTCGATGTTTTCGAGGGTAAACAAACAAATCCACCGATCAAAAAATTTAAAAAAAGTTTTCAAAATTCCTTCTAGAAAGTTCCATTAGGTCTGCAGAAACGCTGTATCACTTCGCCATTTCAAAATAGTGTCTTTAAAAAAAAAAAAAATGAGTTAATTTTAATAATAATAATCGATCCTAAAAAATAGTCTAAAATAAATTTTCCTCCATCAAAATTAATTTAATTTAAACTTAATTCTTTAACTTTTATTTGAGTAAGCGATCGAATAAAAATACATTTTTCAAGAACTATTTACCGTGCGCATAAATTTGCCAGTAGTTTGTTCCCAGTGAGTGGGAAATTGCATACCTGCCAACATTTGAAAATGACAATTAGTAGCACTCCAATTTTAAAAATGGATTGGATGGTTCGTTGGTTCATTTATATCATGCAACACACAAATCCTAAACAAATAAATGTATATTACCGTATTTTCTTGTGTACAATCCACCCGGTACTATTTTCAGCCCTGATGAAAAACTTTCCATAGATAATACGCACTACCGGCTTTTATTTGCCACAGCAATCCAGCCACATTATGCTAAAATGTTTTTACCCCCCCCCCTCAGATTAAATATTTTTAAAGTTATTATTTTTATTGAAATAATTTGCATTAGTGTCCATATATAATGAAAGACTATTTAAGAAACAAACACTATTTATGAAATCAGGTGTAAAATAATTTTATTCTAGATTTCAGAATTACTCTTTTTACACTATATTCAACCAGTTATTAAAATTCAGCAAAAATGCTAGCCAATCAATAAATATTTTTGTTGTGTGTTTAATTATGTGCATAATTTTAAATATAAATTATATTTATTGCAAAAAATTTTAATCTTAGCATTGGTGTAATTATTTTTAAAATATTAAAATATAAATATTAAACACATTCAAAGGCTTCTGCAGGCGTTTGATCATAGATTGTTAGGGGAGGGGGGGAGGTAAAAAAAAAAAAAACAGTCAGAAATATTGAACAATTCTACTTCTTTATAGGCTCTAGCATCTAATAAAGTAAATTTAAAAAGAACATAGGCATTTATGTTGCGGATGGAAAAGATTAGGAATCCCAAGTTAGCACCGCAAGGCGTTTGTTTGCCGATCGTTAGGGGGTGGGGTGAGGCGCGAGGGGGGACACAAAATAATACACGAATGAGAAATATTTAACAATTCTATTTCTTTATACATTCTAGAATCTAATAAAACAAGTTTAAAATGAAAATTTACATTTATGGAGTGGATGGAAAAAGATTGAAAATCCCAAAGCAAAACATAGTCCGAAATGTTGCAGTTTTGGTGCTAGATAAAAATTCGTAATTTTGAACCGATTTTCGTAGCCTCGTAGTGTACGGCCCAAATTCGTAGCAACTACGAATTATTCGTAGTAGTTGGCAGGTCTGAAATTGGGATGAGCGTTCCCCTTCTCTTAGATGGTAGCAGACTAAAAAGCATGACATTTTGATTCACCGGTCTGCAGCACAGCTTCTTGCCATAGCGAGCGAGCCGGTGTCGCGACCAGGCCAGTCATCCAATTTTACCTGATTTGAAAATGCTGTTTCTATATTTCAACTTTGAATTTTTAAGTGTGTTGGAAAAATCTCCAGCTCAATATTAATATTGACTGCCTCCGACACGAAAATGTACTTCAAAATTTCTTACAAGCTCTAAGAGAAACTTGCCAGACGTAACAAAGCCTAAAATGATGCTCAGTTCATAGCATCTCTAATATCTCATATCGTGAAAGAAAGTTATTCCATAGCAGTTGAAGTTTGCCCTTATTGGACTCCTCTTACACTAACAAGATTGAATCGTCGATGATTGCCACTCGAAACAGTGTTCTATACAATCTTAGAGTACATGCACTATTAATTACTGAAGAGTGAAATCGAATAGGGAGCCAGCGTGAACGGAGATAGTGATAAAGTTACCTAAGGAGGCATAAACAATCTTTTGCCCAAGATGAAACAGTGTTTATACTTCTAGCAACATAAATCATGCGAAAACAAAAATCGGCAATATATCCAAAATTACTTGTGACCTATATCACTATGAACTAATATGACATTCTTGGGATTAATATCAGTGTTTGTTTTTATCAAAGATCTCGTATCGTATTGCTATTATTGAAACATTAAATGGCCTGAACAGCCAATATGGAATTAATTAAGCAGTGTTTTTTTTTTTTTTTTTTTTTTTTTAAAGAAAAACCAATTGATTTAATATTCATGTGCAAGATAGATAAATAGTAGATATGTCTCTAATGAACATTTTATGTGGTAATTTAAACTACCTCTGCATCTAATCATATATTTTTTATTAATCTATGGCCATAGAATCATCTTTATTTAATCCAGCTGATTATGATTTATAATTATTAATAAATCAATTAGTGAGCTAACCCATGTCTGGTTTATTGAATAATAGTGTGCCTTTTTGGATTATTAATGTTTTGTATTTCAGTATCGTTTCTTCTAAATGGGGTAAATTAAAGTTTTTCATGAGCAGCGGCACTATGTAATGTACTTATTTCCACTAAGTACAATTTCGGCCAAATCCACTTAAATTTATTTATGATCCTAAAAATTAATAACTTAACGGGATTTTTGCTCCTGAATTTTATGATTTTTTTATTTTAAGCTCCATTTAATCAGAATTCCTTCCATTTTTACCATTTAAGGTAAAAACTTAAAATTTTCTTGTATTACAATAGGGTTATTGTTGTTAATTCTAGAGAAAGCAGTAGATAGTTTGTTGTACTTTAAATCAGCGAGATGCTCGGATTTACGATCTTTTAAATGGCGCTTGGTCATGCCGATATAACATGCAGGTTTATTTTCATTGAATTTGAAATTGATTTTATAAACACCGGAGGTATAATTAAAAGGAATGGGATCTTTATCGTTGAGGATGCGTTGCAAAATATTTTTGTCAGGTTTTATTGGGATGTTGATGTTGCGTTTGTTGGCTTCATTTTTTATTGTTATAGAAGCGCCTTTACAGTATGGTATGGCAGAGGTAAAGTTGATTTTGTTTTTTGTGCGTTTTTAATTCTATCTAAATGTTTCAAGCGCTGTTTGTAAAATTTTTGAACAATGGATGGGCTATAGTTAGCTTTTTTAGCAATGGTTTTGATAAATTTGAGTTCTTCATTAAGCAATGTTTTATTGGAACAAATTAAAATAGCACAGTTAATATAAGAACTAATAGCAGCATATTTATATGGAAAGGGGGTCTTACATTTATTGTTGATAATTTCATTATTATTCGTGGATTTCCAGAAAACGGTAGTGACAAACGAGTTATCGTTATTTTTAATTACAGTGACATCCAAAAAATTTAAATGGTTCTGAGTTTCAGTTTTGTTAGTAAATTTAATATGGGGATCTAAATTATTTAATTCGCTAAGGAGCTTAGATGGATTAACTGAAGTAGGGGTTCTAATAAAGATATCGTCCACATAACGGACCCATATGTTGCAGTGTTTTATAATATTTTCTGTGGAAATTTCTAATAATCTCATTTTCAACTCGACAATAATTCCCGATATGGGCGAGCCCATAGGGACACCTTGAGTTTTGCGGTAAATGCTATTGTTAAAAGAAAAATAGGATTTATTGAGTAAAAAGTTACTTGTACTTATGAGAGTTTTGCTAATTTTACTGTCCCCGTAAGTTTCGACAATTTTCGATTGTATGATTTTAAATGTATGTAAATGTATTTATGTAAATTTACTAATGAAACTGAAACTCAGAACCGTTTAAATTTTTTGGATGTCACTGTAATTAAAAACAACAATAACTCGTTTGACACTACCGTTTTCCAGAAATGCACGAATAATAATGAAATTATCAACAATAAATGTAAGGCCCCCTTCCATATAAATATGCTGCTATCAGATCTTATATTAACCGCGCTATTCTAATTTGTTCCAATAAAACATTGCTAAAAACACTAACTATAGCCCTTCCGTTGTTCAAAGATTTTACAAACAGCGCTTGAAACATTTAGATAGAATTAATAATGCACAAAAAACAAAATCAACTTTTACCTCTGCCATCCCATACTGTAAAGGCGCCTCTATAGCAATAAAAAATGAAGCCAACAAACATAACATCAATATCCCACTAAAATCCGACAAAAATATTTTCCAACGCATCCGCAACGATAAAGGTCCCATTCCCTTTAATTATACCTCCAGTGTTTATAAAATCAATTTCAAATTCAATGATTATAAACTTGCATGTTATATCGGCATGACCAAGCACCAGTTAAAAGATCATAAATCCAAGCATCTTGCCGATTTAAAGTACAATAAACTATCTACCGCTTTCTCTAGAATTAACAACAATAACCCTATTAATCCTAACACTCTCAAATAAAAAAAAATAGCCCATTATAATTCTCGTAAGTTTGCCTTAAAATGCGAAGCCCTTGAGATCCTAACAACTAATGATGCCGTCAACGATAGAGAGCACAGCACCATCCCACCTGATTGGCAACATCTGATTGAAAATCTGAAGCAAAGTGAAGAAGTTCGGCGGAGCAAAACAGAAGCAGGCAACTACTAGTCATTCGTGCACTGAGAATGAACCAGACATTGTTTGAAATATATATGCTCACAACAAAGGAATGTTTATAAGGCATTTTGATTATTTAAAATGTAATTTACTCCTTTTTTAATGAATAATTGTAAAGTTTACTTCATTGCAAATATGGTGTTTAGAACAAAATATATATATATTTTAAAATGTCTATTTATTTATTTATTTGTGTTTCTATTGTTGTACTCTAACAGAGCAATTAAAAATTATTAGTTCACTTGAATTATCACTATGCAAAGTAAATAAATTTTCCTGTTAAATTGAGGAATGTTATATTTCGTGTACAAGATATCTTTGTAAGTTTATATTTGTCAATTACAAATATTTTTGAATAATATCTTTCCAATTTTCTTTCAGAATGTTTGGAAAGAAAACCAAAACATCTTGATCTTAGTTCATGCTTCTTTTTATTTAACCGACGCACAAGTATATCAAAATGTGTAGATCTTAGGAAACCTGAAATATATATATTTTTAAAAAGAAATTTTCGTGGTAAAAAACATTCATACAGAAAAAGAATTAAATCAGTGACTAAAAGTAGTAGCTCCAGCTCCGAAGAACAAGATGTGATGATTGACCATTGTTATATACCAGCATCTCAATTAAAATCACTTCTGAAAGTCAAAACAGGTACAAATAATAGTTGCAGCTCATCTGATAGCAGCGAAAGTTCCCATGTTTTTATTCATTCCGATTCATCAGTTGCATCAAATGTTACTGATTTTCAGTCATATTCTATTTCTGTTATTGACTACATTGCATTCAATTTAAATATTTTTCAAGAGTGTGTGCTTCTTGATGCTAAGTTTAAAGACTTTAAAGCTTGTACTTCTCCTACTGTGTTAGAGTTTTCATTTCGTATGTTAAAAGAAATACACACAAATAAATACAAGTTTTCTGGATGGCCAGTAGAAACCGTGCAAGATTTAAAAAATCGTCTTCTAGAGTTGTTATTTCTTTCATCTTCTGTGACCCGTGTTGCATTTGGTAAGTAAAACAATGTTAAATATTTTGATAATATGCATTTGCAAAAAGAATAAATTTCTCACATGTTCTATTTTTTATATGTATATTTATTTTTTTATTTAAATTTTTCATTTAGCAGCAATACTTCAAAGCAGCTTGTGTTTTAGAGGTTTTAGATATTTTTATGAAGTATCTCTTTTTTTAAATACTTGTTTTTTTTTTTTTTTTTTTGTATTATACTACATATTTATTTTTACTATTTATTCTTTACTACAGTGAAGAATTTTTTGTTCATTAGTGTAGGAGTTTTAAGCTTGCATGTATCCAATACTTTTTTTCACAAATACTTGAAGGTATTTTTATATAGTGACACTAATATCAAATAGATCATAAATATATATATTCACTACAGCAATGCCTTAACATTCACAAATGAATAGTGGACAAAGAATTTTTTTTTTGCTGTATGAAATAGCCTCAATATACTATTTAAGTTGCCAAAGAGGTAACAGGACAGCAGTGTCAATCTGTTGCAAAAAGCTAATCTTTGTAGCTTTAATTATTCAAAGTAAGTGATGCGATAATCTAGTCCCTTAAAAGTAGTTCTGGGGTTTGAACATTATATTCACCTGGTACTTTAGATTAGAAATTTATGTTGCGTTGCAAGCACACTAACCCACATACACATCCTTACAATTTTAGATGACAGATTGGGTGTGCATTATTTTCTACATTTTAAGTTCATTATTTTCTGAAATTAGCAAATTTTTGCTTGTAGAATTTTACTCATAAAATTTATATTGTTTTTGTGTGTAGCTCACAACATAAATTATTAAAAACAAAAGTCAGGGCCCGACTAACAACTTTTGTGCTCAGGGCACTTTCAGTTTTTCGCGCCCCCATAGAATGGGTGAAATTGTAGGAAGAAAAAAAAAAAAAAAAAACAGGTTCAAAATTAGGAGAAGGTGCAAGAAGACTGAGTGCCCCAGCTATCTAATATTGAAAATAATATTTTAGTCTGTCCATTAACCTCTCCTCCTCCGGGAAAAAAAAAAAAAAAAAGATTTTTCTTAATTTATTTCTACTCAGGCACAATTTTCAGTAGGCAAACAGGTCGATTGAAATATTTATATGCTGAAATAATATCTCTTTCCTTTTGTTCCCAAAGATGAATAAAAATTTCCCAGTGAGCCTAATGACAACTGTAATTCTGAAATTTTATTCATATAAATGAAACAAAACACAAATTGAAGGAAAATTTGGAATATTTAAACCATATATTTTAGCTGTCAGTAAAATTTTGTGCCCAGGGCACTGGTCCCATGGTTGCAATAATCAGGCCCTGGCCAAAGAAAGAGCAGAGACAGTTGAGTTTAAACAAAGTAATGTCGTTCATAAAGAACTAGATAAGTTGTTTGTAATTGAAGAAGGTACCATGAATGATCTTTCATCAAAAAAAGATGATTACTATTAACTTTGATTCTAAATTTCTTGTAACAAGTAGCTAATTACAAAATAAAATTAATTACATTTTTAAACAATTTGTTTTGGTTTCAAATCTGAATCGAACATATTTTATTTATTATTTGTTACTAGCCGCCTTCAACGACCAGCTGGTTTGCGATCCCTGAAAAATCCGACTTTACGAAACTCCCGCTCAGTGGCGCCTGCGGCGCCTTTTCCCGTTTCAGGCTAATAACAGCTTATCGATATATCGTGAAAATAGCTAATTGAAAGCGCAGTAAATTCCCATGCGGTAGCGCCTTCGGCGCCCTCTTCCCTTTTCAATATCTGAAACAGCCTGTTCACTCACCATGTTATGATCTTTCAAATTTCTGACTTTAGCTAAGTCCCGCTCGGTGGCGCCTGTGGCGCTGTATAACATTTTTAAAAAAGGTTTGTGTCTGACTTATCTGTGGTTTTCTCCAAAACTTGCTTAATTTCGGGCTATATATCGTTAAAAATTATTAGTACGAAATGTGAGCGAAAATCTGAATTTGAAACTCTGTAAAATATAAAAGAATAAAAATTTTCTGTTTTTTCCGTAGTTTTCTCCGAAAGTTTCGTACAGAATTTGAACGGCTTATATCATTTTTAAAGCCTGCAATAAAAATACTTTAAAATATCTTTTGAATGATGTATTATGTGTTAAAATTGAAAATTTTAACACTTTAAAAATTTATTAAATTCTATCATATCCTCCGGAAAATACTTTGGCTCTCATTCATTTCATTTATTTTCCCCATTTAAAATTTTAAGAGTCCGTTCTTTCAAAATTCATTTTATTCCGATTTTACATTTTAAAATATTTTTCTAAATGTTATTTCCATGCATCTCCAATATCAAGAGATTGCTTATTTAATTTCCTTTAATTTGAGCCATCGCTCATAAAAATAGCTTAAAATTTAATTGTTTTCTCTTCAAAAAATCATATGTCCAAAATTACTCTTTTTATTGACTAAATTCGTAAAATCGGAGGTCAGCCATGTTTTTGCTGAAAGTTTCGTACGTTCCCGCGCTTTCGAGATGTTCTAGAACATCCGCGATGATTTCGGGCGTCATCTGACGTCATTAGCGTCCCTTTCACGGGCGTTTATTGGCTGGCTCGGACAGGCGGGAGAATCGGATGGGAGCGTGACCTCTCTTGGATGGCAGCAGCGTAACAGGTTGGAGGGGGATTTTTCCCTCGGCAGTGCCGACGGTCCTCGGCCGACATGGCCGTACTAAGATTATCATTTTAAAACTGATTTTGGAAAAGAAAAGTTGACATATGGATTCATGGAGAAAGACAGTTTTTCTTCCTACGAATTTGTGGCTCAACGATGTCCGTTACCGAAGTGAGCTAATAGTGGAAGAGCCCATTCAATGTCCAAAAGTACATTCTCTGCAAGTATCGATCTCCTAAGCAAGAAAGGCTTAATGTTATCCCAGATTGCCAAGTGTAGCTCCAATTCTACATCGAAATGCTTTTTATCCTGTGGTGGTTTGTAAGATCAACTTTGTTAAGATACAACAGCGATCGTACAAAGAGCGACATCGCAAATAGTGAATTATCACGAAATTTTGATATATCAATCGAAATGCATATTAATCTCGGTTGCAACATCTTCTACGATACTAATGATGAGCAAATGAACCTCCACCTCAATATATATATATATACTAGCAGACCCGGCCACGCGTTGCTGTGACTAAGTTATACGTTGAATTATACGGCTGTAAACTATTTAGTACAGTTAAATTATTATTTACGAACAAAGACGAAAACGTTGTAGCCGATGTAAAAACCCACAGGGTTGAGATTTGAAACTTAGGTCAAAATTTGGAAGCGATTGATAAAAATTTTCGTAGTGTTGATATTAAGCACAAATTAATTTTATTGTAGGGTCCTATAAATTTTAATGGAGAAGTGATATATATTATTTCTAATGCTACTTTGGATAAAATTGCTAAAATGACTAATATATAAATTAAATTCTATTAAAATTCTATTAAAATAAAAGTATAAAAGAAACAGACGATTTTAAAATCAATTTTTATGGAGGAGTGAAATATAATATATGCTATAATGGATAATTTTACTATTAAATGACCTCATCATTTTAAATATTTTAAAGAGGGCAACAGCTGTAGTTATAAAAGGGAAAACAATAAGGCTAAACCAGAAAAATAAGTAAATTTGATAAATATTTTAAAACTTTAAAATTGGAAATCTTATGAAATATTGGACATTTAAAGTAAATACATGTATCATTTTAAATACAAAAAGATTTTGGAAAAGTTTAGTGTATTTTAACGAAGTGATGAGAAGTTTTTGAGTATGTTAAAATTTTAATAGTAAATTCAAGTCAATAAAGATGGGAAACATTGAGGATTAAGATAAGAATAATTATAAGATTTAAAAAAAAAAAAAAAAAAAAAACTTTTTATATACCATGCTTTTAAATTTTAATATACTAATAATATACAAATTAAAAGGAAAATGATAAATATTCTATCATAGTTTGAAGTCAAATTTGTTTTCAAATGTCTAAATAAAATATCTGATGTAAGATACTAATATTTTGCAGCGGAATAGATTTCATTTCTGTCATCCTTGGCGAAAAAAAAAGAATATCGCCAAATTATCTGGCGAAAATATTTAATTCCTTTCAAAAATCATGGTTATTTTAACAACTTATATTAAAAGAGTAATGAATAATATGAAACAATATTTCGTACAATACATATTACATGTCATACATACGTACAATGAATAATACATATTACATTTCGTACAATGCATACATCTGGCATGTATATTTTCGTGTTACGCTTTTGATCGCCAAATAATAATAATAATAATAATAAAAAAAGCCAAGGGCGACAGAGTTTAAAAATTTAAAATTAAAATTTTGTCAATTTGACAGCAAAATAATTCAATCTAACACCCGCGATAACTAATACATATCTATACCCAAATATAAGGATTAAAATCGGGAAATAAATTTCCTCGATTTTTAATAATTTCTTACAAAAAATCCAGTGGGCAATTAACATAGGAAATCTTTTTCTTGGCTGCACAGACGGTCAGTGAGTCACACTTCGCTTGCGTATAGAACTCATAGATATAGTATAGCATATATAGAATAGAGTGATCATTGGGGAGAAAAAAGTTATTCCTTTTCATTTGGGAAAAGACGACGTTTTTACCAAAATATGGCCGTCTTTCCCCGAGTGAATACACACGGGAATACATACTAATATTTTAGCAAATAAAATTTATGAATAATTTATTTGCTAAAGGGGAATGGAAGACTCCAGATACAGTTTCAAATTCATATTTCTTTCTTTCTTTTCTTTTTCTTTTTTTTTTTTTTTTTTTTTTTTCAATACCACTTAATGGCTGTTTCCAAAGCTTTTATTTTTTATCTTTTTTCGGCATCAAAAATCTTTCTACGATAACATGGGGATGAGAGATCTATATATATTACTATATCTATGATAGAACTACATTAGCACTTTATCAATGTGTATAAAATCTTTAAATTGATTATGACGTCAATTTTCGTGAGATGCATAATTTAACTTTTTATAATTTTTTAACGTTCACGTTTGATTAAATGTATTTATTTTTATGTCGAAAGAAAATGAACTTGTATTTTTTTATTTATTTTTTTTTTTTTTGGCAACAATTAAATTAATGGAACTCACAGATATTTTGGAGCAACTTTAATAAAGGTCTATAATTAACAAATAATTGCAATAAAACAATATTGTGACAATAAATTGAGATAAAAACTATCCTATCTCTCAAGTTGGATCAAACTGCACACAGTGTGCAAAATTTCATCAAAATCAGTTCCTTAGTTTAGGAGTTTACCCCGGACAAACATCGTGACACGTAATTTATATATATATACAGATTAAATTATAAAGTTTTGATCAATGAAGCACAAATAAGTAAAAAACAGGATTAATTTCACTGTATTATCTTCATTATAATATGAATTCAATTTACACTTCAGTCTAAGTAACACGTGGCCGGCTATGCTAACACCAAAAATTTAAAAAGTGGAAATAATTGAATTATACGAAATTTATTAATAGGTTAAAAAGTTGAAGATTCTTTGTGTAGATGGCAGCACCAAATATATTTCAGCTTTCATTTCAACCCAGTCGAAAGGTATCGACATCTGTTAGAATCATTTGGAGTTAACAGATAATTGTGACTGTCAAATAATAACAGACAAATAATTAGCAATAAATTAAAATTGCGACTATAATTTGAGATTTAAACTATCCTATCTCTCAAGTTGGATCGAACTGCACATGGTGTGCGAATTTTATTATAATCGGTTAAGTGGTTTAGGAGTCCATTGAGGACAAACATTGTGACACGAGATTTATATATATTAAGATATGCCACTTTTGGACATACTGATCTCCGTATGACTGAAAATTAAAAAAAAAACGATCGTAATCAAAAATGTACATTCATAATTTAATTTGTGATCAACGAAAAGTTTTGAAGTGTTAATTAAAACGAACGGGAATATTGATCTTAATACCATCTACCATTCCTACCCTTAGCGAATTATTTGCTATGTCAATATATTAGTTGTGTCTTTGCTTGAAGTATGGTCATTAAATTGTGAAGCCACGATCCGGTACCGGCATGAAAAAATATAAGTTTAATCAGTCAAAAATAAAAATGTGTGTGCTACAAGAGTGTGTTTATGTGTTGCTATTCATGCCTTTGGATTATTAATTATTTTCTTTCAGGTATTTATCAGTTCGGAAAAAGGGGTAAGATAAGAATAATTTTATTTTCCTGTTTATTTTTATTTTATTTGAATTTTTATTCTTTATTTCAATTTAAAAGTTTAGGCATTTAAATTTTTTTATGAGCATGGCATTTTAATTACAACGCCTTTAATGTACTTAATCCACTATACATTTGGCCACAAGGGCGTATCCAGAAAAAAATTTCGGAGGGGGCCCAACTTTCACTAGAGCGTGTGCGCTAAAATTTGTACCCCCCACCCCCCACAATCACTTTAACTTTAGGAAAAATACAAGTTATTACCTTAAGCTTCGTATCTAGGCATAGTAAAATGGTTATGCGCAATAAATAAGATCAGTTACAACGCCGCATGTCGGTAAACAATGGAATTAATGTTCCTAAAATCGGAAATGGCAAGAAAAGATTTAAAGATAATAATAATTCTAAAAAGTGCCTTGGGTCTAAAACTGATGGAACTAGTCCTTTAAAATGTATAAGTCTCTGCTAGAGAGTTCTTTAACCGTGATGTTGTAAACCACTGACAAACGGAGAAAATCACCAAAAACTGGACTCATGGTAGTCCGGTTAATAAGGAGTCGAGCTCGTAATTGAAGGATTGAGTGATCGATACTGGAGCCATCCAACTATTGTCATGTAGATTAATGGTATCAGTTGCACGTAAAATCCGTTGTGTCCTCCATGTTTTGTAAATATAATAGCTCAGGTATACTGAAATTGGGGAAATGTCTTCTCCGTGGAGGTTTTAAATTGTGATGGTACGATTCCAGATTACCCTAGAAATGAATTCTACACCGTTGCTATGCTATCTGTCTAGCTTTAGTGTAATGTTAAGTCCATTCAAATTTGACATACCAAAAACTGGCTGACGTCTTAATTCAGTAGTACGGCGCATGATTTATGTGCCATGCACAACCATGTTTCAAATACTTTTCATTTTTTTTTTAGATATAGCTTCTTTTTTATACAGCCGAGATATATCTTTTCTGTAAAAAGGGAAATCTAGTGCATCTACGCTATCTGCTGGGCGATATACCCAAAAATATAATTAAAAAAATTATATCTAAGTTTCCAAAAATTGTCTTATGGTGTTCAATGCATCTAAAAACATGTAAATACATTGAAAACTGGTCTAAAAGTTTTCAAATCTAATACTTTTTTCTCTTGTTTTGTATGTAGAAGAAAATAATGTACACATGTGGTTTTCTAGTTAGATAATATTGCTTGCTTTAGATCATATTATCGGAAACATGAGGACCTGTCTGCTAGCGTCCACTAAATCTAGGCATATTACATATCTATGTTTAGCAAAAACATTGAGGTCTTCTTATATGGCTTACTGCTTATCGTGTCTTCTACAGACCCTGGGGCCATGGTTATACGCATTGTAGTTGCTGAAAATCTTCTGACATGGCGTACGTATCGAACTATCTAGCATTTCTATATGTACCCAGGATGTGTATCAACCAGGTGTCTCATGTGACACAGCGTATCTTCAACTGTGGCTGCACGTTATTATTGGTTATCGTTTGGAAAGTGAACAGTGAAACGATGGCCCATCATCGCGTTCTACATCAGACACAGATATGTCCGCTTTGTGACAATCGTAACAAAGAAGTTTACATAACGTGTTGGTTTTTTAAGGCCTGTCAGAGCAGTAGATAGCACAGCCACTTATTCTACTTGCATCGCAGCTCACACCCACTTTTGTTTTACGACCGTCTTAGATCTCTTCAGATGTTTGTCGAACTCAGGGAGCCTTATAAAGAAATGAAGGAAGGAAGGTATACTACGGAATGGAAGGTATACTACGTGCATAACTGACAAAACCAGAAGTTCCGTATGCAACTGTGATCATTGATAATGACGAATCTTTTGTCTCACAAGTAATTAAAACGCTATTTCTGGCAAGAGAGGTGTTAAAAGAAAGGAGACACATTACAGTGTTCAACAATAAGTACCATAAAGTTCTCTTTTTAGTATTTTTTACAAAAAGCTAATATGCATTTCGATAATTTGGACTTTACAAGACAGAAATTTGCTGATAAATAAGGTTTCACAAGCAAACAAATTAACAACACAAAAAAGATATTGTGGAAAAAAAATTCATTTTTTTTTTTTCTGGTCAGTAGAACATGAAAAAAGTAATCTCAGAAAATTTCGGGGGGGGGGGGGGCTCGAGCCCCCAGAGCCCCCCCTCTGGATACGTCCCTGTTTGGCCATCCACTAAGTTTCTTAACGATCATTATTTAAACGACCATATTTATTTACTTTATTTATTCAAAATTCAAAAATCCAACTATTAATGTTTCTCTCCTAACGTTATGGTGCCGTCTAAAAGAAATCCATTTAGGTTGAGAACCTGGAGTTTCTTGCTCATAAAATTTCTTATTCAAAATTTTTTAGTGATCACGATGTCAAAAAAAAAAAGAAAAAAAAATCGCGAATATTTTATTTCTATTGTTTTTGTTCAAACATATGCATGCTGCTATACTATACTGTGATTAAATAATCGGGAAAAAGAATATTGGTGTTTATTTTATTCACTTTATTTGTGTGTTCTTGTCTTTATTTTATGTTGGCAAATTTCGATTTTTAGTATTCCAAATAATTTAAATCATAAAAAAACGGCAGTTTTTTGAGTGACGCAGCAAAGCTCAAACAAAGCTTAGCAGCGACACTCGATTATACAGCTAGTTTTACATCAAAGAAATTTGGAAACGCCGACATTTAATATCTCAGTAAATAGGAGATATTTTGATTTAATGTTTTCAGAATAATCTTTTATCGTCTGCATGATGCTATCCTGAAAGTTTCACACTTCAACATTGTATATATTTTGAGATCTGGAGTTGCAATTTAAGACTTCACAGAAAAAATGTGTTTCGTGTGAGTTTTTTTTCTCGAAAACGGCTCGAAGAAATTTTATAAAATTGATATATGATATTAATTTATTTTGTCTGAGAAGCATGACGTTCTTCGTTTTTCCCAAAAAACTCTTGTTTTTTTTATATTTCACTTTAAAAATGGAACTATATTACCTCGCGGATTACAATATCTTCTTTCGCATCGCTCAAAAGAAAAGAATGTAATCTGGTTTGGAATGTTCGCGGACGTATACAGTCTTCGTTTCCATTTGCAATATTCAATCTCAGATAGGTAATTTGGCTCCATCTATCGGCAGTTAGTGTCAAAAACAAACTTACAAAATAAAATATTTTTCTTTCTTTAATATATATATTAAATGAGTTATTTATTTAGAGATTTGTATTTTATATAATATTTTTTTTTATCAAAAATATTCATTCAATTCCATTGTTTTCAAGTTGGTACGTTGTTAACTTTCAAAATTGGTTTTATTTTTAAAAGTGATTGCAACAACAAAAACCTTTTTCTTTACTTTCATAAAAATGATAGATAATATTTGTAATTTTTTTTTAAACTAAGTGATAAATCACTTAAACTATAGATAGAAAAAAGCCTGAAATAATAATAATAATAATAATTAATTGATTAATTTGCTCATTAAATTTCTATAATTTAGTATGTAAATGAAATATTTTACAAAGATTGTAATAATTATAATATATCAAATCCAAATCTAAAATTTCATGTTTTCTGTTATTATTATTTTTTTTTTAATTTTATAAAATAATATTGTAATGAAATTAAAAAAAAAAAAAAAAAAACTCGGTTACCAAACACTTAAATGCATTGGAAAAATTCTGAAAACAGAATTAAAATTAGTAAAATAAGTAATAAAATAAAATGAAGTAAAATACATCTTTATTTGACTTTAATTTAAACCCATAATATATTTTTAAAAATATTAATTAATTAATTTTGTTTTTCGCATTGTGATACTTAGTTTTACGAAATAATACATTTCTGCAAAGCATACTGGTAAAATAATTAAGAATTATGCAGTGTATTATTTTATAAATTACTTTGTTCATTAAATTTCCAGTAAAAAACTATACTACTTAACTATTTACCTATATAAAAGTTTCACATTTTAAAGATTTTTCTATTTTTATTTATTTTTCTCTTTTAAATCAAATCTATACTTCAAAAATAATAATTATTTCTTTCTTAAATTTAACAGTAGGGAGCAGGCATGAATATAACAAAAAAAAGCTACTCTAGAAAAAAAGAAAGAAAAAAAAAAAATCCTCCTTCACTTGTACAGACTTATTTCTTACATATAATATTGATACAAAATGATGCCTTTATTCAGATATTGCAGTTTATTGCCTTTCCTTAGTATATGTTTATTGCCTTCAGAACATCAGGTTTTTCCCCCCACAAAATGGGTATTTTTGAAATAGTGATTGCTCTACCAAACGGTACCGCTAGGACTTTCCTGGTTAATCGATTTTAGAAAAGCGAGTTTCTGAAGTTCATACAAAATTTTGAAAAACAGTGTCAAATACGAATTATTCAATTTGTTTTTCTATATCCAGTAATTTTCGGAATTTCTAAAAACTGTAAAACACGTCTTCGACGATTTTACGGAATTTTGTTTAGTTAAGAAAAAAGCAAATATGTATGGTGGGGGAAGGGGGTGGGGGGTGGCACAAGGTGTCAGACATGGGCAAATTTTAATTTTGTAAATGTGAAAATTGGGGGAAGGGGGAAATCTGTTACTTTGGTGGAAAGACCTTTTCAAAACAACATTTTAATAAAAAATGTTTTTCTCTATAATTATTAGTAGTTAGAAAAATATGAAAGAAAATTTTTCGTTTAAAGTCTTCCCCCCGGGTCTCGAAAACACCTTGGAAATTCTAAAAACCTAAAAAAAAAGGGGGGGGGGGGCTTAATCAGTTTGAAGGATCATTGTTTTGTTTGGAAATTTTGAAAAAAAAAATTGGAAATTTCGAAAACAGGGACCAGCGAAAAGCGCATCTTTGAAATTTTAAACAAATGCATTACTTTTTTCAGTTTGTCGAAAATGTCTTCTATAAACATAAACAACTTCTTAAAAAAGAAAAAAAAAAAAGGAAGAAGAAGAAATTGAAGCTGTATTACGATAGGGGGAACCTTAGAAAGAAAACAGTAAAATTTGGAGGGGAATTAGGGGGGGGGTTTAAGAGCTCGTTTAAAGTTCTTACTTACAGACTCATATTCAATTTGCACGTTTCTTACAATTTTCAAAAATTTCGAGTCGTTTCCGATAGATTTCGGGAGGAAGATGGGACTTTTAGAAAAAAAAAATTATAAGTTCCTTAAAAATGCCCCACCAGCGGCCGAGCGGTGGATGAGAGGTGCCGGATTCGATCCCATCCCGCACTCTTTGACTTAGCCGTTCCTTCCGTGTTTTTCTCCGAAACTCGCTTAAATACGGGCCTCGACCCCTTCGAAAGACCTCATGGAGGCCATTCTACCTATATGACTAGGACCCTAGCGTAGTCAGTTGGCCTTAAAACCTACTACCAACCAACCTTAAAAAAGCATCGTTGAAGTGATTGCAGCTAGAAGATTTCTCGAAGTGCTAAAAAATCGTTATCAGTTAAAATTTTAATGTTAGATCTCTTAGTATACTTTTTACCCCCATAACCCAATTTTAGAAAATGAGGCAATGTCCGAAATCCCTTCACCACGTTTTAGAAAATTTTCAGGAATTCTAGCCAGGAAGAATGTGGGAACTATGTACAGTATATATTTAACCAGATAGGAATAAAACTACATTCAACAAAACATTTTCTAAAAAACGTTTTCCCGATTAAATTTTCAAAGTGGTCTAACTGATTGCCCCCCTCCTATTTTCCCCATCTGAATTAATTTTAAACCAAACAAAATCTCCCTCAGATTGATTAAGCATCTTTTTTAGAATTATCAGAGTTTCCAAAGGAGGATCTGATCCCCACCCCCGTGGTGTTAGGTATTTTGGAAAATTACTGTCAAATCCTTACAACATTTTACTTTAAACATCTCCAATTAAAAATATAACAAAATATTAATATTTTGTTCATTCAATTGGACCATTTAAAAACTTGTGTTTAATTTTTTTTTATCTAACCAAAATCTATGCGGTGAATGGAGCTCTTTAAAAACTTATTCATAACACTTTTTTACAAAAACTTTCGTACACAAATTATTTTTTGAACATTTATTTTAAATATTCTGTTGAACTATTTAAGAAACAGATGAACCGTTGAACCAAAGAAATTGAATATTAAATAAAATAAAATTCTCTCTGTCTCTTTTTTTTTTTTTTTTGTAGAAATTGTTTGTTATTTTTAAAATATACTATATTATGAATTTGTAATGTTGCGTGTTTCCATCACACAACAAATATTCTTTCTTAAAGTTTTTTATTTATCACTTTTCATAAATTTTTAAAATTTCATTTAGTTTGTTATTTTGTTCGAGGTAAAATTTAATGTGGTATGAACTATGAAACTGCACTTTTTAAGGGTTACAAACTCATTGCCATGCTCCTTTAATTTTACATTTTAATCATTAACCCCTAAAAAGTAATGATATCAATACAAAAAACCCTTAACGGGTTAAAAGTTTGTGACGCAGCACTGCAGTTTATGGCTGTAAGAATTAGAAATACGGGTCTTAAAAATAATGATATCAAATTTTCAGTGACGCTTTGCTATTAATTAAAAATACGGAGATTTTCTTATTTGAATTTGTTTTTTTTTCTTCTATTTATTTTTACAGTGTAAACGTTATTCTCAACATAAAATAATATATAACATTTACTTACCGATACCTTTTCATTAACATCTCTTATAATATCAAAATATGTGTTTTAAAAGAAATGATATGAAATTCCAGCAACGCAGTGATGTTACACTAAATGATTTGTTTTTAAATTCCACTGCAATTATTTTGTTTTGCATATTAAAGTATATTTGCACATCGAAATATTGCTTTTAATTTTCAAATACGCAGTGAAATATATCACTTTCATTAAGTTTATATTATGTACTGAAATGTATTTATTTCAATGAATTATTTTATCTTTTGCGTCACGCTATCCAAAACTGTAAGTAAAATTTATGGAAATGTTTATTTTGTGCCATCTTATCCAAATAAAAAAAAAAAAAAAAAAAGCGAAATTTTTAGTTGTAGTTTTGGATGGCGTGACGCAAAAGATAAAATAATTCATTGAAATAAATACATTATTAAATAAATACATAATAAATACATAATTAATAGCAAAGCGTCACTGAAAATTTGATATCATTATTTTTAAGACCCGTATTTCTAATTCTTACAGCCATAAACTGCAGTGCTGCGTCACAAACTTTTAACCCGTTAAGGGTTTTTTGTATTGATAAAAGGAATACACAAAATTAGATGCTATCTAAAAAAAATTGTGGCTCAAATGCAGAGCTTTAAATAATTAAAAAACAAACAAAAAATTGAACTTTGCCTTTATTCATGCATTAATGTTGTGTTTTATTTTATTTTGAGGTGGTAAATTTCAAGTTATAGTGTTCCAAGAAATAAATAAAAAGATAAAAATTCTAGAGATACTGATTTCAGCAAAAAAAAAAAAAAATTATTTGAAATTTGCCACTGATACAAACATTTATTCTCTTTTTACTTCCATTACCCTACCATACTTGCCAACTTTTCCGGTTTTCCCGGAAGACTTCCGGTTTTTTAACGTTTCTTCCGGTCTTCCGGACAGATGATGAAATCTTCCGTTTTTAAAAAAATCGCGGATATCGTTCGTTTTAAAAAGAAACCCAAATGTTCTACGAAAACTCCTGATTCCCAATCTTTTTCCATCCATAACATAAATGTCAATATTCATTTCAAATTTGCTTTATGAGATTCTAGAACATTTAAAGAAATATAATTGTTAAATATTTCTTGCGGATGTAATTTTTTTTTGCCCCCCCCCCTTTATTTATCTACAATTACTGATCAGCAATCAAATGTTCTGCAGAAGTCTTTTCTTTCCTAATCTTTATCCATCTGCAACATAAATAATAATATTAATTTTAAAGTTATTACATTAGATTCTAGAAGTAGAGTTGAAAGAAGTTAAATATTTCTTACTCAGTAATTATTTTTGTATCCCCCCCCCCCCCTCCATCCTCTTCCCGGATTGTGATCAATTCTAGAAAAAATAAAGCAATGGAAGTGCTCAATATTTCTCACATATGTAATTATTTTTAGATCTTTATTGCTGAATTTAATGAATCTGTTTATTTTTCCTCAATTAAATTAAATATTTGTATGTCATATTTATACCAAATGTGTAAACATGGGAAAAAAATGAAGAATACTTTTTTCAGGTAGGAAAATTTTTCCCGAAATCAATTTAAGAATATTAATACTCAGTTGGTTTTATGCACGTTTGAAACTGATAATTAGCTACTGCTACTATTTCTTATATGTATGATTAATGTACATACACTAAAGTCATACTCTATATTTATTTAAAAAATTAGTTATACAGGGTGGACAAAAAGTCACAAGTTTTTAAAAATAATTGTTGGTATGATCACCAATTATTGGTTCCAGCAAGATGGAGCACGCCCCCACTCAACTGAAGAGAATTTGAAGAGAATTTCTGATGTCTTCCAAAACCGAATTATCGGTCTAGGTGCTCCCGAGAAAACTGGAGGAAGTATTGATTGGCCTTCGTATTCTCCAGACATAAACGTCTGCGACTTTTTTCTGTGGGGTGCCGTCAAAGATAAAGTCTATGAAAATCCAATACAAGATTTGGAGATGCTTAAGGATAGAATACGTGAGGAAATTCAAGCCATTCCAGAGACACAAATTCATGCTGCAATTGAGAATTTTTACATGCGCATCCAACACCTTGTTGCAATTGACGGACGACATTTTGAAAACTTGATACATTAATGCCCATCATTTCGCAATAAAATACCTTTCATTTGGTTTTTCTATCTATCATGGTTGCTTTTTTATTTAATTTTTTAAAAACTTGTGACTTTTTGTCCACCCTGTACTTTAACTTAACTAAGTTTTTTTGTCTATTGTTAAATAAATTTCTTACATATTCTGTTTTGTAGATATTTATATGTTGAAGAGGAATAACTTCATTTAAAACTTTTATATATTTAGTATAATCAGTCTATAGTAAAACGTTTTTATAGATTGCTTCTAAATATTAAAATTGTAAAACTGTATTGTTTAATATGTCAAAGAGGAAAAAAAAATCATCACTTTTTTTTATGAAATCTTCTGGTTTTTCAACAAAAATCTTCCGTTTTTTTAATAAAATTGGTTGGCAAGTATGCCCTACTACCGTAGGTAATGGAAGTATTGTATTCGGTCTGAAAATTCGATATCGGGTTTTCACCTGATTTACGCGTTTTAAGGTCCCCTGAGTCCAAAAAAGTAGTTTTTGGCAATTGGTCAGTGTGTATGTATGTGTGTGTGTGTGTGTGTGTGTGTGTATGTATGTATGTGGAGAATCTTCTGGCTACTATAGCTCAGAAACTAATAAAGATAGAGCTACGAAACTTTAGAATTGAAATACGTCTGGTGTACAGATGAAATTTCGAAATTTGGGTGAAAATTGAAAAACCGGAAGTGGGACATCTGAAACCGGAAGTGGGACCGTAATTCCGTATCTCAAAAACGGCTCTAACGATTTTCTTCAAAATTGCTATATAAACACTCTATTAGATGTCCTTTCGAATGATATAGTTGGTTAGTTCAGGAAAATTGATAGGCGTCCTGTATAAATAGCTCAATTTCAGGCCTTGCAAAGGCGTTCCTTTAAAAACGGTTGTACGGATTTTTTTCAAACTCGCCATATTAACTCATTTTTAAATATCCTTTTGTATGTAAATATTGTTTTCCGGTCAATAATAAATTTTTGGTAAAAGTTGGTATCTCAAAAACGGCTCTAACGATTTTCTCTTTAGATCACTTTTATGTTTTCTGATCACATTATCTCTCAAAAATGCATATAATACGTGTAATAGTGGGTAATGGAAGTCGTGTGGCTGTTTCACACCAGATTTTTTATGATCTTATATTATATAGTGGAATTTGAAGAGTGGACATTAATCTCAAAATTTGTTCTATTTATTATATTGTTGTCTTGGGGATTTGCTTATGAAAGAGAGATTTCAAATTTTTTACTAATAAGATGACTATTATTTATATTTTGTTATTGCAAATCAATGCCATTTTAAAGTTAAGAGAGTTCCTAAAAAAAAAAAAAAAAAATAATAATAATGTTTTTTCTTTTTAAGAAAAGGAATATTTAAATGAAACCAAAAAATTTGACTTAGATAAAAAGTAGTAGGGGATGATTACAGTTATTTTATTGTTTATGACATGCCTTAATTATGAAAATTTAAAAAAATGATTTATTTCTACAACTACTCACTCCTAGATATAGAGTAGGGAATTCACTTCAGTGGAAAAAATAAAAAGATAAAATTTATAGAAAAATTTAGAATAAAGTTTCTTTATGAAGGTATGAATCATTCAATCAAAAGTGCAGAATATTACTTAAGAAATTTTTTAATACAAAGTTCAAAGGTGATAGATTGTTTTGGGTGAAACTGTTTAGATTTAATATTGAGGCGGTAGACTTTTCTGCAATGATAATAATCTAAGCTTGTGGCCACAGCAAAGATTTTACCCTGGATGCGAAAACTTTACCTTTAGCCCCATTTGACTATGCATTTTATCTACAATAATAATAATAAAAAAAAAAGTAAAAAAGGCATACATACCTTGTATTTTATCAAACCTAAAACAAAATTTTACAGGAAACATTGAAAGGCAAATTAAAATTGAAATCATTATTCAATTTATGTATAAAAATGATAAAATTTTATATAATACTGTGCACAGGTTTATTTTTATAAGGTTGATAGAGCATTGCACTTGCAGTTAAATAAAATGTCCATGTGGTTGTAAACCAAATTGGCAACCCTTTCTGGCTTTACTGGCATGCATGTTCTCTATTCAAAATTATATATATGAAAATACCTTAATCATTTATAGTATAGCAGAGACCAATATAAGCTGAGCCTAATTTCAGTGTCATCAGCAGTCTCATGATGCATTGCTTATATTTATGTGGAATAAAATATTTCCATTTTCTTCAATTTAAAATGAAAATAGAATAATGATAAAAAAAAAAAAAAAAAAATCATATGATTGTTCCATAATTGCCTGTTTTCCTGCCATCTAATTTCAATAACTACAAAATTTACTCTAAAATGTTCATTTTTTTTTTTTTTGCCACTGTTCATCCCTATTACACTTCAAGCAAAATTTAAAATTCCCTCATAGCTAAAGCTTCTCGGCAAAAAAAAAAAAAAAAAAATCCTTTTCTTTTCAACAATTGTTGAAACTGCTCCAATAAGTAAATACGTAAGTAACTAAATTTACTTACCTTGAAATGATTCTTTGATTTCAGTGTATTTACATTTTAATGGTTGGCTGGGTTTAGCACGCCTGGTTCTCTCATAGTATCTGTCAGGCTGGTCCGAGATATTCCACTATTTTGCATTGACACTGCAAGTCTTGAATCTTCCAGATTTTCAAATTTATACAGTATTTGTTAACCTAAATTTCACATAATCAACATCTACAACTTACATATTTACTTACCTGTTCATAAAAAAAAAAAAAAAAAAAAAAAAAAGAACATACATGCATCTTTTTCAAATTATTTAAGTTTATTTATGAAAAGATGAAAAATGATAAATCAATTGCACCTGCCTGCTTTAAATCTTTTGTGGTTGTGCAGGAGTGTGTATTCAAAAATAACAAATTAAATTTACAAAAAGTTTTTATTTACCAATTCCCTTTGCATGTGACATATTTTTTAAAAATGTAGGTGATTTTCTAGAGTATGCATGGGGACCTATTATAACGAAGCCTCCTTGAGTGTCTATGGGCTGTCTTCCATACTCATATTATTTTACACTGATTTTATATAAAAATGTCACAGCTCTAAATCCTGTCAATTGTAGATATTGCAACTTACTGATGGTAAAGGCAATTATTTTGTGGGGATCACTAGCGGCTTTAATGGGAATATATTTACCTGCCGTCATCTGCAATTTAATATGCGTTGGAAATATGCGGAAGTAATTGCATTAGAATATCTATAATTGATTTGCAAGAAATTATTTTTTTAGTGATTTGTTATGGGGTGCATAATCTTAATTTCAATCCCAATTAGATAATACATGTTATCTGAGGTGTTTTAGTATTCAAAAAAAAAAAAAATAAATAAATAAATAAATAAAACGAAAATCTCTTTCGATTGCGTCAAATGTGCAAATCTCCATTGTACGATTTTGTGTTGCTTAAAAAGTAGTATGCGTATGATTTTTGTTAACTTGCCCCAAATCATTCATGTATTTAGTATTATTTGTATATTTATATAGTCAGGGATTTGAATGTTTACATTGTTTTATGTTTAGTGTATGTTTTGCGTTATACCTCCATCAATTTTCCTGCAGCCAAATTCCTTTTTTTTTTGCTCTTTTTTTTTTTCTTGTCCGCCGGAGGAATGTTAAAATTGAAAATTTTAACACTTTAAAAATTTATTAAATTCTATCATATCCTCCGGAAAACACTTTGGCTCTCATTCATTTCATTTATTTTCCCCATTTAAAATTTTAAGAGTCCGTTCTTTCAAAATTCATTTTATTCCGATTTTATATTTTAAAATATTTTTCTAAATGTTATTTCCATGCAACTCCAATCTAAAGAGATTTAGATTGTTTAATTTAGAGCTTATTTAATTTCCTTTAATTTGAGCCATCGCTCATAAAAATAGCTTAAAATTTAATTGTTTTCTCTTCAAAAAATCATATGTCCAAAATTACTCTTTTTATTGAATAAATTCGTAAAATCGGAGGTCAGCCATGTTTTTGCTGAAAGTTTCGTACGTTCCCGCGCTTTCGAGATGTTCTAGAACATCCGCGATGATTTCGGGCGTCATCTGACGTCATTAGCGTCCCTTTCACGGGCGTTTATTGGCTGGCTCGGGCAGGCGGGAGAATCGGATGGGAGCGTGACCTCTCTTGGATGGCAGCAGCGTAACAGGTCGGAGGGGGATTTTTCCCTCGGCAGTGCCGACGGTCCTCGGCCGACATGGCCGTACTAAGATTATCATTTTAAAACTGATTTTGGAAAAGAAAAGTTGACATATGGATTCATGGAGAAAGACAGTTTTTCTTCCTACGAATTTGTGGCTCAACGATGTCCGTTACCGAAGTGAGCTAATAGTGGAAGAGCCCATGCAAGGTCCAAAAGTACATTTTCTGCAAGTATCGATCTCCTAAGCAAGAAAGGCTTAATGTTTTCCCAGATTGCCAAGTGTAGCTCCAATTCTGCATCGAAATGCTTTTTATCCTGTGATGGTTTGTAAGATCAACTTCGTTAAGATACAACAACGATCGTACAAAGAGCGACATCGCAAATAGTGAATTATCACAAAATTTTGATATATCAATCGAAATGCATATTAATCTCGGTTGCAACATCTTCTACGATACTAATGATGAGCAAATGAACCTCCACCTCAATATATATATATATATGCCACTTTTGGACATACTGATCTCCGTATGACTGAAAATAAAAAAAAACGATCGTAATCAAAAATGTACATTCATAATTTAATTTGTGATCAACGAAAAGTTTTGAAGTGTTAATTAAAACGAACGGGAATATTGATCTTAATACCATCTACCATTCCTACCCTGAGCGAATTATTCACTATGTCAATATATTAGTTGTGTCTTTGCTTGAAGTATGGTCATTAAATTGTGAAGCCACGATCCGGTACCGGCATGAAAAAATATAAGTTTAATCAGTCAAAAATAAAAATGTGTGTGCTACAAGAGTGTGTTTATGTGTTGCTATTCATGCCTTTGGATTATTAATTATTTTCTTTCAGGTATTTATTAGTTCGGAAAAAGGGGTAAGTTAAGAATAATTTTATTTTCCTGTTTATTTTTATTTTATTTGAATTTTTACTATTTATTTCAATTTAAAAGTTTAGGCATTTAAATTTTTTTATGAGCACGGCATTTTAATTACAACGCCTTTAATGTACTTAATCCACTATACATTTGGCCATCCACTAAATTTCTTAGCGATCATTATTTACTTGATTATATTTATTTACTTTAATTATTCAAAATTCAAAAAATTCAAAAATTTATTTTTCTCTCCTAACATTATGTATTACAATAATGAATATCTATGATATATTTTAGATTCAAAATGGCTAATCTATCAAGGGCGATTAACGATTTCTATTGAAATCCATCTAAAATTTGAGAATTCCAGAACTGCTTTTTTACAACCGAATTCATAAAAAAAGGGGGAAAAAAATCAATATTATTCTGTTAAAAGTAACTCATTAACAGATGAAATTGGTGAATGGTGTCATTAATAGATGAAATAAAAATAAATTTAAATAAATATAATATGTCTATTTTATTTTTAAAGCTATACTTTAGATTTTTTAACTGCATACAGGTGAGCCATAATGACGGGCAATTTTGAAGTTCTGGTTTTGATCGATTTTAAATTGAAAAAATTCAAAAACTGCTTTTTTTATTTCCAGTGTACTTTGTCACGTGGGTGAAAAACTTTTTCCCGACCTCTAGCACCTGGCACTGAAGAATCTTATTCTCTGTTCTCTGTCAAGGTCAGTTGCAAGAGGTTCAGAAACGTCGATTCAGAATTTCATCGAAAACTGCCGCGATACTGAAAATTAAAAAAATTATAACTCATTCAGTTTTTGAAATTTTCTCTCAATCTTTTGGGTATTCAATTGTTGAAGCGAGATCTATATGAATGAATGAATGAATTATAAGTGGGTGGTTTACAAGAAACCAAGCACTGCGACCAGAGGTCTATTGTACTAACCCACAAAACCTAATCTTTAAAAAGACCTGTGGCAGAAAGAAAACCCAGCAGACATCTAACCGGAATATCCTGAAGCTCCCAAGGCTCAATTATATGCCGCCCCAAGTGCTCAAACCTGTAGGCAGAGAAGACTTCACATTCACATAAAATATGTGTTGCAGTTTCCTCCTTGTACTTGCAACCCCTACAAAATGGATCACTAGCAATACCCATGACATAAAGATGTCTTTTTAAGCGACAGTGTCCCGTAAGGAGACCAATCACCTTGCTGATGCTATTTCTATTGAGCTTCATGAGCTCCTTAGCCCTTGTACTAGGATTACCACAGTTAAGCTCTTTTAGCTTGCCTGCTCCCCTCAGTCTTGAGCCAAGTAGAGTACTGCAAGTTTCTCATGATGGAGAAAATAGTACCCCTCAACAAACTACCAGAAATACTCAGGACAGGTTCAGGACCAATAAAAGGTATATCAGAACCCTTCCTAGCCAGCTCATCAGCTAACTCATTTCCCAGGATACCAGTATGACCTGGTACCCAATACAGGAAGATTTTATTGTTAGCAGCAACAGCACAGAGAGTGAGATAACACTCCCAAACAAGAGAAGAAGTCATTACTGACTTCTGTAAAGCCAACAGGGCAGCCTGACTATCAGAATAAATGTCAATATATCGATTCTTATAGCCCCTATTCATGCAAGTCCTACAACACATAAGGATCGCAAAGACTTCAGCCTGAAAAACAGTAGCGTACCTCCCCAAAGGATAGGAAAGTGAAGTACCATCCTCAGGACAGCAAACACCAGCACCAGTGCCATTATCCATCTTGGAGCCATCAGTGTACCACTTAATGTGATTTGTATTACCCCAAGGTGGAGTATTCATCCAAATGTCCCTAGAGGGCAAGTGGATAATATACGGCTTAGAAAAAGCATACCTAGGGAGAACCTTATCACACTGCATAATAAAATGTGGGTGATCCGAAATCTCCTTATTAAGATGCTTCCAGTTCAGATAATTGGAATAATTATTCCAATGCCCAAAACTTCTTAACCTCTTTACACACAAGATAGCCTCAGCCTCAATGCGCATATGCAGAGGGATAAAGCCCAAGAGTAACTCTAAAGCTCCAGTTGGTGTTGTCCTTAAACAACCAGTCATCGCGACACACGCCATCCTTTGAATCTTATTAAGATTCTTCTTAGCAGTGTCAAGCCTAGTCCTAGACCACCAGGCAATAGAACCATAAGTGATCATTGGACAAATCATGGAGTAAATCCAGCGGATAACCATAGGACTAAGACCCCAAGACCTACCAATAGCATTCCTACAGGCCCAAAACGCCCTTTTAGCCTAGAAATACAATAATCAAGATGACTCCTCCAGTTGAGTTTCTCATCCAGATAGACACCAAGATACTTCACCTCACTTGAACAAGTGAGGGTATGACCAAAAAACTTGATATTTTTTAAGATAATGGTCCTTTTTCTATTATAGGCAATCATATGTGTCTTTGCAGGGTTCACGGAAAGACCCCTGGAAGAACACCAAGACTCAACTTTCTCAAGGGCATTCTGTATGATACAGCAACCAGTATCCGGAAACTTCCCCTTGGTTACAATGACAATATCATCAGCATAACCAATGCAATCCACCCCCGAGTGACCAATCTCATTCAGAAGTGAATCAACCACGAGACACCACAGCAGTGGAGAAAGAACACCACCCTGTGGACATCCAGTATTGGCTTTGATCATTAGAAAATCACCAAGCAGTGTTGCAGAGGCAAACCTGTTGGTGAGAAGACTCTTGATCCAATTCACAGTGGTACTATTGATATTCCTATTAGAAAGCGCATCAATGATGGTGTCAACAGGAACCTTGTCAAAGGCACCCTCGATATCAAGAAAGACAGCAAGAGCCACCTCCTTAGAGACCAGACACTTCTCAACAAACAATATGAGTTAAGTGATACAACGCAGTGTCAGTTGACCTGCCAGGCTGATAGGCAAACTGAAAATTGGAAAGTGGCCGAACACATAAGACCTCTTCCCTGATATACCTATCAACAAGCTTCTCAAGAGTCTTTAAGAGAAAAGAAGTGAGACAAATAGGTCTAAAAGGCTTTGCCTCAAAATAATTATCTTTACCAAGCTTAGGGATAAAGATAACACTGGAATTTCTCCAAGCCATTGGTGTATAACCAAGTGCCAAACAGGATCTAAAAATCCTGCAAAGGATGGGCGTCAAAACCTCAGCGCCTTCTTTCAGAAGTGCTGGAAAGATACCATCAATTCCAGGAGTCTTAAAAGACTTGAAGGAGTTAATAGCCCAAATAATTTTTTCATATGTAACAACCTTCCTGGCAGCATTCCATTTCTCTCTTCCACAAGTACGAGTGTTGAGAGGAGTAGAAAAACTTGTCTCATGGCAAGTACTGGAGTTCGGAAAATGGACCCTAAACATTTCTGCCAGGGTCTCCTCTCCAGACTCCGAGTAATCACCACTAGGCAACTTAACAGCATTAAGATTGCACATCCTGTCCTTAGACATCACCCTAACTAGCCTAGCTGTGGCTGAAATATCACTGATGCCAGAACAATAGCTGTTCCAGGATGCCCTTTTGGCATTCCTGACAGCTTTATTATAAGAGGTAAGTGCAGCCTTATTGGTTTGCCACTCACCATTCTTCTTAGCTCTATTAAAGAGCTTTCTATAATTGCTACGCATACAACTAAGCTCTTTAGACCACCAAGGAACAATCCTTGGTAAGCTAGTGTGCATAACCTTACAATTTTGGTGGTAGGATTCTGAAATGATCTGTTGCAACTGGTCAACAGCCAATTCGAGATCCAGCACCGAAGACAACTTACCAAAGTGGCCAAAAGCAGCTTTCTATAAAACTCATTGTTATCGTTGTGGAAATATTTCTCATTTAGCAAATGTCTGTAAATTTGTTAATGCAGTTTGCAATTTTTGTGAAAAACGTGGACATTTAAGTAAGGTGTGTCGGAACACACAAAACAATGTTACTGAAAAGAAAAGTGTAAACGTTCTTGATACTGTAGACATTTTGTCATTACATTCTGAAAGCACTAAACCTATAAAAATTTGGGTTTTGATAGAAAATAGTGCTAAAGCAGAAAAGGAACTTGATACAGGATCAGCGATTTCTGCTGTATCAATAAATCGTTTTCGGAGATTATTTCCAGAACATAAAATGTTTTCTGCTGATGTACAGTTAAAAACAGCTACTGGAGAAATTTTCCAGCCTGAGGGATTTGTTGGAGTAAATGTATAACTTATGAAAATAAAACTCACTGGGAATGTTAAGTTACAAAAGACAATTTTTCTTTATTGCTAGGTAGGGATTGGATAACTACATTTAATATATTCCCAAACAATTTACAAACTGTTCCAGTAAACAAAGTAACAATCTCGGGAAATTTAAATAATTTACTGAATGAATTTCCAGATTTGTTTACAAATAACGTAGGTGAAATTAAAAGTGTTAAATCTGAATTACATTTAGAGAAAGACTCATCACCAATATTTTGTAAAGCACGAACAGTTACATATGCATTCAGGAATGCAGTAAATGATGAATTAGGAAGATTAGAAAATGAAGGAATAATAAAAGCAGTTAGTACTAGTAAATGGGCAACACCTATTGTTCCAGTAGTAAAACCTAATGGAAGAATTTGTTTGTGCGGCGATTTTAAAGTCACAGTAAATAAATTTTTAAAGGTTGACAAATACCCGCTACTGAAAATTGAAGATATATTAGTAACTTTAGGGGGTAGATTACATTTTACAAAAATTATTTTGAATCAAGCATACTTGCATTTACCCGTAGAGGAAAATTCACAAAAATTACTTACTATTAACACTCCTAAAGGCTTAATTTCAATTTACGTTATTGCCATACGGAATTGCTAGTTCTCCAGCAATATGGCAGAGAACTATAGAGCAAATTTTAAAAGATATAGAGGGTATTTCAGTTTTTATGGATGACATATGTATCTCAGGGGAAACTGATGAAATTTATTTAGAGCGATTAAAACAAGTGCTAGAAAGGTTACGGGGATATAATCTTAAAATAAATAAGGAAAAATCATTTTTCATGAATGATGAAATTACATACTGCGGTAACAAAATTGATAAAAATAGCATACACAAAACGCAAAAAAAAAAAAAAAATTCTGCTATTTTAAATGCTCCAACACCTAAACACGTAACTCAGGTAAAAGCATTCTTAGGATTGGTATCTTACTATTCTAGATTTGTTCCCAAATTATCTACGATTGCTTATCCTCTAAATAAATTATTACGTAAAAATGTAAATTTTCGGTGGATAAAAAAATGTGAAAATTCCTTTAATGCAATTAAACAGGAAATTACTTCCGAAAGTATTCTCACCCACTTTAATCCTAAATTACCCTTGATTTTAGCCACTGATGCTACGCCTTATGGAATTTCTGCAGTACTTTCGCATACAATGACAGATAACTCCGAAAAACCCATAGCTTTCGCTTCTAGAACTTTGTTGTCTGCAGAAAAGCGGTATAGTCAGGTAGATAAAAGAAGCATTATCAATAATTTTTGAAGCAAAGAAATTTTTTCAATTTTTATATGGTAGGAGATTTACCCTATATATGGATAGTAAACCTCTAGTTTCCATATTTTCACCTGTAAAAAGTATTCTGGTACTTTCGGCAGCCAGAATGCAAAGATATGCATCATGAAAAACGGCAGTTTTTCGAGTGACGCAAGCGGAAGGACAAACGGACGGAAAGCTGCGAACTCATATATACGGCTAGTTTGACATCAAAGAGATTTGTAAAAGCCGACACTTAATATCTCAGCAAATAAGCCATATTTTGTTCTGATCTTTTCAAAATAGTCTTTTATCTTCGGTCTTAATCTATCCTGAAAATTTTACATTTCTACATGCAGTATGTTTTGAGATCTGAATCTCAAATTTAAAGCCAAAAAGGAAAAACTGTTGGTGTAAGGTTGTAATGGACTCAGCGGCTCGAAGGATTTTCATATAATTGATTTATGCTGTTAATAGGATCTTTCTGAATCTAGTAAAACGTCTTCGTTTTTTTCAGGAAAACTCTTGTTTTTTATAAAATTTGTTTTAAAAATAGAACTATATTACTCCGCCAATTGCATGCTTTTCTTCAGCTAAAAAGGCCGTAAATCGGTTCTTACTTCTTGCTTGCAAGGCTTCAGTTGCTCACGTTGGTTGGCTGACCAACGTGAATTAAATCAATAAATTTTTGTTATGAAGAAAATATTTTTAATTTTAAAATTTCCCATTTCGTCAAAAAAATATTTAGATAATATTTAAAATAAAAAGAAATATTTTTTAGTTATAGATATTTTTAAAGCGAAAACGTTTAAATCCCTCATGCATACGAATTTATACCATGGTCCATGGTCTTTGGAGCGCATGCGTACATCCTGTAGACGCTAAGCTAATTGCTTTCCCTGTATCCGTCCACGGTGTTTGTTTAATTTGTTGATTGGAAATTGGAATTAATACGAAATTTTGCATGATTTAGACAAATATTGCTAGTGCTCGGATACTTTTGCTGTGACCCACCGGTGTAACACTCCAGCGTGAACGTGTCAATCATAATTTTTATTAAAGAAATTAAAGTAACACTGAGATATGAGAGTGTGAGCAGTGTTTTTACATTTTCATTTTCAATCGGGGATTAAAATATTTATTCAAAAATTCCACTTACTTGCATGATTTAGTGGTAAGTGTTTTATAATTTTATATTCTTAAAATTTTACGTATATGTAATTATAGGCTTTTCCTGATCGCCCGAAAGTATTGTTATATGTAAACAAACCCTAATTTTCATTTTTTATCGTCGCTTTTTTCGCAAAATGTTACTCAGTTTTCTGTAATATGATAATTAAACAAGTTTTCGAATTAATTATGACATTTATCATTACTATTTTTATGTTATTATTGGTAATATGTCACCTTTTAGCTTAGCAATTTTTGGAAAAATTAGGGGTATCCAGTGATATTGTTTTAGTCTTAATATTGGGATACTGACCGCTGTAGCATGAATTTTCAGATTCGTGCACGACGAATTAGCTGCATCCAGTGATTTTATTTATTTTTTGTTTGTTTTGTGATTGCTTCTGTACAGATTTTCATGCATTTTCAGATTCATGCAAGGCTGTAATTTTGAAAATTTGGGGCAAATCTTCAAGTTATTTCATATTATATTATACATCATTTATAATGCTGAATTTTATGTGTTAAAGCTTGAAAGCTCTCTGTTTTTTTTTTTTTTTTTTTTTTTTTTTTTGTGGTGGAGTAGCTCAAATTTCTATTACTGTTTTAAATATTTTATTAATCTTTAAAATATGCTTAATTTATTTCAGTGAATTTCAAAACAAGCACCAGAGTGAAACAATAATTTATTTTCTTAAAATGTGTTTTTGATGTTTTATAATGATTCAGAGTATAGATTTGCAGTAATCGACTCATTCAGTGAGATGTACATTAGCAACAGCAATGGGCACCTTATAGTAAAGCTATTCCAAAAATAAACTAAATAAAACTTATCAAAAGCTTTCTTACTTAGATTTCTTTTTCTTCTTTCCCCCCCCCCCCCATAGCAGTTAATTGTACAAATGCATCTTAAAAATTAAGCCCACTTTCAAGGCCTGCATTATTTATCATTAATAGATTGCTCACACTGTTTAGTGACAGTTTGTTTATAATTTCATTTCTTACCAAATTTATGCAACTGAAAAACTATTTTCACAATTTGTCAGAGAGCTTTCAAGCTTTAACACATAAAATTCAGCATTATAAATGATGTATAATATGAAATAACTTGAAGATTTGCCCCAAATTTTCAAAATTACAGCCTTGCATGAATCTAAAAATGCATGAAAATCTGTACAGAAGTAATCACAAAACAAACAAAAAATAAATAAAATCACTGGATGCAGCTAATTCGTCGTGCACGAATCTGAAAATTCATGCTACAGCAGTCAGTATCCCAATATTAAGACTAAAACAATATCACTGGATACCCCTAATTTTTCCAAAAATTGCTAAGCTAAAAGGTGACATACTATTACCAATAATAACATAATAATAGTAATGATAAACGTAATAATTAATTCGAAAACTTGTTTAATTATCATATTACAGAAAACTGAGTAACATTTTGCGAAAAAAGCGACTATAAAAAATGAAAATTAGGGTTTCTTTACATATAACAATACTTTCGGGCGATCAGGCAAAGCCTATAATTACATATACGTAAAATTAAGTTTAAAAATATAAGCAAGTTTTAAGAATATAAAATTATAAAACACTTACCACTAAATCATGCAAGTAAGTGAAATTTTAGAATAAATATTTTAATCTCCGATTGAAAATGAAAATGTAAAAACACTCTCATATCTCAGTGTTACTTTAATTTCTTTAATAAAAATTATGATTAACACGTTCACGCCGGCGTGTTACACCGGTGGGTCACAGCAAAAGTATCCGAGCACTAGCAATATTTATCTAAATCATGCAAAATTTCGTATTAATTCCAATTTCCAATCAACAAATTGAACAAACACCGCAGACGGATACAGGGAAAGCAATTAGCTTAGCGTCTACAGGATGTGACGCAAGCAGAAGCCCAAACTGAACGCTGTGAACTCATATATACGGCTAGTTTGACATCAAAGAGATTTGTAAAAGCCGACACTTAATATAATTTAGTTGAATCAATACACATAGTAATATATATTAGTCTGTGAATCAATAGATACATCAGGATTCTCTCTAGTGCTGCAACGAGTAGCACTTTGGCCGAGTAACTGAGTAGTTATAATAAAGAATAATTGACATGTGAAGAATTTCGAACATCTTGAAATTTAAAAAAGGCTTTTTGAACACGAAATTAAGTTAAATGGCAAACAACATGTTTTCATGAAATGTTTCAGAACTTTTGTAGTGTATATACACAATTAGGTTCATTGTTATATTTGATACTTCCAGTTTAGTGGATTATTAAAACCATAATAACTGATAACTTCTTTTTTTATTATATAGTCTTTCTCAGATGCGAATCATTCTCAGATAATTCTTAGAGAATATAAAAGTTCCTATACACTCAGGCTTAATTTAAGATGCATGAAGTTCACATATGAAATGAGAACATTAAAATAAATATTTTATCATTTCAAACATAATAGATTTCATTAATCTTCAAACTCTAGAAGAGTAAAAAAGGTAGGTGGTTTTGGACCATAATTTGAAAAACAACATTTTTGATTATTAAAATATATTTTTAATAACATTTTAGTGTATTTACCTTTTTGACAATTATTATTTTTTAAAATAAAAAACAATCTTTTCTTACAGTTTTAAAAGTGTCTTACTTTTATTTGAACAAATATGTAACTAAAGTTTTATTTATTATATCAGTATTATATAAGGGTTCTTTTTTCTAAAATATTTTATTTTTGTCTGTTTTATATAGATACAATAAGTTTTTATAAAAAAAAAAAAATTGTATATTACACGCATACAAGATGGTTATACTCAAATTCTTGTAACTAAAATGGATAATCTCATATACAGAGTTTGGTGGCATTCTGCTTGCTCGTTTTAACTGCAGAAAGCTGTTTGCAGCAAAAGTATAATCACTATGTTTATATTTTCATATTTTTTAGTTTAGTTATTAATAAACAACTCTTATGAATACATTTCTTTCAATAATACATAAAAATAATGAAATTCATACAACTACTCGGTATTGGCCGAATACTTAGTCTCCATATTTGGCCGAGTACCGAGTATATAACGAGTACTCGGTACAGCTCTAATTCTCTCATACTGCTGAATACTTGACTAAATTAGCAAAAGAAGTTGTATTGAACTGTGAACATAACTTCAACTGCTCTGTTCGCAGCTTTGTGACAGACAATGCAAAGAACGTTAAGGGCATGCAACAGGAACTTGATAAAGATAATCAGCTTGATCTCCTTACATATGGCTGTTCAGCCCATTTGTTGAACTTACTTGCTAAAGATATTAAAATATTTAAATAAAATGAAAAAACGAAGTTATAATAATTACATAATAAAACAGGGGCTTTATGTAAAGCCCCAACCTATACTTTAGAAAAATACATGGCTAACATTTATCAGAAAATTATTCCCCCCTCATCCCACTCCCTAGAATCAACTGAAGATTTCATTGGAAAATTAAGAGAAATAGAAAATAGAGAAAATTATCACCTTCTAAGTTTTGATGTCGTAAACCTCTATCCTTCCATAGATATAAACGAAGCTTGTGAAATAGTTAAAGAAACCATCAACGAAAATTATACCGATCCCGAAATAGCCTGAACTTTAAATGCTACTACTAATTTTTTGCTCAGAGAAAACTACTTTACATTCAATGAAAAAATTTACCAACAGACCAAAGGCGTGCCTATGGGGTCTCCTATATCAGGCTTCATAGCCGAATTCAAATTAAGAAAACTGGAAAACTAAATTATTGAAAATTTAAAAAATGAAATTATTTATTGGTACCGTTACGTCGACGACGTCTTTGCCATAGTTGAGAAAAAAGCCGATGTTGATAAAATCCTAAACGCTATTAATAATCACGATAAAAATATCCAATTCACCTATGAACAAGAGAAAGAATCACAATTAAATTTTTCCTCGATGTTACAATAACCCGGAACAAAAATAATTTCAAAACCACTGTTTACAGAAAACCCACCAATAGTAATGAAATTATTCATTTTAAAAGTAAAACACCTTTTAGATACAAAACGAACGCTATCAAATCATATATTAATCGCGCTATTTTAATATGCAACGAACCTGAAGACCTCGAGAAAGAACTTAACTTTATCAAATGTTTAACACGAAAAGCAGGATATCCAAATAAAATTGTCAACAAATTAATTAAAAATAAACTTAAAAGCCTAGATCACATACCTAATTATCAGAAACCACCCATTAAATTTACCTCATCCATTCCTTATGACCGCGGAGCCGCAAATAAAATTAAAAGTACAGCTAATAAATATGGCATAAATATTCCTATCAAACCGAACAAAAATATTTTTCAATTAATCCGTAGTGACAAAGACCCCCGTCCCCCCTCTCGAAACCGCCGGCATTTACAAAATTCCATACATAGATGAAAACAATAAACCCGGTTCATACATTGGCGTCACAAAAAGAAAAATTAAAATAGGAATTAAAGAACACGAACATGACATTAAAACCGGAAAATCTAACACTGCTTTAGCTAAAACATACAATAAAAACGATATTAAAATAGATTTCGATAAAACTACAAAATTGGCCGATTACAATAACTACCATTATGCTATGTATCGCGAATCGATAGAGATCTCAACTAATGACGAAGTGTGCAATGATAGCAGCGCAGTGGCCCCAAATAGAGCCTGGAACCACCTGGTGAGAAATCAGCAGAGAAGTAACCAGAAACCAAGTTTTCCATCACAGAGTTAACGTTTTCTGAAGAGGACCGGGTGCCCGGTACTGAAAGATCTAAAAACGGCCAACGAAGTAAAGTTAGGTTTTTTATGTTTTATTATGTAGATATTAAAATAGATGATGTAAAAGAGCATATAGTTTATATTGTTAAATATTTTAGGAATAATCACTTTGCTAATTCCAAATATAAACAAGAAGGCGGATTAAAACTAGTTTTACCATGTGATGTACGCTGGAACACAATGGTAGATTGTTTAACAAAATATATAAAAAACTGGTCTCTTCTCTTGAAAATTTGTGAGGAGCATAGGGAAAAAAATGATAGTATTGTTTACAATAAAGTGGCTAATATTGGACTGAAAAGAAATGCCGAACACCTTTTAAAACGATTGGAACCTATTGCTATAGCTTTAGACTCTATTCAAAAAAATACTTGTACTATTGCTGAAGCTGTATACATTTGGAAAACTTTGGAGATGAAACAAACGCTTTAAAGATGTGGATAAGGATAGCGATAAATCCATTTTAACTTTAACAGCTTTTAATAAGCGATACCATGAAGCACTGGGAGCTTTCCATTTCTTAGCTTATGTAGTAGTCTATTTCTTAGCTTATAGGAAAAAATTTGACCGATTTGGAAAGAAAACAATCTTTTACATTTGCAAATGAAAATTACTCCCCCGATATTATTCCAGTTACAATGAAATTCCTTGGAAAATCTGATCCTTTCTATGAATTACTTTTTGGTAAAGATGTGCTCAGTAAGAATTCCCCACTCGATTGGTGGAAAAGTCACTTTTTCTCAAGTAACACTGGAAAAATTGATCACCTGAACCAGGCGCTTACTCAATTGTTTACTGCAAGGGCATCAACTGCTTCTTTAGAGAGAATTTTTACAACTTATGGATTAGTGCAATCTAAACTTCGAAACAGACTTGGAAATGATAAAGCAGCTAAACTTGTTTTTATTTATAAATCATTTAACCACTGTCACTAAATAAAATATAAAATATTGGTTGTAAAATTTTCAAAAAAAATAAAAATTCTTGTGATTACAGCCCTTAGTCTACTTCATCTTTCTAATAAATCTATGGTTGAAGGAGTAAAATGTCTAAATTAACATAAAGCATCCTTTATTTAAATTATGATATAGATTATAGATAATTAAAACAAGCAGAAAACCCTATATTGTAAGGTAAGTAATTATTTTCTACTGATTTGTGAATTATTCTTGTATATATTTTTTAGTTATATGTATTTTTAATTAGATATATAAAAAAAATAATTAATTGATTTAGACATCTAACTTTAACAATTTAATTTGTTTGTATCAAATATTATACTTAAATATATTTAAATAAAAAAATTCTATTTAAATTTAAAAAAAAAATTGATTTAAATAAAAAAAAAATCCGATTTTTTTGATTTTTTTTTAAAAAATCAAGATTTTTATCAACTCTGTGTATAACCCCCCCAGAATTTTTGCAGGAAGTGTTTGGTCAAATACTTATGTGTGCAGACAGAGTTGCACACATAAGTATTTCAATTTTACCTGGCTATATGAACAACGAAATAGCTTCATATTCATATTTCAGTGATGAGCTACAAAATTAGCGTGTAATTTGGTAAATGGTCTTTAAAGAAAGCCAGAAAATTGAATTATTTTGTTTTGCGGACAAATAATTTGTATTATGGAAAATATTTTTTAAATATTTATAATTAGCAGTGAAACAATTTTATATTCCAATATAAGGGCGCTAAATGACATATTTCAATTGTAAATAACCTTGAAAAAATGGTTGAGTTTCATCGATTTGCAGCAAAATAAGCCTATTTCCAAAATTTTGCTTCATTTTGGACTGTTGGGGGCAAAATGCTTGTACATTTCAGTAACAAGTTACAAAATTATTACATATTTTGGTAAACCTCTTTGAATGAAGCAAACTTTTTTGATTGGCAAAGAAATAATCATGAATTTTTGCAATTATTTGTTATTAAACTTAAAATTTGTCAGTCTGTGGCGAATGGTTCTGCATTTCAATAATAAGCCACAAAATTATCATGGATTTAAGAAATAGATTAGGGGAAAAAAATTATTGATTAGAGCGATAAAATAAACTCTTATTTCTGTAATTAATTATCATGAAGCATAAAGTTTCTCGATAAGTGGCAGTATGATGCCATATTTTATTATGCCACAAAATTATCGCTCATTTCAAAAAATAATTTTGAAAAAAGAGCAAATTTTATAGATTAGTAAACAAAATAATTGTGTATGTTGACGATCAGAAGAAAAAAAAATGAAATTTTAGGAATAGCTTTAAAAAGAAAAATATCATGTAAATTTTATTGATTAGTAGCAAAATAATAGCATATTAAGCAATTAATTTTGATTGAACTATTAAACTGGTTGCTTCATAATAAGTTTTCCTCAAAATTTAAAGCAACTAATTCTGCTTGCGGTCTACCAGTTAAATTTTATTTTATTATAGAGTGATTTGAAAATCTTTATATTTAACCAACCCACATCTGTAGTTATGTTATTTTACAATTGTTTTGTTCTTATCTTTAAAATGTATTTCAAAATTGCTTTGTACATTTTGGTTAATTGTTCAGAAAGTATTTTTAATTTTCAGAAATTTACTGTAAGCCATTTTTCACCCCTGATTACACGCAAATTTTGCAGACAGATTACGAAATTTTAAAAGCCTGTCGCAGACAGCTATAAAACTTTCTGCCACTGGGATCTATACAGTCGGCAGCAAAAGTATTCAAGCACTAGCAGAATTATTGGCTAGTGCTTGGATACTTTTGTTGCCGATTGTATATTCTCTTTAGAAATTAGTTTTAAAAAGTTTTTTTTAAATAAAGTTGAAATTTTATATGAGGTTTTTCTCTAAGATTTTCAATAATGCCAATTTTGTGGGCTTATTAAAGGCTTTTATTATTATTATTATATGTATAAACTGGGTGTTAGATAAAGATTATGACCATGAACTTTCAGAGTCTTTCTCAGAGTTCATGAGGTTACCTAAATCAAAATTACTACCTGAGTTAGAAAAAGATTGATGTATCATCAGGGTTAAAAATAAGCAGTCGTTAGTCGTATTTTGTGACCAGTTTTTTCATTTTGATGCCTAGAATTCCAATCATAGGTGCCATATTTGATCCCTGGATTTTTCCCTCATCATATCTAATAATTTTCCCAATCCCATCAGACAGCAAACAAGTCTATTTCACCTAACCTAATAAAAGCATAATTTGAACCTAATAAAAACTGATTTAAGAAATCATTTCTCTATGAAAGTAGTTGACGATTTGTTAATGATTAAATTAAATAGCCCTAAATTTGAAGATTTCTGCCCAGAAAATGGTATTAAATTGTGGTGGAATGATGTATCTTCTGGGTGAAGAATGAATTTGTGATTTTAAATATGTACGTTTAATATTGTCAATGTAATTACATTCATTACATAAATATGTTTTATATAATCTTGCATATATTATTTACAAGTTGATGCTTTATTATTATTATTATTTTTAAATATACATATTTAATTATAGATGGCACCTAGATTTTTAATTTAGATGCCTAAAAAATTTAATCCAGGTGTTATTTTGACGCCTAGTTTCAAAATTCTTATTTCTACCACTGTGTATCATTATTTCTCAAATGAATATTTAAAAAAAAACAGATACAAGCTCAGTGGGATAGCAGTGCATTAATTTTTCAATATATTCCTCTTTATATATATGTTGATGTTGTAAATGTTTTATAACTGTAATCATAGAAAGTTGTTGTTGAAGGAACATTCAAAATTCTGATTGATAACTATAGATTTCTTGTATTATATTAATTTTCTCCTTCTCGAACAAATTGCTCGAAACATATTTGACATTACTATAAATAACTATTAACCGTATTATTGTGACTAATGAAAGATATGCTTAAATATGTTGTGTAAATAATTTACTTAAAAAAAAAAAAAAAATGCATTTTTGGCATTGAAAAATTTCCACCCCTCATCACTAACTTCTTCTTATACCAGATTTTGGGCGTCCGTCAGGGTTGGCAAAAATCAGGTTTTTTTTTTTTTTTTTTTTTTTTTTTTGTTTAAACCAGATTTTTATTAGTATATGTTTCCCAGTCACATTATACATATTTGTAAATAAAATTGTCACTTTAAAAAGTAATTAATATTCCAATATCAATTATCACTTCATATAAAAATGATTTAAATTATTGATAACAAATAGGGATGAGATGCTTTTTTTTGTAAGTTGATTTTCTTTCTGTAACAATGTATACAAGAAACAAAGTTTGTACTTTCAGACATGAAATTCTCTTATGTCTCATCTAATTAAAATCGTTTTCACATAGTCATGTTAATAAAACATTTATTTATTTTTATGTTCAAAAATAAAACAATCAAATAATTTATTTCTGTAACACAGGCTTTTGCTACCTGAATTCTTATATTTTGCTTTAATGTTTATCTTTTTCATAAAGTTTTATTTATTTTTACACTTTTGTCGATATTTCATCCTTGAGGTAAAGAACTGTTATATAAAAGTGCATTTTATTATAACTTAATTCTTTTATATTCAGAACTTCTAAAAATATTCCATAATTGTAGTTTCAGTTTTCATTAAAATGATGTAAAGGCTAATAACAGGATTACTGTGAGTTGACTTTTTTTTTTTTAATAGTGTATGTTAAACCTAACATGCCTTTCCTACAATTTAATGATAAGAAATTAACTTAATAACAATAAAATTCTTAATTTAATGAATTGGGGAAAAATTAAAAAACTCCAATACAATAAAAAAGAGTCATAGGAAGAGATATAAGAAAAAAGTCTACTTTTGGATTATGTAATGGAATATTGCAATCCATTTGAAAATTGCATATTGAATAGAATTTACATTTAATATAAATAAAATTAGAAGTTTTATAGCTTTTATTGAAACTAAATTTTCTATTTTAAGAAAATACTCTTCATCGGATTTAGAATCTTTTGCGATTAGAATTATTTCAACATTTTTCAATACTTGGATATTAAAATTTTTAATGTCATTTCCTTAATTCTAGTGCTGTTACATTTTAATAAAATAATTCATGTAATTTTTACTTTATATCTTGTACAAAGTAAATGTGCTTTCCATTATTTATTTTACGTTTCACTACATTTAGCCTTAGATCCTTTCATTTATGATTTTATAAGATAATTAATATAAATTTGCTAAATTTATTACATTATCATATTATATAAATTTATTAAATTTAATATGATCCATAATTTCTAGATATTTTTTTTTCCATATATAATAAATTTAATAAAACCAGCCAATTATGCCAGCCAATTAAAAAAGGAGTAATAGAATAAAAATTTTGAATTTTTTGGGAAGGAAAAAAAATAAAAATACCAGTTGGTTTAAACCATAGGTTCTCAACGGGAGCAGTACCACCCCCAGGGAGCGCTGGAGGCTGCTGAGAACTTGCTTTGTGTGGTAGGGGGGGGGGGATATAAGCATGTTTTAGTATTCAAACTAAATATTTAAAATTTCGCATGTGTTATATTTTTCACTTCTTAAGGGGGCGTCAGCTCTAAAACGCTTGAGAATCACTGGTTTAAACTGTGCCAACCCTGGCATCAGTCCAGGATCATAGACAAATTTTACTTTGCTGCAGATAGATATATAAATTCCTACTAAAACTTTAATTATAAAACTTTGATTACTACAAATGTTCACATAAATTATGGCATTGAAGCATAATTTATGTGAAAATATTGATTAAGAGTTTCTTAAGATAAGTGCATTACTTTATAGTAGAATTTATTTTTGAAAATAAAAATTAAACTGAAAAAAAAAAAAAAAAAAAAAAAAAAATGTTAAAAATGAGAAAAATATACCATAATCCATGACTTGAGTGCTAATTACATGTCTTATATCTTGAGTATTGTATTACTTATCTTGAATACTATATAAACACATTTTAAGTTTGTGTATCTAATCATAAATATTATGCGATTTATGTCTATACCGGATGTTATTTAATTACATTAAAATATATATATATATATACTCGTTTGTGTTGATTGTCTGTGAGTATTAAGAATTGCATTGTGAATTGAATTAAGTTCATTAAATGATTTTTCGTTTGTGTTTTGATTAACAAAATAAATTTGAAGTTTTTCAATGCTGTCTATTGCGACATCATGAGTGAACAATATGTAATTTCTCCGACAGCCGCGTCCCATGTTATTCTATGAGGAAATTTGTTTCTGTAATTACACATCATCAAGCACATTTTTTTTTAAATTCCGTTTTCAAATTCAGAAAATTCACAATCGTGAAATTAGTACTCATTTTACAAAAATTGATTTTTTCAAATTTTTAGTATTTCGTTTTGTGGTTAAAAAATGAAAAAAATGCAATTTGTGAAATTTTGACTTTTTGAGCTCTTAATATATAAAAATTTTGAAAAATCAATTTTTTCGAAAATAAGTACTAATTTAATGGTTGGGAATTTTCTGTTCTGTCATGTTTTTTTTAACAGTGTACATAAACAGTAATTTCAGTAGTAAGAATGACTGTTTCATTGGATTGTTTCGAGAATATTCATTGACTATTAATTTTTGTGGCTCCAAAAGTGGTTTTATTCAACCGTTTCCTAAATATTCATTAAATAACATGCATTTGTCAATTAGAACCTGTTCGTGTCTTTAAGAATTACTTTCTACATGCAAAAATGCCGACAGCTTTTGTAATGACATCATTATAAGCTCAATATTCATTAGATAAAGTGCATTTGTAGATTAGAACCTGCTCGTGTCTTTAAAATTCTTTTTTATATGCAGAATTGATGACAAGTCTTAAGACAGTATCATTAGGGCTTTATCTGCAAGCTGAATATTCATTAAATAAAGTGCATTCATTGACTAGAACCTGCTAATGTAATTTCTATATGCCAAAATATCAACTTTCATGACAATATCATTATGGGCTCTATCTACTGACTGAATACCCATTAAATGAATTGCATTCATCAACTAGAACCTTCTTATTAAGAATTATTTTTTACATGCAGAAATGTCAACAACTTTCATAATATCATTACGGAATCTATTTACAGGCTGATATTCATTAAATAAAGTGCATTCATTGACTAGAACCTGTTCATGTCTTTAAGAATTACTTTTCACATGCAGAAATTTTGACAATTTTCATAACAATATCATTATGGGCTGAATATTCATTAAAGTGCATATTTGTCGACTAGAACTTGCTCCTGTCTTTCAGAATTACTTTTTACATACAAAAAAGGCCGACAGGTTTTGAAACATCATCATTACAGGCTGAATATTCATTAAATAAAGTGCATTCATTGATTAGAACCTGCTCGTGTCTTTAAGAATTCTTTTTTACATGCAGAATTTTCAACAAATTTCATAACTATCATTACGGCCTTTATCTACGAGCTGAATATTTATTAAATAAAGTGCATTCATCAACTAGAACCTGCTTATGTCTTTAAGTATTACTTTCTACACACAAAAATGTCGAGAACTTTCATAATATCATTACAGCCTGAATAGTCAGTAAATAAAATGCATTCATGGATTAGAACGTGCTTATTTAAGAATTACTTTCTACTTGCAAAAATGCTAACTTTCACAGCGTTATCATTACTATCTCTATCATTAGCTTCTTTTGAAATCTTTTCTATGATGATAGGTCATATATAATGTCAAAACCTTTCTGTTTTTGCTCATTAAGAATATATAATTTTCATAAATATCTCCAAAATAAAGTCACAGAAAGACCAAAAAGGGAAGTTCACAACTAGATGTTATAACAGATCTATATATCAATTTGCAATGTTTTGTGCCCAACCATTTTAAATTTGTGCAAGATACACATACATGTGTAGATACAGACATTATGAAAAATCATGTAATGCCGTAGATATCTCTAAAACGAGAGCTCGTATTAACACCGAAGTTGCAGATGTACAAATAGACATCATGACAGTCAAAATATAAATTTTCAAATTCTACAATCATTCATTTTTGAGCTATGCAAGATACAAAACCAATTTTGCAAATTGGGATTACAATATACGGAAGTCAAAACAGAAATCATCCTACCTTAACTATGTTTTAATTTTTTGAGCAAATGATCAGTAACCCTTAAAAAGGAATGATATCAATACAAAAAACCCTTAACGGGTTAAAAGCTTGTGACGCAGCTACTTTATGGCAATAAGAAACTGAAATATAGGTCTTAAAAATAATATCAAATTTTAAGTGACGCTTTGGTGTTAATTAAAATATACATAGATTTTCTTATTTTGTCATTTACTTTCTTGTAATATTCTTCATGTTTACAGTGTGAACAATATTTTCAACATAAATAGATTTATAAAATTTACTCACTGATGCTTTTTTATCCGCATTCAAAATAAGGGTTTTAAAAGAAATGATATCAAAATTCCAGTGACGCCTTGTTGTTACTTTACAAGATTTGTTTTTAAATTCCACTACAATTATTTTTGTTTAGTCCTATAAAGTATATTTACACTTTGAAACTATGCTTTAAATTTTCAAATATGATATCAAATAATCACACTTTCACTGAGTTTACATTATAAATTGAAATTGCTTATTTCAAAAATTGATTTGTCTTTTGCGTCACGCTATCCAAAACTGCAAATAAAATTTGAGCAATTTTTTTCTTTGCATCACACTATCCTTTAGCAGACATTTTCAATTAATTTGGGTGCTATGACACAAAGTAGCATTTACATAAATTTTATTTACAGTTTAGGATAGCGTGACGCAGAAGACAAATCAATTTTCGAAATAAGCAATTTCAATTTATAATGTAAACTCAGTGAAAGTGTGATTATTTGATATCATATTTAAAAATTTAAAACATAGTTTCAAAGTGTAAATATCATTTATAGGACTAAACAAAAATAATTGTAGTGGAATTTAAAAACAAATCTTGTAAAGTAACAATGAGGCGTCACTGGAATTTTGATATCATTTCTTTTAAAACCCTTATTTTGAATGCGGATAAAAAAGCATCAGTGAGTAAATTTTATAAATCTATTTATGTTGAAAATATTGTTCACACTGTAAACATGAAGAATATTACAAGAAAGTAAATGACAAAATAAGAAAATCTATGTATATTTTAATTAACACCAAAGCGTCACTTAAAATTTGATATTATTTAAGACCTATATTTCAGTTTCTTATTGCCATAAAGTAGCTGCGTCACAAGCTTTTAACCCGTTAAGGGTTTTTTGTATTGATTATACTTACAAACATTTCAATATGATCTTATACTATTAAGTGAGCAATAGTTGTATATATATATATATGTATATTTCACTGTTCTCGAAAATGGTAGCTCGGACTGTCACGGGATTTAACACAGAAGTTCCCTCCAAAGGGTCATTGTGCACATCAAAGTCAGATTTTCGAATTTTTCATTAGTTTTCTTTTAATTAAGAAAAATATGAAAATAAAACTTCCCATTTCTATAATGACGCAGAATTTAGAATCTTTGGAGAGATTTTATTGTCATTGATTTGAGTGTATTTTACATTGAACTACAGCCTACGTTATGAGGAATTATACGAGATTTGATTGGTTTATTTGATTTTCATTGATTTGAGTGTATTTTACTTTGAACTAGAGCTACGTTTTGAGGAATTACGAGAGATTTGATTGGTTTATAATTTAAAAAACTTAAATACCTTAAATTTATCCTTTTAATAGCAACGAATATATTTCGGCATACTATCGCAGCCCTCTTCAGCGTTGCAAATGATGACTTCGTATTGCCGGCACCTCCAAAGTAAACAATCCTCCCCTGCTGATGCTCTAACTTCATTTCACTTCTTGATTTTTAATATCTGTTGCCATTCGTCAGGGATTAAGCTGTGTTCACGGTCGTTAACAGAGTGGTTAGGATTTCTATGGCTTCGCGCTTTAAAGCAAACTTATGATTGTTATAGTGGGCTATTTTTTGAGTATTAATGGTGTTAAGGTTAATGGGATTATTGTTATGGGTGGTAGAAAGCATGGTAGAAAATTTATTAAGTTTAAGATCTGATATATGTTCTTTTGCGTTCTTTTATGGGTCTCTTAGTCATTCCTATGTAGCAAGCCTGTGTTTTGTTCTCAAAGTTAAAGTCTATTTTGTAGATGCCTGAAGTGGCTTTAAACGGTATAGGGTCTTTTTCATTCCTGAGGTGTTGGAAAACGTTTTTGTTGGGTTTGATTGGAATATTTATATTATGTTTGGTGGCTTCGTATTTTATTTTGTTGGTGGCCCCGTTACAGAAAGGAATAGCTGTAGTGAATTTAGTTTTAGTTTTTTGAGCATCAGTAATTTTATTAAGAGTTTTTGACGTTTTTTATATAATTTTTATACTAAATTTTTACTATAATTCGCTTTGCTAGCAATATCTTTTATGTGATTGATTTCTGTTTTTAGAAGGGTCTGGTTGGAACAAATTAGGATGGTGCGGTTAATGTAGGAGCAGATAGCAGCTAATTTGTACGCGATGGGAGTATGGCATTTACTATTAATAATTTAATTATTGGTAGTGGGTTTCCTATAAACTGTAGTTTCAAAAGTGTTGTCTGGTTTTTTAGTCACTAAAACATCTAAAAATGGTAAAGAGTTATTATTTTCGGTTTCATTTGTAAATTTTAAATTGCAATCAAATTTATTTAGATCTTTAAGGAGTGAGGTAGGATTAATGTGAGCAGGGATGATCGTGAAAATGTCATCGATGTATAGTGTCCATAGTTTACATTGATTGATAATTTTCAAGGCCTGATTTTCAAACATTCTCATTTTTAATTCGGCAATGAGCCCCAATATGGGAGATCCCATGGGGACATCTTGTGTTTGTTTATAAATAGTTTGATTAAAGGTAAAGTAAGACTCGTTAAGAAGTAAGTTATTTGTACGGATGAGTGTTTCACTAATTTTGTTGTCGCCATTGGTTCAATGATTTGGGTTATTTCAGGAATATTTATTGAGGGGTAAAGATCTTTAAACTCCCCAAAATTCAAACAAGAACCTTCAACACAGAAATTCATGGCCATAGTTTTTTGGGACCGGAAAAGCATTCTTCTGTTAGACTTTTTGCTAAGAGGAATGACAATGCTGAGAAGTACTGCGAAATATTATTAAAGCTTAGGCTATTCAAAATCATCGACGGGAACTACTCTCTAGCGGCGGCATTCTGCTTCATGACAATGCTCAGCCTCATGTTGCGCCAAGAACGAAGACACAACTGGACAATTTTCATTAAGTCCTGGATCATCCACTGTACAGCCCTGACTTAGCACTATGAGATTTTCATCTGTTTCCAAAACGTAAGGAATTTTTTGGTAGAAAGCACTTGGAAAATGATGACATGTTGAAAGAAACTGTTACTAACTGGTTTAACGGTCAGGTGGCAGAGTTCTTTGATAATAGGATCCAGAAGCTGATGCCACATCTTGGCAAATATTTAAATGTTAATGGTGACTATATGTTGAAAGGTGAAAAATTGTTCATATTTTAGTTTGTGATACAATTTATGTTCATAAAGTTTCTCTTACTCCATTACAAAACAGTTCTTAAATTAAAAATTTTAAAACATACAACCTTTATTCTTCATGTTGACTTAACGACTAGTTTCACATGGGGCACCCCAGCTTGTTCTCCGGCGATACGGTGTTCGAAGTTTGACAAAGCTGACGTTTCTCTTTTGCTCCTCCAATTTTAAAGACTCAGCGCCACTGACGATAGAGTAGTGCCCCATCGTTGCCATTGCAATTATTAAGATGAAATAAAATTTCAACGGACTCCCAACTGTGATATAATTGTGGTTTTGATAATTTGCTATTTTTCTTACATACTCAAATTTAATATTTATATTTTTGTCTCTATTTACTTGCACTAAAGCAGTGGTTATTTTTCCGGTTACAATGTCATGACTATGTTCTTTTATGCGTGTTTTAATTTTTCTTTTAGTTTTGCCAATATAACACATTTCTTTACCATGGCTGTCATTATAAGGGATTTTATATATACCGACCACTTCCAATGTGTTAATATGGTCCTTGTTACTTCTAATCAGCTGGAAGACATTTGGATTTGACTTGATGGGTATATTTATACTATGTTTAGTTGCAACTTTTTTAATCTTGTTTGAAGCTTTGCGATCATATTGAATTGAAGTGGTGAATTTGAGTGATGGTTTTTGAGAATTGTTAATTAAATGTAAATTTCTTAAACATTTTCTATATAATTTATCTATTAATTTATTGGAATAACCGGCTTTTTTGGTGAACTTTGTAATATTTTTTAATTCATTTTTAAGGATTTTAAGATCTTTACAAATTATAATAGTGCGATTAATATAGGCCTCGATTGCGTTAATTTTATACTTGAAAGGTGTTTTACTGTTTTTCTGAATTATTTCGTTACTACTATTAGGTTTTCTATACACTTGGGTGGTAACTTTATTAATATGACGTCTGATTGTAACATCAAGGAAATTTAATTGGTTATTTTCATCTTCAAGGGTGAATTTAATGTTAGAATCAATATGATTTAATGTATTTAAAATTTCATTAGGATCAGTTTTTTTGATCAATTATGGCAAAAACGTCATCAACGTACCAAAACTAAAAGAAATTTTTTTAAAAAAGTTTTTCTCTTATAATATTTTCAATTTTACGTAATTTAAATTCAGCTAAGAACCCTGATACAGGGGAGCCCATCGGGACTCTTTTAACTTGTTTATAAAAAATTTTATTGAATGTGAAATAATTTTCATTTAACAGGAAATTGGTGGCAACGTTACGAGTTTGTGCTATTTGTGGATTCTTATATTGTTCATTTATTTCTTGATTTATTAAGTTTGCTATTTCTTTTATATCTATTGAAGGATAAACGTTCACCACATCAAAGCTAACAAAGCGGTAATTTTCTTAAACATTAATGTCATATATTTTATGGATGAAGTCTTCAGTGGAATTTAAGCTATGAGGTAAGGGGGGAAGTAATTTTTTGTAAATATCAGCCCAGGTTTGCCAACTGCTCCGATTTTTGCGGAGTTTCTCCGAAAAAATTTAAAAACTCCGCAATTCCGCGAAGTAATGTTTATGCTCCGCAAATTCAGTCTTGACCACCTATTTAAATATTTTTTTATTAAATACATAAAATTGAATAGTGGCAGACACTGAAAAAAAAAAAAATTCTTTTTTCTTTCTTTCTTTTTTTTTTTTTTTTTCCTTGCACACATCTAGGCAGAAATCGTTGTCCAATCCTTATCAACTTTTGATTTTGCATTTCCAACAGTTGCCGCATAAAACATTATTCTTTGAATTTTATTTTTTATCTATGAAAGCGCTTCAACGTATCTTGAAAAAAAAAATAAATAAAACTAACTTTTACAATTTAGCTGAAGAACCACACGCTTCATCCTACATACTCATAAATAAATAGTAAAAAAAAAAAGAATGAAAGAAAGAAAACATTCTAGTGATCGAAATATTGCTGACTCAGAACAGGAACAAGTATTTGTTTACATTAGCTAAGAGTGTGTTTAATTAAAACCACAAGCTGAAAGGGGGGAAGAAAGAAACCAAATGCTATGATTATGTGGTGTTTTGATTTTCATTTAAACTGTATCAATGTTTCAGTTATCGTTAAAAAATTGTTTATTTTAATAATTTATCGATAAAAATAATGGATTCAAAGCTACTGAACTTTAAGGCCGATTGACAACGCTTTATTTAAGATTTATTTGAAATAATTATGCTTTTATTTTATCATTCACTTAAAGCATTAATGATTTATTATTATATCTTCATTTGTATCAGGGAAAAAAAAATAAGTAAACAAATTATGACCAATAATCTGCAAAATTCTAAAGTTTACAAAACATATGGTCCCAAGCTATGCAGATTAGAGGGAGTTGACTTAGAGATGAGATCATTTACACATTTATATGATTTCGTTTTTAGATTTTTATGTGATAGTATAATTCTTTTGACATTCATGAAAATTGTTGGAAATTATTATTATTATTTTTTTCCCTTTGTGCTTCTCTTTCTTTCTTTCTTTTTTTTTTTTTTTTTTAATGTAACTGAATAATCTACTTTCATATATTGCCTTTATTTATGTATGGAAAATATGCCATTATGCAAAAAACAAATTACTTTTGGGTTTTAAGCTTATATTCAGACTTAATCATTTCCCATTCTTATCTCTTTTCACTGTTTTGCTAAATATATTTGATTATCAATAAATATTTCTAAATTTCATATGATTATTGTTAATTTATTTTTGTGAGTAGTTTATTTCTTTTCTTTTCTTTTTTTTTTTTTTTTTTAATGTATTTTTAAAATTGCTCCTCAAAGTAGCCAAAATGTTCCTCAAAATTTCTCTGAATACTCCTCAAACTGTTTTTGAAAAGTTGGCAACCCTGTCAGCCATATATTTTTCTAATGAATAAGTGGGAACTTCACTTTTACTAACAACGGATCTGATTCTAGGGGGATCTTTATGGTCTTTGTATCTGCCGAAATTTCTTGGTGGTATTGGCAGCAAAATTATTCAAAAGAGGGGGATTATTCTCAGGCAAGGTTCCTTCTTTTATTATTTTATGTGTTTTTTTGATTAATTTGTTGATGGGGTCTTTTTTTACTTCGGAGGTACCTATTTTATTTATTGTTTCTTCCATTTTATTTATGTAATCCTGATGTTTTAAAATTGCGATTTTTTCTAGTTTTATCAGATAAAATAAAAGCAATATTTTCACGCATAAAAGAACATAGTCATGACATTGCAACCGGAAAAATAACCACTGCTTTAACCCAAGTAAATAGAGACGAAAATATAAATATTAAAATTGAGCATGTAAGAAAAATAGTAAATTATCAAAACCATAATTATGCCACAGTTAGGGAGTTTGTTGAAATTTTATCTCATCTTTATAATTGCAATGGCAAAGATGGGGCACTACTCGATCGTCAGTGGCGCCGAGTCTTTAAAAGTGGAGAAGCTAAAGAGAAACGCCAGTTTCGTCAAACTTCGAACACCGTATCGCCGGAGAACAAGCTGGGGCACCCCATGCGAAACTAGTCGGCAAGTCAACATGAAGAATAAAGGCTGTATGTTATAAAATTTTTAATTTAAATAGTTTTACTTCATGGTTTAGTTTATTGTAAAGTAAAACAGTTCTTACTGAAAAAATGACCCTCGTAATTAAATAAATAAATAAAAATAAATAAATAAATGGTTCTCAAAATATATGATGCTGTGACCCCTAAGTTTGAGTAAGCACAGAAAAATTTAAGAAAAGTGAAAGTTCTGATTTAAAAATTTAACTGTCAACTGAAATAAAATGATGCCAGTTTCAAACTGGAGTGAATGAATTGCATCATACCTGAACATCTATCTTTTTCAGTTTTCACATCCATAAAATTTGAATATTAAAACAAAAAATTGCATGTATAACAATTTATCACTAATATCACATTTTTCCAATTTAGTTGGTTCAGTGGTAGTAACTAATAATTATAAATTAAAATTAAATCAAACTAAACTAATCAAAATTAATTGTAAAACATATATGTTTTTTACTCTCTCACTCATTCGAAATCTGAATTCTAAATTATGCCTAGTGCCGAGTTCAATCACAGGTCGAGCTCACTGTCCTAGCCATTTGGAGTTTTCTATAGTCTTTCCAAAACTCACGTAAATATAGATTAGGCCCCCTCAGAAAGACCCCACACACACACACGCAAAGGGCATTCTGCCTATAGGCCTAGGACCGTAGTGTAGTCAATCGGCATTAAACCCTACAACCAACTAAATTATGACTGTCGCCAAAACATGGCAGCTTAATTCTTAATCATTTCAAAAATGCTTTGAGTGCTACAGTGGAGGTAAAATATTTCACAAATATCAAAAATTTGGGATTTTTTTCTTCTTTTTTTTAATGCCGTAACTAGAAGCTTCCCTTCGAAATTTTAAAGATCTACATTTCTTGTGGGTAGATCTAAGTGACTAGGCATGAAACTCCCATCTAGGAGGGATTTCTAAAAGCTTTCTTGATAATACTTTTGAGAATTTATAAAAACCATTCTAAAAAATTGAAGTATGATACTAAATAGAAATAATTTTTTATTTTATTTTATTTTATTATCAGATAGGAAGAAAGAATTAGTAATCTGATAAGATGTGACCTATATGATAAGCAACATCTGTTTTTAAACATCTATTAATATTAAAAATTACTTGTATTTCTCACGTACTTAATGAACTTTTCTTATTTTCAGGTTATGATGATTCACCTAGTGCCAGTGAAATAATATCTTCATTATTTTGTATCTCGGAGGAAATCTTGAGTTTGCCCCATAGGAATTCACTTCACATTAATGATATCTTGTTTGTTTCTCGTATTTTCAAAGGCAGTTTGATGTTAATGCTTAACGTCATTGAAACTTGCAATGGAGATTATGCAAAAATTATTTGTATCACACGAATATTTTCAGGCAGTATTGACATGCGGTGTAACATATTTCCTCTACTAGAAAAACAAATTGCTATAAATTGTGAAAATGAATTGAAAACAATTATTACATTAGTTAAAGATATTGTGACAACATTGAAAATTTTAAGAATATCAGCAACATACAGTTCATTTGATAAGTGTGACATTAAAGACTACATTCATCATCATAATGATATTTTTGGACCTCCAGTCAGCCACAATATAATTAATAAAGATCCTATGTGTTCTATTGCATCCATGAGTTGTTTACTTTTGAAATTTTTTAATGCATCACTCAGTCCCAAAATTTCAAATGATATATTAAAACAGTTAAAAATGTCTGGTATTTGTTGTTGTGTCAGTCCAAGTTTTATGCTAAAATCACTATTTGATGGTTTTGTTACAAGAGATCCTGAAACTCAGAAGCTTGTTTTAATTATATTGGGAAAATACTTATTTCCTCAATTAGGACTAGTGTCAAAGTGCCAAAGAAGGTGCAGTTGTTGCTCAAAATATCTTAATGCCAGTGAATTTTCACCAGTTGATAGAACTTTAGGGTATATTCTGCAAGGGATAGATGTTCAAGTATTGCAATCTGATGTTCAAAATATTGATTCGTTTAATTTAATTTATAACATATATAATGATTTGTTAAATCTAACTGAAGTTGAAACATTGGAAAATATATCAAAACATTTAATAGAAATCTTTTCTATTTGTGTTAGTGAACTCAAAATTCAAATTTTCATTAGAGTAATACTTCCACAACTTTTACATTTGAAGTTTAATTCTAGTGAATCTCCATCTTTGTTATTTGGTATAAAAGTAAAGTGTTTTCTTTCAGTACTTCCTCATATTTTGCCAAACATTGCAATATACTCTGTATTTGTGAAACTTAAAGGTATTCCAGTTATATTTTCTTTTTTATTGCATGTGGAATTTAGAGATTTGGCTCTAAATGTCATCAAAATTTTAATATATTCTGAAAATGAATATGGGAGAAATGCAGATAAGCATTTTGAATTGTGTTCTTTTCCTTCGTGTAGAACATTCTGCAATTTTTTATCTGATCAAAACGAAACATTCATTCAGAAGTTAAATTTAGTTTTAAAGTTGTCTTCAATATATCCTGAATTATTTGCAGTTGGAGATGAATCAAATTTTTTGAAAATTACAGAGAAATCTGAATCAGAATTTACAGTAATTGATGAATTGCTAGACAGTATTACTTTTATCTGTGATATATGGGGGCTGTTCAGCGAATTGTTTCTGAGTGGTAAAGTGATACCAATTGAAAAAAAATTTAATGAAATATTGAATTCTGGCTACAATCTACTTATTTTATTACTTCAAAATTTAGCTACAATTTTGAGACTTAAAGTACTTGTTCAAAATCAAAAGATTGAAAAAATTCTTTTAATATTACAGAACTTGATACTGATTCTTCTTAATCAGAAAAGAGAAGTAAGAATATTTATTATTATTATTATTAAGATAAAAGTATTTTTAACTGTATCCATTGTTGATATACAGTTGTGATCCAATAGTAGTTTGTTGGTTCTCAGATAAAAAATTTATTATGTCTTTTTTTTTTTTTTTTTTTTTTAATTATAAATACCTTACACAAGCTTTTCATAATTTTGGCTGATTAATTTCAGTCACAATCGTGACCATCTTCAGAGCCAAGACAAACGTTGACGTCCTTCTGTTTATAATCCCGCGGAATGTCGTGGTTGTTACTCTGAAGATGGTCACGATTGTGACTGAAATTAATCAGCCAAAATTATGAAAAGCTTGTGTAAGGTATTTATAATTTAAGAATTAGTATGCTTTTCTTTAAAAATAAATGAAATTTATTATGTCTTTTAATATATGGATGTTAGGGTAGATTTTAAAAAAAAAACTTACTGAAAACCGGTATCTGTTAAAAACTGTGACTTAATACTACAGACATTTTTTACATTCTTTTTTCTTTTTTTATCGTCAATCCTTTTTATTATCTCTTACCCATTTATATATGTTAGAGAAAGTATTGTTTTTGGGTCAAATTTTCAAAATTAAATTTTTGTTATATTTACACATTCTAGGATCCCTTGAATCCGAAAAACATGTTTTTAGCGGTTGATCTATGTATATAGTGTGTTATCACTGTGTCTGTTTATATAGTGTCTTATATCTCAAGAACAAATAGTAGTAGAAATTCCAAACTCTTCATTCTAAGTCTGTATCATATAATAATAATGATGCTACACTAAACTTTTTGTTGAGATCAAGCAAATGATTCGAATACAGGGACATCCAAGAGAATTTAAATGCATTGTGTCTATGGAGAAATTTCTGATAGATACAATGTAACATCTATAGACTGCAGCCCTAAACAAAATGGAATTAACTTTTTTTTAAAATGTGTAAAAGCATTTTTTGTGTAGATTATGATATGGAAGTGATTAATCATTCGTTTACAGGGCTGCACAAAGTATTTAGATACATTGGGACTAAACATGGAAATTGTCAGAAATGTATTTCATTTTCAGTTAGATGTTTTTCATATAAAACTAAGTACACAATGGGATGTACGTATAGTTTACAGACAATGTACAGAGTTACCTAAAATTATGCTAAATATTCTTTTCTGTTGAATGTAATTGATGTAAGTGCTTTGCTACATTTTACTATGTCAATGAACACTGCTCAGGAAGAAAAATTAATTTTTCACTCACATACTGCAAACAAAGTACTTTTTGAAGTTCAGTTTTCTACTCTGGTCTTTTGTATAATATCACGTTTTAAGGTGCTCTGATTGCGAAAGTCCAATTTTTAGCGGTTGATTTGTATGTATAACTGTTATCAACATAACTTAAAAACAAATGTAACTACCAAAATTTCAAAATTGATATTTTGATATTCGTATAAGATTGCCACTTAAATATTTGATCAAAATTAATTATAAAGATTTTAAAACTTCTTTACACACCATAAATTTTAAGCCAGCCCAACCGGTTTCAAAAGGATGTAGCCTTTCTTCATCAGGTGCAAAAGAAATTGTGCTACTTGCCTTGAAGGCAAAAGCAAGACTATATCTATTGTACACCATTTTTGAATTTTATTTTGGCAAAATTAATTAGTTTGAAGGTAAATTAATAAAAGCCTTGATTATTTATTTTTTTTTTTTTTTTTAAATAATTGAAGGCACTATAATTGAACGGGGATGGTAGCCTCCCTCACACATAATTATATGTCAAATAAAACTTTTCCTGAACCTATTTTATATAATTCTTAAGTACATTGAACTTTATTATCTTACATTATTGATCCTAAGACTATGCACAATCTAGCCCTTTAGTAATGAAATGCAGGATAAGAGAAAGTCGGTTGAGTGACACACCAGATTATTTTAATCACTTTATTGTGAAATTGGTCTAAATTTTGAATTACATGTAAGTTTTTGCTTTAATTTATATTCACAAAATAAATTTGTAGTAATATTAATATGTTAAAGATGCATTTAATAATATACTTTTTTCTCAAAAATAACACAAAAATGTAGAATTCTTGAAAATAGCTTAAAAATGACAAAAGTCTCGAAATTTAAATCACTTGCTAAAGCTGAAACTATGAAATGAGTGACAAGGGAAAAAAGTACAGTATCATTCAATTTTTTTTATTATTATTGTTTTAACACACCCCAAATTCATTTTGCCTGAATTGTAGAAAATTTGGTAAAGATTTCTGAAAGAATTGCAGGTATTTCAAAATTTCGGCCTCCTACACTGGCTGAAGATGACATATGATATCTGAGCATCATTCCATGATAAATCAACCAGTCAATCAACCTTACCTTTTCTGGTTTTGGTGAAATCTTCATAAATCATTTTCTTGATGATATTTAATAAAAATATATTTTTACATTTTTTTTTTTAAATATCGTTCGATTTTTCTTTAGTTATTTTTTAATTATTATTATTTTTTTAAATTTACATAAACACTTTTACTCTTGAATTTCTCAATTTCTATAGGGGGTAGAGGAGATTCTCTTCTGATCCTCATTTTAAAGAGAATTTCATTAGATTTAATTTGATAAACAACATGATTATGTTAATTTAAAAAAAAAAAAATAATTTATATAGATAGATAAATTCAGTTTTTTTTTTTTCTTTAAGTATTAAAAAATGTGTAGCCTAAATATTTAAGAGTGAAATTTGAATGAGATCAGGAGTTATAACAAAAATTCAAAATTACTGTACATATGAAAATGTATTATACTTATTATATATGGTGCTTGCTTGTAATAGACTTAATTTTTAAAGTTTATATATTGCATACTAATACATAATCAAACATAAAACAAATTTTATATTCAACATAATTATGTTTTCTAATAATAATAGCAAATAACATAAAAATATATTTATAATGCAAAACACATACAAAGATAGTTGTTCTTTTTTAAAATAATTTAATTTTTAATATTATCATAAATTTTTATAAATGAAATTTTTTATTTTGGTTATTTACTCTTTTCCATGCATAATTATCTTACATATCAGATTTGTTTTATGTTTGACTACATGTCTAATTCTGAATATGCAAACTTCAAAAATCTGTTCTTTTACTGTGTAATTACAATACGATTATTATAAAAGATTTTTACATATTAACTAGAGAAAACGGTAGAAATCACATACACATAGCTACCAACTCTCCCAAAAAATTCAGGAGACTCCCGAAAAAACATAAACCAAATGTTTCAAAATTTTCGTCACGAGTCGCGCCTAATTTTTTTTTTCTTTTTTTCTCCATCTACCCCATACTGACGTTTCAGGCATGTGATTTTTGCCGCAAATTCGTGTAAATCCACGTTTTTAAAAAATTTTTTTATTATCTAATTTGCTGAATTCTGCGAATTTATTTCCTCCATTTTTAAAAAAGTTGTGGGTATCATTCGTTTTATAAAAAGAAACACCATGGAACAGTCGACGATCAAATGTTCTACGAAAGCTCCCAATTCCTAATCTTTCTCCATCCGCTACATAAATGTCAATATTGATTTCAAACTTGCTTTATGAGATTCTCTAACCCATACAGGGTTCCCACGGTCCTTGAAAGTACTTGAATTTCATGCAAAGTCCTTGAAAATCCTTGAATTTTCCACTTTAACAGATAGGCTTAGCGCTAACTCTGTCAAGGCTAAACTATCTTCATCGCACGCCATTGTCTAATATAATGATTTTGTTATAAAATTCTTATTTCATTGTCTTGCTTTTGCATACAGTTTCAACTTATTTGTTTTTTTTTTTGCCAATCTCATACCTATTTGATGGACTGGTCATTAATTTTGAGCAGAAAGTGACCAGACCAGGACTCAAACCTAAAAACTTTGGAATAATCATAATGATCCCAATTTCAAATCCTGAACTAATCATTTTTTGACTCTTGTAAAAGTTAATTTGGTCAATCCATCAAAAATGTATTGCGAAAACAGGCAAAATTATTCTAATTATAAATAATAATAATAATGTAAGTACTTACTAAAGTTTTGTGTATATGCCCAGTGTTCTGCGATTTTTCCCTTATAATCCTTGAAAATTTTCAAATGGGCCTTGAAAAGTCCTGGAATTTTTTTTTTTTTTTTTTTAAAGAATGGGAACCCTGCATGAAGAAATATAATTGTTAAATATTTCCTGCTCATGTACTTATCTTTTGCCCCCTCCTTCCCCCTCCCCCTCCTCCTCTATTTATCTCCAACTAGCGATCAGCAATCAAATGTTCTGCAGAAGTCTTTTATTTCCTAAATCTTTATCCATCTGCAACATAAATGATTACATTCATTTTAAATTTGCTTTATTAGATTCTAAAAGTAGCATTGAAAGAGTTTAATATTTCTTACTTTGTAATTATTTTTTTTATTCCTCCCTTTCCCCATCTCCGAATAGTGATCAATGATCAATTCTAGAAACAATAAAGCAATAGAAGTGCTCAATATTTCTCAAGTATGTAATTATTTTTAGACTTTGTTGCTGAACGTAATGAATCTATTTATTTTTCCTCAATTAAATTCAATATTTCTATATCATATCTATACCAAATTTGTAAGCATGGAGAAAAAATGAAGAATAGATTTTTCAGGTAAGAAAATTTTCCCCAAATCTATGTATGTTAGAATTTAATATAATCTAGTAGTATTTTAAATTCAATTTTTTATAATTTTTTATAATTTTTTCTTCTCATATTTGCAATGAGAAGAAAGCCTTTAGATACTGCAAAATTTCCCTTTTATTTGCTCCTTCTCTTTCCAACAATTACTGGGCTATAAATGTTCTATTTATGGCATAAATTATGTCGAATACAAAATCTCCCTAATTTTGATTCTCAAAGATTGGCAGCTATGCACACAAGTCCCTTATCAGTAACGATGTCACCTGGACAAAAGAACATTTCTTCTCAGTTTTTTAGAAGGGTGCAGTTTAAGTTATATTTCGTTATAATATTCGTTATTCTCAACAATATTCAGTCATTAACTTTTTTTGCATATCTTCTGCATTTTTTGAAAAAGAGGTTGCCAGATATGTAGGTAACTTTATAATAATTTGTTTATTTATTTATTTTGTTAATTTACTTATTGTTCTTGTTCATTACTATCTTCAAATTTACTTATATTCAAAAATTTTCTTTTTCTTTATATAAATTTCAATGTAGTAATTTTTTTTAAGTCTTTGTATATATTTTTTTTTCCCAAATAATGAAGTGTTTTAAATTTAATTATTTATGAAAATCAACTTCAGCATAAATTCATCAAAATTGTCACTGGATTATTTATCAAAGGGATAATACCTAAATCTATATAAATAAAGCAAAGAGTTTGTCGGCAAAGCACATCTGGGTGGACCACTCCTATTTATGATTGGTCCAGATTTAATTACTTTGGTGATGAAAGTCGGTCATTTTTTTTTTAGTAAAAAATGATGAATTTTTTAAAAAGATGCTGCATAGATATTATACTTTTCTAAAAGAACTCTAAAAACTGTTATTTTTTGTGAGTACACTATATACATCAAGTCATTAGATTTAAAGATAGTACGTTGAAAAGTTTCACAACGCAATATCATTCGATTGATTTTATCTTAAAATAAGAGACTAAGATTTAACAAAAAAAAAAAACTGTCAAAAATTAAATAATAAGGAATAACTTTTTAAAAATGATCAATTTTGAAGTTCTAAGAGCTGCAATTTTTAAATTATAGCATACTGATTTCCCATACATAATTTATTAAATTTGTAATTAATTGTTGATTCATTCTGGAGACTCATTCACATAAGACCATAAATATAGTGACCAGCGAAGTGGGCGTAGCCTCAGGGACGTATTCCCCCCCCCCCCCCCCCGAAATTGTCTGAGACAATTTTTTCATGTTCTACTAACCAGAAAAAAAATTGTAAAAATAAAAATTATTTTTTTCTCCACAATATCTCTTATTTTTTGTTGTTGTTGTTAGTTTGTTTGCTTATGAAACCTTATTTATTAGCGATTTTCTGTCTTGTAAAGTCCAAATTACCGAAATGCATATTAGCTCTTTGTAAAAAACACTTAAAAGAGATCTTTATGGTACTTATTGTTGAACACTGTAATGCGTCTCCTTTCTTTTAAACACTTCTCTTGCCAGAAATAGCATTTTAATTCCATGTGAGACAAAATATTCGTCATTAACAAAGATCACAGTTGCATATGGAACTTCTAGTTTTGTTAGTTATGCACGTGGTATACCTACCATAGAGTATAAATTTTAACAGTAGAAAACAGCCAATATAAAGTTTACTTTACAGAAAGACATGTGATGAAAGATGGTACTATATCTTATCCTACTTAAAGCAAAAATGTCAGTAATCACATCATAGAGTATAGCATTCAGTATTCATATTTGCAGCGAGGCAGATTTTCAAACGAATGTCCAGATTCTCAAACGAGACTGGGCTTTGACTGGACCAGACTCTAATGGGTACATGCAGTCAATAGGTTCTGTCAAAGAAATTCCGTATCAATTTTCCTTGTTTTCCAAAAGGAAACCGAAGTGTTAAACCCACTTGCGGAAAAAGCCACCACATGTGGCTACTACATTTACAAAACATGGAGGACGCAACAGATTTTACGTGTACCAGATACCATTAATCTGCATGACAGTCTTTGGATGGCTCCAGCATCGATCGCTCAATCCTTCAATTACGAGCTCAACTCCTTATTAACCGGACTACCGTGAGTCCAGTTTTTGGGGATTTTCTCCGTTTGTCACGGATTAAAGAACTCTCTAGCAGAGACTTGTGCATTCTAAAGGACTGGTTCCATCAGTTTTAGGCTCAAGGCACTTATTAGAATTATTATCATTATTAAATCTTTTCTTGCCATTTCAGATTTTAGGAATATTAATTCCATTGTTTGCCGCCATGCGGCGTTGTAACCGATCTTATTTATAGCGCATAACCATTTTACTATGCCTAGATACGAATTTTAAGGCAATAACTTATATTTGTTTTAAAGTTAAGGTGATTTGGGGGGGGGGGGGAGAAACTTTAATGCACACGCTCTTGGTGTACATATGTGCGGGTGCACGGCCAACATCTGAGTGAAAGTTGGGCCCCTTCCGAAATTTTTTTCTGGATACAGCCTTGCGTAGCCTGCTAGTACACTAAATATATTACTGTTTTTCACTCTACCTAAATCTGATAAAAATAACAAAAAAATATCAAAATTCTTTTTTAGTTTTAATTTATCATCATTTATATTATTTTAATATTATTAAAATTTTTATTATTTTTATCATTCAAACTATTTTTTTTTTTTTTATGCTTTCTTGTAATTTAGTTAAATATTTTAACCATAATTTGGTGGCCCAGAAGTAGCCAAGAAAGAAACCGGCCAAATTGCTGATTGGCAGTCCTTACATGGAATTATACCTAATCTTTTAAATTATATTTTATTTTTATTTGTCCCAAATCATAGATAAAAAAAATTTCTCGATACATTGTTACAATTATGGCACCATTTTTTCTGCTATATAATCTTTTTTTTTTCCATTATTTTATTCATTCCTCAAAATCTTTATTTCAGTACATTTTTTTTAAAGATAGCATCAGTTTTCAGCATTAGTTTTCGAAAACTCGAGCTTCTATTATTAAGAAGATTAAATTATTTATTATTTAAGTTCATTATAAATACTTAACTTTTTTTTTATTGCATCTAATTTAACTTAACTATTTTGAATGAAAATTTCCAGTTTATCGCAGAATATGTGAAAAAAAAATTAACAAAATCACCAAGTGGTGGTCCTGAAAAGCAGGAAAGTACTAAATAAAGTAATGGGTTAGATTTAGATTGATAGCAATGTAAGAGCTATTTATAAGTAAGTTAAAAATCTCTAAAATGTTAAAATTTTTAAAACCATTAAAATTCTACTTTGTTTTCTGCATTTCCGACTGCGTCACACAGTTATCTTCAGATATGCTAGGTGAGTTGGGACTTCACCGATTTCTTCTCTTTCCCCTTAACTCCTTCACCTTTAAGATTCATATTATTTTTGAATGAGGGGGGGGGGGAATTGCAAATCTGCAGAGAGTACCAAAGATACTAATCTTTTGCAATAATGGTAATCAATGCAATTGTTAAAAGCATTTTTTCAGTAAATAAAAGTTTATGAATTAAAAATTTATTAGAAGAAATGTTGATTTCTTAGAACGCTGTATAAGATTATGTATCTTCCATTGTGGAAAAGCATAATATGAAAAGTGAAAAATGCTGTATCCAGTAAAAAGGATCAAGGGCAAGATGAAGTCTTGCTTTAGAGGAAAAAAGGGAAAAAAATTATATGTATATATAAGCTATTGGACATACTAAGAAAAAGATAGTAAGAATAAATAAATAAATTCTAAAGCAGCATTTTTAGAATTACAGGCATAGATACAGAACTTTTAAAGGAAGAAAAAATTTTACTAAATATGTATTAAGTGTGAAAATATTTCTTAGGAATTAAAAAATAAAGTATATTGGTGTATATTTTTTATAAGTCATTTTCTAATTGTTAAATTATTTTTCATTTATATAAATATACACATACAAGCTGTACCCTATCATGCTTTGCAGTGGCACATGCATGTGGACTACCTATGTATGAAGAAGGCAAAATAGTTAGCTTTCCAACGTTGGTTGTATTACCTTCATTCACAACTGCATCTCGCAAATGAATGTATTCTTTGGAGTGGAGTTTGGTCTGATTCAAATGGAAAAATAGCAAATGTTCCATTTCAATTTTTGCATACATATCCACAATGTACTGGTGAAACAACTGACGGCATTTCAAAATATTATTGTCCTTGTTGTTCCGAATCATTAAGCAGTATGCGTAAAAGTTCATTGCGCTGCACTTTTTATTGATTTCTGTGCCATTTACTAGATTTATCATCTTTACATTGAAACAATATCCATCGGCACCATCCCAGAAGATAACTGGATACTTCAAAGCATCGTAACAATAGTGAGTTTCTGCGACGTTTATCAATTGATTGTTTCTTCGTTGGAGAACAATATCTCTAGGTTGGAACGGATCTCTGACTATGACAATTGCTACTTCGTCTATAGTTGGAGCATTATATCTCCAGACATGTTCTCCAGCGGGTGTTTTGTATGCGTGAATGACAATCTTGTGGGTATCTGTAGGCATCATATCAATTGCCATTTTGAACAAACGCACCAAATTGTTCCTTTCATGAAGGAGCTCCTGTAGTTGCGAAATGATTGATTATCTTAGTGACATATGCATTCCACAATGTGCATCAACCCAACTTTAACTATAATCAACAGCTGGATTGTACCGGAATGCAAGACGATGGAATTGCAGATTCAGATCTGCTGTTCTTTGGGTTCGAGTTTCAGCTATCCTCACTCTCTCGTGTTCATTCTGTTGAGAACAAACCAAACTGTTGCTGCAGAATGCAACTGCTGTGCTTGCAATCGTGCATCCTCATGCCTGGCTGCTTGTCTTTCTGCTGGTTCCACATTACGCATCTGGATGGTGCTTAGCCTGTTCCTCTCTTATATGTATACTCGTTCTTCCTCAGTCATATTCGAAAGCCGTCTTCTCGATCCTTCTGTGCGGCGTGTGCGATGACCCAAATTCGTTTTTCTGCAAGGCATTATTTCGGCTTTTACAGGAACAGAAGGAAGGGATAAGATTATAACCTCTTATGGCTCTACCAGCTCAAGGTTGACAAAAAGTTTAATAACGAAAAATTTTCATTTTGAAATGGCCAAAAAATTCATGGCATTTCAGGCAAGCATTTACTTTGTTAATAGAGCATACACATTTTCATTTCTTACAATGTTAACATTACTGATGGAAAGAGAAACAGTTGAGAAGTATTTACATTTAAAGATAGGTATAGTCTGAGATATGAAAAAATAATTGCGACACGAAATCACAAAGCGTAACAGGCGAAGAATCCAACTACATAAACATAAATTGCAAGAGGACATTTCAGAGCAAAAATGGCAAAGTTATTTCCTTTTCTAAAAAACTAAAAATTTTATACAGATGCCATTCATCGAAAATCAAACATTTTAAACTGTTGCATGCTCATACATTCACAAAAATAAAAAATTTAAACATCAACATTATTTTCATTTTCATTTTTTACTGAGCAGGCGCTGTAATATAAAATTCGTCGAAATCAAACATTTTTAACTACCGCTTACTCATACATTCACAAAAATAAAAAAAGGAAACATCAACATTATTTTCCTTCATTTTTTACTGAGCACGCGCTGTATAAAATAAAATTAAAAGCAAATTTGCAGGGTCAATATGGCGGTTTTCTGGTACACTACTGACCGTTAAAAAAGCTGTTTTCTCGTGATCGCTAGGGGGGGCTAGGCAGCCGAAATGCTCTGTTCAAACTTGGCACCTCTGATGTACCAGCTCTGAGAGCATTGCCGCATTTGGTGTTTAGGGGCAGCAAGAAATACAGTGAATATATATACTAGCAGACTTTGCCGCTTTGCTGGTCGCTATATTTAAGTGAATTCTCAAATTTCCTTATCATTATTAATAGAACCTCAAAAAATCAAAAATGAAAAGAAAAAAAAAATCACTGAAATTAGACGGAATTTCAGCTAAATTTCCCATTGCGTTAGGTAGGGATTTTTCCACTCGCAACATGAGGATTTGGGTTTCCATTGCCATCGGCAGCAATTTACCCGCAATTCACCTTCTCTCTCTCTCGCGGGTAAGTTAAAAGTTTCACGAAATTCCACCAAACTGCATATTGCGTACACTTAGACAACAACTGCACACCAAAATTCGCCATTCTAAGATAATTTGGTGTATATTTAAGCTTAAAAACGTGTTTTTTGTGTGTCCCCCCCCCCCTCCTCTACGGGAAGTTAGAAAGTAATTTCGAAAAATCCCTTTGTGGTGTGTATATTGGGAACGTATAACTAATCGACGCATCAAAATATCGTTTATCTGAGATAATTTGGAGCAGAGTTACTCTTGAAAAGGCGTCCCCCCCCCCCGCCTGTAAAAAGCAGAGGGGGTAGGGAAAATTTCAGAAAATCCATTTGTTGTACGTGTTTGGTACGCATAATTAAACCACACATAAAAATTAATCTGATATAATTTAAAAATGTGTTTATTCCCATCCACCCACCCCTTTGAGGAAAAGGAGAGGTTTTTCATAAAACCTAATTATGCTCATAAAGAATTTTAAATTTGTGACTGCAGCTTTCATAGATTTCCCAGGACAAATTTAGCGCTAAAAAGGGATTTTGAATTTGCTTCCTTATAATGCACCCCCCCCCCCCAAAAAAAAATAAATAAATAAATAAATAAAAAAAAAATTTTTTTTGAAAGTTGCATGAAATGAAAAACGGGTTTTTTGAAATATACTGAAGAAGATGCATGGCTGTTTTTAATAACTTTATATCACTCACAAATCCATAATTTCAGAAATTTCCCTCTGAAAATCAATTTATCTCCCTCCTCCCCCTTAAAAATAGAAAAATCCAAAATCGCAGAAAATTTTATTTTCGTATTCAAGTCTAGTCTCTTCATGTGCAATTTCTTCATCGTAAAGTAATTTTAAGCCAAGTTATGCTTACTAACGAGTTTTTGACTTTCGGTCCCCAGGGGAGGAACTGAGGGAATTTTGGAAAATTTTATACGTATACTTTTAAGCTGGTACAGACCTAAATTCTTGCCAAATGTCGTTGAATTGTGTCCAGCCATTCTCACGTGAAATACGGACAAAAATAGTTAACAGATGCACTGACACAAAATGACCCCCCCCCCCCCCCAACCTCCCTAAACACACACATAGAAAGTCATTTTTCGCTTTCAAGATGTCTAAAATGGGAAGATATCGCAAAATTTTTTGATTCTAAGAAACTTACAAACAAAAGTCTGTTTTTATGAATATGCATTGAAGTTTTTGGTATATTTTTCTCTTGCTGAAAATTTTACTTACCAGTGGCAAGTAAATTGGTGAAATTCCCCACACCTGGGTGTGCACGAACGGGGAGGTGCCCGGGCACCCAGGGCACCCCCCCTGGCTACGCGCATGAAGCAAACAGTACTCAGAAGATGACACACCCGGAGTTACACGGATAAAAAAAAAACACACCAATTTACGGAGTAAAAACAAGCAAAACTCAAATATATATATGTATATATATAAGGCTGTTTTTCTTTAAAATTATAGCTAAAGTAGTCAGATTTAACAATTAAGATTCAAAAGTTAAATCAGGAAAAATTATTGGTAAAAATCAGTAAAAACCTGAAAAATCAGTGATTTTCCTTTTTTTCTTTCTCCCCGCTCCCTCCCTCCCTTGATTAGTGTAAGAATTCTGCTAAAATGTGTTCAAAAAATTAAATAAATAAATGAAATATAAATCAATCAAATATTAAAAGGAAATTTAAGTTACTACTCTTCTATAGAATTTTAAATGTGGAAGATCTCAAATCTGAAACAGTAGAGAAGGAAAATAAAGTATTGTACAAAAAATATTAAAAGGCACATGAAGTAAAAAGTGAATTTTTTCTCTAAATACATAGAAATTCATAATTTGGAGCATCATATTTGCTGAGAAAGGGGATTTGAAAAAAAAAAAAAAAAAAAGACTACTGAAAATTTTTCGGAAACAATTTAGAGCAAAGTAGAATAAAATTTTTGATTAACACTTGTATCATTATTAGGAAAAATGGTTAAATTTTGGGGGGAAATGCAATTCGAAAGATAAATTGATATTTAAGATAACTTTATCATCTTTAAAGAGTATACCTAGAATTTTCTTCTTCCCTTTTTTTTTTAAAGTAGGAAACTCTTGATGATTAATCTCATTTACCCGATCACAGGGTTGGAAAAAAAAAAAAAAAAATCATTCATTTGATTAACATAAGATTTTAAAATTTTTTAAAAAAATTCTATTTTATTATTAAAATTGTATTTTTATAAATTTTTGCAATATATGTAAAACAGTTTGTTATAAGAAATAACCTCTTAACTTAATAGTATATTGTACTCACTGATTACTGAAAATTAAATATCTATGTTTTAACCTAAAGACATTCCATTATTTTGGAATTGGATAGTGCAAACTAAAGTAAATAAGAGGTAAATTTTAAGAACAAATTAAATGTTCATTTAATCCAAACTATTTGTTTAATTAAAAAAAAAAAAAAAAAAAAAATCACAATTTATACAATATTTTTTGAGCAAAAGAATTATTGAATTAATTGTTTCAATAAAAACACTAGTTTTGGTGCTTTGCTTTGTCCACTCTTAAATTTTTATGAAAGCTAGAATGAACAATACCAAAAGAAGAAAACTGTCTTTCTATTCCAGCAGATGAAGCTATGTCTATGATTATTTGGTAGATTTCAAGTTCTGTGATACTCTTTTTACCTCCTATTACATAAAATGAATTCCACCAATCATAATCAGTCGTTGTATCTGTAACTTTTTTATCAATCAATGCTGATATTTTGAATGGGCCACTTTTTGCTTGAAAATTGGTTACAATGCGACTTGGACACATTTCTTTAATGAATTCTAAACCTTGATTATATTTATCCCCATTAACTGAAATTTCATCTTGATTTAAGACAAAGGGACTTAATAAAACTCCTGCAAAATGACATGTGTTAATTGCTCTTTCGTATCTTGCTTTGTATTTATTTATTCCATCTTTATCTAAAACTTTTTCTAAATTTTTACCCAAAATTCCATCTTTTTTTCGTTCTAATGACAAGCTCTAAAATTCCTGGAAAAGACCTGTTATCTATTTACATTTACTTCTTAGTATTTTTCTGCTGACTAACTTTCAAGAAATATTATGCTTTAATTAGCATAACAGGTGAGATAGAGATGCCTTTGGAATTTAGAAGTGCAAAGGAAAAAAAAATTGATTTAAATCAATGAATTTTTTTTTTTAAATCAACTGATTTAAATCATTCTAACCCTGCCCAATCACAACTAAAAATACATTATAAATTTGGTTTGATTCCCCATTTTAATAAGTATGACAAAATATTGAATTTTTTTTTTGTTGTAAATGGTAGAAATTTTTCTAATTGAATGTTTTTATTTGAATAATTGCTGAACTACTGATAGCAATATGAAAGTATGTATGTACTATTAGATGTAGGTGTAAGTATATATTTATTAATTTATTTTAATTTTACTATTAGCACTCATATCAACAAGAGATTTAAAAAGAAAAAAAAAATGCGTTTATTCACTTGTATTATGACCATTTTGTCCCATTTTTATAAATTCTTTCCTTTATATTTAATTTTTCTTTCTTAGATCCATGACAAGCAATCTGTTATTGATGTTCTAAAATATAACCTAAAAATTCATGCTCCAAGTTGTGTTAAACATCAGAAGATGCTGTTTTGTTTAATTTTAAAGTGTTCATTTTTGTCATCTACAATTGCTTCTCCTGTAAGAGGATTAGATGAAGTAGTATGTTTTCTTTTTCCTGCAAAAATTTTCTTTTTAAAGAATTTATAATTTGTGTTCAAAGGATCAATTGGGGTAAGTGCAACATGCAAAATTGAGATTTGACTTTGAATGAATCAGGGTTGGGTTTTTGACGTTAAAAAGTAGTTTTTAACATGACAAGGGTTTAAACCGTCAAAAACCTATATTGTCAAAACCCAAAATCTGTATATGAGGTAGAATCTGGTTAGAAATAGAAATTATTAATATTTTTCATATATAGTTGACAACTAAATATTATGCTGTTTGTAAATTGATCTTAAAACATTTTTTAGATGATAATTCATAAAAAATTAGATAAATATACTGGTTTCAAACCTAAGAAATGTGTATAAAGCATGTGGAGCCATATTTTGCATGTTTATATTTAGTTATATTAATATATATAAAATTCTAAAATTCCAAAGTTAATTAGGAATTTTAACATGATATAAATTTATAAGCCAAATGTTAACACACGAGTGCTGGACTTAGAAAAGAAAAGAAGGGGAAAAAAAGATAAAACATAATATATACAGTAAGTTAATATGGATTGCAAAATAATTTTATTTATAATCTATATTTATTACGCTTTTCATTTACCAAGAATTTTTTATCTGTTTATTATTATTATTGATTGTATAAATATTTCTGCCTATTTACAGCTTGAACTAAAAAATTTAAAAGAAATCTGTACAAGTAAATATTAAATAATTTATAAATGTCCAGAAAGCAATTATATTTCTCATCTCATAATAATTATGATAATTTAAGGAGCAATTCAATTTCTCTAGTTCTTTGATAAGGTTGTGAATGACACAAACTTGTTTCAAAAAATTTTCCTGAGTAAATGTTTAAAGTTTTTCTCAACTAATTTTAACATAATATATTAAACTTAATTATAAATTAATTTCTGAATAATATAAAAGTACCCTTGTTTTTTTTTTTTTTTTTTTTTTTTTTTATTATTAATGCACATGAAAATTAATACTTCATAATGAATTTTTAAAAGCATAAAGTTTTGTTTTTACGTTAAACAAAATGTTATAATAATGTTTCTCCAAAAACTTTAATCTGTTTACTTTTTAAAATGTACTTATAAATAATATCTTATTAAAAACAGCTAAATTTTTAAAGTATCGCTAACTAAAAAGTTTAACATATACTATATTAAGCATAGTTATAAATAAATTTCATAGTAATATATGAAAGTATCACGTCATATTTTGAATGAACATGACCATAATTCATGATGAAATTTTCCCAGTTGCAGAAACTGAGTGCAGCATGGTAATAAGTGCTGCAGATTATTGAAAGCTCAGCAGGTTAATTTTGCATCTCTGAAAAGAAATGCCAAGTTTAAAAATACAATTATAATTTACATTAAATCTCGATCATTGTTTTTGTTGTATATTCTTAACTTATTTGTTTTGTAGATGTAAATTTTATATATTTTATAAACTGCTAATATTCTTTAATAAAATTTCTGCATAAATTTAACATTTCTGGATTTGCACTTAATCTTTTCCATAAAAAATCGAGTCAGTGTAATGCAGTTTCCTTTAAATTTCCCAAACAGCTAGGATCCTTAGATAAAGGCATCTGAACTATAAATTGACCAGAATCAACCCTTTTATGTATATTTAAAAAATGTTGTTCACACAATTATTTTTCTTCTGTCCCAACCTTGGATTCAGTGTCAGTTGGATTTTCAATATCCCCAAAGCGTCCGATATCTTTATGCAATTCGGTTAAATCTATTAAATCACAAAATGAGTAAGGAACAGTTTTTTCATACTTTAATACACCACTAACAGTATAGCGAAATTCTGTGTTTTGAAAAATTAAATTGTCATTTAACTTAAATTTTTCTGGTTTCAGTATGTCAAAAAACAGGGTGGCGACAATCAGAGAAATCATGGAAAAATAAAGGTACTTAATCAATCTGGAAAAATCAGGGAATTTTGTAAACACCCCAAAATTATGAAAATTTTCATTTTTGTACAGCAAGCATGACTGAAAGATCGCCAAACAGATGTTATCTTAACCCCTTAACTGCCCGGGCATATATATATATATATATTTTTCTGAAGTACAATCCTTTGTATTTTACTGCTACCAGTGCAACTACTGACACAGCTTGACAATGCAATAAAAGAGCCTTGAAAGTAATCTCTTGTTTTCGAAAGATATACAGTAGAGAGCCAGAAATCTGCCGAAATCCGCACAGCTTGTCAGATACAAACAATGAAATTTACAAGTTACAAAACTGCAAATCAGAATTTTTGAAGAAGATCTTGAACGCAAATTTTGTACTTGCATTTTATGATTACAAAAAAGAAAAGCAAAATAATAATATTAAAAACTGCAAAAATCAAGTTGCTGATAGTGAAATTATTGACAGTATATTAAATTCTTCATAAGAAAATGATTATTATAGTAATGATATCAATCAGGTAAACAATAACAAACTAATTTTTTTAAATGCTATCTGATGAAGGCCTTTTTGCTTTCAATTTGTAAGGAAGAAAGGAAGAACTCAGTAAAATTATTAGAAAATAAATTTGTGTTACTACTATTTACAATAAATAAATAAATCATGCTGGTCCAAGTGTAGTTTAAAACAAACTACATGTGAACAGATTTTATCAAAATTTGACAAGTATTTTTTTCATTTTTATTTATTGTTTTCATTATATATATTTTTTTAATGTCCATTATTATTCTTATGTACCTAGTAATTTAATATTCAGTGTTATTATTCACTAGTATGTGTTTAGTTTGAATAATATTCTGCTTTTATTAATCAAAGTGAAAATCATTTTTTATGGGCCCTGAAATCCACCAAATCCTAAAATCCGCACAACCTCTGGTCCCGAGCTGTGCAGTTTTTTGACTCTCTACCTCATTTCAGAGTTGAAAGAGACTAGTGACACTTTGAAGCGAATCTCCTAAATTTTCCTCAGTAGGTACGGGGTTAACCATGATTGCACAAGATTGGCTACTTGCTGGTTGGAACTCACCTAGCTAACATAAATAATAATAAAAAAAAATAGTGCAACAACTTGAGGAATTTTATGCCTTGATCTGATGTTAATATGTTGTGTAATTAAAATGAATCATGTTTCTTATAATTTTATTAATTTCTCCAAAATTTTCATTTTTTCATTTTATTTTATTTTTTGTAAGTGAACAAAGTGAACAAAGAGAAAAATAAAAAAGATTGAGATATTTTGACCATCATTATAGTGATTTGAATTGCAGTGGTTTAGCGAGCATGTTACACAAGAGTGTGATACAGTGCAGCACAAAAGTTTTTGCACAAGCTAAATTTTTTAATAAAATTAAATATATACACTGAGATGCTTCAAATTTTTACTGTATCTGAACAATTGGATTACAAATTCATGTTTTGAATTCTGAAATAATTGAAAGGAAAATAATAAATAATAATAATAATAAAAAAAAAATCAAAATTGTGATGTTGCAAAGTGCAAATGAGGTTTTATGCAAACATAGCTTCCAAATATCTCTAAAAGGGTCTGGTGGAGGATCGGTGACACTTATCTCCTAGATTATAAAGTACAGTGATCGCTGTACGAGTTATCAAATTGCTGAAATCGCTGCAATCTTTGCCTGAAGAAGTTGCGAAAGTGTGGAAGCTGAAAGCTGAAATTAAATCCATTTTGTAAATGTCACTTATTTTAAATCGGGCCAAACTTGCAACGGGGAGAGCAATTCAAAATTGCATAATGCTTTGAAACTTTGTGAAAAACCACATTTCGAGAGGACAGAAAAATTAAAAGAAAGGCATTAACTGAGAATTTGTCTCGATTTGGATCAAAAATATCACATGATACCATACGCAGACGAATAACAGAATCAGGATTCATCATTAAAAAAAAAAAAAAATTGCTCGAATAACTGAAACAGGATTCATCATAAAACAAAAATTAGCTTGTAAGCTTTTCTTTGAAAAAGTGTCACAAGCAAAAAAGACTTCAGTGGGCAAAACAGCACACATGGTCTGACAAATGGATTACTGTTATTTTATTATAATTATATAAAATGTTGTTATGATTATTATTCTTTTAATTCCATAGGATCATAAAAAATTGGTCTTTCCAAGAGCTTGTCTTTAAATAGAGGTGATGAGTAAAGCAAAATTCCGTACATATTACATGCTACAAAAAAAAAAAAAAAAAAAAAAAAAAAAGCAGTTTATTGTATGTTATGGCTGTTGTATAAAGATGAAATTAGATTAGGTTTGATTTGGTTATTACGATTTCTGACTAACAATTTTTGATTCTAAATGATTCTTTAGCCAAATGTTTTATTTTAGTTTCATCGCTAGCAGGTTTTGAAATATCTATAAGTCTATAGAATTCAACTAGTGTTTCTTGATATGAAATAGCACGAGGAAGCTGAACGAGGAGGTAGCACATATTTTCCAACAGTCCCCCAGAGGGCAACATCCCTGAAAGTATGCAGGTGGCATTTTTAGATGAAGAATCTGAAGGGCGCCAAACGTCAGGTCTCCCCCCCAAATCAAATTTTCATGCTATGCCCATGATTGAGCTGCTTATATAAAAACCTCAAACATGTATCGTGTAAACTCAAAAAGTTGTATGCGATAGAAATAACTGCTATTCAGTTTCTCTCTCTTGAAAAAAAACTAAACTATAAGGGGTTTTACTCACATTTTTATTTTGATTCGATGAATGATAATACAGTTTTCGGCGACTGGAAATAAATATTGAAAAATTTTCTTAATTTTGGGAACAGCTGAAATTCACTTCATTCTATCACATGTAACTTTTTTGGTTTACACAATACTTGCTTGGGGTTTTTATATAAGTAGTTCAATACATTTGGCTATAAAATAAAGTAAATAAAATTTAGCTAAATCTTGCACATGCACATTAAAAAATTATTTAGTAAAAATGCTCTTATTTCATTAGATATTTAATATTTTTTTATTCTGATTGCGGTATGGTGTGCCTAGTATTGAATGTCAAGTTTCCTGACAGTAGCTTTGCACTGGGTTGAATACTTTAGGTGTTATAGCTAAAAAAGTGACAAAGTTTTTTGCAATTACAAAAAAAAGTTATATCTTCCTGAATACATGCGGTAGAAGCATGAATATTTATACAAATAATAAGAAAGAACCCCATAATCATATGCTACAGCGCAATTGCATTTCAAGCATTTATTTTTACAGGGTGATGCCAAATGCTTTAATTTTTCTTTAATTTTGTTATTGATCCCCCTTTCTTTTTTGGTGCAAAATTTTCACTGAAATATATGAAATACATGTTCTTTACACTCTTGAAGTTTTAAGATGGTTAGCTTTGTAGTTTTTGAAATATTTTAAAAAACGTCTGAAATCAAAAGTGTTCTGACATTTATGGAAAGGTAGTGTAATTTCTTTCGTACTATTATTTTAAGTTATTTCATTAATTAATTGGGGGAAATAAACTGAATTAGTAAAAGCCAAACTACTTTTTGGAAATTTTGAAATTAATTAAGTTAACCAGTGTTAATTTATTTTTTATTTTTTAACACTATTACTCATCTTCTTATGTATTTAAATGGTAATCAGTTTACTGTGGTCTCATGTTTGTAGGATATATATTTAGAAAAAGAGAATTTAGATAGTATATCTTCTTCTGATAATGATACTGAAACATCAGCAAATGGTGAAAGTTATGCAGGAGATTCTGAAGGTAGTTTGGGTATGTCTTTTATTATTTATTTTCTCACAATTATTTTCAATATAGGTTTTAACAATCTTTTACTTTCTTCAATTTATATTTAAAATCCACAACTTTCATCCAAAGCTCTTTTTAACCCTCTAATGCGCAGTGTCCTCGCTTCAAGCCACTATTCCCTGAATCAAATCACAATTACCAATTTCGAAATGCAAAAATTCATCCTGGAATTTTTCAACAGAACTTTAACTTTTTAACTATGAGGGAAAAAAATCATTTAATTCTTTTATTTTGAATTTATTCATAAATTTTGGTGGGTTTTCATATTAACTGAGCTTAATTATTTTGCTCATCAAAGGGTTCAAAGGATACATATTGATGCACATACAGTTACAGAAAAAACTTTAACACCACATGTGAAATTGGAGAAATTTTAATTTTACTAAAAAAGAAGAAACATTAAATACAATATAAGCAGAATAAAAAATAATAAATCTTCACATAATTTTATAAAAGAATGGTTGTAACTATATATTATATGCAAGTGATTTTTTTTCACAACATAAAAGGGTGGAAAAAAACAAGCCACAAAGTTAAACATTAACTAAAAGTATTGCATTCTAATTTTTTAGTACTTCATGGGTTTTTCTTTAAGTTGAATTACTTTTAAAAGAGGATTTTGGAAAAATTTTGCTAGATTGTTGCATGTTAGAATCAAAATTTTATCCTATGCTTTTGAAATAGCAGATTTCAGCTTGGAAACGGAATGGTATTCTTTACCATTTTCATATAAATTGCGTGCAACGATACGATACCCCACATGTTCTCTATAGGATTCAAGTCTGGACTTTTAGCCAGAAATTCCATAGAACTTACATTATTTTCAGTTAGCCAAGAAATGGTTGAAGCAGATTTGTGCACAGATCTTGCAATAAAATCAAGTTTTGATCCATAAGCTCATCTTTTAATGGAACAAAATTGTTAGCCAGTATATCTTGATAATCAGAAGCGTTCATATTACCTTTGGTGAATACAATATCAGTCTTACCACGAGCACAGAAACCTGCTCAAATCATGACAGATTCCCCTCCTTGTACTCGATTTGAGAAATACATAGGATTCTGTCTTAAATCATGCCGGTAGTTTCGTAAACCATCAGGTCCATCTAGATTAAATTTCTTTTCATCTGTGAACACTATTTTTCACCAAAAGTTGGGTTTTAAACACTAGACATTGTGAATTTCAATCTTGCTTCAATATGTCGTTTAACAAGCTTAGGTTTGCTTTTTAATTTTTGTGTTTGATGTTTTCCACATGATTCAGGACATTTCTAATAGTTCTAACTGTTACTTGAAGCTTTAGAGCCGATTTTATTGCTGAAGAATATGCATTGTCTTTAACAGCCATTCTTATAATACTTTTTTTAATTTTGACTGACAGTTTTGAAGGCCTTCCTCCTCTATCTTTTGTACCATATCTGCATGGATCTGTGAGAAACTGGTGAGCTACAGTTTTAGACCTCTCGATTTCGCTAGCAATTTGCCTTTCACTCATTTCACTTTCTCGAAATGCCAAGATTTTTCCTTTTTCAATTTCACTCAGTAATTTTCCTCTACCCATGATTTCAGTTGCTTCAATACTCAGTTAATTGATTAAAAAATGTTTCTTTTACTTCTAACAACTGTCCCACACAAAACCGTGCAAATGTGACATAATCTCATTATGCAAGCAATCACTTTTAAAACTGGTGTTAAATTTTTTTCCGTTTGATTACATTACACATTTTTACTTTATATGAAAAATAAACATATTTTAAATTCAGAATTCATATTTTTTTTATTTCTTACATTTTATATATTAAATACAAAGGTAACTTACTAAGAGATTTTCATTTTTGAATGCAAACAAAAAAACAATTCGATAGTGCTCAAAAAGTTTTTTCCACCACTGTACATGCATGTAGGGTCATTCCATGGCAACTAACGTAACGTTTGATTTACAGTAAGTTAAGACAGTTATTATAATCATAATCACATTAGCTAAATTTTGTTCTGATTAATTTGTGTACCAATTTCATAGCGATCAGTTGAATGGTATAATTTTGTATATAGAACCAAAAATCCAGAGACATTCCTTGCAATCTTTCAGTTTTATGTATATGAATAATCTGTTCTGAAATCCTAAAAAATATATTAAATTTTAAATTGTCAGTTATTATTATATATTTTATTTTATTTTATTTATTTATTTATTTATTTATTGCCAAAATAAAAATTTATGATTAACATAATGTTTTTTCAACCGCATAAAGTAAAAATTTTGCCTCTAAAACTTTCAGCTCTATAATCTTACATTTACGTATTTTTAACTTAAGAATGTAAGTAATAATTTTTGATTTGTCACAAAAACACCAGTTATGTCTTAAATGGAAACTAGAATAAAAAATAATAATAAACTCATGTGACCAATTTAACCCGGTGTTATTTGCACTAATTTTACGTACACAAATGCCCGCGACGGACCTTTGAGGTCATAGATTTATGTTTTATGCAGGTCGTCAAACACCATATTAAGCATTTGCTAACAACATTATTTAAGACAATATTTAGAGCATTAATTTTATTCATATGTATAGGATTATTTAAAAAAAAAGTACTAAGGCTCAGTGCGAGTATTGCTAGGTTAATGTGATCAATGCAACATGCAAATATAATTAAAAGTAATAATAATAATGATCTTATAAGATGAAATATTTTACTAGTGGACAATTTATTTATTTATTATATGTGTGCATTGTAATTATTTCTTTTATTTACATTTAGATGAACTGATAATTATTCATTTAACTGTACAGGGTTTGACCTGAAAATAAGGTCCATTTCAAGATAATTTTAGCATGAAATTTTATTTTATTTTCCTCATTATGACATAAATATAAATATTGTGTTTCCCCCAGTCAGAAACCGATTTACTCACTTGGAGGCCCAGGGCACTCATTTTCAATGGCCCCCTTTTCCTCGTACTTTAATATTACAACAAACAAAACAAGCTGCATATTTTTTATTCACGCAACTAAAAATTTACTTCGCTTTTCATTTTATTGGTAAGAGTAAGATTAGATTAGTAAGAGTAGATTCGATGCATGTCTATCGGATCAATATACATCGAGCCTATATATCTACTCTGTGGTGCGTGCCTCGAATTTAGTTAGCTTTGGTAAGAGTTTGGAATGCAGTATCGGTAGTATGCAGTTGTATTTGCGTTCAGCGAAAATATCGCAATTTTTTTCGATGAGCTGATAGTTTCCTTGAAAGATCATACCACCGATTTATAAAACCGCGCAGTAATACCTTCAACGAAAAACAATGATCATTATAGCAAATTTGGAAATTTTTCATTTAAACTATTTTATTTTTAATGTATGATGGAATTTCTTGGAGGCCCCCTCAGTGTGAGGGCCCAGGGCACATGCCCCGAATGCCCTGCCTTAAATCAGGCTTGCCCCCAGTGGCAGAAACACCGCGACACAGCGACATAGTCGTGGACACAGAAAAATGGCTTGCGGACAATTTTTGTCTGTACTGATAAAAAAATTTGTCTGCAACTTTCGAATAACAATTCACTTAAAAAAATTTCTGTATCAAAACTAAAACTAATACTTTTATTATTTATAATTATTTATATTGTGTTGTGTCAAACATTGCTATAAAATATTTAATTGAATGAGTACAGACAATTGTTTATACTATATTGTTCTGCAGTAAAATTGTATTTGTGTATTGTTGCACAAGATCACCACTGATGTTAAGTCTCCCCCCCCCCTTCCCCAGCTTTCAGGCTTTTTGAGTGTAAGCCATTTTCACCCCTGATTACATGCAAAATTTGCAGACAGATTATGAAATTTTAGAAACCTATTGTAGACAGCTACAAAACTTTCTGTCACTGGGGTGTTTCTGATATGATGCCACTCTTATGATGAAAGTATATAATTTTTCAAAGCACTTAATAGCTTACATGACCAGTTTTGTCATTTTAAATAACATTTTTCATTTGATATATACCATCCCTTTATCTTCTAAGGTAATACAGCTGCTGAAGCAAATAAAGATAGATTTCATTGTGAAAATCTCATTAGACATGGAGAATTTGTGAAAATGCTATGTGAGCTTGTGGCTGATTTACAGGTAGAAAATTCTACAGAGTGGATATCAACTGCTTTGTATTTTATGAATATACTCATTAAGCTGTGCCAAGATTGTTTTGAAAATAAATACATTCTATGCAATCATGTATGTATGTTTAATTTTTTATTTGTTTATATTTCATAATTAACTTTTGATTAAATAATGCTTTAATAGAAAATAACTTGGTTAAAAATTTCTGATTGTTGAGTTATTGCCAACTTCTTGCCAACTCAATTTATTCCGTGTTTGAAATTAAAAAAGTGTCAACATTTTTTATGCCTATTTTCACTGATGTATATTTTTTAATCATAATAACGCCATTCACATGTAACATTTTCTAAAATAAATAAATAAAATAAAATAAAAGTGTTTAAAAAAAATTCTAAATGTAAGTCAAAATTACCTTTAAAGTTGGCAGGGTGGCCACTGATCAGGAAATTAAATTGAGTCTAGAAAAGTGATGGAATAGTCAGGAAATAATTTCATGCAAAGTCAGGAATTTTGACAAATTTTATGGAAATAGGCCATATTTGCAAGGTTATTATTGTAAATTGTTAAATTATTCACAAATTTTGTGAAATTTTTGGGGAAAAAACAATGTAAGTCTGTGAGAAGTCAGGGTAAAGGGTGAAAAATAGTCATGTAAAAGTCAGAGAAATCGGAAGAGTTCTAATGTTAGTCACCCTCACGTGGATTTCTACTTTTCATCTGCCCAAGCTTATATATAAAATTTTGTATTCTTCTGCCATGTTAAGGAAATCTTAAATTTTGAGTAATTTGCAAAGTAAAATGTTTAAATTCAATAGAGTTCTGGCTATTATCATAAATGATATTTTAAATTTGGTCTGACTGTTTTATGATAATTCATTCTTGCGATAATGTCTCTGCTAACTAAATAACTATTTTACAAACTGAGTATTTTCCAGGCAGACACCATATCAGTTTAGGGATTTTCAGATTCCTCGCACCTCAAAATGTTTAAAAACTTCAAAAGGTTGAGGTAACAAATTTTTATGAATACCAAAGTTCCCAACTGTGATGATGTGATGGGAAACTAATGTCTTAAAAGCTTATACTTATTATTTTTTTAATAAGCATCTGAGAATACATGAGAAAAATCAAGGATACAATTTCTTAATTTTTTTGCTTAACAATTTAAGTAACTATGGGAAATTGGTGTTACCAATGTTTATCTCTACAAGCAGTTTCTTACTTTATTAAACTTTTTAATTTTTAATTTTTTTAATTTTATCCCTCTCTCTCTCTTTTTTAATAATATATGTTTTACTAAAATAATGGTAGTAATAATCATTTACCGTATATTTCCGAATATAAGCCGATCCGTATATAAGCCGAGAGTACATTTTTCCCTGCAGAAATTCGCCCAAAATTGCAAACCCGTGTATAAGCCGAATTGAAAAAATACTCTTTTTAAAGTTTGAGTATATCGCCAAAATGGAGAAAATATTGCCAATCTATACAACCTTCAGGATAATCTGTCCAATGAAATTGCGCGAAATGCGTGCTTATCCAATAGAATTCCTTACCTTGCTTAGCCATAACGTAAAACGTTCGCAGATTGTTCGCCAACGGCGATAGTTTTAACTCTGGCAACCCTATCAGAAGGGAGGCAAACACAGACGCGAACGCAAGTCCCGCTCCCGGCTGCCGAAAACGATGGCTACCGTAATACCGGGCCGGGAGACCTAACCCTAACGTCGATGAAGCAAAGCCGCCGCTGGATGTTTACATAAATAAGCCGTGTAAAGTCCGATTGCATCGATTTTTTTTAATGACGTATCTAAATTATTTTGTATATTTCTACTTTTTAGTATTTTTATCAGTGCTTCAAGGCAATCTTCAACAAAATAAAAATACTTCTATAAAAAAAAAACGAAGCTTTGCCGCTTTTGCTAGTGTAAGTCTAGAAACATTTTAAACACAGATGATTTAAATTTAATTGTATAAATTAAAAATATGATCGGGAGTCCTGTTTTTTTCCAAGTTTCTCTTATACTATTTCTGAATCAGACAGAGAATTTACTCCGTTCGTGCACTCTGCCGATGACTTCAGTTACCGTCAGGTCAAAAAGAAATGTAAACAAACGTGACTACATCGAGCGTTTCGTGAAATAAATTTAAAATTGCTAATTTAAGAGTTTTATGTGTGATAATTATTTAAAAATAAGGTTTAATATAACTATTTTACTTTATATATACTTTTAAAGCTTAAAATATATATATTCAATCATTGTTTCTGAAGTACGTTTTTTGCTAGAAATGTAGATCCGTATATAAGCCGACCATTATAATACAGCTTCCGAAAAATTTCCAAAAATTCTCGGCTTATACACGGAAATATACGGTATCTGTAAATTATGCTGGATATTAAAGTTATGTAGATTTCAATAAATAATTTTAATGCACATTTCTTTCAAATTTCATATTTATCATGTTCTTTTATTTTCAAATTAGACACGCACATACACAAAGTATTCACCAAGTAAAATTACAAGACCAAAATATTTTGAATATTTGATATTTCAAAGTCATATTGCAACTTTTCAACATTATTAGTGTACTACCCGCTTCGCTGGTCACTGTATTTAACCCATTTTCAGCCAAAGGTGCGTAAACGCACCATTGCAGTAAATATTTTTTAATTAACACTGTGACGTGTATTTTTCACTAATTTTATTTTTCTGCTATTTTTAAGGATTCTGAAGACATCTATAAAATATTCGTAATTCAATTGGAGTAAACACTTTCTCTTGAGAAATTTTCAAAATACGCAAGTGTACTAACTTGAAACGATAATTGAAAAATTCTACTTTTTGAAAATGTATTATTATTCCAATTGAGATTAAGCATATGCTTTTATAATGGATTAATGTTCCAAATTGTGTAAATAGAATAAAAATAAAACAAATGTCATAAAAATTTTAGAAATTTTCATTTAAATTTATTTTTTATTTACATTTTTTATTTAAATATGCATCATTTTATCTCTTAACTAAAATATCATTTTTCATGCACGAAACTTTTTTTGTGTCTTAATAAATGTAATTTAAGTATATTTCAATGAAAATAATACCACATTTTATAAAATTTCTATGATTGGCCTAAAATGGGTTAAACGAATTTTCAAAAGAATTGGATTAGTATTTATTTTTTACATCACATTACAAATAAAAACTTAAAAAAAAAAAAAACACTGAAATCGCTTTAGATCTTGCTTCTCGGTACCTGTTGCTTAAGGTAGCTCTTTTTTCTGCCCGTACTGCGTCGGGTCCAGTTTCCCACTGTCTACAGAAAGGTCTTTCCCGGGCACTTCAATCTGGGCATTTATCGACGACTTGTGGTTTTCTGTTATTTAAGAACTACGATTTTAAAGATCACTGTATCTCAGCATCTATTATATATTTTAGTTTTTGAAGCCCCCATTATTTACACTATTTTACGATTTGATTCCGACTAGTGCAATAAAATAAAATAAAATAAAAAAGTAGATTTTCTTTTAAAAAGAATTAAATACATGAAAAACAAATGAATTTTAATCAATTTAATCCTTTCTACTATAAACTACTTTTTTTTTTCTCCCAATAAATATTATTATTAAAAAAGATTATTATTAAAAAAAAAAAAAAAAAGTTCTTTTAAAGGAATTAAATAAGAAAAATAAAAAATAAAAAGTTGCTATACTATAAAATTTATACATAAACGTAACAATTTATTTCTATTGCATTACCATTTGATTTTCAACAACTATAATAATAATTAAAAAAAAAAAAAAAGAAAGAAAGAAAATCGTCTTCAAATGAATGCATTAAATAAAAAATGAATTGCGTAATGGCTCATTTTAAGTGAAATCACCTGAGGCGGTTGCCCTCATGTCACAGATATTAATGAAAATTTTTTATTATAAAGTACATAGTGAAAAAGTCCTAAAATATTTTTTTTTTAGAAAATTTTTTAGTCAAAACTAAGAATAAGGGGTCATTTTGAAATTTTACTAAATGTAACAAAATGGCGTGCATGAGCATGAGGGTTTATAAGTTTCAAACCACCATAACACTTTTATTTATGGACCAGTTTTGTTAATTTTGGTGTCATTAGAAAGATAAAAGTGTAAACTATGAAAAAAAAAAAAAAAAAAAAAATATGCAAATGCTGAAAATATGTATACAAGCATTTACAAAATTGTAATAAAAGCATTTTTTGAAGGAATATTTTTGCAAACTTCAAGAATTTTTTGCAGTAAAACCCCACATCACACCACACTAATTTTTTTTCACATAATGTAAAATGACATACTTTTTATTATAAAAAAAAATAAAGAGGGTGTTTTTTGTATTTTGTAATTAAAAAATTAAAGAAGTAAAGTAATAAAAATTTCATTAAGTTCCGTTTAATGGCTAACTGATGTACAACAAATGAATCATACAACATGCATTCTTAACATTTTAATGATTATTATTATTTTAAAATAATTTATGAATGGATAATATTATATCTGAGCTGAAATTATAAAAGCAAATATTGCTACACGTCATGGTAAAAATGCATGTGTTGGAATTAGTGGTACTATAAAATGTTTAGCCACAAGAGCAACCTTGCAATGTCCATATTAAGTCCATCACATATTAAGTCCAAAAGAAATGTTTACATTTGCCAAAATTTATGTTCCAGGAATATACACATTTTATATTACAACTGAGGAAATAACAAATTCACAAAGCTGTTAGATAAACAATATGAAAATTGTTCAAATATTCCTGGGACAAGAGTAAATCCTTTCTTCCATCCACTGAATAAAAGAAGACTGCCTGTAAAGCATGTTTCATCATCTAATATATTTTTTCAAGTTTCTTTTGGACTTCAAATCAAATAATTTATCAATATAAAAGAAGAGAAAATTCTTGTAGCTATCTATGACAGTAACTGGTGGCTTGGAACAATACTGGAGATTATTGAAGAACATCGAATTGCAAAGATGAAATTTATGAACCTAAGTAGAACTTCCTCAGCTTATTCATGGCCTATTCATTCTGATGTTTGTTGGGTTCCATATGAAACTATTTTAATGAATGTGCCTAGCTCAAGCACAAGCACTGGTCACTTATTACTTTCAACTCAGATATAATATTATCCATTCAGAAATTATTTAAAAATAATATTCTATACTTTAATAGGCAAACATGAAAATTGTTGTACAATTTTAACATATTAATTATACGAGTAGAGAGTTGAATGTGATATCAATTCAAAAGGTATGATTAGCCAGATTTGCAGAATACAAAAAATATTTTCGATTTTAGGTTTTCAATGAATTTACACCTTCTGAGATGTCCTAAACATGATTCTCTCATTGTTAGAAAATGTCTATGTCATATCGTAAATATGACATATTTCAATATACCCCGCCGAAATAATTCAATAATTAAATTGTCCGTTTAGAGTTTAAATTTATTTAAAAATTATACTTTCCCCCTTTTTAAACTAACGGTCATATCCCCTAAATAAATAAATAAAGTATTATTTCATTACGTTTCTAGTTATTTAAACTTTAAATTAAATAGCTCCGATTTTATAATTAACTTATAACAATATTAATATTTATATAAATATACATTTAATAACGGAATAGTCTTTTTACCTCAGCGATCAGTAAACATAGTTATGATCGCCGATAATTTAATAAACAAAATATTAAATATTTCAAATTACAATATCTAACCTTTAAACCTTAACTAAAAGATACAAAATTTAATTTAATAAAGTTCGACGTATGTACCGACCTCCAACGTTAAATATTATGCAAGTTATCTAAATTTATAATTCTCATTATTTTCTCCTTTTAAAAATAAAGATTTCAGCCGGCGTCCATGTTTTTGACGACCATAGCATAAGTTTGAATTCAAAATAGAACACCTTTTGAAAGGAGCGCCGTGATTGGCCAGAAGTCCGCAGGATGGTGGAAAAAGCGAATGAGCATCGGATTCCTACCGAAGCTACCAGCGACAACAGTCACAAGAGAAACATCGCTCAAGCGATATATATAATTTTTGGCTCTCGCCTCCTCGATTTCCCAAACCTTCCCTTTAACTAAATAAATAAAACTACTAATTATTTCTTATATTCAAGCGGCTTCTACTCTCTAAATGCGATTTTCCTTTCTATTTTCTTAAAAGAAAATTAAAATGTTTGTTAGCATTCATTACGTTGCAAGAGTGACTCATTTAGCCACAAAGCATTTTTCCAGGACAAGTATCAAAATTATGGAGTACGAATTATTACTATGAATACACCAGCTACACACAACTCAAGGAAAAACTGTAAGTAGATAAAATTATTATTTATTATCTTCGGCCATTCCATCTGCTATCAGGTAGCGAGTGTATTTAGCCAACGGCCTTATGAAAAATACAAGTTTGAAGTATAACGAAGATAATTATTTTAATTATGTCTCTCCCATACTTTTGTCACGAACAAAGTGACATTTTATGGTGCCGAAATCTCTCTCGCAGGCAGATGTAATGAATAAAATGTATTTTTATGTTTGTTTTGAAAAAAAAAAGTTACGATCTGTACGGTGAAATAGAATACCTTCAATATCAGAGTAATCACAATAATTGAGAAAATGCTTATGTTCTGAAACATCTAAGTGTAGAAATGTATATATATATTTATTCTTATAGTAATAGTTTGAGATATATTTTGTAATTAGTTATAATTTAACATGCATAGTAATAGAATTAGGGGGTGAAAAGCCCGTAATGCTATAGTAGCGGCAAACACTGCTATGCCGATATTACAACCGGCGATCGCCGCACCTGTTACTTTAGATAATACAGTAACTAATAATAATCAATCAAATAACTTGGCAGTTAATATACAAAACTTCGATGGAGATGCAAATAAATTAAATTTCTTTATTTCTCAAATCAAAGGAAATGCAACTTTGTGCAATTGGACTGATAGATATACATTGCTCTTCACTAAATCCAAATTAGTTGGAAAGGCACTCGACATAGTCATACAAACACAAGAGGTCGAAAATTTTGATACCTCTGAAGAATTATTCAACAAATTTTTATCTTTTTTCAAACCCCCTTCAGATGCCCAACATATTCTGAACTTTGAAAATTTTAAAATGCTAGAAGGAGAAACCATAGAAAACTTAACTCATCGATTAAATATTTTGGCACAAAAAGCCTATATCAATATTAAAGACCAACAAACACTCAATGAAATTAAATTCAATAAATTAGTCAAAGTTTTGCCATCTTACATTCGTTTAAAAATCCGTGAAGCGGAAATCAAGGATTACAATGAGGCAATCAAGAAAGCAACTCTGATACAAGAATGTATCGAAACAAATGACATTTTAGAAAACAATAACAAACCTTCTACTTCAACAAAAAACGACGAGTTGTCACAGCTAGTCAACTCTATACAGTTGGATTCCAAATACTCGAAAAATAAAGAGTATTCTCGGAAACAAAAATTTCAACATTTTAAGGATTCTAACTACAAATCCACGAACTGGAGAGGACAAAAAAGATCCTCATTCAAAAATCAAAATAACTTTATTTAAAACTTTCAAAATACAAGAAACAGGGGGAGGAGCAAATTTTCTAATTATAAAAATGGGAATCGAGGAGGTGTAAGGTGTCAGCTGTGTTCCATTTTCGGACACAGTGCACCTCAGTGCCACCTTTTTACAAACCCCCCACCCCCCCTTAATGCTAATTTTACTCCCAATGTCCCCCAAATCACATATGACCCAAATGTGTAGCTGACGTCCAGCTGGCTGGAGTGCTGGAAAGTCAGCGAATCAATTTTTCTTCAGCGAACGATTTTATCGCAAATGTGTCAACACCAAACCCAATTATACCAACAGTAACTACAATTATTGGCAAACAAGAAGCCAAATGCCTTATCAATACAGGCAGCTCATTATCTGTCTTATCAAGACAATTCTTTGATAACAACAAATCAAATTTTAAATACACAAATTTGACGACACGCCCAGTGTCAGTTTCTACAATCAACTCGCAAGTTAAATTTTCTGGCTGTATCAATTTATCATTCAATATTGGGAAATCCAGATTCAAGCACAACTTTTATTTGGCAAATCTATCAAGCAATTCGCCTTTCGTCATGCTAATAGGTTATGAATTTATAAAAAAATTCAACATTTTGATATTCCCTCACTTAGGATTCTGTAAATACAAAGATGAGATCCTACATTTCAATGATCAGGGTAACGAAATTCCAAATCAAAATATTCCATTAGAGGAAAACATAAATGTCATTTCCAATGAAAATACATTATCTAAAAACGTCAATAGTAATGATTTAACTAATCATGTAAATGCCAAACCTTTTATACCAAAGCAAAAATTATTATTAGAAAATAACCCTGTTGAAACAATATCGATCACTGATCCTTCAACAGAAGTCGTAATTTCACAATATTGCCACTTACCTGCAAACGAAATCACATATGTTAAAGCATATACTAATATTCATGGTGACCTCCTAGAGAAAAATTTAATATTTACACCTACGAACATTCCTCAAAATACCATAATTAATGATGCCATTTATCACTTCACAATTCAAGATGAAGAAAAAATTGAAGAAAATACGGAAAACCCTAAATATAAAAAAATTCTATATATTATTATTGAAAATAATTCAGAGCAAAACACCTTTATAAAGAAAAGCACAGTCATAGGAAATTTAGAAATTTTTACAGACGAAGAACACATATTGTCCGAAAACAACCAAGATTCAAATGATTCCATTAATACAATTATCCCTTCAACTGATATCATTAATTTAAGGGAGGAAGAATTTAAAAATACAAAAATTAATCTTGACCACCTAAACAGAAACCAAAAACAACAACTTATGTCCACCCTAGAAGATAATTTCAAAGCTTTCTCAGGATCACTTAATTCTCTGGGACACTCCGACATAGTCCGTCCAAAAATAAATTTTACAACGGACTATCCCATCAAAGTCCTCCCCTTCCCTGTTCCTTAATCACTACAGGGAGAGGTGAAAAAGCAGATAGACCAAATGCTGGAGGCAGGAATAATAGAAAAAAATATTGCCACATGGGCATGCCCCATGATCCTTGTGAAAAAGAAAGAAATAAATGGAAAAATAGAATATCGGACAACTTTGAACCTCCGTCTCATTAATGCTGTCATCCAACATTCATCCTACCCGCTCCCCAAGATACAAACTATAATTCGAAACATTTCAGAATTTAAGTTTTTCGCCAAATTAGATATGCCTTCTGCATATCACCAGATTGATTTGCCGGAGGAATATCGTGATCAAATATCCTTCACATTCTATATGGGAACATTTAGATACACAAGACTTAAAATATCCCCCAAAGACTTAAAATATCCGCGGGGATATCCAAGCAGGAGCAGACCTTATAGGTTAAGAAGTCAATCTCCCTGGAATAGAAGTTTATTTAGATGATTTTCTCATCGGTGCAAATAATTTCGACGAATTCCTATTTACATTAAGGAAAATTCTAGAAGTCCTACAAAAACATAACCTAACCCTTAACCTAAAGAAATGCACATTTTTTGAAAATGAAGTCGAATATTTAGGTTGTAAAATTAAAAACCATAACATATACCCTATCACCAGCAATATTAAAAAAATCAAAAGTTTCCCAAGACCTCACACTAAAAGACAAGTAAAGAAATTCCTTGGACTCTGTGGTTTCTACAGAAGTCTCATACCTAAATACGCAGATTTAACTGAACCTCTCCAAAAATATCTTTCAAATGGTCAGAAATTGAAGACAAGGCGTTCAACGAATTACAGAAAATATTTTTCAATAGCCCTTTTCTAATCAAACCTGACTATAATGCCACCTTTTATTTAAACACTGATGCATCAAATGTAGCACTCAGTGCAGTGTTGATGCAGAAGCAAGATAACACATTGCTTCCCGTTGCATACTTCGCTAAGACATTAAAACCATCAGAAAGGAACTATCCCGCACTTAAACTAGAACTCATGGCGATAGTAAAGGGCATTACAGCCTTCAAATACATGCTTTATGGTAGGCAATTTGTCATTTTGTCCGACAACAAACCCTTAAAACACTATAAAACAAGAAAAATTACTTCTCCGGCTGACATAATCACGAGATGGTTAATGCAGCTGGAGGAATACAATTTCATTTTTCAACACGTACCTGGAAAAGTAAATATTTTAGCCGATTATATATCTAGAACACCACTGGATAATACTACAGAATCTCTCAATGAAAATCCCAATCTTATCCACTCAGAAGAAATTTTACCACACCATGAAGATAACCCAAACGAAGAAGTACTTAACAATATAAACGTACAAAATAATGACATAACCTTAGAAGAAATTTTAGAAGCTCAAACCAATAGTAAATACATACAATCTATCAAGAAAGAAAGATTATATAATACCAAATCAAGATACAGGAATTATATTATATGCCCTAAGTCAAATTTACTATTGTATGTACTAATCAATGATGAACAGAATCTAAAAATAGTTATACCAGAAGCTCTAAAGGAGAAATGTCTTCGTCTCAGCCACTTTACCCATTATGGAGTCCAAAAGACTCTTAGTACATTAAAGAATAAATATTTTTGGCGTGGAATGTATGCAGATGTTGACAACTATGTAGCATCTTTCCATACTTGCCTCACCACAAAACCACAAAGGGTTCCCAAAGCACCTCTACAGGACACTTTAATACCCACAAGGCCAGGTCAATTTTTATCGATTGACTTCGTGGGATTGTTCAAAAATAATTTTTTCTTATTTACAGTCATAGACCATTTTAGCAAGCATATCAAGCTATTCCCTATGAAACACATCACAGCAATGAATGCAGTTAAATCAATTTTCGACTATATCACCACATTCGGAAGATCGGAACGGATCCTTTCCGATAACGGAAAACAGCTAACAGCTGAAATTTTTGACGAATTTAATCGCATGATAGGAATCAAACTAAAGCACACCACGGTAAGTCATCCCGAAGGAAATGCAGTGAGTGAACGCATAAACTATGCTGTTAAATCTACAATCAAAGCTCTTATGAAAGAGGGGTATGATTTTTTTTGTGCAGTAAAAATTCATGAGTCAATATATAACAACACGTTCCATAATACCATTAAGATGTCGCCCAATAAAGTTCATTTTGGCAGAAGTATGTCAACTATTATTGACACTTTCACCCCTGAAAATTATTCTCAACATCTAGACGTCCATCAAGATTACTATAAACTGATGGAAAATTTATATAAATTATATCAGGATGTACAAACTAACCTTGAAAACTACCAACACCTCCAAAATCATACCCAAAACCAAAAAGTAAAATTAAGAAACCTAAAAGTGGAAGATATTGTCTATCTGGATAAATCCAATAGGTTCAAAAGAGCTTATGACCATAGGCCATATCAGGTAATAGAAAAATGCTCACCTGTACTGTACAAGATACAAGTACTGGAAGAACCTACAGGCCCCATCCAAAAAGTCCATATCAACCGACTCCTACTAGCCCCCAAAAGGAAAGAATTTTTCTGGAAGTGAGATATGCAACATAACAACAGTCAACTCAGGACAGATATAGCAATTTCACAACCGTCAAATAATACACCAGATGCTGTAAACGACCCACAAGCTTCAACTTCTAATGCTAATAAACAGATTTCAACAAAAGCAACTAGAAATAACAACTTACAAGTTAGCGGACACAGATATAACCTCCGTTCCAAGGCAAAACAGTGAAATAGGTACTATTTCCACTGTTTCTCGCTTCTTTCATCATCGGTATAAATTTTGCTGGCGAAAAATACTTGTGATGCCCAACACCAATTTAAAATGTGAGATATGTAGCTGTGCTTGCAACACCAACAAATAATGACAATTTTTTTTTAAACTTTTATTACAACTATAAATTTATTTTTCAGAAACTTTTATTATTAATACAGAACTCTCTTTTTCCTGAAGATTCTTTGCATCCTGAAATACAACAATCTGCTTCAATGTAAAACAAATGTCCTTTAATAGCTAATTATGTTTCTTTTTCAGGAAACTCTGTAGAAAATCATTTCCTTATGATAATTAATGATGGTTATACAAAATTTTGCTACTTATTAATTGTTAAACTTTACTGAAATTATGGATCCATTTCACAGTATTAATGTTTATTTGATTTAGTATGATTGCTTATATCTTTAGTGCAATAACTTTCTTACTTTTAACTGTCAAATGACAAATATTACAATGTTTACCCAAAAGAGCATTTTATTGAAACTTTCATTTGTTTATTGTTTATTTGTTTACATATGTTTACCCTCACTATACCCTTTGCCCTATACTGTTATGTGTACACTACCCAATCTTTACCCCATTTATTTTACCCTTATTTTATTTTTATATTTGTGTTTTACCCCTTTCCCTACCCTCATTACTTGTTTTACCCTTTGCGCAACCCCTCAGCGTTTTTATTTTTACCTTTACCCAACCCCCAATGGTTGTTTACCCTTACCATATCCCAAGGTCCTTATTTTACCCTTTACCCTCAGTCTTTGTTTTACCCCATACCCTCACTTGTTGTTTGTTTACTTTTTGTAGACCCTAATGTCATGTGCAATGTGACATAAAGTCTCTGCAATAATGGTTATTGTTTGTAAATCACAATTTCATATATATATTAAAATACTTCCCAAAGTTTTTACACTTCAAAATATTTTATGTTCCAACGTCTAAGAAAAAAAATCCCATATACTTGTTACAAGGATTTTTGTGTTTTGTTTGTTGATGCCTTATAATTGTTTTTATGGTTGATGATATATTATGGTATTCTAGAACATATTTCTCATACTCACTTAAATCAGATCTGAGTATATTAAAACTGCAGTTGGTCTTTTTCTTTAAATACAGTACTATATACATATATATACAGTGAAACCTCTCAAGTTGGACACCCCTATAAGTTGGACACCCCTCTAAGTTGGACGCTTTTTCTCGGAACGGAATGTTCCATTAACATTATGTCTAACCCCTATAAGTTGGACACCTCTCTAAGTTGGACACTTTTTCTAGGAACCGTAGGTGTCCAACTTAGAGAGGTTTTACTGTATATACATCATGATGTTGGTCCAAATATCGGAGTGATACAAAGTGTACCTCACCATAATACCTAGGTTTACATTTATGAAATTTCATGAATAAATGATTTTGATGCTATAGACATTATTTTTTAAATTTATGCATCACCTCCGGAGGCCTCCAGAAATTAATCAAGTAAACAAAAATGTCTGTTTAAAAATTAAAACCTATATTACTATTAGGACATTATAGTTTTTTTTTTTCAGGTTTCAGGATAATGTAAATCCTACTTATAAAATTCTACTGAATGATAGAATTTGATGTCGTATTTTGTATTATTATCAGAAAATCTTTTGAATGTAACAACACAACAGGAGGGTAATTGTCCTACCTGTCATGTACAAGGTGGAAACACCTTACTTTGTAACCTTTTATCTTTCCTATACAAAAATTCACAAGATTAGGAGTTTCCGCTATAAATTTAAAATTTTAACTTAAATTTCAAAAATTTATTGCATAAATTTTTCCTGGGTGGCCGGTGTATGTCATATCGTAAATATGACATATTTCAATATACCCCGCCGAAATAATTCAATAATTAAATTGTCCGTTTAGAGTTTAAATTTATTTAAAAATTATACTTTCCCCCTTTTTAAACTAACGGTCATATCCCCTAAATAAATAAATAAAGTATAATTTCATTACGTTTCTAGTTATTTAAACTTTAAATTAAATAGCTCCGATTTTATAATTAACTTATAACAATATTAATATTTATATAAATATACTTTTAATAACGGAATAGTCTTTTTACCTTAGCGATCGGTAAACATAGTTATGATCGCCGATAATTTAATAAACAAAATATTAAATATTTCAAATTACAATATCTAACCTTTAAACCTTAACTAAAAGATACAAAATTTAATTTAATAAAGTTTGACGTATGTACCGACCTCCAACGTTAAATATTACGCAAGTTATCTAAATTTATAATTCTCATTATTTTATCCTTTTAAAAATGAAGATTTCAGCCGGCATCCATGTTTTTGACGACCATAGCATAAGTTTGAATTCAAAATAGAACACCTTTTGAAAGGAGCGCCGTGATTGGCCAGAAGTCCGTAGGATGGTGGAAAAAGCGAATGAGCGTCGGATTCCTACCGAAGCTACCAGCGACAACAGTCACAAGAGAAACATCGCTCAAGCGATATATATAATTTTTGGCCCTCGCCTCCTCGATTTCCCAAACCTTCCCTTTAACTAAATAAATAAAACTACTAATTATTTCTTATATTCAAGCGGCTTCTACTCTCTAAATGCGATTTTCCTTTCTATTTTCTTAAAAGAAAATTAAAATGTTTGTTAGCATTCATTACGTTGCAAGAGTGACTCATTTAGCCACAAAGCATTTTTCCAGGACAAGTATCAAAATTATGGAGGTAACTACGAATACACCAGCTACACACAACTCAAGGAAAAACTGTAAGTAGATAAAATCTATTATTTATTATCTTCGGCCATTCCATCTGCTATCAGGTAGCGAGTGTATTTAGCCAACGTCCTTATGAAAAATACAAGTTTGAAGTATAACGAAGATAATTATTTTAATTATGTCTCTCCCATACTTTTGTCACGAACAATGTGACATTTTATTTGTCTGCTTGTGAATGATGTGTTAAGGAAATTTTGTAGTATTTTGTAGTAGGCGGGATTTAAGTACGACTGATAATTGGTTAGACCTTGATTTAAATTGGTGCTAATTAGCTGTTCGAATATATCACTCAATAGATGGTGCTATTACGTTGTGATTTACCCCATTTAAGTCAAGGCTATACCTCAACTTCTATAGTGTGTAAATGCACCAAACATGATATATGATGTGAACATTATATAATACTGTGCTGTTTTAATTTGTGTGTATATTGGTCGGCAAGTGGCTCTGCTGTGTTGGAATTTAATTCCATGTATGAAAAGGCAATGGACTTTATCCGTGTTACGTCATAAGAAACCTTGACATTTGACAACTGTAGAGGAAAATGCAACATTATGATATTTATATTGTAAAGGGAAATGTTCGTATTCTAATTAAATATTTTTATCCTACAGGGAAACTTATAGGGGAACAGAGAACTGGAAATCACATATTGGGTACAATTTAGCTTTGAACCCATAAAGAAGGACATTGTTCATTGCTTTACCTTGCAAAAAAGTGGTCAAGTTTGAATTACTGGACAATATTAGTAATTGTTAAAATGTTAAGAATGCATATCATGTGGTTAAAAGATCATTTGTTGTACATCAGTTAGCTATTAAACGGAACTTAATGAAATTTTTATTACTTTACTTCTTTAATTTTTTAATTACAAAATACAAAAAACACCCTCTTTATTTTTTTTTATATTAAAAAGTATGTCATTTTATATTATGTGAAAAAAAATTAGTGTGGTGTGATGTGGGGTTTTACTGCAAAAAATTCCTTCAAAAAATGCTTTTATTACAATTTTGTAAATGCTTGTATACATATTTTCAGAATTTGCATAATTTTATTTCATAGTTTATACTTTTCTCTTTCTAATGACACCAAAATGAACATAATTGATCTATAAATAAAAGTGTTATGCTGGTTTGAAACTCATAAACCATCATGCTCATTGACGCCATTTTGTTAAATTTAGTTAAATTTCGAAATGACCCCTTATTCTTAGTTTTGACTAAAAAATTCTGAAAAAAATATTTTAAGCCTTTTTCACTATGTACTTTATAATAAAAAATTTTCAATAATATCTGTGACATGAGGGCAACCGCCTTAGGTGATTTCACTTGAAATGAGCCTAATGGCCGTTGCTAATTTTTCATGAATTTATTCTTCGATTATAATCGTCTGCGCATCGCAGACGATTATAATCGAAGAATAAATTCATGAAAAATGAAACATGAAAGCCAATGTTTAAAATAAAAAAAACATGAATTTAAAAAGTTTAAATTCGAAATTTGAAAAAATCTCGATGAGGTGCACACCTGCAGGGTCCCAGGTACCTATATGCCAAATTTGGAGGCTCTGCGATTAGTAGTGTGAGCACCAGAGCAAAGACAGACACACACACAGACACTTCTCTGAAACTGGGCCCCATCCACCATGTCGTATTTTTGAGAAGTCTGTCACAGCTGATGCCTCGAGTAAGCAGAGGGTCTATTCTGGCCTGTTCGTTAAAAAGACAAACTGATCGACACTGACCAAAACTATGTTGTCAATAGTTGAGTGAACTATTTCTTCAAAGACGCTGGTTGAATGAAACTGTGCTATTCATAGACATCACAAAAACATTTACTTATATACGGTGTTGATTCGAAAAGAGATTGGCAGTAGTTGGTTTACTGCGCTTACATATAGGCACACACAATCCAAAATGGCACATATTCTAATAATAAAATTCTAAAAGTAATCTCGTTCACAGAGTATTTCAGTTTTAAATGCGCGCAACAACAAAAGATAAATTCTTTTTAACCATGGAAGAAACGACGACTATTAAAATATTTATTTACTCGATTTATTTAATTCATTCATTTGAAGGCAAAACCTTTTTTCTTTTTTAAGATGTATTATATTTATTGAAATCAAATGGTAAAACAGTAGAAAAAGTTAGATGCATTAAATTTTAAGTTGAAAAAACTATTTATTACATTTATGTTTATGTGTAATTTTTACAATAAACAACTATTTATTTTTCATTTATTTAATTAATTCTTTAAAAGGGATTTTATTTATTTATTTTTGTTTATTTAACTCCTTATAAAGAAAAATCTACTTTTTATTTTATTTATTATATTGGTTGAAAATATATAGTAAGAGCGACTGATACATGGTTAAAAAATTAAAACATTAATAGATGCTGAGATACAATCATCTTAAAATCGTAATTCTTGAATAATCCACCTATCGTCGATAAATACCCAAATTGAAGCGCCCGGAAAAGACCTTTCTGCATGCAATGGAAACCTGGACCCGATGTATTGTGGGCGAGAAAAGAGCTGCTGTAGGCATTGGGTACCTGAAGTGAGGTTTAGAGTGATTTCAATGTAATTTTAAAAGTTTTTATTTATAATGGGACATAAAAAATAAATAGTGATTCAGTTCTTTTGAAAATTCATTTAAACATAGTGATCAGCGAAGTGGGTATAGCCTGCTAGTTAGAACAGTAAAAGAATACAATAAGCATATAAATAATTTATGTGCAAGTACTTAATATTTTTAAATAATATAAAATGTTTTATTATAGGTTTTTGTTAAAAGATCATTTAATTTATAAGTAAACCAATTTTATTTTTGATCATACACTGTAAAAAAAATAACTATTACCAGCTGCAAGAAACTCTCTGTGATTGGAGAAAATAATTATTTTCTCCAATCACAGAGAGTTTGTTGCAGCTGGTAATAGTTATTTTTTTACAGTGTATATAATTTTGCTCTAAAGTTTACAAATATAGCTTGTATTATAAAGAATTTTCAATGGCAAATTTTATATTTTTACAACTGTAACATACTATGGAAATATTTCATTTACCTATGATCTTAAAGTGACATCAATATGAAGTCAAATTTAGTATTGTGATATTGGATGGTCACTATTGAAAATATATGATGCAACTAAATGGCACAGTTTTAGTATGGGACCCCATTGACGACTTTAAATATTTTTTTGCCTTTTTGGCAGTGAATTAAAATAGTTATTGCAGTTGTATAAGTTAATAACTTTACGAGAAACATCTGGTCTACCTCAATTTCAAAATTCACCAAGGAAAAATTTTAAATTTTTTTGAAGAAATAATAATATGTAAATAAATAAATAAAGGTTGGCAACTATGATTTTAAAAATAATAATTAAGAGTATAAACTGATAAATTTAATTTCTACCCTTAGTTAATTAGTGAATGAAAAGTTGCATTTTATTTTCCTCATTTGTCAAAAGTTGATAGTAATGTTATATTCTGAGCAAAGTCGCTCAGACTAATCCCTGTCATTGAAGACCTAGTATAAATAAATAAATGTATTTTGTCTATTAAATTTCTATTTTTAATGCAAAATTCAAATAAATAAAAACAAGATTATTTCTTAAAAAAAAAAACAAGGAAAAAGAAGAACTATTATTATTAATTGCAACTGTTTTGTAAAAATTATCATCATAATTTGTTGTATGTTTGTTCATTTTTGTTTCTTTGTTTTCAACTAGGAAATCCCTTCTTTACTTTTGGACATTTTCAGTAATTCATTGATTATAAACCAGAAAAATATAAGAGGTATTTTATTTATTATTTAAAAATTAAGGTACATATATCTTTTAATTTCTTAAAATGTATATTATCACATATTTTGTATTATTTTAATCTTAATTTTTTTTTTTTTTAAAGAATTTCAGATTGCTACTATGGATCTTTTTGTTATATTGACAGAATCTTCCATGAAAGTGAATTATATTAAAAGGATTATCGATTTCTTCAAGATTTCCAATTCACCTGTTGTATGTATATAAATTTAAAAATTTTGTATAATGTTTGTTCATTAAATGCATTCATAAATACATTCCAAAATAATAATAATTTTTCTCAATCACTTATAAAGTAATCATTAAAAAAAAAAAAAAGTAAATAATTAAAACATAAGATTAAATAAAACCTTTTTCCATTTTTAAACTGCTAATTCCAAATTTTAGAAGTGGATGTCAAATGTTTTGATAGTACAAATTTTTAAACTCAATTTCTTTTTTCCACAATACACTAATAATTCCAAATTGTATGAATTTTTAGATCATTTTTCAGATTTGAAGATTTTAAATAATAGCCGTAAGGTTTATAATCATGTGCATAGTTATATTTTTAATCTCAAATTGAATTAAGCATTATTTTATTTGTTGTGACACTTTTGAGGACAGTATTAATTGAAATTTATTTTTCCGACTGAGTGAAAATAATGCCTGGACCGGGAGTCGAACCCCAGATCTTTGACTTACAAGGTCAAGGCTCTACCAATTGAGCTATCCAGACCGACAACCGGTGGACATTACTCACTCAGACAACCTTTAGGCAGAAACATCAGGTCTATCATGTAGATAGCTCGACAGAAATAAGCCGCAGGTAAAGGAAAACACCATTAAACAATGGGAGAAAGAAATACAATATATTAAAATCACACAATAAACTGATTGGGAAGAAAATCATATTTTTATTGAAATTTATTTTTCCGACTGAGTGAAAATAATGCCTGGACCGGGAGTCGAACCCCAGATCTTAGACTTACAAGGTCAAGGATTTACCAATTGAGCTATCCGGCTCTTCCAGATAGCTCAATAGTACTAATTGAATTAGAAATTAATTAATTAGCTATATTCCATAATAATTACTAATTTTTCAGCTTAAATTACATTTGTGGTGCTTTCTTAAATAACTAATTATTATTATTTATTTTTTTTTCTGTTTAACCATTATTCCTTGATTTAAAAAAGATTTTTGAAAAAAAGTAAAAAAGTAAATAAAGGAATGGATAAGTAATAATTATAATAAAGATAAGAAAAGAATTAAATAGTTAGTAACTAGTAAATGATAATAGTATTTTTTTTTCCTACAAAATTACTTTCTGGTTATCACTATGTTTGGTATGTTTAAATTCAGTTTCTTTTCCTGATTCTGAATCTGCTTCTACTTTTTACATATCTAAATTAGGAAAGAAGTTAATTAACTTTAATTAATTTTAGTCCTATTATTGTTTCACTTCTCTTTCCGCACTATTTCCCATGTCTTCCCCTTCGACCCCCTTTTTTTTTTTTTTTGGTGGGAGGAAGCCCTTAAGAGATTGGAGATTTGGTTGCTGTGTGGAAGTGGGAAAAATCACAGGAAGCAAAGAAAATTTAGCCATTTTTCTTAAAGAGACAGAAGGGAGAATTGTTTTCTTTGAAATTATAAGCTAATAAACTAATTAGAGTTACTTCTATTTAATGTTTCATTGTCATCTCTCAAAGGTGTTTGCAAATAAAATGTAAACTAGTTAACCAAGTATTTAGATGTTTAGAAATTTTTTCTATATCTAAAGATTTTCTCTTTTTTTTCTTTTCAAAGTGTCACATTGATAGACACATTTCATGTTGACACATCTCTGACACTGCTTTAAATACAACCTCTTAAAATTAACATTTTTAAAGCAAATCTTGCTTTTTTTTTTTTTTTTAATCAGTAAGTTTCTATTTTAAATTTATATATATGTGACGACATTAGTTGCTGTCACATAGTATTCAAGATGAAGAGAGGCTTTTCACTGAGTAATGAGTCCAGTAGTCTTATGCAGTCATTTATTTGAAGCTCTTGGACTTGTTGGAGGGCCAACTTGGGTCGGGGGCCCTCGGCAATTGCCGACCAGCCAACCTGGCCAGTCTGGGCCTGTATTGCTAATAACGCTATTTTATGTATGAGGCTAAGCATGTTGAACATTCAAAGCTACAAATGGAATAAATAAATAAATCAGTAAGGAAATGAAAATGCCATAAACTCCTCCATATAATGATAAATTACACAAAATTTTTTCTGGAATATGTTCTACCTCTGGGGAAGTTCCCACAGACTTGCAGGTAAGCCTGGGAAAGCATTGTCTTGGAGGGGGGGGGGGCGGATATGAAAAGATAAAAAGGATTAAGATATTAAACCATTATTTTAAATTAATATTAAGTGATAACTTAAAGAACATTTCCCATTAAAAATTCTTAACTTGAATTCTATTCTAGAGCCCCTGTAAAGTTAGTGTTGCATCAAAGCATACTCGTAACGCAGAAATTTAATTTGAGCACAACTTTTAGAATAAAAATTAATTTGTCTTACTCAATTTTCAAATTTTGTGGTAAAATGATGCAGATTAATTAACCCTAGATGCCCGAGTGCTCATCTAAGCTGGCCTATCAGAAAGCGTAGGAGGGAACTAACTCAGCTAACTATCCAATGGGAAAGCATTGGAGGAGTTTAGATTCCTGCCAAAAATGAGCAGTATTCAAGCGAGAGCATGCGAAAATTGGTGCCTTTTTGTTCTCCTGTTTAAGTAATCCATGTGAAATAGCAAACCCAAAGAGAGGGGACAGTCGGTGGCTCTGCAGTGTAAACGTGGCAGCCTTCATACTCAGCTTTCGAGAAAATATGTTCAGCCTGCTTGGATCTCATGACTGGAAAGTAAACTATAACATGTCCAAGAGCCTCAAATAAATGACTGCATAAGACCACTGGACTTATTACTGAGTGAAAAGCCTCTCTTCATCTTGGATACTATGTGACAGTGTCACATATATATAAACTTAAAAGATTTAAAAAAAAAAAAAAAAAAAAAATGCAAGATTTGCTTTAAAAATTTAAATCAAGGCATGAAAAACCTGTAAAGTTATTTTATTTATTATTATTGTTACAGTCAAACCTTGCTATAGTGAATGTGGAATATAGTGAAATCTCAGTTATAATAAACTTTTCAGCAGTTCCAACTGAACACCTATTTAACTAATGTTATTTTTAATGATTATAGTGAACTGAAGCAGACCCTGCAGAACTGCAGCAGTTTTTTTTTTCTATTCAAACATAAATTTGTATATGCATCAAATTCTGAAAGAAAGCATTTTTTTTTTCCCATCAAATTCCACTTTTTTCTCATTTTGGCTTTTCCCTCTTTCCTCCTAGTTAATACACTAGCTAATACACTAATAATAAATGTTAATTTAGAAATTTTTATTCATCAACCTTGAAAATTCGCTTCAAATAAATTGGAGTGGAAGGCTGATTTTAAGAAAATCTTCCTTTCACTCCAATTTATCTGAAATGAATAAATGTTAATTCCTCTTTCTCCACAGTCTCTGCCTTGCTGTTTAAACCACCCTTTGAATGCTAGTGGAATAGTCCTAGAGACTTGTGATGATCTCTGGTTTCTCTCTCGGTGCTCTCTATCATATGACCACTTTGGATTAAAGAATTTGTAAAAATGAGGAATTCCTTGAAGAGGAAAGCATTTTCAATTGATGATAAAAGGATAATAATCAGTTGTATTACATATAAAGCCAACCATTCGGAATTTTGCAGGGAATTTTCTTTATTGAAATCTACAGTTTCCAATAGTTGGAAAAATCGAGTGTTATTATTGCTGCTTATGAAAAAAATTTGAATGGAGTAAAGTAGTTACAGGTCGGGCTGAAAAAGAGAATAGAGAGGAAGCTCTTTTTTAAATTGTTCATCATTCAGTGAAATCGAAATCTTCCTGTAACAGGAGTTCTGCTGCAAAATAAAGCAAATGAATTTGCTAGGAGAAACAACTTTTGTATGCTTTAAAGGCTGTTTGGACAGATTTAAAAAGCAGAACAGTATTTCATGCTCTAAAATTGTAGGTGATGCATTTTTTGAGACCATAGAAACCTCTGCCAAGCGTTGACTCAACGAGTCCAGTGTTAAAATAGGAGAGACAGTCATCTGACACAAAGAAAATAAGTGATTAAAATTAAAATTTTAAATTATGTAGTTCAAACTGTAAAATTTTAATCAAGAAAAGTTATGTTGATTAAACATTTCTGAGTAATTAACATCAGGGGGTGTTGTTATAAATATTGATATTAAAAAGATTTCTTGATGGCCTTTGGCACAACAGTTTTTGCAGTGTGTGTTGCCAATTGTTTGCAGCACTTGTGCCTACTTTGTTCATTTGACGGATTGTCGTGTTTTATTTCGACTCAAAGCAATTGTTGCTAGTTTTTTGCATTTTATGGTGTTTATTTAAAGTTGTTAACGAGTTACTTTTCAACCCTAGTCCTTTGATGCACTTTTGTTATTGTTAGTTTTTATAGGATTTTTTTTTTCTTTTTCTTTTAAACTGTTGAGCCCTTTTTTGTATGTTTCTGATATATGATACAATACTGAAATTCGTATTTTGATTTATAAAATTTGTCTTTTACCACAGTCAGTAAATTAAATTTCCGCTTTCTATTAAAAAAAATTATATTTTTTTCAAGTTGATTGGTAAATTCTACGCAATATTTTTGAACCAACTGCCCAGTTAAGTAATAATTTAGTAAAAAATTTCTGAAAGCTGATTCCCAAATTTTTTATCATTTTACTGTTGTTATATTCTGGTGGTCAATATACAATCTGCCTCTAAATAAACCGCACATCATTCTGGAAAAAAAATGAAAAATCAAGACCAATTTGTTCGTTAGATAAAATGGATAGCAGAGTTTGAAAAAGAAATATAATTTTAAATGACGGAAACAAATTTAAACTCTGTTTCCATTTAATAGTATTTTAAAGTATCAACATTATATATTTTAGTAACTCAGTAAAGTGATATTTGAAGCTTATTAATGGTATTATAAAAAACTTAATAAAAAGTACTGTCGTGAAACACGACATCGCGTTTATGTAATTTTAATCACGCTTTCAGTAAATTTATCAAAATCAACTTATTATTCAATATTCAGGCTAAATTTCCTTTAATTCAGTTCATTCCGTTTACCCCTGCACGTTTGCTTCACAGCAACGATCAAAATTTTCCCTTTTGGTTCTTCCTTACCGGACCCTCCTGTCATCCCGGTAATGTAGGTGTTCCAGCGTTCCCCTTGCACGATCGCTCGCTCCTATTGGCTGAGCAGCGCCATGACGTTTTGAGAAGCTGGTTAGCGTCTGCCGGGAAGTTCTAACTCGCAGAAGGATACTTGCTATGGGCTAGTGAACAGGGATATCTCCTGTGGTCGCGCTTCGCGCGCGCCACGTGCCGTTATTGCGGTGTGGTCGCATGGAAGTATTCAACCATCTAATAGTATGAATATTATGTTAAAATAGATTAAATTTTTAATGAATTACTTCTGTATTTCGAAATAATATCTAGCGATTAATCATTTTATGAGATCAGCATATAATTTAATACAATCATCGCGAGGATGCAATCGGATCGTAACTATCACTTGTGTCTAACCTTGTGGAGCAGCCTGGAAGCCATTAGAGACGCCGATACACGGATCCTGACCCCAGTCCTGTTGAAAGGTCTTAATAAACAGCTTAAGTTGAATTTCCTGGTCTCTGTTTGTTTTACATCAATCCTTCATGGTAAGGTTTTTAATTTTTTTTTTTTTTACAGTGCTGCATGCTTCATAGCGATGTTTTTAAAGAACCGGGTTTTCAATCGAATTCTAAATGTACTAAGGAACTGAACATTTAATCTAAGTCAATTATTGACTACTGACAATATTTTAAACTCAGAAATTGCATTTCCACTTCCTTCCTGACTCATTTCCACTTCCTTTCCTTTTTTCACTTTCTGACAATATCTTTTTTTTTCACTTTGTGACAATTGGTGCCGATGTCTATTTCGCACGAAGCACTGCATGCAACGATGTCTATAAGAAATTCATCTTAAAACTATTGAAAGTATTACATAGACCTAGAACTATCAACCGGATGAAGGGAATGCATTAAGATAATATGTTTTAAGTGGTATTTTTTTTTCATTGTTCAAACCGATCTGTGCCATTAATGCTGCATATTACACTGCACGCCGATAATTAACCGATGTCATTAAATCAATCAACGATAGTTTACCAATATATAAGAAATTAATATAGTGATTCTAACCTGATTCAAATGATGTCAGGATTTCCAGAAGTTAAATTCAATGTAAAAGTTTTAAAAATTCCGCCGACGACCAGTGCTTTCAATGAAGATAATTGGACGTCATTATACAGCCTTGGAGCTCTTTCTACCATGCGTTACACTGCCGGTCAGAGAGTCAGCATGTAGGAAGCTGTTAACCCCAGATGGTCGCCTGCTGATACCGATCCTGACAATATATACTCCTCATGTATCCTTTTTAGATTTTTTAACAATCATCCAATATTTCTATTTTATAGACTTCAAAATAAGAACTAAATTCAATACTTATACAGCGCACTGACTTTTTGAAGAATGAAAAATAATTGTATTATTTTACACATCTTACGTAAAGATGCCTTTCTCAAAAGTTATTTCTCATTTTATCTAAGTTATATATTGATTTTAACTTAACGCACACAGGAAATTGAATGTGTTATTTTTAATGCATACTTATACAAAAATTTTCATGCAATTATGAAGTGGATCTTTTTTTTTTTTTTTTTTGAATGTTTGGTCAAATTTTTTCCACTACTTTATATATGTATTTTATTTATTTTTCACCGTATTAGTCTCATTAATATGCTCTTATTATTTTTATTTTATTGTCTTATCATTTCATATTGCACAAGCTATGATGGCATTCTCTTACCTAACAAATACGGAGTTGTGCATTTTACACCTTTTATCAATGTATTATTTTTATTACGCAGGTCAAAGATATATAATTTACACTTACATTTTTATTTGAATTTTCTAATTTCTATGGTTTATATAATTTATTTTTAAAATTTTTGTTTTTATCCATAGAAGGATGTTTGGCCAACTAACATTTTTATATGATATATATATACATGTTTATCTATTTTTTTTTATTTATTGTCATTATTAGCCTAGTTACTATTAGTCATTACTTTATGATCCATGAGTTGTGAAATTTTTTTGGAATCAGTTCAATGTGAATGGACCTTACTTACTCATAGTGACTCATATAGAGTTTGACTTTCACATGTATAGAATTGTTTTATTTCTTAATTTTCATACCTAATATGTGTTATTTATAAGTTTTTTTTTATTGTGTTTATTTATTCTGCCTTATTTACAGAGGTACAGTGCAGTTATTAGTATCACATGTACCAATGAATATATATACATTTATTTTTTTAATTTCCTAATTTTCATATTTTTTTTTGTTTCATCTTTAATAATTCACCATGTATGAGTATTAGTTCAGATAGTCTTTTTCTCATTTATCATATTTATGTACATACATGAATGGCTTAACTTTACCTCTAATGAGATAGTAGTAGGTAGGGATGGGTAATTTTATACATAACTTTTATGTTAGGCCAAATACAATTTTGCTTACTTTTCCCTTCATTTACAAATCAAATCCAATTACACAAACAGGTCTTTCTCACTTTTTATATTTATATTCACATTAACAGAATGTCTCTGTATGAAATATTGAACTGTTATTTTTTTTTTGTACATTCATTTAGAGTTTTTTTTTTTTTGTATGTATATCAAGTCGATATGCATAACACATTCACTCGGATTTTTTTTCTTAGTTTTATGTCACTCACTTTCATTTAGAATTTTTATATCATAACTCAATAGATTCGTTCTCATTTTTACACATGTGTTTTCATAAACTTATTTGTTTTTCACATAATTTCTTTTAAAATTGTGTTTAGTGTCAGATAACTTCAAATTTTTTTGTGTCTTCATTTTTCAAAACTTCATTTAACTTTTCAAAATCTCCATATAACCTGCACATTCTAATGCATTGTGTTAGGAGTTCTCAATATATTTTTATTCACATTTATTTACATTTATTTATTGTGTTCATTACCTTACACTTTTAGACTTAAGCATTTTTGGTTCTCTGTTGGAACTTAAATTTCACCTTACGCAACTATGTTTCAATAGTTTTACACACATTTTTGGACAGCGTTTATTTTGGTGGTGTAAACTGTTAAAATTGAAAATTTTAACACTTTTGAAATTTATTATTTTTTACCAAATCCTCCGGAAAATATTTCAGTTTCTTTTATTTAATTATTTTTCTCTATTTAAAATGTTTAAAAGTCCGTTTCTTCAAAATTCATTTCATTCCGATTTTGCATTTTCAGATATTTTTCTAAATTTCCGATTTTTCAATTTTAGATACTTTTCTAAATTTTATTTCCTTGCAACATTAATTTCATTAGATAGCTTATTTTATTTACTTTAATTTGAGCCATCGCTCATAGAAATAGCTTAAAATTTAATTGTTTTCCCTTCAAAAAATCATAAGTTCAAAAAATACCTTTTTTATTTAACTGTATTCTCAAATCCAGCGGTCAGCCATGTTTGCTTAAATTCTCGCTCTTTCCCGCGCTTTCAGAAGGGGAGGAAATGTTCTAGAATACTCCGGAAGGTTCACGGCGTCCGTTCTTGACGTCACAGCGCCCCTTTCGCGAGAGCTCATTGGCTGGCTCGGGGAGGCGCGAAATTGGATGTGGTGGAAGATTCTCTCTCTTGAATGTAAGCTCTGGTAAGAGGAGCACGTAAATTTTCGCCGGTCCATGGCGCCGGGATTCGGCCTTAGCGAGCGAACCAGTGTCATGGACAGGCTGATCATCCAAATATATTCTGTGTATAAAAGTTCTGTAATTTCATGAAATCAACTCCTGAAAAAACCTGCATATAATGCAAGCCCAATACCCGGTATATGTTCACGTCGCAACGATGTTTCTGGCCTGCGACTAGGCCTAATGCTATGCTGGAGTGGAGAATTATGACCCGATACTGGCTATCAACAAGATATGAGTTATCATCCATCTGTGACATGATACTTCTTATAGTGAATAATTTCCATTGATTTTTGGAATAACAACTTCGTATCTGAATGGTTTTCTAACCTGTGAATGCCTCAAAATGAGAGATCGTCAACAGTTAACAGTCTCAGGAAAAATGACTATACTTACCAAAAGGTGTAATTTTCTGAATTACACCTTTTCTGATTTAGGAAATTTGATTTAGGAATGTCCACAAACATGTGGACATTCAAAGCCTTAATCACTGTTTTGAACGATCATATTTAAAACAATACGTGAAAAATCAAGGCCTCAATCATTGTTTCGAACGATCATATTTAAAACGATTTATATATATTCCGGATTAATATTTCAATGAGCAATGGAATTTTTCATATGTGAATTAGAATGGTAAAGTTCGATAATATCAAAGTATCGTTAACAATAGCTACTACATTCAAATAGTGATTTACTTCTACCTTTTAGATCTGTATAATCATCATAGTGTGGTAAAATAATGTTACATCCCGGTACCGGAAGTATGTTCTGTTTGCTCAGTAAAAAATAAAAGCTGTGGTGTTTTAAGATTGTGCTTATGTGTTAAATAGTGCCTCTTGGATATAATTTATTTTATTTCAGCTACATCATTCTTCTAAAACGGGGTAAGTTAATTCTATATCAATTTTTCGATTTAGTATTACTTTAATGGAATTTATCTTCATTTTAATTTTAATGTTTTTAATTATTTGGCATATTTAAAAGTTTTAATGAGCCGCGGCACCAAACTGTGCAATGTACAGATAGTTAATCCACTATACCACTCCTTTTCCGGCCATTTATTAATTCGCGGTTATCGTTATTTATTTATTTACTTTATCATTTATTTCATCTATTCAAAAAATTCGATAAAATCAAAATTAAATTATTTTTCTTCCCTAACATTTATGGTGCCGTCAAAAACAAAGAAACTCTATTTAGGTTGAAAACCTAGGGTTATGTGCTCATTAATTTCTTTTTTCAAAATTAATTAATTTTAACGATCGCGATTAAAAAAAAAAAAAAAAAAAAAATCGCGATATATTTTTTTTTTTTTTTTTTTTCTTTTTTTTTAGTTCCTATGCATGCTGCTTTGCTATTCTGTTATTTAATAATCTGGTACAATAATTAGTATTCTTTATTTTATTAACTTGTGTTGTGTATTCTTATCTTTATTTTATGTGGGCAAATTTCAGTTTTGTGTATTCTCAAAAATTTAATCAATGAAATACACACAAAATAAGCCTTTTAAAATTTTGTGGCTGAAATATAGAACTATAACTATTAAAAAAAAAAAAAAAAAAAATTGAAACTTGCCACGGATAGAAGAATTTATTTTCATATAATATTTGCAATCTTCTCTATTATATATGAGTTATAGTGGAATTTTCACTAGTGGACATTAGTATCAAATTTGATATTCTATTTGTTATGTTGTTATGGGGATTTGCTTTTAAAAACCAAAAAAAAAAAAAAAAAAAAATTTTTAATTTGCCTCTGATACAAATACTTATTTTCTTTTTTTTTACACTCTTGTATTTTGCATATGATTCATGGATTTGCTTAAAATTGAAAGATATATCTCACAATTTTCACTAATAAGACGAATATTATTTATATTTTGTTATTGCATATGAATGCCAGTTTAAAATGAAGAGATTTCAAAAAAAAAAAAAAAACTTTTTAATGCTTGTTTTTTAAGAAAAGGGATATTTATATGAAACCAAAATATTGAACTTACATAAAACGTAGTAGGGGATAATTAGTTATTTTATTGTTTATGACATGCCTTAATTATGAAATACGATTTATTTTTACAACTACTCCTAGATAGAGTAGGGAATTTACTTCAATGGAAAAAATAAAAAGATAAAATTTATAGAAAAAATTTAGAATATACTTTCTTTTAAAGGGATGATTTCAGTATTCCTTAAACATTCAGTTGAATATATATTACTAAAAAAAAAAAAAAATTCTTTATAATGTAATATTTCTGGGCAGGGGTGTTTGAATATCCTTTTGGGGGATGGTATTACTTTGCATCAATGAAAAGCCAAGCCAAAGGCCACGGCAGGGTTTTTCAGATCGTCATTGGACCTCCCTAATTGTATATGACAATTCTTTTACCTAGAATCAAAAAAAAAAAAAATCTTTATAATGTAATATTTATGGGGAAAGGTGTTTGAGTATAATGTAATATTTATGGGGAAAGGTGTTTGAGTATCCTTTTGGGAGATGGCAGCTACTTGGGCCTCCCTAATTTTATATGACAATCACTTTCACTCAGAATAAATCAAAAAAAAAAAAAGCATACATACCTTTTCATATATTTTCTCAGGCATGATATTTTTACAGGAAACATTGGTAGGCAATTAATATAAAACATCATTATTCAATTTGAAAAAAAAAAAAAAAAAATTATGAAATGTTATGAAACTGTGCACAGTAAAAAGTATTTTCTAATAAATTATTGATGATAGAGCATTGCATTAGCACTAAATTAAAATGCCCATGTGGTTGTAAACCGATTAGGCAACCCTTTCTGGCTTTTGCTGGCATGCATGTTTTCTATTCAAAATTCTATACATGAAAAATACCTTGAATATTTATTAATCATAGCATATGCAGGGACCAATATGAGTTGAGCCTTTGTACAGTGTCATCAGCAGTCTCATGATGCATAGCTTATATTTATGTGGAATAAAATATTTCCATTTTCTTCAATTTAAAATGAATATAGAATAATGATATCAAAAAATCATGATAATTAGCATAATTGCCTGTTTTCCTGCCAACACATTTCAATTAGTATAAAATTCACTCTAAAATGTTCATTTATTGATTTATGATCCACTTTTCATCCCTATTACAATTCACGCCATCATAGGCAAAATTTAAAATTCAATCATGGCTAGGACTTCTCAGCAAAAAAAAAAAAAAAAATTCTTTTCCTTGTCAACAATTGTTGAAACTGCTGCAATAAGTAAATACGTAAATAACCAAATTCACTTACCTTAAAATTATTCTTTGATTTCAATGTTGGTACATGTGGATGGTAGGCTGGGTTATAGGCCGCCTAGTTCTGTCAATAGTATCTGTCAGGCTGGTCCGAGATATTCCACTTTTGCATTGACACTGTAAATCTTGAATCTTTGCAGATCTTCAAATTTATACAATATTTGTTAACCTAAATAACACATTTACTTACCTGTTAAAAAAAAAAAAAAAAAAAAAAAAAAAAAAAACATGCACCTTTTTCAAATTTTGAAGTTTATTTATGAAAAGATGAAAAATGATAAATCAATTGCACCTGCCTGCTTCAAATCCTTGTGGTTGTGCAGGAGTGTGTATTCAACGACAACACAAATTAAATTTACAAAAAGTTTTTATTTACCAATTCCCTTTGCATGTGACATATTTTTAAAAAATGTAGGTGATTTTCTCGAGTATTTTTGGGGACCTATTATAGCCAAGCCTCTTTGAGTGTCTATGGGCTGTCTTCCATACTCACATTATTTTACACTGATTTAATATAAAATTGTCACAACTCCTAATCATGTCAATTGTAGATATTGCAACTCACTCATGGTAAAGACGTTTATTTTGTGGGGATCACTAGCAGCTTTTAATGGGAATATATTTACCCACTGTCATCTGCAACTTAATACGTGTTGAAACTACTTCATGATAGTTGCCTTAGGATATCTTTAATTGAGTCCAATAATTTTTTTTTTACCTCTAATTATTTGTTGTGAGGTGCATAAATTTAACTTTAGAAATCCTGTTATGAACATAATTGCTGAGATGTTTTGGTATTCATAAAATAATATAAAGTAAAAAAAAAAAAAAAAAAAATCTCTTTCGAATTCGTCAAATGAGCAAATCTCCATTGTACTATTTTGTGTGTTTTAAAAGGTAGCATGCATATGAATTTTTTTTTTTTTTTAACTTACCCTCATGCATTTATGTGCTTAGTGTTGTTTATGTCTATATATATATATAATCAGGTTTTATAGTATCTATTGTGTTTTACATGTTATGTTATGGTCCTCATCCAATTTCCCGTCGCCAAATTCTTTTTTTTTTGCTCTTTTTTTTTGTTGTTAGCGGGAGGAATGTTAAAATTGAAAATTTTAACACTTTTGAAATTTATTATTTTTTACCAAATCCTCTGGAAAATATTTCAGTTTCTTTTATTTAATTATTTTTCTCTATTTAAAATGTTTAAAAGTCCGTTTCTTCAAAATTCATTTCATTCCGATTTTGCATTTTCAGATATTTTTCTAAATTTCCGATTTTTCAATTTTAGATACTTTTCTAAATTTTATTTCCTTGCAACATTAATTTCATTAGATCGCTTATTTTATTTACTTTAATTTGAGCCATCGCTCATAGAAATAGCTTAAAATTTAATTGTTTTCCCTTCAAAAAATCATAAGTTCAAAAAATACCTTTTTTATTTAACTGTATTCTCAAATCCAGCGGTCAGCCATGTTTGCTTAAATTCTCGCTCTTTCCCGCGCTTTCAGAAGGGGAGGAAATGTTCTAGAATACTCCGGAAGGTTCACGGCGTCCGTTCTTGACGTCACAGCGCCCCTTTCGCGAGAGCTCATTGGCTGGCTCGGGGAGGCGCGAAATTGGATGTGGTGGAAGATTCTCTCTCTTGAATGTAAGCTCTGGTAAGAGGAGCACGTAAATTTTCGCCTGTCCATGGCGCCGGGATTCGGCCTTAGCGAGCGAACTGGTGTCATGGACAGGCTGATCATCCAAATATATTCTGTGTATAAAAGTTCTGTAATTTCATGAAATCAACTCCTGAAAAAACCTGCATATAATGCAACTTCGTGAAGGAGCCCAATACCCGGTATATGTTCACGTCGCAACGATGTTTCTGGCCTGCGACTAGGCCTAATGCTATGCTGGAGTGGAGAATTATGACCCGATACTGGCTATCAACAAGATATGAGTTATCATCCATCTGTGACATGATACTTCTTATAGTGAATAATTTCCATTGATTTTTGGAATAACAACTTCGTATCTGAATGGTTTTCTAAGCTGGTGAATGCCTCAAAATGAGAGATCGTCAACAGTTAACAGTCTCAGGAAAAATGACTATACTTACCAAAAGGTGTAATTTTCTGCTGTTTGTGGACATTCAAAGCCTTAATCACTGTTTTGAACGATCATATTTAAAACAATACGTGAAAAATCAAGGCCTCAATCATTGTTTCGAACGATCATATTTAAAACGATTTATATATATTCCGGATTAATATTTCAATGAGCAATGGAATTTTTCATATGTGAATTAGAATGGTAAAGCGCCGGGCCCGGGTGCCCGGCGCTGAAAGATCTCAGATCGGCCACGAAGTAAAGATAGGTTTTATTATATATTTATTATGTGTTAGTGTACTTCGTTTCTCTTAATTTATTTATAGAATGGTAAAGTTCGATAATATCAAAGTATCGTTAACAATAGCTACTACATTCAAATAGTGATTTACTTCTACCTTTTAGATCTGTATAATCATCATAGTGTGGTAAAATAATGTTACATCCCGGTACCGGAAGTATGTTCTGTTTGCTCAGTAAAAAATAAAAGCTGTGGTGTTTTAAGATTGTGCTTATGTGTTAAATAGTGCCTCTTGGATATAATTTATTTTATTTCAGCTACATCATTCTTCTAAAACGGGGTAAGTTAATTCTATATCAATTTTTCGATTTAGTATTACTTTAATGGAATTTATCTTCATTTTAATTTTAATGTTTTTAATTATTTGGCATATTTAAAAGTTTTAATGAGCCGCGGCACCAAACTGCGCAATGTACAGATAGTTAATCCACTATACTACTCCTTTTCCGGCCATTTATTAATTCGCGGTTATCGTTATTTATTTATTTACTTTATCATTTATTTCATCTATTCAAAAAATTCGATAAAATCAAATTAAAATTCTTTTTCTTCCCTAACATAAACGTCTGTACCTTTTCACATTCTACACATTTTACACTTTTTCACTCACATTCACCAACTGTTTTGGTGCGGACATTTGGTGGTGAGATTGCATAGATTGTTACAAGGTTGATTTTTTTTTTCTTTCATGGCTCTTGATTTGCTTTTGTCTATAATTATTCAATAGGTGAATTATTTTTCATCATTTATTACATACACATCCAATTTCATACATTTCAATAGTTGTTTTTATGGCCTTTAGTGTGCTTTTATTTACATTTATGTTATAGGGGAATTATGTTCCTTTTTACTTACCCATTCCTATACACACATTCAATAGTTGATTTATTCCCTTGCTATATGCAGTTAAATTTTCTATTGTTTGATTCATATGTGGTGTGCAATGTTCAATTTGTTTTGTTTGTTTTCCGCACACATTTTCATTACTGGTTACACTCTTCAATAGTTATACTTACTCTACATTTTTGTTCATTTGTACTTCCACAGTTGAGTCAACTTGGTTAATTCATTTTTGTATTTTTTTTTTCATAGTTTTTATATACTATGCCAACTTTTACACGACATTCACATTTACACGTCCACATTTTTTCAATTTTATTTTTGTGATGATATTCAATCTATTTACACTTCACACATTCTTAGGCTATGTCATTTGCTCATACTCAATAGATTTATTCATGTTATGTGACAAATTTTTTTTTATTCACTTTAAGGACAACTATTCACATGTTGCCTTACTTATTTTTTTAACAGACTTAAATTCTCAATTTTTTTTTTTTTTTTTTTTTATTTGTTTACAATTCACTTACGTAAACACAGTTTTTTTTTGTTTTTGTGCTTTATATTTTTATTCAATTCACTTTTCGACTCTTATGATATATTCAATGGTATACTATGTTTACACAATTTTATAGTTACACTTACACATTTCATTTTTACATTGGGTTAGTTACACGTCATAAGGTATTATCCAAATTATAACCAATAGTTTTAATTTAAAAAAAAAAATTTGACTTTATTTTTTTTTCTTTTCAATTTTCATTACAAATCATTCAAGTGTGCATTATATTTAGATGTTTACACCTTACTTAAGAAATGGTTTTATTTTACCATTGTTTCATACTATTATTATCAATACACAGATCAATTTTCTTCAAAATTTTTATTTTAAGTTCTCAATTACTTTCAGACATTATGAAAATAAATTTTTTTGGTTGTGTTCACCAATAATCAAATACAAGTGTGTTCTGTCTACACATTACTACGTTATACATATATATATACCTTACTTTGATTTTTTATGTGTAATTTCATTTACTCTGATATACTTCATATATATTATTCAGAAATAATTAAAGTATTATTCTTTGTTTATTACTTATTTAATAATATACTCCTCATAGACCACAGCAGGAACTTTGATCGCCATATATATATTTTGTATGTAGAAATTGAGTGGTCATGATCTACAGCAAATATTTTTGGACACTTATTTTGTTCTCAAGAGACTTTTAGTTAACACAAGGGTTATTTATTTGTACATCAATAATCAAATATTTTTTGGACTGCCAAGGCATCAGTAGTTGATTGCTTATATTATACAATTTTTAGTAATTTTTTTAAATGGCAGAATTATTTCAAACAGGGTGTTGTGTAATTTGATGTGATGTGAAGATAATAATAAAGACACTCATTCTTTCACTCACAAAACAAAACTATATTAAACATAAACACAGATTTAAATGCGTTGACAACATAAGGTGCGATGAAACATTGCGATTTAGTAATAAACAATAATAATGTAAAGTAATAACTGCGAAAATAATAATGCGAAAGGTAGCATGCAAGCTACCATGCGGATGAAAAAGAAAAAACTGTTCTTTTTTGGTTTCTGTTCGAGTAGAGTTGAGATGTTCGTACCCGTTGAACAGAAAAAAGTAAAGTTGAGATAAAACAGTTAAATCGAAAGTGTCAATGAGTGCGGAGTTCGATATGTTAGGAATCGAATATGACTGTATGGTGGAAATCGAACATGACTCCTACCCTATCAGGGCGCTAGTCCTGATATAAAGGGAGAACAGCAATTTTGTTAACTGTTCTTTTAATAACACAGTCTTTAGTTTTTATGGATACCACTCTTACCAGTCCGTCGGTACCGGTGTGAACCTTTGTAATTCGGCCAATTGGCCAGGATAAAGGTGAGCAGCTGTTGTCCATAATAATCACCATTTCTCCTTCCTTGATATTCGATGCAGGATGTTGCCACTTATTCCTTGATTGTAAGGAGCTGAGATACTCCTTTTTCCAAGCTCTAGAAATATCTCGTCTCAATTTTTGCACTATTTGCCATCGGTTCTTGAGATTCCTGTCACAGGATAATGGCTCGTCTGCAGGTGAAAGCATGACATCACCTGTAAGAAAATGTGATGGGGTGAGAACATTAATAGAGTCCGTATCAGAATCAGTACTTTTAAAGAGAGGACGTGAATTTAATAAGGATTCTATTTGGGTTAATAAAGTGCTCAGTTCCTCAAATGTCAACCGTGTATCACCGATTACTCGTTTAATGTGAAATTTACAGGATCGTACTGCAGCTTCCCAAATTCCTCCGAAATGAGGTGATGCGGGAGGAATAAAATGCCACTCTATTGCTGCTTGTGTTAAATAATGTGCTACGCATTCATTTCTTGGTAAAGACAATATTTGTTTTATTTCATCGAGTTTCCTTTTAGCACCAACAAAATTGGTTGCGTTATCACTGTAAATATGACTAGGTGAACTATGTCTAGCACTGAAACGTCGTAAGGCAGCTATAAATGCGTCAGTCGTCAAATCGCTGACAGCTTCGATGTGTACTGCTTTTGTAGCAAGGCAAATGAATACAGCTATGTATCCTTTTGTTGTTTTAGAGCCACGACCCTTGTTAAATTTTATATACATTGGACCAGCATAGTCCACACCACATGCAAAGAAAGGTCGCTCGAGATTTACTCGATGTGGTGGTAAGTTTCCCATGAGCTGGGGTGTAGAAGTAGCTTTGAAACGGAAGCATTTCAAGCATTTATTAACAAGCTTATTGATTAATCTTTTTCCACCAATGATCCAATATGCCTGTTTTATAATGTGGGATAACAATGATGGTCCTGCATGCAAGTGTGCAATATGTTTCTCTTGTATAATAAGGTTGCTCAATTTGTGTTTAGACGGCAATATTACCGGATGCTTTTCGTTAAATGATAATTGGGCGTTTTGTAAGCGACCTCCCACCCGTAACAGACCGTTCTGGTCAATGAATGGATGTAGAGAGTGTAAAGGACTTTTTCTAGACAAAATGTTTTGATTCTTGATGTGTTTTAAGTCTTCGTGAAAGTATTTATTTTGTACCCATCGAATGATGTTCTCTTCGGCGTGTTTAGCTTCCCTACATGTAAGAGGGGAGTAAGAATCATCTGTTGAGACATGAACTTTACTTGCTGACTTGCAGTTATTTATGAATCTTAGGCAATATGCCAGAATGCATTTGATTTTAAAAAATGAAGAAAATTTATTGAATAGTTGATCATAAAGATCATTAGATGTATCAATATGGTAAGACAAAATGGGATCAGCTTTCTTCTCAGCCGAAATTTGATCCTCGATTTCCTTAGACTTAGGTGCGTCATTTGGCCAATGTGTAGGATCCAAAAGTAGCCAACTTGGGCCATTCCACCACAAGTTGCATTCAGGTAAACTTTTAGGATCTATGCCCCGAGAAGCGATATCAGCGGGGTTTTCTTTAGATGGAACGTGTCTCCAATGTTTTGTGGGAAGAGCATCTAATATTTGTGATGTTCTATTTGCAACAAAAGTTTTCCACTTACGTGGATGTGCGGATAACCAAGAAAGAACAACTGTTGAATCTGTCCATGCGTAAATGTCAAAATTATAATTTTCTAATATTTTTATGACTGAAGAAAATAACTTAGATAATAGATAAGCACCACAAAGTTCCAATTTAGGAACGGAAATTTGCTTGATAGGAGCTACTTTAGTTTTAGCAACTAAGAGTGAGACTTTTGATTTGTTATCATGAGTCTGTCGACAATAGATTGCAGCGGCATAAGCATGTGTTGACGCATCACTGAAACCATGTAATTCAAATGTACTATCGGATGAAAGCGTGACGCATCTAGGAACAGAAAATTGGCTAATTTTATTGAATGAATTCTCATATTTAATGAGCTCCTCTTCAAATTGTTGCGGAATAGGAGAATCCCAGTCTCCTTTTGTTAACCATAGCTTTTGATAAAATATTTTTAACACTACTGTACAAGGTGAAATTAACCCTAGAGGATCAAAAATGCGTGCGGATTCAGACAAAATGCGTCTTTTTGTTAGTGGTGGTTTGAGAGTAAGTGCGGTTTTGAAAATAAATGTATCTGCTAAAGAGTTCCAGTAAAGCCCTAGAACTTTAGAACTTTCATTGTTGTTTGGTATTATTTTAAAGTCTGTATCTGTGATGTAATTTTCTCGAAATTCCGCAAGGGATTCATTCGAATTGGAATTCCACTTTCTCAAATGAAACCCATGTTCTTCCAAAACATTAGCAGTTTCCTTAGCAATTGATATTGCGCTATTAACTGATATTGCGCTATAATCTCCTAATTACAGTTGAAGATCTTTAATCCGCACACCTTGGTTCTAGAACTTGTGCGGATTATAGATTTTTGCAAATTATAGATCACCGATGCCATTTCTTAGCTATATGAATTAGTATAAGGTACATAAAACTATAAACTTTATTTAATGAAGCTAGAATTAGAATTGTTTGTTTTTATATAATGTAATGAAGGTAATACTTAATATATAAAACAATAAAATTTATTTAATGAAGTTGAAGCAATGTATAATTTAAACCCTTAAATGAGTAATTCATTAAAAAACTGTACTCCTACTTCTGGATTGTGATTAACAGTATACAGCCAGATACTTGCAATGTGATTAGTTTGATGCAGTTTTTAATGACTGCATTGTAGATCTTATTTTCAAAACAAATTCTGGTTATAAATTTTCCCATAAATAGTTTTGTGTATTTTTGAAATACCGCCCAAAAAAGAACATCTACACTAACATTCCTTAAACATCTGTGAAAATACACTCCCTTACAACGCATATGATGTCATTTTTTTTCAACCAATGAGCAATGCGGTTACTGGCAGGTGTTAGAAAACTGTACTTGCATGTGTTTTGTTTGATATTATTCAGACGATGTTCATATTCACTAAAAAATTATAAAGGCAATAAAAGTATAATTATTTTTTTTCTTTTAAAATTAATTATGTATATCTAAATTAAATTTTATTTAGTATGTGAATTAACATCATATTTTCTCATATACATCCAAAATATCGGATTTTCGTTACAACAAAATCTTTTGTTTACACTTGCAAAGTGAGTGTGGATTATAGACAATTGCGAATTATGGGTATGCGGATTATAGATCCTCAACTGTACTTCATCCGAAGTATCTGCTATCTTACGTAAGTTATATGCAGTAGCATGACTTACAGTTGGTTGATCCATAAAGGTTTTAATAAGTGCAGAAATAATTTGTTTTTTCTTATCATACCTAGTAAGTAATTTTTCCCAGGCTTCTAGATAACTATTCTCAGATATTGGAATGTGTTTAATAATAGAAGCCGGTTCGTCTTTTAATAAACCCTTTAGGTATTGAAATTTTTGTACATTACATAAATTAACATTTTCATGAACTAATGATATATACAAATCCCTAAAAGACATCCAATCTTTATAATTACCATTAAACGGACAAATATTTAATTTTGGCAAACGAAAATTACTGTATATAGCACTTGTATTAATGGGGGGATTTTGAAAATTTAAAATATTTGTTTGCATGTTTACAGATAAATTTTCAAGTTTTTGTTGAAGCTTGGCTTTGGTTTCATAATATTTCAATTCAAATTCTTCTATTTCTGAAATTTCATCAGGTAATTCAGAATCGGCTTTATCAAAATCAGAATAAATAATTTCAATCTTTTCAAGTTTATTTAAAAGATCATGTTTTTGAAAAATTTGATTTTCATTATTTATGAAATTCATAATTCTAGTAAGCACAGATTTCGCTCTGCCTCGATAATGTTTTGCTATTTTTTCAGCATCTTCTAAAGCAACAGTTTCATTACTGTCATCGTCATTGTTCTTTTTGCTTGCCATTACTACGTAATGGAGTAATGCGAAAAACCAAAGTCAAACTTGTAAAATAGGAAAATAAGTACTTATCTGTTTTATTTCTTAATAGCTGCGCTTGGATATCCAAATTTGTAAGCTAGCGAAAATTCACACATGTTCACCAAAAATCTCGCCGGTGCCTCCAGAAAATGTTGTGTAATTTGATGTGATGTGAAGATAATAATAAAGACACTCGTTCTTTCACTCACAAAACAAAACTATATTAAACATAAACACAGATTTAAATGCGTTGACAACATAAAGTGCGATGAAACATTGCGATTTAGTAATAAACAATAATAATGTAAAGTAATAACTGCGAAAATAATAATGCGAAAGGTAGCATGCAAGCTACCATGCGGATGAAAAAGAAAAAACTGTTCTTTTTTGGTTTCTGTTCGAGTAGAGTTGAGATGTTCGTACCCGTTGAACAGAAAAAAGTAAAGTTGAGATAAAACAGTTAAATCGAAAGTGTCAATGAGTGCGGAGTTCGATATGTTAGGAATCGAATATGACTGTATGGTGGAAATCGAACACAGGGCACTGCCCCTATGTTTGTGTTTATTTTTTTTAAATTATTTGACAGTTACAGAAGTGATGAAAATTCATGTAGCTATAAAAAGCTCGTCATGTTGGCAGGGCGCGAAATTTCCGCTCGCCAGCTCGCCATTGGCGAGTGGAATTTTTACTGTGGCGAGTAAAAATTTGGTCCAGTTAAAGACAGAATTCTTACACGATACTGTGACAGAAAACATTATTTTTTATAGATTTAAATATGGTAGAATCTTGCCATCTTATAACCTCATATTTAACCTCTCTTTTTTCTCTTCTCGGAGTGCCAAGTCTGTGTGCACGCTGCCCGACGATCGTCCCATCCTGGGAATGAAAAAATGCTTAGTACATGCATAAAAATCGTAACCTCTTCGGGAGTTTCGTTTCTCCCACTGTGATTTCTTAAAGCAGAGTGAGAATAGACGTGCTGAGAGCCTCTTTGCCCGTCGCCCACTATCCGAGAGAAGGAAAATGTGAAAGTTTGCCTGTGCGATTTTGCTTGAGCCCTTTTAAAAATACTGCCTATGTTTATTTTGTTGAATAATGATAAAAAAAACAGTTCACATTTTCCTGTTTTTTGCTGAAACGCCAAGGATTTGTGATTGTTATAATTTGTAAGCAACGATTTTATCGGAAAAGTAATTCCGAAATAGCCATTTCAAATGACAACAATGAACAAGTTGTACACATCGACATTCCGTCTGATTATAAAAATAAAATGGATGAAAAAGACATTTCTGATGTAAAATGTTAAATAAATAAATAAGTAAATAATGAAAATTAACCTTTCATAATAAAAAGATTTTCACAGGATATTATTTGACGAAGATTTTTCTTCTTCTTCTTTCTTTATTTAATGACTCTTTGCATTTATAGATATTTTAATCTTATACAAATCTCAAATGCAATGCATTATAATGATTTTTGATTATAGATGATTAGGAGACATGATGATATACGACACACTTTATGTATATATATATATATATATAATTTTAGGCATATTTGTAAAAGCATTTGATATAGTTAGGAAAAATAAAAAGCCCAAAATGCGTAATAAAGAAAAAAAAAAAGTGACAACCCTATTTTATGGCGAGTAAAACTTTTTTTCGGCGAGTGAAATCGAGCTGAAATTTCGGGCCCTGTGTTGGTATAATCTTGTGTTTATTTACATATAATCATGTGTTTATTTAGTTATGCTTTTTGGTATCTATTCACTTTTCAGGTTGTATGTGTTTTCATTGCCTTATTTTGTGCAACTGATATACTTAAAAAAAAAAAAAAAAAAAAAAAAAGCAATAGTTGTACTTACGTTAATCCCTTTTTGCGGTTGTATCGGGATTGCATCTTCTGCAGGGATGTAGTCCTGATGTTCGCCGTCTTCTTGCACACTCTTCAATCTGGGAATATTCTAGACCCCCATTCCCGAATTGAAGAGATGCCTTCCATATTATTTGTATATATTTTTTTTTTTTGTGTTTATTTTTTTTCCAGCTTAACATGATATTTGTAAATCACAGATGAAGCTTTAAAAAAATTTTTTTGTGTACAATTTATGATTCAAAATATGCAATAACATACTTACCTTACAGGTCAACATTTTTGATCACATATATAAATTTTTTTTCAATTTCTGTGAATCTTCAGTAAGAATCTTCAACTACAATCTGTATTTTGTATAAAAGTGAATACCAAAAGTTTACTTGTATGTAAATGTTTTTTAACAGTAATAACACAAGACAACTTAAGAAAAATAATTTTATTGTATATCAATGTCAACTTTAGCAAAAAGGTATACTTACCTATATGCTGTCATGTAACAGCCCTTTCTGTAACGTCTACATTTGTCAAATTTTTTTAGACACACTGTGTGTCTCTTTGTAACCCTTTGTATGGGCTCATCCGTGACCGGCTGATCCGTCTCCTCGGTTGCTCCTGTTTTTTTTTGCGTTCTCACCCTGTGCAAAAATTTTTTTTTTCAAATCCCGTTTTTGGGGAGAGTGCCTTGAAACACGACATTGCGTTTATGTAATTTTAATCACGCTTTGAGTAAATTTATCAAAATCAACTTATTATTCAATATTCAGGCTAAATTTCCTTTAATTCAGTTCATTCCGTTTACCCCTGCACGTTTGCTTCACAGCAACGGTCAAAATTCTCCCTTTTGGTTCTTCCTTACCGGACCCTCCTGTCATCCCGGTAATGTAGGTGTTCCAGCGTTCCCCTCGCACGATCGCTCGCTCCTATTGGCTGAGCAGCGCCATGACGTTTTGAGAAGCTGGTTAGCGTCTGCCGGGAAGTTCTAACTCGCAGAAGGATACTTGCTATGGGCTAGTGAACAGGGATATCTCCTGTGGTCGCGCACCGTTATCGCGGTGTGGTCGCATGGAAGTATTCAACCATCTAATAGTACGAATATTATGTTAAAATAGATTAAATTTTTAATGAATTAATTCTATATTTCGAAATAATATCTAGCGATTAATCATTTTATGAGATCAGCATATAATTTAATACAATCATCGTGAGGATGCAATCGGATCGTAACTATCACTTGTGTCTAACCTTGTGGAGCAGCCTGGAAGCCATTGGAGACGCCGATACATGGATCTTGACCCCAGTCCTGTTGAAAGGTCTTAATAAACAGCTTAAGTTGAATTTCCTGGTCTCTGTTTGTTTTACATCAATCCTTCATGGTAAGGTTTTTAATTTATTATTTTTTTTACAGTGCTGCATGCTTCATAGCGATGTTTTTAAAGAACCGGGTTTTCAATCGAATTCTAAATGTACTAAAGAACTGAACATTTAATCTAAGTCAATTATTGACTACTGACAATATTTTAAACTCAGAAATTGCATTTCCACTTCCTTCCTGACTCATTTCCACTTCCTTTCCTTTTTTCACTTTCTGACAATATCTTTTTTTTTCACTTTGTGACAAGTACGTAATAAAGACGTATGTAATAACGAGTACCATTAAAGCTGCCTTCAAACTCTGGCAACAATGCAGAGCTTCAAAAGTCATAAATTATCCATTGTCCGAAAGTGACCCGTGAAATTTTGCTAATGTTTACAATGAAGGACATTACTTTTTATTCCTCTGTTACAAAAGAGACCCAGTCCTCATTCAATTATCGCACTAGGAGGTTTGTGAGCCACGACTCCAGCGAGCTTCGACTCTCAAATACCACATCAAAGGGATATTAAAAGAGACCGTGTTAACACTTTGCAAGTTGCCAGAGTTTGAAGGCAGCTTAAAAGTTCTTGTGTACATTTTTTAACCCCCCCCCCCCCCCTTCTTACAAAATACTAATAACAGAAGTGTCTGACAAAGCCAAATTATTGAAGAAGAAATAATAATGACAAACAGATATATCGTATTGTATTATTAAACTATTTTTATTGTGATTCACTGTTTTCTTAAATATTGTAAAAAATAAATTTATTTTCTATTTAATTTAATGAAAAAAATCTATATATTTATGTTAATATTTATTACAACAACGCATACTGTAATTGCCGAAAATAATTACTTATTACAAAAAAAAAAAAGAAATCATTACTTAGCAAACAAATTGGAATCTCTGTAAAACAGCAAGAAGTTAAAAGTTTGGAAAAGTTATGATTCATCTATAATCGTAGTTTCTTTTCTCCCCGATTTAGCATAGCACTTTATCTCTCCTTTGGAATAAATGGAGCATACGGCAGGCGATTTAAGCGCATCATCTCTCTGGTATCTCCTTTGAAATGAAAAGCCGGCACGTAGGACAATTCATATTATGCTAAATTGTAAGACGGCTTTTGCACTTATTGTTAAATCATTTTCACTAAATCGATAAAACTCTCCTTGATGCATTAACTCGAAAGTGTGGCAAGGAAACTTAATGCTTAGCTAACATCGCATTTTTTCGAGTTCCATAAAAGACATAATTACTAAATCGATGTTGCATTACATCGTCTAGCATCATCATTCCGAAATTTCGTAGTAGATGTTATCTTTAAATCGGATCGCCGATTTTAGCTATAAATCGAGTTTTACATTACATCGATGTAACGCCCAGTCCTATCCCAGACTCATGTTTAATGAGCCTCTCCCTCCTCATACTCTAATATTTAAAACAACAACCAAAACAAACCTCATCTAACAAATTCACTTTTCATTTTATTTGTAAGACTAAGGCTAAACTAAATCTGCCGCTCGTCTGTCAGATCAACGTACGCCACACCCATGTATTTCTGTTGCAGTATGTGTGTTGGATTCAGTTTAGTCTTAATAAGATTTTGGAAGGCAGTAGTGGTAGTATGCAGTTGTATTTGTGTTTAGCAAAAATATCACAATTCTTTCTACAAGCCAATAGGTTTCTTGAAAGATCATAATGCCAATTTATAAAACAGTACAATAATCATCATCCATTGACGAAAAAATGAAAGACATTGATGATCATAGTAAAATTTTCATTTTATCGATTTTTTTAAATGTATGATGGAATTTATTGTGGGCCCCATCGGTGTGAGGGCCCAGGGCATGTACCCCAAATGTCGGGGCATGTGCCCTGATTCTCAACAGCCTAAATGTTTTAAAGACATTAAAAAGTCACCTATAAATTATTAAAGCAATAAAAAATCCTGGATGACTGCTGAGCTGTTTTAAGAAGAGCTTCACCAATAGGACAGTGACTTCGCGAAAACAAATCACAAAATTGTACTACTGATAGACAATTGTGTGGCCCATGCCCGCTTAGAAAATCTTAATTGCATAAAACTTGGTTTCTTTTGCCTCCCAGTGCACCATCTCTGCTGCAACCGATGGATTAGTATGTTATTCGCAGTCTTAAATCTCATTGTAGAAAGCAGTTGATTACGCATATTTTGGCAAGTTATGAAAATAGTAGCAAGTATAACACTTCTCTTTTAGAAGGAATCATTTTGCTAGACAAGTCTTGGAGACAAATAACACCTACAACAATTAGAAAGTGCTTTCAACATGCGTGTATGTCGAAGAATGTATTGGAGTGAAGAAGAAATAGAATTGAGGATAAGGAAGACAAAAAGGAGAAAATCTACCTATTGCTAGATGACTTGAACAACATTGTGTTAATATTTTTACTAAAAATAAAATTGAAAACTTCAAATCTTGTGATTTATATAATGAGGTGTGTAACTCAGATATTCCTGCGGATGATGACATCACATCTGAAGTGAAGGAAAAGAATGATGAAGATGAAATAGTTTCCTTATCCTCAGAAGAAGAAACTGAAATATCAATATCATCAATGACTAAAGTGAAAGCAGCTGCAATTATTCTGAATTACTTTTAAACTACAGAAAAACAAATTATTCCATAGAATGTAAAAATAAATGTTACTATGTACTTTTAAAAAATTTGTCTGTTTTAATTTTTTGATTAATTATCTCTATAAGTGTATAATAATTTATTAGTAAATTGTGTATTATCGCAGTGAATATTTCCAACAAAACCACCATTAAAGTGTAAAAAATAATAAATGTTTGATTATAGTGAACCTCTAGATATAGTGAAATTTTTTGAAGTCTAAAGATGGCTCACTATAATGGGGTTTGTCTGTATTTTACCATGTTTTTATTAACTTCGATTCTTGTTTGTTTGTCCAGTACAAATCTTGCAATTGATTTTTAACTAACTCCCCGACTAGCTAGATATTTGAAACTTTCAGGATAGCTCAGAACACGGTGACAATACATTTTTTAAATACTTTTAATCAATTGTTTCAGGTCCCTACTACCTTCGGTAGTGTTATGATGGAAAAAAATAGGAGAAATTGAGTTTTAATTTTTGAATAGATAAAATAAATAAAGTACATAAATAAAATTGACCGTTGATAATAATAATTATAACTAATTATTAATAACGTTAGTAAATGGCCGAAATAAAGTATTATAGTGGTTAGTACATTACAAATAACGTGACGCGGCTCATAAATCTTTTTAAATTACCGAAACTTTAAAATTGAGTTAAATCAAAATAAAATTTAATCGGAAAAAAAAAGAAGTATATTTAAAAGATAACTTACCCCATGAAGAAAACATATAAATTGCAAGATCTGTAAGGTAAAATAATTTAAATATCCAACATGAACACACACAATGATGACATAGAACAGATATTCCATGGACACAAATTCTTTATTGATCTCTGATCATATATTGAAATACCCGGTACCGGTACACAAAATAGCAGACAACCTACCACATATTTGGTTTCTTATTTTTATATTTTTTCATTGTGACTTATTTAAGAAAACCATTATTTCATCGTCACATTTCATATATTTATGATCGCACATAATTCACCTATATTTTGACTCTCAAGGTAGATTATTCTAATATATTCTCTTGATTACAAACTGATGTATATAGTGGAGAATTATATTGATATTTTCACAATTGTCAATGTTAAAATATCCTTTGAATGTTTACCACTGGTAATCATATTATTTAACGGAACGGATGACGATCACTGTAGTTTCCATCATCGTTGAATTCAACAGAATACTAACGAATTCTTGGCTCAGGCAATGCTAATTGTCCTAAAACCACTTAATCCATGATCATCGAGGTTAAAATGATAAAATTATTCTTCGTTTCACCAGCGTAGGGATTGTGAATTAGACTGTGGTTGATAAACCGTCATTCGAAACTTTGTAGATATAAATCCTTTTGATCAAAAATGAATCCGTTCCCGGAAATTGGTAGTCTCTGGAAACCACGCATTAGGCCTACCCATGCCACCGTGCGATCTCAGCTGCATCTTCACTGGAAATGTATTCATGATTGAAGCTGGACGATCTTACACACACCATTAATATTTTAAGTCCAAAATGTTTATCGATTTCGCAGCAGAGATATTTTTAAAATAGATGAGGTTAAATGACTGGCCTGTCCACCAAAACTACTCGTGCGCATCGGCTGTAGGCCGATGCTGCGGAGCGGCGAAAACTCCGTGTTCCTTCTCTAGCTGCTTACATCCAAGAGAAGAGTCAGGGGAAAAGAAAACATCATCCAATTTCGCGCTCGCCCCGAGTAGCCAATCAGCTTGCACGAAAGGGACGTTGTGACGTCAAGAATGGACGCCGTGAACCTTCCGGAGTATTCTAGAACAGTTCCTCCCCTTCTGAAAGCGTGGGAAAGTCGAGACTTTTAAGCAAACATGGCTGACCGCTGAATTTAAGAATACAGTTAAATAAAAAAGGTATTTTTGGACTTATGATTTTTTGAAGGGAAAACAATTAAATTTTAAGCTATTTCTATGCACGATGGCTCTAATTAAAGGAAATAAAATAAGCTATCTTATGAAATTAAAGTTGCAAGGAAATAAAATTTAGAAAAGTATTTAAAATTGAAAAAATCGGAAATTTAGAAAAATATCTGAAAATGCCAAAACGGAATGAAATGAATTTTGACAAAACGGACTTTTAAACATTTTAAATAGAGAAAAATAATTAAATAAAAGAAACTGAAATATTTTCCGGAGGATTTGATAAAAAATAATAAATTTCAAAAGTGTTAAAATTTTCAATTTTAACATTCCTCCCGCTAACAACAAAAAAAAAGAGCAAAAAAAAAGAATTTGGCTGCGGGAAATTGGATGGGGACCATAACATAACCTGTAAAACACAATAGATACTATAAAACCTGATTATATATATATAGACATAAACAACACTAAGCACATAAATGCATGAGGGTAAGTTAAAAAAAAAAAAAATTCATATGCATGCTACCTTTTAAAACACACAAAATAGTACAATGGAGATTTGCTCATTTGACGAATTCGAAAAAGATTTTTTTTTTTTTTACTTTATATTATTTTATGAATACCAAAACATCTCAGCAATTATGTTCTTAACAGGATTTCTAAAGTTAAATTTGAGCTGTGACAATTTTATATAAAATCAGTGTAAAATAATGTGAGTATGGAAGACAGCCCATAGACACTCAAAGAGGCTTGGCTATAATAGGTCCCCAAAAAATACTCGAGAAAATCACCTACATTTTTAAAAAATATGTCACATGCAAAGGGAATTGGTAAATAAAAACTTTTTGTCAAAATTTTGAAAAAGGTGCATGTTATTTTTTTTAAAAACAGGTAAGTAAATGTGTTATTTAGGTTAACAAATATTGTATAAATTTGAAGATCTGCAAAGATTCAAGATTTACAGTGTCAATGCAAAAGTGGAATATCTCGGACCAGCCTGACAGATACTATTGACAGAACTAGGCGGCCTATAACCCAGCCTACCATCCACATGTACCAACATTGAAATCAAAGAATAATTTTAAGGTAAGTGAATTTGGTTATTTACGTATTTACTTATTGCAGCAGTTTCAACAATTGTTGACAAGGAAAAGAATTTTTTTTTTTTTTTGCTGAGAAGTCCTAGCCATGATTGAATTTTAAATTTTGCCTATGATGGCGTGAATTGTAATAGGGATGAAAAGTGGATCATAAATCAATAAATGAACATTTTAGAGTAAATTTTATACTAATTGAAATTAGTTGGCAGGAAAACAGGCAATTATGCTAATCATCATGATTTTTTGATATCATTATTCTATATTCATTTTAAATTGAAGAAAATGGAAATATTTTATTCCACATAAATATAAGCAATGCATGATGAGACTACTGATAACACTAAAATTAGGCTCAGCTTATATTGGTCTCTGCATATACTATAAATGATTTCATAAATATTTTTTCATATATAAAAAATTTTGAATAGAGCATGCATGCGAGCAAAAGCCAGAAAGGGTTGCTGAATTGGTTTGCAACCACATGGACATTTAAAATAACTGCTAATGCAATGCTCTATCATCAATAATTTATTAGAAAATACTTTTTACTGTGCACAGTTTTATATAACATTTCATAAGCTTTTTATTTTCAAATTGAATAATGATGTTTTATATTCATTGCCTACCAATGTTTCCTGTAAAAATATCATGCCTGAGAAAATATATGAAAAGATATGTATGCTTTTTTTTTTTTTTTGATTTATTCTGAGTGAAAGTGATTGTCATATAAAATTAGGGAGGCCCAAGTAGCTGCCATCCCCGAAAAGGATACTCAAACACCTTTCCCCATAAATATTACATTATAAAGATTTTTTTTTTTTTTTTTTTTTTCCTAGGTAAAAGAATTGTCATATACAATTAGGGAGGTCCAATGATGATCTGAAAAACCTTGCCGTGGCCTTTGGCTTGGCTTTTCATTGATGCAAAGTAATGCCATCCCCCAAAAGGATATTCAAACACCCCTGCCCAGAAATATTACATTATAAAGAATTTTTTTTTTTTTAGTATATATTCAACTGAATGTTTAAGAAATACTGAAATCATCCCTTTAAAAGAAAGTATATTCTAAATTTTTTCTATAAATTTTATCTTTTTATTTTTTCCATTGAAGTAAATTCCCTACTCTATCTAGGAGTAGTTGTAAAAATAAATCGTATTTCATAATTAAGGCATGTCATAAACAATAAAATAACTAATCATCCCCTACTACTTTTTATCTAAGTTCAATATTTTGGTTTCATATAAATATCCCTTTTCCTTAAAAAACAAGCATTACCCCCAGGGGGGTACCTTCTTCAGGTATTCAGGGGGAGTCACGCACCCCGGGCCCGAGTGATCTTTTTATCTCTTCTTCATTTTTTTTTTTTTTTTTTTTTAATCTTCTTTTCTTTTTTTTCTTTCATTTTTTTTTTTTTTTCTCTCTAAGTTTTTGGCATTTTTCTTGCTTTTTCGCCCTTGTTTGTTTTTTTGGTTTTTAATGGCAATAAGGTTTTGGTACTTGTTATTGTTCTTGTTCATTGTTCTTGAAAAAAAAAAATTAAAAAATTGAAAAATTTACAAAAAAATGAAACATCTTACCTTGTTTTACTCACCTTTTTGGTTTCTACTTACCTTGTTTGTTTCTACTCACCTTTATTTTTTGGTCTTGTTCTTTTTGGTTACACTAAAATTAGTAATTTCTAAAACATTAACCAAGCTGAGACCGGTGTAGATGTGGCGCTGGTTATTGGGTTGGCGATTTGGTGATGGTCTCACGGTAGTCTAGTCTTGGGAGCACACTGGGAGACTGGTGCCCTTGGTGAAGGTGAGACAACGGTGACTACTCGAACGAGAAACACCGGACTAACACGACTACCACATGTGATTCCCAATCTGGGTCGACGGTCTGGTAGCTGGTGAGTGGTTATGGGTGTCCCAGGGAGCGATTCTGAAAACCCTTTGCTTTCCGTCCGTTCAAGAAATGGGCTGACTTGTGGGACTAAGGAAACCCTCGACCCTTTTTACTTATCTCAATATGGCGACAAACAAAGGAAATACGAATAATGCGTCTGGCTCGGGCCAAACTAGTGAAAATTCAAAGGCGAAAACTTGGGCGGACAGAATGGAAGAATTTTCTTCCACTCTGAATGAGAGCAATGTATTTATGACCTTAGAAGCTAGATTTTTTGTGATAAAAAGAAAAGAGGGTGATTTTCTAAAGACATCGCCTTTTCTTATACAGAAAGCATGTCAATCAATAATGGGCGATCCAAAGTCTATAAAAAAACTGAGATCGGGCGAACTTTTAATTGAAGTCGAAAATGCCAAACAAGCTAACAACTTAAAAAAATGTAATCAATTTGCAAATATTCCAGTCACTGTTGATGTCCATAGAACATTAAATACTTGCCGTGGTGTCATATCTGAACCTGACCTCCAGTTTATACCAGAAGCCGAAATTCTTGAAAACCTCAAAGAGCAAAAAGTTATCGGAGTAAAACGTATATCTATATTTCGCGACAATAAACCAATTCCAACTAAACACATAATCTTAACAATAAATTCCCCAAAACTTCCAGCATCAATAGAAGCTGGATACCTTGAATGCCCCGCCAGACAATACATACCAAATCTGTTACGCTGCTTCAACTACCAACGTTTTGGCCATTCTAAAACTTCCTGCCGTGGAAAACAGACATGTGCCCGCTGCAGTGCCATTGGCCATGATAGTCAAAATTGTGAAGCCACTGTGTGTTGTGTTAATTGTAAAAAAGATCACCCATCATATGCTAAGTCTTGTGAAAAATGGAAAATAGAAAAAGAGATTCAAACCATTATAACAAAACAAAATATATCATACCCAGAAGCCAGAAAAATAGTAGAATCAAGAACACCCATCGTTGGTAAATCATATGCTGCTGTTACTTCCACCAAAAAAACTTGTAAAACAATAGCTACACAAACTGACTCTCTAATCAATACCAGCCCACCAGTTGAAACTGTTTCACGTAATTCTACAAAAATACCCAATACTAGCTCCCCACTCGAAACTACAGTAAACAATTCCCAAATCTTACAATCCAAACCAAATCAGTCTTCTAACTCTTCACAGTCCTCTTCATCAAAATCAAGAAATTTAAAGAAAATTCCACAAACTGCTAAAACCTTATTGTCTGAAAAAAGTCTTAACTCTACATCTCTAAAGCACTCTAATTCACCCTCTCGTCTCAATATCATCAAGAAAAAGAAACTAACAAAATTGCCCACTCCCACTACAAATAAAAATAATAAAGGAAATCTTCCAAAACAAGATGATATGATCTGCCTCCATCCTTCTGATGGGGAGGACGGTATGTCCACTGCATCAGAGGACAATGACGTGGATGTTATAATCTAAAAAAAAAAAAAAAAGTATGACCAATTTCATTTCATGGAATTGCCGAGGTTTTATTAATAAACGAGATGAAATCAGAGATATTATCTCTGATCATCGACCTATTTGCTTTGCCTTCCAAGAAACACACTTAAGACAACATGACAATGTTAAAATCCGTGGCTACCGGTGTTTCAGAAAAGATTTTACACATTCTGACAGAGCTACAGGTGGTGTAGCTCTTTTAATTTCAAATAATGTTCCACATTCTAATATCATTTTAAATACAGACATCCAGGCTATTGCTGTTCAGATCCATATACACATGCTTATCACCATCTGCGCCGTTTACTTACCACCAAATATGACTGTTCGACAATGTGACCTCAATAGGCTTATTTTGCAGCTACCGACTCCTTTGTTAATTCTTGGTGATTTTAATGGACACAACCAACTTTGGGGTAGTCCTGATATTAATCCTCGAGGACAAATTATTGAAGACCTAATCACTGATAATAATTTATGTATTTTAAATAACGGTGACAACACATATTTTCATGAACCTTCCAGAACTTTTCATGCTATAGACTTGGCCATCTGCTCTCCAACTTTGTATCCTTATTTTAATTTCTTTGTGAGTAACGACCTTCATAATAGCGATCATTTTCCTCTATTTTTATCTTTTTATACTTTTAATGATCATCATCCTATAAATCCACATTATATTTATGACAAGGCCAACTGGGCTACTTTCACTATAAATGCAACTATCACATATGAAATGATCGAGGGTGATATCAACAGAGCAATCAGTGATGTCACAAACTGTATTATGAATGCAGCTGATATTGCAATTCCAAAATCCTCTGGACGTCTGAGTAAACATTCAAAGCCGTGGTGGAATGATGAATGCAATAATGCAAAAAGACAGCAACAAAAAGCTTGGGGAATTTTTAGGAGGTACCCGACTACTGCTAATTATATCGCATTCAAAAAAGCAAGGGCAGCCGCACGAAGAATCCGCATAATCTCCCAAAAAAATTCCTGGATTAAATATGTGTCCAGCATTACCTCTAATGTAAGCAGTAAACAGCTTTGTCATCGTGTCAAGAAAGCAATGGGAATATATTCTAATCAAAGTATTTCGTTTTTAAATGATAATGGCCAAACTATAACTTCTACTAAAAATATTGCAGACACCATTGGTAAAACCTTATCTCACATCTCCAGTTCTAATTCATATTCCGAACCTTTTTTGTCTCATAAACATAATTCTGAACGATCATCAATCAGTTTTCACTCCCGCTCTTCACCAGACTACAATAGACCTTTTACAGAAAATGAATTAAAAAATAGTTTGAAACATTGCCATAACTCTGCTCCCGGACCCGATGGTGTTACCTATATTATGATTAAACATTTATCAAAACAGTCTCTCAATAATCTCCTTCATCTTTACAATAGGATCTGGACTGAAAATATTTTCCCTGTTGCTTGGCACGATGCTATTGTTATTCCTTTTCCTAAGCCAGGTAAAGATGCTACTGATCCCAAAAATTATAGACCCATTGCCCTCACAAGCTGTCTATGTAAGCTGCTAGAAAAGATGGTAAATACTCGGCTTGTTTTCATTTTAGAAAAAAATAACTTGATTTCTCCATGGCAAAGTGGTTTTCGACGGGGCCGCTCAACGGTTGACAATATCTTATTACTGGAGACTAATATTCGAAAAGCTAATGTGAGACGTAACCATTTGGTTTCAATTTTTTTCGATATAGAAAAAGCTTATGACAGGACATGGCGCAATGGTATTTTAAAAGATCTTTTTAATTTGGACTTTAGAGGAAATCTCCCCATTTTCATTCAAAACTTTGTCAGACGCTTTCAAATTCGTATAGGATCAGTTTATTCAGATTATTATTTTCAGGAGGAAGGTGTGCCTCAAGGCAGTGTTTTGAGCGTTACACTTTTTTCTTTAAAAATAAATGATATTTTAAAACAGTTGCCACCAAGTGTACATGGAAGCTTATATGTTGACGACCTGCAAATTTCTTGCCAGGGAAATGACATGCGCTTCATAGAACGCCAGTTACAACTTGCTATAAACAATATCATTAAATGGACAAATAAAAATGGTTTTAAATTCTCAACTGGCAAAACACAATGTGTGCATTTTTGTCGTAAACGAGGTCTTCATCCAGATCCTCAGATTTTGATGAATAACAGGCCAATTTCAGTTGTTGACACTGCTCGATTTCTGGGTGTTATATTTGACAGAAAATTGACTTTTATTCCACATATTTCATATTTAAGAACTAAATGTGATAAAGCACTAAATATTTTAAAAGTCCTTTCTAATACTTCTTGGGGAGCAGACCGTCCATCGCTACTCAAAATATATCGGGCTACTATTCGCTCCAAACTAGATTATGCTTGCCAGGTTTATGGATCAGCAGCTCATTCTTACCTCAAAAAACTGGACACAACACACCACAGTGCACTTAGAATTTGCTCAGGAGCATTCCGGACCAGTCCTGTTTTTAGTTTATATGCTGACTGTGTGGAGCCTTCTCTCACTGATATAAGACAAAGACTTTCACATGAATTGTACTATCGCATCCTTTCACATCCTAATCATCCACTTCACTCACATTTAAATAACAACGATCATAATCTTTATGTGAATCGACCATCTTGCATCCCTCATTTTTCTCTTAGGATTAAGAACTTTCTTGTGGGCACTTCTCATATTCATACCAAAGTTCGTCCCCGTTCTTTTTTAATCATGACGCCTTGGAATTTCCAAGTTATTTCTTGTCTTCATCCATTTAAGGGATTTGACAAATCTAACACAGATGCTTCCATTTTTCAAGCACTTTTCTCATCTCATCGCTCTGCCTACAAAGACTATATTGAAATTTTTACTGATGGCTCCAAAACAACTAATAAAGTCGGTTGTGGTATTATCATTGGTAATACAACGTTTAGCTATCAACTCCCTAATTCTTTTTCCATCTTCTCTGCAGAGTTCTTTGCTGTTGAGGTTGCCCTTAACATCATTTCATCTCATCACAGTAGAAAATTCATTATATATACAGACTCAAAGAGTGTTCTTGATTCTCTCTCTTCTAGCTCTTGTAACCTAACTTTCATTTCTATTTTAAAAACTTACAACGACCTTTTCAAAAAGGGATTTGATATTTTGTTTTGCTGGGTTCCTGGCCATGTAGGCATTAAAGGCAATGAAGCAGCAGACAAAGCCGCAAGGCAGGCTTCCATACTTTTAAACTGTCCTGTTCCTTATGAAGACGTTAAGCACACACTTAAAAGCTATCTTAAAAATATGTGGCAAAGGGAGTGGAATAACAAAAATAGTAATAAATTGCGAGAAATAAAGTCTCAAATTTCAGTCTGGCCTACAATTTCACCTAGAAAATACGATGTTATTATTACTCGACTACGAATTGGGCATTCCAGACTCACACATAAATACTTATTACTTACAGAACAACAACCTGAGTGTCCAAAGTGTCATTTCAGTGCTTTAACCATTCGTCATGTCCTCACCGACTGCCCTTGCCTTCGTCATCTCTATCGAACACATTTTAATTCATCTTCACCCAATCTGACGAACCTTTTAGGTGTGAACCCTCATCATCGCATAACTAATTTTTTAAAAGAAGCTGGTTTTTATCATGACATTTGATTTTATATTTTACACTGTTCATCTTTTTATTATATACACTGTTCATCTCCTTTTACTTCGGTTTTTTATATTTACACTGTTCGTAACTTTTTACATCATTTTATTATATGCACTTTTTACTCTGCTTTCTATTATTTCAATCTTTGTCTTGTGTTTTATTATTTTACCTATTGTCTTAATTTTCAGTGTGTTTTTTACTGACTATCTGGATGGGTAAAACCCATCCAGAAGCATCCTTATTTTTTATCCTTTTGTTTGGCGCAGTATGTCCCATTGCGGACCTTGCGCCATTAAACAACAACCAACCAACCAACAAACAAGCATTAAAAAGTTTTTTTTTTTTTTTTTTTTTTTTGAAATCTCTTTATTTTAAACTGGCATTCATATGCAATCACAAAATATAAATAATATTCGTCTTATTAGTGAAAATTGTGAGATATCTCTTTCAATTTTAAGCAAATCCGTGAATCATATGAAAAATACAAGATTGCAAAAAAAAGAAAATTTTAAAGGTTTTTAAAAGCAAATCCCCATAACATAACAAATAGAATATCAAATTTGAGACTAATGTCCACTAGTGAAAATTCCACTATAGCTCATATATAATAGAGAAGATTGCAAATATTATATGAAAATAAATTCTTATATCAGTGGCAAATTTCAATTTTTTTTTTTTTTTTTTTTGTTTATTTATTTTAAACATTCATGGTTGCAATAGCTCAAAATCATTTGCATCCGTTTTATCTTTTGGGATGCCGTATATTGAGATTTACCACATCAAATAAAATGAAAAACACACACATAAACAATATAATATTCAAGAATACTATAAATAGCATGAATATGTTATTGAAAATATAAATAAAATATTCGCGATTTTTTTTTTTTTTTTTATCGCGATCGTTAAAATTAATTAATTTTGAAAAAAGCAATTAATGAGCCCATAACTCCAGGTTCTCAACCTTAAATAGAGTTAGTTTTAGACGGCACCATAATGTTAGGATGGAAAACTTAAGTGTTAATTTTTTGAATTTCGAATAGATAAAATAAATAAAGTACATAAATAAAATTGACCGTTGATAATAATAATTATAACTAATTATTAATAACGTTAGTAAATGGCCGAAATAAAGTATTATAGTGGTTAGTACATTACAAATAACGTGCCGCGGCTCATAAATCTCTTTTAAATTACCGAAACTTTAAAATTGAGTTAAATCAAAATAAAATTTAATCGAAAAAAAAAGAAGGATATTTAAAAGATAACTTACCCCATGAAGAAAACATATAAATTGCAAGATCTGTAAGGTAAAATAATTTAAATATCCGACATGAACACACACAATGATGACATAGAACAGATATTCCATGGACACAAATTCTTTATTGATCTCTGATCATATATTGAAATACCCGGTACCGGTACACAAAATAGCAGACAACCTACCACATATTTGGTTTCTTATTTTTATATTTTTTCATTGTGACTTATTTAAGAAAACCATTATTTCATCGTCACATGTCATATATTTATGATCGCACATAATTCACCTATATTTTGACTCTCAAGGTAGATTATTCTAATATATTCTCTTGATTACAAACTGATGTATATAGTGGAGAATTATATTGATATTTTCACAATTGTCAATGTTAAAATATCCTTTGAATGTTTACCACTGGTAATCATATTATTTAACGGAACGGATGACGATCACTGTAGTTTCCATCATCGTTGAATTCAACAGAATACTAACGAATTCTTGGCTCAGGCAATGCTAATTCTCCTAAAACCACTTAATCCATGATCATCGAGGTTAAAATGATAAAATTATTCTTCGTTTCACCAGCGTAGGGATTGTGAATTAGACTGTGGTTGATAAACCGTCATTCGAAACTTTGTAGATATAAATCCTTTTGATCCAAAATGAATCCGTTCCCGGAAATTGGTAGTCTCTGGAAACCACGCATTAGGCCTACCCATGCCACCGTGCGATCTCAGCTGCATCTTCACTGGAAATGTATTCATGATTGAAGCTGGACGATCTTACACACACCATTAATATTTTAAGTCCAAAATGTTTATCGATTTCGCAGCAGAGATATTTTTAAAATAGATGAGGTTAAATGACTGGCCTGTCCACCAAAACTACTCGTGCGCATCGGCTATAGGCCGATGCCGCGGAGCAGCGAAAACTCCGTGTTCCTTCTCTAGCTGCTTACATCCAAGAGAAGAGTCAGGGGAAAAGAAAACATCATCCAATTTCGCGCTCGCCCCGAGTAGCCAATCAGCTTGCACGAAAGGCAGTGCCTGATTTAAGGCAGGGCATTCGGGGCATGTGCCCTGGGCCCTAACACTGAGGGGGGCCTCCAAGAAATTCCATCATACATGTAAAAAAATAGTTAAAATGAAAATTTTCCAAATTTGTTATAATGATCGTTGTTTTTTAAATCAGCGGTATGATATTTCAAGGAAACTATTAGCTCATCGAAAAAAATTGCAATATTTTCACTAAACACAAATACAACTGCATACTACCGATACTGCATTCCAAACTCTTACTAAGGCTAACTAAATTCGAGGCACGCACTGCAGAGCACATACACAGGGGCAATGTACATTGATCCGATAGACAATCATCGGATCTAGTTAACACTTACTCTTACCAATAAAACGAAAAGTGAAGTGAAGAGAATTTTTAGACGCATGAATCAAAAATATGCGGTTTGTTTTGTTTATTGTAATATTAAAGTACAAGCAAAAGGGGCCCATTGAACATGAGTGCCCTGGGCCTCCAAGTGAGTAAATCGGTCCCTGACGAAAGGGACGCTGTGACGTCAAGAATGGACGCTGTGAACCTTCCGGAGTATTCTAGAACATTTCCTCCCCTTCTGAAAGTGCGGGAAAGTCGAGACTTTTAAGCAAACATGGCTGACCGCTGAATTTAAGAATACAGTTAAATAAAAAAGGTATTTTTGGACTTATGATTTTTTGAAGGGAAAACAATTAAATTTTAAGCTATTTCTATGCGCGATGGCTCTAATTAAAGGAAATAAAATAAGCTATCTTATGAAATTAAAGTTGCAAGGAAATAAAATTTAGAAAAGTATTTAAAATTGAAAAAATCGGAAATTTAGAAAAATATCTGAAAATGCCAAAACGGAATGAAATGAATTTTGACAAAACGGACTTTTAAACATTTTAAATAGAGAAAAATAATTAAATAAAAGAAACTGAAATATTTTCCGGAGGATTTGATAAAAAATAATAAATTTCAAAAGTGTTAAAATTTTCAATTTTAACAGGTAGCATTTATGTGATTCAACAGAAAATTTACTTCACTAACTTCCTGACTAGCTAGACATTTAAAACTTTTAGAATATGGTGAAAATGCATTTTTTAAATACTTTTAGCGAACTGTTTCGCATCCCTACTGCCTTCGGCAGCGTTACCAGTACAAGGCTTGCAATCGATTTTTACCTAACTTCCCGACTAGCTAGGTATTTGAAACTTTCAGGATAGCTCAGAACACAGTGACAATACATTTTTTTAATAGTATTAATCAATTATTTCAGGTCCCTACTACCTTCGGTAGCATTTATGTGATTCAACAGAAAATTTACTTCACTAACTTCCTGACTAGCTAGACATTTGAAACTTTTAGAATATGGTGAAAATGCATTTTTTAAATACTTTTAGCAAACTGTTTCGCATCCCTACTGCCTTCGGCAGCGTTACCAGTACAAGGCTTGCAATCGATTTTTACCTAACTTCCCGACTAGCTAGGTATTTGAAACTTTCAGGATAGCTCAGAACACAGTGACAATACATTTTTTTAATACTATTAATCAATTATTTCAGGTCCCTACTGCCTTCGGCAGCATTTATATGATTCAACAGAAAATTTATTTGACTAACTTCCCGACTAGACATTTGAAACTTTCAGAATAGTTCAGAATACGGTGAAAATACATTTATATGATTCAATAGAAAATTTAATTCACTAACTTCCTGACTAGCTAGACATTTGAAACTTTTAGAATATGGTGAAAATGCATTTTTTACATACTTTTAACGAACTGTTTCGCATCCCTACTGCCTTCGGCAGCGTTACCAGTACAAGGCTTGCAATCGATTTTTACCTAACTTCCCGACTAGCTAGGTATTTGAAACTTTCAGGATAGCTCAGAACACAGTAACAATACATTTTTTTAATACTATTAATCAATTATTTCAGGTCCCTACTGCCTTCGGCAGCATTTATATGATTCAACAGAAAATTTATTTGACTAACTTCCCGACTAGACATTTGAAACTTTCAGAAGTTCAGAATACGGTGAAAATACATTTTTAAAGTACTTTTAACGAACTGTTTCAGGTCCCTGCTGCCTTTGGCAGCATTACCAGTACAAAGCTTGCAATTGATTTTTAACTATCTTCTCGGGTAGCTAGCTAGCCATTTCAAATTTTTATAACAGCTCAAAAAACGATAACAACGAATTTTTTTAATACTTTTAGCCAATTGTTCCAGGTTCCCTGCTGCCTTCAATAGCGTTTATATGATTCAACAGAAAATTTAAAAACTTGGTATATAAAAAGTTCTTTTTATCTTGTAATTATTTATAAATTATTATTATTTTAAAGGTTAATTTTTATGTTTATATAAAAGCCAATTTTATAAAACATAAATTGAAAGAAGAGAATAATTCTATTATAAGTCATGCATACTAAAGAAAACTGCTATTAATCTGTAATACTGCTGTTCTATTAAAGAAATATATTTTAATGTAAAATGTCTTTATGAAAATATTTAAATGTTGCATATTTTTGTAATGATAATTTAAATTAGTATGAAACAGTTTAATTATCTGATAAAGTCCTCCCCTCCCCCCACCTCAAGATACTAAATTTTATGTTCTATGATATTTCTAGGACATTTTACTGAAGATTTTTAACAAAATGGCTGACCAGATGACTCACTCTGCTTCTTGGTATATAACATTTCCTTGTTTGCGAAAGTCAAACTCTGGTTTTTCAAGAGTTAAGAAAAGGTTGAAAACAATATATAATGCCTATAAACAATATGAATTATTAAAAAATGTTACATCTGCTTGGTCGTCCGCTGCTATTATTTTCCCTTTGACAGAGGATACTAAATGGAATGATATAAATAAAGGATTTAATATAACTCTTTCATTGAAATTAAATCAGATTAGTAATATCTGCCTGGATAAAAATCATTCAGGAATTTTTTATGGTATGTATGTTTCATTTAGTATTTTAATTTAATTTTTCTTATAAAATTTGCTTTATATGTGTTTGTTACAAAAGAAGAAAATAAGTAAAATTGTAATTTAAAAAATAAATAATTTCAGTTTTGATTCATAAAACTAAATTATATGGTAATTAGTATTTTGAGACCATCACAAAACTTTCTTCAATGTCATTTTATTTTAATATGTTAATTTGTCAGAAAACTGCCTGAAAACTTGATCGGCGGATATGCTGCTAAATAGAATCAGCATATTTTTTCATGATATACATCTCACCCATCAATTTTAGTGCATTTATATAATATAGAAGCTGAGATATAACCTTTTACAAAATGGGGGAATTTGCAGAATAGAAGTGTTCTCCCTCTGTGGCAGAATGTGTTTATGCTTTCTGCAACAAACCTTGTTGGTGTAAACTTTTTCTGCAAGACAATGTTATTTAAAAACATATTTTTTAATATACACATATTATTAATATTACTGTAGAAGAATTATTAAATATAAGATAAGAATTTCTGTTTTCTACAGAAATCTGGGAATACCTTTAATTACTAAGAGCAAATCTTTCTGCAAGTGGCAATTTCTTTTTTGCGACAACATCACTGAGTTGCTTAAATTCTGCCAAGGGGGTGTCTGCTAACTGCCAGTGTGACTTTAAATTAATTCAGTATAGCTTTTTATAATAAATAGCAATCATATATACCAGATTTGATACATACACTATAGAAGCTGGAATATAGTCTTGCAGTTAATGAAGAAAATTGCACCTTATCAGCACCATTTATTGGCAAATAAATTGTACATCCAAATTAATTCAGCATAGCTTTTCATAACAGCCCTCTGATGTATCAAATTTAGTCTGTTTATGTACTACTAGCAGTTCTACAGTTTTATAGGAGGTTATTTTATATAACATTAGTGTTAATTTATACCATTAGTGACCATGGTAAGTAGCATTTGCTAATATTTTACTCTTTTTTTTTCCCCCTTTCCAATGTGCATTCATTTTACTTAAGAGGAACAAAAAAAGGTAATTTTGATAAACTACTTATTTAGAATTCATTATTTTTAGAATTTAAAAAAGACTATCCACCTACAAATTCGACTGAAGAAAGCTGTTTACTTCATATATTGTCAATTGGATCTGATAAATTGCTAATAGAATTGTGGTGTCAAAAGTATAATGGAGATCTGGTTGTTAGGTATGCTTTTTTTTAATGGTTTCATATATATATATATATCTTGGTTAAGGGTCACCTTCATGAACAGATATGTTTCTTAAGTGCAGAAATTTTGTACCTGTTATAAGGGGTTATGTCATGCCAAGGTGACTCTATACCAAGGTGAAATTATATACAAATATATGTTTGTGCTCAGATTGTAGAGATTCTGTAGACACTTAAAAAACATATATATTAAAAATTAATTTAATAATGAATTATATTGTATTGCAACTCAATTTAATAATGTAGCGGACATTAATTTGATAAATAATTATGTAATAATTAACACAACCTTAGAATATTAGTAAAGCCATTCTTATAATTTTAGTACTCAAACAGTAGCCAAGAGGTTCTGCTCTTTTTAATAAAATTACTATCCATAATATTTTTATTTGACCCTCCTTTTTTTTTTTTTTTTTTTTTTTTTTTTAATTAGAAATGGTCATAAGAGGTATATGTGGTGGAAATATGAAAATGTGTGAGTATTTATTAAATTTATTATTATTATTTTATGTTATTTCTTTTTAGAATTTCGAGTTACATCAATGGGGAAGTTACATGTTTAGCAGAAGGAAAATGCGCTCTTCTTTTCCAGTTTAATATTTGGCATCATGTAGCTGTATTTTATTCAGAAGAGGTTGAAAAATCTGTTATTACAAGCAAGGTATTTTTTTCTCCTCCCTTCATGCCTTAAAAATTATGTTTAATCTTATTCTGTTAAAAAAAATTGACTTATCTTTTGGCTGGGCATGCTTAAATCAATAAACCAAACAATAAATAAATAATTTTTAAAAAAAGTAAAAAAACATTATTTAATGTAGAAGCTCTAAAAAGCATAAAATAAAAATTTATGCTTGCAAATATTATGCTATAAAGAAATAAATGAAAGTTTCAACACTAAGAAAATTTTAGAGAAAAATATAGATATTTCACTTTTGCAAAAAAAAAAAAAAAAAAAAAAAAATTTGAATATTCAAAATATTTTAAAAAGCATTTGAGACCAATATTCTTGGTTATTAATTTTTGTATAAGTATTTGTTAAACTATAAATTTCAAAGGTCTGGAAAGCTTTTTAAAATATTTTGAATATTAACAAATTTTCATCTCTCGCAAAAGTGAAATATCTATATTTTTCTCTAAAATTTTCTTAATGTTGAAACTTTCATTTTTTTATAGCATGTCTTTACAAGCATAAATTTTTATTTTATGCTTTTTACGGCTCCCTTCTACTGTTAAATGTTTTTTTTTTTTACTTAAATTTTTATTTTGTGCTTTTTAGTTACAAAAAAAGCTTCTTAAAAAACTAATGAAAAATTCTTAAGATATTGTGTAAACATTTGAAATATTTTCTTTTATTAATTGACATCTTTTCTGTAATTGTCTACAAAAAATAACACATCAGCCCTTGGAGGATCGAACCTATGACCATCATTATCAGCATGACGCTCTAACACAATGTTGATGAATAGTCCAGAAAAGTCATAGAACACGCTAGGGCTGGATTATTTATCAATATATCCCGAAGTATCGATATTTTTTTAATACTGTGATAACGATATTCAATATCTTGCTCTGTCGATATATCCTTCTAATGATATTTCTTAGTGTGCACTGTACGATCGATCGATGGGCCAATAAATAACGTTGAATGCCAATCTTACAATACCTTCAAATTCTGCTTCCGAGCTAGCACGCATAGCGGACACGCATCATCGAACAAACAACAAACCCTCCGAACCACGTGTCCTGAACAAAAAGAGCACGGAATAGCATGCACTCTCTAATACCCCTTTCCTTCTTTCCTCCTGTATTACACACGACTAAGGTAGAAACACATACCCCAACCGATCACTCTAATAAAACTAAGTTACCACGATGTATTTACTTTCTTGTTTTAGCTCATTTCCTGCTATTGGCTCATTGATATTGGTATATTTCAAAGTATCAGTATTTACTGGCCAATAACGTGCAAGCTTCAACATACGTTTATCAAATATGATCAAAGCCGAATTGCAGTATTTCGGATACTGATATCCACTAGAACTTTTATCACAAGAGTAATCTCGTCTGCCGGATATTCACTCATTGATATCCATATCTTTTCTCCATGTAGTATATTGCGGTTTATGTGAAAATAATATTTCGAATATTGAATGTAAAATGAATGTTCGCAGGCACATCGATTGTTTGAAATAATATCAAGTGGTATTTAAAAAATATATATATATATATTTAGGATGTCCCGGAGATGAAAATAAAAAAATAATTTCCGAACATATTTCGATCTGTAATTTTTAATCGTGTGCAGTATTATAGAATGTAAATTTTTTTGTATATATAAGTTATCTTCTGTCATTATTATTATTAAATATTTTAATAAACTTAGTTCTTTATTAAGCTAGTAAAATAGATTTTTATCTTCAGAAATTTTATAGTGACAGTTTTTCGATTGAACAATGATATAGCACTGAGCATTTTATTATTATTTTATTTATTAATTTTTATTTTATTTTATTTTTTGTGCAGCATTTTATTATTATTATTATTATTATTTATTTTATTTATTTATTAGCTGTTCTTATTAAATATAAGAGATTTAAACAAAAGAAAAGTGGGGGGAAAAAAAGAAATTCTACTTACATTCTATGTAAACAGAATTTAATTTAGTACGACTGGACTTATTTGAATAACTGTTTCATTCACTAGCATCGATTACTATATTCATTTCTTAAAATGTCTTAGGCTTAGGTATAACTTTAGCAAAGTAGCCCCTTTGTGGTTTTTAAATTTTTGTTATCAATTTATTGATGAATTAAAGTGGCTATGGAAAATTTTGGAAAGAAACATACAGGTTAGTTCGGTACCAAATTTAAATTTTGCCAAGGGCTATGCTGAAGCGGTTCCATTTCTTTAGCACTTTTTTTTTTTTTTTTCAATTCTATTTTAATTATTTAAAAAAAAAAAAAAAAAAAAAATGTACATTTATATATTTTTTTCGACATAAAAGCAAATATATTTACTTACATATTTATTCCTGTTTGGTTTTTCCAGATTTGACTTAATAATTTAAGACAGTTTCGGAAATTAAATGGTAAAATTGTATGTTAGCAGGTATCCTGGTATATATACGATAAAACACTAAAAAGGGCGACAACGCAAAATCGTAGATTGAAAGAAATAAGCCTGTCGACCTAAGTGTCTTCAATAAAACGACTGCATAAACTATTTTGGAATATTTATTGAGTGAACTATCTTAATATGAAGTGACAGTAACTAATCATCTGCTATATAACAATTCCTTACATATATATATATATACTAACTGTTGCATTTTTTTTTTCTAATATTTTCATTTCTTTTTCAGATTCATGTTGTTGTTGATGGTTTAAGAGAAAGAAATTGCAACTTAAAATATCAGAAACCTTCGAAATCCATGAACAAATGCCATCTGTTGTTAGGTGATTGTGTTCCAGCTTTCCAGAAAACTTCTTTCTCATATTCAGTTGCAAATGTTTGCCTTTTTAAAGGTTATAACAGTTTTTTTTAATTTGTAAACTTTTTTCTATCAATTTTTATTACAGTGTCCATTATTTGCTTAGTTTCAGTTATATTGAAATATTTTCAACCACACTCCTCCTTCTTTTTTTTTTTTTGTCTTCCTAAGTCTGTTCTGAAATTCTTAAAAAGCGTTTCATTTATTTATTTTTTAATCTACTGTTGTTACTTCTTTTTTTTTTTTTTCTTTTGCTTCTTCTTTCCTTTTCCTTTTGCTCCTTTTTCACTTCCTTATACAGAGGATGAAGAAGTATTCTGAAACTGTTTTGCAAAATTGATTTTGTATCTTGCATACCCCAAAAGTCATTGGATATAGAACGCTACAAATCCATATGTACATTTGTTATAACTTCTACTTGTGCTCCCTCCTTTATAGTTTTTCTGTGCCTTTCTGTTTTGGAGATATCTGCAAAATTACTTCCAAAATGACCTAAATTACAAAATTTTTGGCCGTTGTATATGACATACTGTCATAGATTTCAACAGAAGCTGTTAATGTAATAGAAGCTTGTATTAATATTGTTTCAAAAGTTGTCGACATACTTGCATGTGGAAAGTAATTTGTAAAAATTTAGGAAGGTTGACAAAAGCACTTTATTTAATTGAATATTCTGGAAACATTCAAATAAAACAGTTATTTGTATTACAAAAGTCAGTAATCAATGAGTAGTCTCAATATAATGGAATAAAATAGTCAATCGTGACACAAAAGTCAAGTAAACAGCAGGGTTAATTACACTGTAGAGAAGGAGTTTGCTGATTCAGGAACAATAATCAACTGCTTACAGCGCAATCTCTCAGTGATGACCAATCAGTGTGATATCGCAACAGAAACTGAATTCATCCAGAGCCTTGTTAGTTATTTTTAGAATTTTCAAGATATTCTGCATTACAAACTAATTGATCACACCTGAAAATTCCAGAACTTGGCTCCTACTGAAGTATAGTACGAAACCGAAAATCCGGAATCGTCGGGACCGCAGCGATTCTGGATTTTCAGATTTTCCTGATTTTTGGTCATATCTAAAAAATATAATATTTTGATTTAAATACTTTGATAATATACAAATTCAAATAAAAAACTAGTATGTTGTGGTCACCACGAGACTTTCTTCTATATTTTCCTATACAAATTCACTCAGTAACAATAATTAAAAAAAAAAAATAAGTGGGACAAAATTTTGGGTAAAATGTGAAAATTATTCTAAGTTTGTCAAAACACGGAAACCGTGGGACTTTGACAAAATTGGGGGGGAAATGCAAAAATTTGTTTAAGTTTGTCAGAACACGGAAACCGTGGGAGTTTGATAGAATTAAGGAGAGAGAGAAAAAAAAAAAAAGTGGGACTTTGACAAAATTTTGGGTAAAATGTGAAAATTTCTTAAGGTTTCTCAAAACACGGAAACCATGGGACTTTGACAAAATTAGGGGGAAAATGCAAAAATATGTTAAAGTTTGTCAAGACACTGAAACCGTAGGACTTTGATAAAATTAGGGGAAAAAAGCAAAATTTAGTTTAAGTTTGTCAGAACACGGAAACCGTGGGAGTTTGATAAAATTAAGGGGAGAGAAAAAAAAAAAGATTTTTTTTCGTAAAAAGTAAAAAAAAAAATCGATAACTTTGTTTTAAATTATCACAGATTTATAGTTCAACCATTCGTTTTAAAGGTACTGACGAGACCTTTCGAAAGATACCCATCTTGAAAATTTTTGCCCTATATCACCCTGTTAAAAATTTAGAAAAAATGGGATGGCAACGCAACCTGTAAGACGATTTTTACCAAAAGTTGATAGGCACTAATTTATGTCAAGGTGCAACTACATACCAATTTGTATGAAATTCTGTGCAGTAGTTCCAGAGATACAGTTGCCATAAAATTTTGTCACACACAGACAGATATTTTCTAAAAATGGTAAAATCGTGTTCTAACGCTCTCAAAATGTGTAAATCCATCAAAAACCCAAAATCGAAAATTTTTACGAATCCAATACTTTCTTCTATTGAAGATAGAAGAAAGTAATAATATATTACGATTTCTAAATATATTCTGTAATATTTTTTTTAGCAACTTTAACAATAAATAAATAAAATTAAAAATTAAACTTGAAAAACAAAACAGATTTCTTGAAATATTTGCTTACAAAAATTAGTACAAGTTACAATAAAAGAAAATATATAAGAAAAACATGCCATATTTAAAACATTTCCATTTTTTTTTTTTTTTTTTTTTTTAGTACTTTAGGTTTTTTTTTTAATTAAAAGTTTGAGTATAATTGAAATAGAATATGAAATTTAGTTCTCAATTAGATAAATGTTTAAGAATTGTTACTATTATTATAATCTTCTTCTCCCTCCTCTTTCAGACATTGCAAATGCCTGTTTTGAAAATTACTAAGAAATAAAATATTTTTTCGGTTCTTTATTTAAATATATTTATACTAAAAAAAAAATTGCTGTTGATGATGATGATTAACGCCGCTGAAATTGTCCAGATTTTTGGAGTCTGGATTTTCGGCTTCGTACTAATTGCTTTCAGAGCTCCCACTAGGTCTGTTTTCTAGGAATTAGTCTGTTTTTTTTGCTACTTGGTCCATAAAGTCTGTTTTTACAGACAGTTAACCATCCGTAAAATTTGTATTGATGCTAAGTTCAATGCCGAAAATTGTTAAAATTTTAACTGCAAGAGCTGATTTTTTTTAAGCAGATCATTTTATGTAGAAACAAAATTTAAATAGATTTAAGACAGTGTACTAATATACATTGTTGGGTTTAGAATTCTTCTGTCAGTGGCAAATTTCCCATCCTTTTAAAGTTTTCTGAAAATCTCCATTTCTGCTGATTTTACTTCTTTGCTCCTTTCTCTCCCTTTTCCAGTAATTTCTACTGCACACGCATGGAAGAAATTACTGATAGCATAAAGCTTGAAAAATATTTGCAAAGTTGAATTTTATACACAGTGAAAACCTCATTTAGTTAGCTGAAAAATTGTGTAATGTGAGTTTTGCAGTTCAATAAATACAAGTTGTTTAAGAGCCAACATTTTTTTTTTTTTAAACCATTTAAAAAGCCATTAAATTAACAGTATTAATATTTTTATTATAATTAAAAATGAAGATTTTTTTTTTTTTTTTTTTTTTTTTTTTATGAATTATGATATATTAAAAACATGAAAATAGATATAATGTATTTTAAATTTATTAAAGAAGCATATCTTCTAAACCAACACGAAAAGAATCAATGAAATAATTGTATTTTTACACTTAATTTCCATTGATAAGGATTTCGAAGAGACAAATTTACAAATGAAACCAGTTTATTTGAAGTGTAACATCAACATATATATCAACAACAACTAGTCAAATTTAACAAATTTAGTAAAACTTTAAATATCAAACTTTATAACAACATGTATATCAGACAAAAGACTTAAACTGTGACTGTACTATCTAAGTTTAGGGGATGGAAGACTATTCCTGTTTTTGCTATTTGACTATTCTCATACTGACTATCTAATCTAGATTATTCTTTTACAATCATGAATCGTGTATAAATCTGATTATCGGAGGCTTTATTGTATTATTATTTATTTATTATTATTATTTTGTTGAAAAATTGTTTTTGTGCTTAGTGACTTGTCAGAATGAACATGGCTTATATGTAGGCATTGCCTTTCCTAGCATATGAAGAATAGTAGTTTACAGTTGTTCAACTGTTGGAGAAAATAATTAGTTACCGCCTTCTCCTCAAATGCTGTGAAATGAAAGTTTTTACAGGTGCCTCTTTAATTTTGAAATTTTAGTTTACTTTAGGTAGTTTTTATTCTATATTATGATTTTATATATAGAAAAAAGTTGCTAAAAAAAGTGTAAAATTTTTTCTATTTATTTTTTTGACAATACAATACATTAAAGTAAATTGCTAATGCCGTAATAGTCTTGATTTTTTTCCTTAAAAAGTGGTTCCCCCTCATCCCTTTTTTTTTTTTTTTAAATGTTGTTCATGTTATGAAATTAGAATTAAAAAAGAGGAAAGGGGTTTTAAAGTTAAAAAAAAAAAAAAAAAAAAAAAAAAAAAATCATAATTTAATGACAATTTCAAATTTTGTCATAAAAGATAAAATACAAAAACGTTACATCTAGAAATACAAGTCTGTATTCAAGTCCAAATTCCTTTTAAATCTATTAAAATTGTAAAGGAAAAAAATTAAGTGATAAATTTTAGTATAGTGGAGTACTGTAAGAGAACACTGTGAGCTGGAATCATTCCTGAAAGATTATCTCGAGAGAAAATCTAAAAAAAAGAATAAGTCACAGGTGACGCTTACTACATCACGACACATGCAGATCGCATGCCCATTGCATCCTTGGAAAGATTGAGAAGCTTCAAGAAGGATTCTCCCCCTGTAAAAGCGTGGGAAAGTACGAATGCTTTAAGTAAACATGGCTGACTTCTGATTTTAAGAACTTAGTGAATAAAAAAGGGTATTTTTGAACTTAAGATTTTTGGAAAGGAAAAATATTAAATTTTAAGTTATTTTAATGAGTGATCTCTCAAATTAAATGAAATTTAAAAAGCAATCTCATGAAATCAGAATTACATGGAAATAAAACTTAGAAAAATAATTTTAAATGCAAAATATAAACACTGATAAAATAATTTTGGATTTATCTGATTTTAGATTTTCTTTATTTTATTTGTTTGCTATTTTAGTAATTTCTCTATTAATTTTAGTAGTTTTTCTGAAAGGATAATTGATTAAATTATCGTTTTAATCCGGAATTGTTGGATTTATTTATTTATCTATCTATTTTTTGAGAAATGCTAATTTTCAAAGTGGTAATGGAAATATTTTAAATAATTAAATCATGATCTATTTTAATTAAAATTTGTAGAGTATCAAAATGAATTTCGAATGAGAGAGCTTTTCAAATTAGAAAAACCTGAAAACCTATATTTTTAAATAAAATAGTGTTATGCTATTTGAAACATAAAAATAAAATAGTGTCATGCTCATTAAAGCATAACAGTTCCCTCTTTAAGGAAAAATAGTCCTCTCTTTCATCTTTTTGTAACAAAAATTGAGTGGGAGCTTTCAAGCTTTGGCAATCCTAAATTATCATATATCGCCAAATTTGAGTACCAAGTCGCAAGGTCCATCAACGTCCACTTTTTTGGAAGTGAAGAAACTGACATAGTTTTCCCCTTTAACTGTTAATATTGTATAGAAAGTAGTATATAAAGAAATAAACAGATTCTAGTCAACAGTCATCAATAACGATTCTGTAGTTTTTATAGTCATATTAGTGATATGTAGAGCATTCAAGGAAATTAGTTCTGTGCTAGAAACCAGTGGACCATTCCAAGAAATTTCAGTACTCAGTTCTTATTGAAATTAGAACTTCTAAGCATTGGTAACCCTAAACTAGCATTTTTCACCAAATTTGGTTGCCAGTTCACCAAATTTAATGCCAACTCGCCAAGTTTGTTGTCATGGCCAAAATCTGTATTGGCAACAAACTTTGCGATTTGGTGAGGTTATCAACCAAACTTGGCAATTAATAGTAGTTGAGGATTGCCAGAATTAGTAAACCCTTTCTCAGTTTTAACAGAGCTCATTTATATATATAATTTGTTGTTTCTTGCTACTAATTTTTCCCAAAGGGTACAAAAGTTAGGCATCTGTACTCGAATGAATTTCATTGAACTCTAAGCTGTGGAGTATTATTCTCAGGATTGCTCAAAGTACATTTTGGCACCCGTGGGAGTATCTATATGAATGCCTCCTTTCCTGATCCCTGTGATCATTTATTTTAATGGCTATCTACCAAAAAATAAAAAAAAACAATATGTGATTATAATTAATAGTTGCAATATATGTGCATGTATTATTTAATATATAAGGCTGTTTTCAACTGCCTACTAAATGAAGTAAAAGATTATGATACTTTATTAAGCCAGTTTTTTTATGAAAGCAAAAAAATTTTTTTTTTTTTTTTGATACATGACTATTAAAGAAAACATATACCAAAGGACATTTTCTATTTTTCTGCAATTGTAATACAACCTTAGTTTCAGCCGACAGTTTTTCATCATTCAAATCCGAAAATCGATTGAAATTTTCACTTTGGCATTTTTTCTTAGAAATCTCATACATATGCAGTAGAGCTCAAGAAGCTCATCAACCTAAAATCTGCTGAAGTCTGAAATCTGTACAGCTTCTCAGATATAAACAATGAACTTTACTGTGTCTAACAAATTAGCAAAACTGCAAATCAGAATTTTTTTAAAAAGATCTGGAATGTAAAAATACTGCACTTACATTGTGTGATCACATTTTTTTTTTTTTTTTTTTTTTTTTTGTAAGCCTGTTTGTACCTTACTGAATTCAATTACCCAAGCTGCACTTGTAAATGAATGGCATAATGCGAGGCCAAAATCCATTTTCATTGACAAAGAATGTGGTAGTAGTACCATTATGGGATTTCATGTTGATCTAGAAAAGACAAAAAGAGTTTTTTTTAAATCAATCTCATTTGGCAAATGTGTTTTAGAAGAAGAGGCCATATTGCCAACAATGTTTATAATTCAGATGAACTAACAGACCAGAACCAAGTTACTGATATTCAAATTATTGACAGTGTATTAAATCCGTTGAAAGAAAATTAGCTCACACCAAATTAAAGTTTGGGCACTATTGAAGTACACTGTTTACATAATATAACCTATATGTCTATACATAATATAATTGCATTCTTAATTATAATGAATAAATCTAATAAAATATGAAAAGATAAAAATGGGAGTATCAGTTGGCTATAAAAGGAGATAAGGTTTCAATAATAATGAACTTTGTAAAACCGCCATATTTATAAACCCATAGTGTGTTGGAAAAGGACAAAAATGTAATTTTTTTTTTTTTTTTTTTTTCATTGCATGGTCTTTACCATAGTACTAAAATAATAGTTGCTTTCACTTGAAATTAAAAATATGATTATGCATTTAAATATAAGCTTTATGATTATCATATGTAAGCTTCATATTTAAAAAACAAGTTAAAAAATCTATAATTATATGCACTTTTGAATTATAACTATACCAGGGTAAAAAAACTACTCAGTGTTTGGAAAAATATGTATCAGTTGCTTGGAGGGAACAAAATATTATTATTTAGTGTTCTTTCCTACCTCCCAAATTATTCATCTAATAAAAGCTCAAGTGTACCAGATAAAATATTTGAAACTAATGTCACTGCTACAAAAATGTATTGATACAATATATATCAGTGGCGCACCCAGAATTTCTGTCTGGAGGGGGCTGAAGAGTATTTGGGTCCTGTAGAACTGTGAATAGGTTTAAGGGTATATATATACACACACATACATATAGTAAAGAATCTGCTTTAAATATTTCTTTTGAAATAAATAAAACGAATGAATGAAACTGAATTTAAGCTGAATAGTGCAATCAAGGAATTTATATCAGTATATAACCTGGTAAGTTACAGTAGTTCGGTCAGTTGCGGTTGGCACTGAGCTTGTAAACATAAAGTTGTCTGTTCATCTATGATTAAAAAAATATATATATCGTGTACAATATGACAAGCTAGTGAACACAAAATGCGTCCGATATAAAATGCCCTCCCCCCCCCCCCATATTTCTATTGCAAATAAAATTTGATCAAATTTAATGCTCTTTTGCGTTGCTTCACATGCATATGCAGTAATACTTAAATAATTAAGAAATTATTATAATTATGGCCAAATAAAAGTTACAGTTGTGATATGTAGGAATTATAACAGAATTTCAGTGTAAATTTTTACGTGGCTAATTTTATTTAATTATCTGGAGTATTGGGGTGATGCTTCTAGGTTTGGTTAACAGAAACAAGTCGGGCGCGTATTCTTCGTGGGTGTTAGTCAACACAGCAAGCAGGGGGCAGAAAGAACCCCTTAATATCCTAAAACATTAATTCTATTCTAATATATAATACTTAGAATTTTAATTTGTTCAGTTAGCAAATATTTCAAGCGTTACCTTTCTGAGTTCATTACAGGATATTGTATTCCAGTATAATATTTATATATATTATGAAATTTGAATTTTTATAACAGGAAAAAATTGCATTACCCAAAAATGGAGCTTAGATCTCAGTGACATCAGAGGTAAATATGAAAACTGTGCATGGGCCCTACTATATGTTCTACTTACCATGATTAAAAATAATAATAATAATAATAAGAGATCTCATCCTCAGAAGCATCTGTAAAATATCTTAACATATTATTATCGGGGTATTTTCCTATTTTGAACAGTAAATTACGCCTTTTGGCATTCCTCTAAATTGTTATATTTTTACAGAAATAATTTTGCGTATGTGAGATTTAAAGTTTTATCTTCAGCAATTCATGTGAAATTTCACTAGCATGTATATGTGCTAGTGGCATATAAAGAGTTTAATGAATATGCAAATTTAATTTTTAATTTAAAATATTGTTTTAGAGGAACGACTCAAGAGCAGGGCTAATTTTTATTTTATATCAAACGAGAATTTTCATTTGCCGATGCGAATGTGTTAATTTTGCCCAAGGACAAAACAAACTTTCACAAAGATGCTATAAATATTCATGAATTAAGATATAAAATTATATGAGCCTGGTATCCCATTTTTCTGACAAATACATCCCTGCTTACTTCCACATCAGATTGCTTCTTCTGCCTGACTTTTTAGATTCTCTCTCGATTTCATGATAACAGTATATGCTTTAGGGCCTTAGAAGCCGATTCCTAAAATTTTCAATGGAATGTCTAGGGTATCTTTGAGATAAAAAACGAAAGAACTAGTTCATTGTTTTTGTGTTTGAATGTAAAAATTTCCTAATATTTAATGTATAATTTATAAACTTTATTTTTGCTTACAATATCAGTGTTTGAATAATATTTTTTTCATGCGTATCTAAAGTTTTTTACCATGTCAGCTGGTTCTGGAGGGGACTTGAGCCCCCTAAGCCCCCTCCGTGGGTGCGCCACTGATATATATATATATATATATATTTATCTTTAGTTTGGAGGAATGAATAAAATAATGGAAGAAGGATGATTTTGCAGAAAGAAAATGATGGCACAATTGTAATAATGTATTCAGAAAAAAATAATTTTTTTCGGTTATTTAAAAGAAATAAAATAAGTCTAAAAGATAATTTAAAAGAATAAATGTAATGCTATGTAAAAACAACCACTTTGGCGGTTTTCCTTCTTGATCCCTGCCAAATTATAGTCAAAACATTAAGCTAAATTAGAGAGGGGGAAATCTTAAGAAAATATTTAAAATAATTATAATAAATGATAAATAAAAAAAAAATTAATAATTTTTGGAAATACTGACTGCAAGGCAAGCGAAGGCCAACTAGTAATCAATTAAAGGAATTACCATTCTATGAGTACTATATTGAGTATTTTTGGTATTCTCGTAAAGATTTTCTCAGCTTTAGTAATTTTTTGGTCTGCATTTCAACTATTTTTCTTATCTTGAAGTTAGTGGTATACCTGCTTTCGATTACTTTTTTATACAATGGAAGGCTGACTACTGTGCCCCATGCAGATGAAAAACAAATAAAACAAATAAAATTACATATGAATTATAAATATACAAATAGTTTTTTGGGGAAATAAAAAGTCCTACTGTTCTGTAGAACAGTTATGTAGTAGTCAGTGTTCATATGATAAAATTAAAAAAAAAATCCTGTGTGGAAAATTTAGTTTGAGCAGAGTAAAACATGAAATTTGCGTAAAATAATTATTTTTGATTTTCTGCATGTGCTTTTTGGCTTTATACAACCATTCCCATCTAAGCCTCTAAAAATCTTCACATGAACTGAAAAGGATAGATATTTAAGTCAAGTTTCCATACAATTTCAGGGCAGTCAGGTTAAAATAAATGAGAATGTTAGTTTTTGGAAAAATACAAATTCTCAGAAAATTTGTTCTTAAAATATTTGTGTATAATAATTAGCACATTCGCTTCTGATCTCACGGGACTGACATCTGAAACAACACTCCACGTCACACAATGGTACAAGATCAGCAGTTAATGTGTTAAAAAAGGTGTAAACTAGGCATAACTTAAAAAAAAGAAAATGTAGCACTATTTTTAGACAAGGTGGGCATGTATGGGGGTAAGTAGAACATGCTTTTAGAGACAAGCAGATTATTTATTTTTATTTTTTTAAGGGAGGCATGTTTTGAAAAACAAAGAGTGTTTTTTTTTTTGTTTTTCAAAGGTATCTACATGGGTCATACTTTTCACGGTTTTTGAACATTTTAACAGTGTTTAAATTTCATGTTAAATTATTTTGTTTTGAATACTTTTAATAATAACCATACATAATATGTGAGTAATAATCTCTCTTCGCCATTGATTCTATATGCAAGTAGCAGTTATAGGGTTTTTGCATATTAAGTAATTTCAGTTTTGCATATAGGAGGGTGCTTATTGAATTCCAGAGAGCAAACGCATTCAAGCTATATTGGAAATCCTGATGTTTCTATGTTATTATCAAAACTGCTCTCATGCTTTTATTATTGTCAATTAAAAATTATGGATAAATTTTGAAAAAATAATTATTAAACCTTTTATTTCTATTAAATTATGTATCATATTATCTTCCTATTTCATTTATTGTTAAAGAAGTTATTACTATTATATATTCTTTGCATTGTTTAACTGACTTCTTATAATATTTTTGAAAATACTGATTGATGATTGTATTTCAGATAATATCTTGACAAAAGATGTATTGTGCTATTTGTCAAATTGTGGGCCAGATATTTGTGGTATTACAAGGTGTGCAGTTGAAAATCCTGTTAAGTTTGTTTTGAAGAATAATAATATTCATCCTATGCTTTCAACAACTAATTTAGATGTCATCATTGGGAACAAAGATCTTAACTTGGATCCTTTACAGGTTATATCCCATTATATTTACAGAGGTATAATTCTGTTATGCCAAAAGAATCCTAGCAATTTCATTGTTTTAATTTTTACTTAATTAGGCTACATACTGGTCACAAAGCTAAAGATTGGAATTTTATGTCAGATTTCTCATCCTAGGATCTTAACATTGGTTTTTTTCCATTTTTCTGTGCATAATAATGTAACTGTAATAATTTATTATTAAATTAAAGGAGTGCACTGCGTGAATGCATTATGTAGATCGTTAAACAGTTAAGGAACATTTATTGAGAACATAAGAATACACAGTTTAACTGCATGCTAGTTTACCACACTACCAAGTCGATCTCAAGATTATGACAAACTATCAAGTTCAAGTCAAGTCAACGAGGCGCTTCAGAGTACCTGCAGTTGGTTGCAACCAATACTTATCTCCAACGAAACTGAGAAAAACATAAAAAGGGTACTAATTTAGAATTTAGTCCTTGAATAGATCCCCGCATGGGCAAAGATTATTTAGAACAAAGTACCTGAAAAATAAAGAGAGAGGGAGAAACTCTAAATAACTACCAAGTTGTGCTATCAAGTAGTAAATACCGTAGCGCACTCTGTTGATAACATACAAAAAAACAACAGTTAACATTATTATTCATTTAATGATATAAATTTATTTCATAAATTTCACTTTGGAGTCATTTTACTCCTCATTGTGCCTTTTATTAAGCAGTTTCATAATGAACACACTACCAAGTTGATCTGAGGAGCATAACAATCTGCTAAGTCGTGCTGATGGTGCATTCTATTGATAACGTTCAAAATATAATTAATATTATTATTCACTTAAAGATACAAATTTAATACAATTTCATAATTTTAATTTTAGAGTCATTTTACTCCTCATGTGCCATTCATAAAGCAGTTTCATAGTGAATAGCTGCTGAAAAGTTTTCTAGCAAACTAATCTTTAAATTGCTTGTTAGTCACTCAAATGATATTTTAATTTTCTTTTTAATGTAAAGAAACTTCATAATGAACAGCTGCTGAATAGTTTTCTAGCAAAGTAATCTTTTGATTACCTATTAGTCAATCAAGTGACATTTTAACATTTTTGGCTATTTAAAATAGAGTTATGATATTTCATTTTGATTATAAGCTTTCTTTTTATGAAAAACATTACTAGATATATTTGATGAACAGCTTATAACCCATATTAGCACAAATAGAAACTTATTTTGATTAACAGCTACCTTTTTATAAAAACAAAACCTGATATATTTAATAAAGAGCTTATTTTTTTTTAAAACATTAGAACGACTAAAGCAGTCATTTGACTGCAAAACTAATTAGCTTTACATTGAAAATGATATGCCACAGTCATTCTAGTGAACAATATTTCGTCACCAATAAAAGTTTCATGTTTTATTTCTCTTCAAAGTGATGAAATTGCCTTTAAAAACTAAAATTTAGCAGTATAAATCATTTTTTTTTTTTTTTTTTTTTTTTTAAGAACAAAAAACTTTTATGCTAATTTGTTTATTAAATTTTTAATTGTAAAAATCTCATACATTCTCAGTCGAATGGTGTGTTCAAAAACAGAAAAGTTATTTTTATGTGGCTTGATTAAATTTATATAGAAATTATAATTAGCTTGATTAGATTTATGTAGAAAATATTTAAATGTATAAAATATATATAGAGAGAAAATGTAATCAAATATAGCTGCTTTGTTTGTATTTTCAAAATCCTGAAATATGATAACAATCATCTTCCTTCTATCACTTTTTATGTCCTTCAGCATTATCATATTTTTTTTTACAAACTATACAATTTCACATGTTTCTGAATTTTCTGTCAATTAAATTGCACTGTTTTTTATTCCTCAATTAGACAATAGATGATTTTATCAGCGATATCACTTCACTTATCATTGATTGTTTGCTGGTTAATGAGAAATTAATTTGTAAGTTTCATCTATTTTTTTGAAGAGAGATAAAACTAAAGATATCAAACTTATTCATTCTAATTTTCTCATTAGAATAATGGCCTTTTACTAATTATTTGTTTTGGAAAATAATTAAATTGTATATTTTTTTAAGTGTGGTGACGTCTAAGCCTGTTTTCATGTAACAAATGCCTATGCTAGATGTACTAAACACAAACGTTCTTTATTTACAAGTCGTTAATTTGGTGCCACATCATTGGGGTGATGTCATGCAGCTGATGCAACATCTATATTAATAACAGGGATGAGATTTTTGAGCTTTTCATCTGATTTCAGCTTTTTTTTTTTTTTCAGCTTTTTTAATGCTTTTGATGTGCATTTGTTCTTCGTTTATATATTGAAGATTAAAATAAATATTTATTACTGTAATATAATAGATTTTGTCATCAAAATTCTAGTATTTCATTTCAACATCTTGCCTTTGCGTACAGTTTCATCTTTTTTGTATTTTTGCTAATCTCATCCGTGTGATAAATTTTTGACAAAATATATGTATTTGTTTTTATTTCAATATGTATTAATATAATCTACCAATAATAATTGTATATTTACATAATAACTGTGTGTTAAGTGTCATTCCATTGAAAAATCCTTAATGGGGGTGACTTTAATGCGAATGGAGTGATAGAATACTAATTGCTAAATTCATAACCAAACAACGCAATTATCTGGCATTAGTTTTAAAAAATGTGTCATTCACCATTTAATATTTCTGTAAATAGCAAATTTTATTAAGTCACCCAATTGACATGTTTTATCTCTTGTTTTCTTAAAAATACACCAAATAGAAAATTTATATAGAAAATGTAGCTTAAATAATTATATCACATAAATTTACATTCATATAGTACACAGAAAATAACTTGAAATATGTTTTAAATTAATTTTTAATTTTTGAAATTGTCAGTATCTATTTCGATCTGTCTTAAAAATTGTCCCTTATAATCTATATTGAAAAAAATTTATTAAAAAAACTTTAATAGAGTACAGAAGATAAATAAAACACATAAATAATACCAAAATATATTTATATATTTAGTAATTTAATTATTACAAATTCCAGTTAAATTAATTTGAAATTAAATGTATATTTCTGTGCTGTGTTGTTATTATTTAACCTGTAAAAATCAAATAAAATAATACAAAGATTATTTCAAGATTATTCTCGTTAAATATTAAATTACTACTACTCTGTTTTTCAATGAAATTCTGATTTTCTACTGCAAATTTTCTCAAAAGTAAATTCAGTTAAATTTGAAAATATGTTTCAGATTGACTGTGTTTTTTCATTTTTGGTTTTATTGGCTGTTTAAATTATTTTACTGGGTTATAGTTCTGTGCCCGCCTTGAAATTTTGTATAATTTTATCATTCTGTAACTTTGAACTAATTTTATTATTTTTATTTATTTATTTTGTAATAATCTATTTTTTAATGAGTTTAATTTAAGAATTAAAAAAAAAAAAAGAAAAGAGTATCTTTGTCATTACAACATTTATTTTAATGTATTGATGTATTGTGAAATTTAGCATTCTTCATAAAATTAAATGTTTAACAAAAACAAAGAAAAAATAATAAAATTAAATCAACAAACGTTAGAAAGAAAAAAATCTTTAAAACTTCTTTATTCGCAAGATTTAACTTGAAAAGTTTCACATAATTGAATATTCTTTACATGATTGGACATTATTTATTGTATTTCTTGAAATTTTAAATTCATTGCTAAATTTTTATTTATTTATTTATTTTTCATGCTGAAGTTTTCACAATGAAAATATTATTTAAAAAAGTAAAGAATTTAAAAAAATAAGGCCTTTGTTTATTTAATGACACTTTATTCTTAACTTGTTTTAAATGAATTTTCTCTCACTAGTACCTAGGTTACAAATATTTTTTTCCCTTTGTTTTCAGAATGAAGTATTATGTTCATTTGATGCAAAAAATCCTAATGTTTATGTTGTATATCCTGGAAGACCTCGGGGATTTTTTCCTTTGCATTTTCCTGTGAGAGGAAAATCAAGGTATGCAACAGTGTATTAAAAATGTCTTGATCAGGTATGTCACATTGTAAAAAAAAATCAGGGAATTATTTTATGATTTACATTTTAAAAAATTGAGTTTAATCTTTGTATGATCTTGCAATGTTATTATTTCTTTGTGTGAGTTCACCACATTAATTTGTAATGGATTTTGTCAAAACAGGGATTTAATTTTATTGTAACAGGTAATTGTATTTTTCTTCCATTATTTATATATATATATATGAAAGGGATAAAAGTAAATAAATTTAAATTATTAAAAAACTCAATTTAAAGGTGTAAAAATCGCCGGTTGAAATTATAATCGCGAATAATTCATAATTGCTCCTTTAAAGATTGTTTTCCACAGCAGAAGACTTTATAACTCAGAAATCAGAAAAGGAACAAAATTATAAGTCAATAACTGCTGACGTTAACGCAATTTGCAACTCTCGCGGCATCGATCATGCATATTAATGAATTCCAGAAATTCTTTTGAGAGCCCAGACGATCTAAAGAACCAATCAGCAGCTCAGAAATTCTAGTATATAAGACCAAACATTAAACAAATGGACGATTCTTGCCACAGTTTTAACTTGTTAAACACTTTCCCGCTAAACCCTCCTCCGAAATTACGAAGAAGTGATAGTTTTCCTAACAGAGTATGCCGGGAGGCGTAAAATCCCGGTCAGAGATCAGTGAAGTTTCCTGAGATAGACCTTGCTTTGCCATGATGTCCTATTGCCTTGCCATCTCGCAACAACTTTGCCATATTGAAGAAATAAAGCTGTTTTGTTAAAGACTTCTTAGTAGTTATTGTGTGCCACGACGGACATCTCGCAATCATGAGACCCCCGCCATTTCATACATACATACATATATATAGATATGTTTTGGGGGATAAAACAAGCTGTATTCAAAATTAATTGCTAATATTTTTTATTTGTTTGCAACTGAAAATGTAATTGTTAAGGTAAATCATTGTAAAGATGCTCTTTGCATTAATCTGTATTAATAAAAGAAAATTTCTGTGTGTAAATGTGTTTGCATCTTTACAGGCTCAGCAATTGCTCATTGCAGAGCTACAAAAATTGGCAGTTGGATAGGTTGGAGGGTATGAAATAGGAGATACAGATTTTTTTTTTTCTTTCTTTTAAAGCAAAACCTGTAATCTTGTTATTATTATTTTTTTAAATAATATAATTATTTTATTTAAATTTGAAATTTCTAAATATTACATGTAAACTTATTCATTGAATTGAGTAGATTACAATCCTTAAAAATGAACAGTTATACATAGCCCAATAAAAGCAATAACTGGTAATTAATGTAGATTTATGTTGTGCAGATTGCATTTAGTATCTTATGAAAGTTGTTTGGGGTGCACTTGCACATTAAGGCTTATCATTCTTTGAGCTTGTTTTCAATTTTATTTATGAAAAATAACTGTGGAATTGAATTAATTAAAATAATTGAATATTTTTACTTTGGTATATGTTGCTATTGAAGGAATAAAAATATAAATGATGCTTAAAAGATCTACAAAAAATGCCTTTATCAAAAACATGAATACAGGACCACACATTTTCTTTTCATAATCTAAATTCATCTCTTCAGATAAAAATTAAACAACATCTATGTGACAGGCACATCACCAAAATGCAAAACATTGTAATATGTAATTATGAACAATATTTTATAAACCCTGCCCTCCTCCTTCCCCCTCCCTCTCCCTCTAAAAGATAAATAAAAATAAATAAACAAAGGTATTGGAGGTAGAAGCATGCCATATGTCATTGTAAAAAATGGGTCTAACAAGATGAAACACTCGGTCTTCACCACTCTGGTCTAAACAGCTACTAATAAAGATTTGCTAAAATTCACTGCGTAAAAGGGTGCAAAACTTCCTGCAGGGGAAAACAGCCAACGAATCATTATTTATTCTCAGTATAGCTCAACAGAACATTGAAAGGATTTTTATAAACTTTTGGAGCTTTGGGAATGGATTTTAAGCCTAGAACTTTTCTTAATCAAATAGAGGATTAAATAAATATATTTTGAAAAAAAAAAAAAAAAAAAAACAGAAATCCTCTTGTAATTATATTATATTACAGAAACACTTCAATATCAAATACTACACTATATCCACTCAAATTGATTGTGCATCACAAAACACATATTATAAAGTATTCATATTTGTTACTGTTACACACCGGTTTAGTAGTAACATTTTTTCAAAAAATTTCACAACGTATACATAGTTAAAAAATAAAGAAAATAGACAATTTAAATTATTATGGATAACAATCCACCGTAAAACCTTATTACTCCGGGAATACTACATTCTAAAATAATTTCGTATTTAGAGAAAACGCTAGATCGCTCAAAATGTAATGAAACAATTTGAAAAGCAGTCAATTTTAACTATTTCTTAATATTTTTACTTTCCTTTTTAGATTCCAAAATAAAATACTTTAGGTAGATAGCTCGACAATGACACTGTTACCGGAGTAATCTACTAATCATTACCTTTAAAATGATATATTCCCCATCCATATACGTTAATAATATCGCGATCCAACTTCAAAATTTTAATACAACGATTTTGCCGATTTTAAATACACGCGCCACTGTTTTTTTTCACTTTCACGGGGCAGCCATTTTCTCTCATCGTTTCTTCACGTTTTCCTGCCCGATGAGAGGGGAGGCAGGCAGGGAATTCCTTCTAGAACATTGTGGAAAAATCCGGAGCTTTGATCAGGAAGTAGCGATGCGCTTGACTTCCGGTGATTTCGTCAAGCTGATTGGCTGATTACGGCGCGCGGCTTCAAAATTCTCCGGTAAAAAAGTTTGGTTAAGAGATCGAGAAGAGAGAGTGAAGTGGGTGGTTGTACAGGCCGAGGGCCCGGCAGTTTTGCCGTGGACCCAAGCCGGTGATGCAGCTAAAATGCTTGGTTGAACAATGATATTTTTATCAGCCTTTTTATGTATGAATAGTACTACGATTGGAACTGTTTTTAACGATTTGATTCAACATAATATCCTTAGACTTTGAACTGGAAATTACTTAAAAGAAGTTTTGCTATGTTTAATGAATCCTCTGAGATAATTCTCTTCGTATTTGAAATAACATCCGTGATGCTGTTATTACACGGCGGGCTCAGCAATTCCACTCCTACCCTGGATTAGGGAGTGGAATTTATTTTGATTCGGCTAGTTCTTCAACAAAATCACGTACTCAATCAAGGAGTCATCAAATGAATTACCGACGAATTAAAATCGGTAGAATGCCAGTTTAATCTGTGATGAGCTCAGTAAGCGCCATTTTTGAAGTACGACTCGTATGCGCCATTTTATCTTTTTCGAGAAGCACCAGTTATCAGCTTTTGATACTGAAAAGTGTGTCATTTAAAATTAATGTATGCTGCAATATTATCCTCGATTGTTTAAATAAAGTGGTTTTGGAATTACAGAAGTTCAGCTATTATATTACGACTAGCTGACTTCGCCCGCTAGCGGGTCAGTATTTTCAAAGGAATCACTAAAATTAATGAATCACTAACAGTAATTTTTAGTGTTAAGAAAAGAAATTTAAAAAAAAATCATTTCTGATTGGGTAAAAAGTCGGCCCGGGTCCCCACTGCCTTCGGCAGGGCAGTCCTGTGCGCGCTGCGCGCGCACAGCTTAAGGGATACATGTTGGCCTGGTAATATATTTAATCTTATCACTTTGTGCAATTTGCATATACAGTTGATATATATAAAATGTATAAACTTATTTAATTTATATGGATTGAAAGTATAAAAGGTATCAAGTCTAAAGTTTAAGTTAAACATGTTATTAAAAGAAAATATTCAGTTAATTTAAGTGAAGTAACTTTATTTATTTATTTTCTTTATTAAAATAAAATATGTTTTTGTTACTTACGGCATTTCAGCTGACAGCTTTATCTGTTCTTTAATTACTAGGAAAATATGTTGTTTTTCTTTAGCTGTGATATCATGTTACTACAGCTTACCGGTAAATGCAAATGACTGTTTACTTTATCACTCACTAGGCGGCATCAAATTTCGCGGATGAAATCATCACGCTAATTCGACGCCACGGTGATTACGTCACTCTAACCACAATCCTCTCTTAATAGTATAAAAGGTGTTGAGGAACGTGGCTAGGGGCGGTTCCGGCTTTTGTTTTACTTTTGCTGTTATGTACTTCATTTTCCGTTTGTTTGTTTTGTGTTAAAGTTCAGCTGTCATGTTATAGTAATAAGATATTGGAATCTCCGGCAGTTGTTTATAATAAGTAAAAGATTTCATCGTATTAGAAGATGTATTTATAAAATAACAGTTTTATTCTATCTTTATTTTTATATGATAAAAGCTCCATTGTCTAGTGATGAAGATTAACTGCTTATAATATGAATATAGTTTCAAGGCTGTGTACTGGCCATTGTTACAGTCAGAAGTTAATTAAATTAAATATGTTTATTTATCTATTTCCTTGTTTAATTTAAAAGTTTATATATATATTTTTTTTGTTTTTGTTTTATATCAATAAATTTATATTTCGTTTTTAAAACCTTCTCTGTTTTATTTACAAGTTTAGTTACAACTCATATTTTATTTTAAAAGAGAAAGCATTTAAACCAAAACGGTTCCCTGCATATAACTCTGCTAATCTGTCAATATATATTTAAGTTTATTTTTTATTTACTTTTGTGCTTTCAATAAAAGATTGGATGCTCAGTTAAAACCCGCATCCAATATCAACATCTTTAAAGGTTATGGGCTATAGTAATTACATAAAGTAAATAAATCATTCCTAAACTTGTTTTTCTTTTCCTTTATCAGTTATTTGAACATCTGTTTTGATCTGTAAAAGAGGGGGGAAAGAATCTTTGATTAACTTGTTTATCAGTTCTGAAGCCGGAGAAAATAGGTCACTGTGTTAGGTGATAACTGTTCCTCTTTTCTCTCTACTCCCGGTGTATGAAAGGAGGTCATTGAACTCTGTCTGCTTTATTAAATGAGGGTTTTCTTTCTGTTAGATATTTAATGTTATGACATCCCTTTTAGTGTGTATTAGATAATTTTAGACGGGGGGCTGTCAGTTTAATTAGTTTTTTTTATTAATAAGTAGTTTATGTTCTATTTATAGATATATATTTAATAGAACTTTAAATTTTTTTTTTAGAAATTGTCAGGAATAGAAATTTTTTTTTCAATTTGACATTTCTATTGAATTTTTTTTTTTTCTCTTATTAAATTAAATTAGAAAAAAAATTAAAAACTTCTGACTATGGCCAGTAATTATACTATTGAAAAATTAGCTGAATCAAATTATGAGAGCTGGAGAAATGATATGAAATATGTGTTGATGGAAAAGCAAGTATGGGAAATTGTTGATGGTTCTGACCCTAAACCTATTCAACCTCCAGACAAGCCTGATGATCCTCTCTATTTAAGCAGTTTGAAGAAATGGAAGCTAAAAGCTAATACTGCTTTATCCTTAATATATTTAAACATTTTTGAGCAGTTCCGTAAAATTATAGAAAATATTGATGATGTGAATGAAGCCTGGAACAAATTGAAATCTTTCTATCAGCCCGACTCCATAGCCTACCACATAACTGTATTTAGTGAGTTATGTGCTACAAAAATTAAAGATAAGGAATCCATTAAAATTTTCGCTGCTAGATTATCCCGAACTTTTCAAAAATTGAAAGCTCTGGACAAGAATTTTGATGAAAAATACCTGTGCTTCCAGCTTATAAGATTTTTACCTGAAAAATATAATTCCATCGTGCAGATTATTTTGAGAAGTGAAGATGTAAATTTTAACTACAAGTCAATACTAGAGGCACTTAGTGCTGAAGAAAGCCGCATTCTTTTGAAAGAGGCAGACTCTGGTGTTGATAGCATTACACTTTCTGCAGTACAAGCATCTAGTTCCAGTGTTTCTAAAGTTTGTTTTAAGTGTAACAAGCCTGGACACTATGCCAATAAATGCTGGAGGAAGCCAGGAAAACAGGAGTCCACCACACGTACCTGCCCAGTCTACTCATACCCTTCTGAGTCCAGTTCCGACACTGATACCACTCCATTCAAGCCCAGATTCCGAAGATCCAGGAGACAGACACAGTCCAGACGGAGACCATCCCGGGACTCTTCTAGACAGCGACGTCCATCTCCCTATCCTGGTAGAGGCAGACGACAGCGACAGAGTCCCCAACGACGACAACCTGAGTCATCCTCATCGTTTCAACCAAACTGTAAGTCTTTTACAAACTATTTTATTTCCTGTAATTACTTAAACGAGTCTGACTTAGTGGAAGAATTCATTTTCGATACGGCGGCAAGTCATCATTTTTGTAAAGACAAGAACTTTTTTTATGAACTTAATCCTGTGTCTGATACTAATATGAATGTAGCTGTAGATGGTGTTAACTTTCCAATTGAGGGAATAGGATCTATCAAACTTAGGTTTGGATTGAGGTGTATAAATTTAATTAATGTAATGTATTCATCTAAGTTAAGGCGTAACTTGATATCGGGTCCTAAATTTGACCTTGCTGGGGCAGAATTTGTTGGTGGAGATGGCTGTGTAAAAATTTATGAATATGGTAAATTATTGTTTAAAGCTGTTTTAAAAAATGGTATTTATGTTGTCACTCCTAAAGTTTTAAATGGTCCACAAAAGAAAGTTTCTTTCTCTGCGTCGACTAGTGTAGATAAAAATGTGGAACTCTGGCATAGGAGGTTTGCCCACATTAGTCCTTCAACTTTGGTAAAAACTTGTGATAAAGTGAGGGGTTTCAAGTATAAATCAGATTTTAATTGTAAAGATTTTAAATGTGAAAATTGTATATTGAATAAATACAGGCGGGTATCCTTTAGTTCCATTCAACAAATAAGGTCCAGAAAACCATTAGAGTTACTGTATGCAGACTTGTGGGGGCCTTATAGTGTAAAAGGTAGAAATGGTGAAAGGTATTATTTAACTATTATTGACGACTTCAGTAGGAAAGTAGCTTTGTACCCTTTAAAAGAGAAATCTGAAGTGTTTGAAAAGGTGAAGCACCACATTCTACGAGCTGAAAATTTTCTTGGTCTAAAGGTAAAGGCTTTCCGTTCTGACAATGGAAGCGAATTTCTAAATAGTTTACTTGAAAAGTTCTTTACTGAAAAGGGTATTGCTCATGAGGTGACGAATACCTATACTCCAGAACAGAACGGAGTCTGTGAAAGGTATAATCAAACCGTCACTGGTGCTGCTCGAACAATGTTAAGTGAGTCTGGTTTACCTGTTAGTTTTTGGCCCGATGCCATGTTGCATTTCACTTATACATGGAATCGTGTGTGCCATGGCAAACTAGATAAGACTCCTTTCGAATTGTTTGGTGGGACTAAACCGTCTGTTAAACACTTAAAACCTTTTGGCATAACTGCATATGTAGGAATCCCGAGGCAACTTCGTAAAAAGCTTGAACCACGTGCTAGTAAAGGTTTTCTCATAGGCTATGCTTTCAGAACAAAAGGTTATCGCATTTGGTTTCCGAATGAGAATAAAGTCGTTGAAACAATAAATGTGTCTTTCGATGAGGAAAATTTTTATAAAGGTGCGCCTGATGGAGCAGTGCTGGGCCCTGATTTACAATCTAAATCTGTTGTCCCTATAGGCCATTATGACTCTCTTAGTGAGGACGAGGAGGATGATGATAGTAATAGTGATAGTTCTCAGTCCCCTGTTGATCGAGTGAGGCCTTCTACTAGTAGGGATGTGACATCTTCATCGGATGATGAAAGCGATGGTGATACAGGTTTAAAAGTTGTAAATTGGATTAGAAAGCCAGTGTTAAGGCGTGATGGGTCACGCACTGATATCTATTATTTTGAAGAAGGAAAAACTTTAAGGTTGAGATCACTTGGAGATGTAAAACAGTATTGTGCAAAACATAAAATTTTATTTAATCCTGATATTTTTAATTTTACTGGTAGTAATACTTACAGAGGAATAGTAACAGGTGCTCGAGGTACTACTTCAAGTAATAGTGATGATGAAATAGATGCTAGTTTTAATGTTTCTAGTTGACTAGATCATGTTGTAATTCCTCGAACTTTTAACCAAGCTGTAAAATCTGATCAACGTACTGAATGGCAAAAGGCTATGGAAACTGAAATGAAAGTCATGTATGATCGTAGTGTTTGGCACCTTGAAAGTTTACCCCCAAATACAACACCAATAGGTTGTAGGTGGGTATACACTGTGAAAAGAAATGACAAGGGAAATGTTGTACGTTTTAAGGCCAGGTTAGTCGCACAGGGATTTAAACAAGTAAAAGGTGAAAGCTTTGATGAAACTTTCAGCCCTGTAGTAGACTTTGGCGTTATTCGTTTCTTCTTTTCTTTTCTAGTATCTTTACAAGGATGGTCACATACACAATGTGATGTTACAGGTGCATACTTATATGCTCCACTTGATGAAAACATCTACATGACTCAGCCACCAGGTTTTGTAATACCAGGATCTGAAAATAAATATTGTAAGTTAGACCGTGCTCTTTATGGCTTACACCAGAGCGGTCGGCAATGGTATTACGAAATGAATAATGTTTTAGTTGAAATTGGTTTTACTAAATTTGCTTGGTGTAATTGTACATATGTTTTTGATAATAATATTGTATTAGTTTTATATGTTGACGATTTTGTTGTTTTTGGCAAGAACCAAAGTTTAATAGATAAAGTTTTATCTCTCCTAAGAAAACGTTTTGATATTAAAGTTCTGGGGTGTACCAGAAAACTTCTAGGAGTAGAATTTGAGGAAGAAAAGGGAAATCTGTTAATTCACCAAAATACCTATATTAGTGAAGTGTATGAAAGATTTCAGAAATTTAAAATCCCTATTTGTTCTTTGCCAATTAGTAAAGGTACTGTGTATAGTAAACAATCTTGTCCAAAAACAGAATCTGAAATTAAGGATATGTCAGTTTATCCATATCGGAGTGTTCTTGGATGTCTTTCATTCCTAGCAAATAGAACACGTCCAGATATTGCGTATGCAGTAAATATTCTAAGCCAGTTCCAAAGCAACCCAGGTTTAGCTCATTGGGATGGATTGTTGAAATTACTTGGTTATGTTGTGCATACAAAAGAACTGAAATTAAATCTATCTTGTAATAAACCACATCTTATTGCATTTTCTGATGCAGATTTTGCATCAAATCGAGACGATAGGACATCACTTGGTGGCCAGTTAATTTTTCTTGGCAATTCCCCCATTAGTTGGAGAACCTTTAAAGAAAAATGTGTAAGTCTCTCAACAATGGAGGCGGAATTTATTGCTATGACTGAGGCCACTAGAATACTTTTATGGTTTGATGAAATTCTAAGTGAATGTTACAATTTTAAATTAATTTCTGGTAATAAGTTAAAACCTGTTTTATATGTAGATAATATTGCTACAATAGATTTTACAAAATCTCCTATTGAGAATTATAGATCAAAGCATATTGATGTGAAATTATTTTTTGTAAGGGACTTAGTATTTCAAAATAAATTTAAACTTAGTTTTACTAGAAGTAAGGATAATGTTGCAGATCCTTTTACCAAACCACTCACTAAACAGCAACTGCAACAATTTATTTGTCAAATATTTTTAAAATGAATTATGTAAAATTATATTAGTAAAACTCCTTTTTGAAATGTCTTGAACATTGTTTTAGACATATTTCTTGTTGGGCACATTGTTTTATATGCTTATGTATATATATATTATGAAAATTGCATCTTATTATTTTTTTTATTAGTATTGCACATTGTTTTATATTGTAATGCACCTTGTTTTATAAAAGTATATTTATAATATGAATTCATGTGATATTTAATTATTCTGTTATTGTATCTTTATACTTAAGCAAATTAATTCCCGTCAGAGGGTGGTTAATGCCACTCGCAGGGTCACTCACAGTTGGTTAGAGCAGCTCCAAGAAGCGACTCGCAGGAGTGCAAATGTAATTGCCAGATAACCTCCATGGGATAGTGCCCACCGTGTGGTTATTGCCATCTTATGGCTTTTTTGCGGGCATGTTAAGTATTATATTTTTGTAAGTCCCTGTTTTATTATGTTGATAATGGAAATGCCACTATGTCCCGCTTATAGTATAAAGTTTTTTTTTCTCTCTTTAAAAATGTTAACTTAAAGTAATCTTTAAACTCATGTTTGTCACTTGTTTGTGATGTCTGTAATATTTCTGTATTACTGTATTGTATTGTAGTTATACTCTTTATAATAGAAATTGACGTAATTTGCATTATATTTATATATTCTTTTCTGTATTGCAGGTACATATGTAGTTTATGTGTACATGGAGTGAGAATGGGGGCCCCCGTACAACAGTTGAAGAATAAATGTGTAGTATGATAGTGAGGAATGTGTTATTTGATTTTTAGGTTAATTTTCTGTTGTTGCGTCTGTACCTGTAATTTAAAGACTGTGAAGAACCTTTGTCAAGAAATATATGATAAATTATCCACTAGTTTATTGTTTTCTGTTAACCTTATTATTGAAATCATTGTATGTATCTTCTTTTCTTGTAATAGACTAATGGAGTTTGTTAATTTTACAGTTGACTGATTAATTTGGAGTGTGTATTGGTAAGGATAAAAGTAGATTAAATTAGTGATGGAATTGGGTTGATGAATTTTAAAGACGACTTGCTGTGTCATTTATAGATATGGTTTTTTTTTATCCATGTGGATACTGCTAGTGGAGTTAACTAGTTTTTTTTCTCTCTTTTTCACCCAAAGTGATAAGAGGGGGGGCCATGTTGGCCTGGTAATATATTTAATCTTATCACTTTGTGCAATTTGCATATACAGTTGATATATATAAAATGTATAAACTTATTTAATTTATATGGATTGAAAGTATAAAAGGTATCAAGTCTAAAGTTTAAGTTAAACATGTTATTAAAAGAAAATATTCAGTTAATTTAAGTGAAGTAACTTTATTTATTTATTTTCTTTATTAAAATAAAATATGTTTTTGTTACTTACGGCATTTCAGCTGACAGCTTTATCTGTTCTTTAATTACTAGGAAAATATGTTGTTTTTCTTTAGCTGTGATATCATGTTACTACAGCTTACCGGTAAATGCAAATGACTGTTTACTTTATCACTCACTAGGCGGCATCAAATTTCGCGGATGAAATCATCACGCTAATTCGACGCCACGGTGATTACGTCACTCTAACCACAATCCTCTCTTAATAGTATAAAAGGTGTTGAGGAACGTGGCTAGGGGCGGTTCCGGCTTTTGTTTTACTTTTGCTGTTATGTACTTCATTTTCCGTTTGTTTGTTTTGTGTTAAAGTTCAGCTGTCATGTTATAGTAATAAGATATTGGAATCTCCGGCAGTTGTTTATAATAAGTAAAAGATTTCATCGTATTAGAAGATGTATTTATAAAATAACAGTTTTATTCTATCTTTATTTTTATATGATAAAAGCTCCATTGTCTAGTGATGAAGATTAACTGCTTATAATATGAATATAGTTTCAAGGCTGTGTACTGGCCATTGTTACAGTCAGAAGTTAATTAAATTAAATATGTTTATTTATCTATTTCCTTGTTTAATTTAAAAGTTTATATATATATTTTTTTTGTTTTTGTTTTATATCAATAAATTTATATTTCGTTTTTAAAACCTTCTCTGTTTTATTTACAAGTTTAGTTACAACTCATATTTTATTTTAAAAGAAAAAGCATTTAAACCAAAACGGTTCCCTGCATATAACTCTGCTAATCTGTCAATATATATTTAAGTTTATTTTTTATTTACTTTTGTGCTTTCAATAAAAGATTGGATGCTCAGTTAAAACCCGCATCCAATATCAACAATACACGCGCTGCGCGAGCGTATACCTTCCCTGACCTTTCGTGCCCCCTAAAAAAATCATTTCTGATCGGGTAAAAACTCGCACCGGGCCTTCGGCAGCGCAGACCCATGCGCGCACGTGTGAAGGTATACGTGCGCTGCGCGCACATATTCCTTCTTGTTAATAGTAAACCTATAGTTTCCCGTTTTTTCTTATCGTTATGCTAATTAAATATATTAAAAATTAATCACTCTTAAAATAAAGCTTAAAGAAAAAAAACGTTAGTTGAAAAAAATTAAACATTTATTAAAAATCCTAATTTCCTTTTAATATATTTTCTACTTACCAGGAAAAATAAATATATCGTTCAATGAAATGCTATATTAAAGAGCTTTCAAATTTAAATCATCCATTTGAATTTTTCAAACGCGAAACGTAAACAATAGCTAACCTTCCGGAAATTCCGACTGAGCCAAGTTTCAAAAATTTGCATAAAACATCTCTAAGAACGATAGCCGAAGACTACGCACGCGCCGCGTCGCGCCGGCACATGCCCCAACGTACATCCGGAAGATCACTTCGTTTCTCCCGCGAAGCTATAAATAGCGAACGCCGATGGTAGTGGGGGTTCGTGGTTGCCTTTGCGGTTGCTCTTGCCCTTGCCTCTGTTCATTTTTCGCCGATGCCGACTTCATAAGATGTCGCCGTAATATGTGGCGTTTATTTTTTATATTCAAATAAAATCTTTTCATTTTTAGTTAGTTATAACTCACGTTAATCCTTTTTGTGAGTTCGAAATTTAAATGAAATTTATAGGTGTTCATATCGCGACAATAACAAGTGGAAACAAGAACGTCACGTCTTCTACATAAGTGTCACCAGCTTCTTTCTAATGGCACGTAGTAGTTTTTCCTGCAACCTATATGGGAAATAAAAAGATGTTAAATATTGTCTTCTTACTCACCTTGTTTGTCATCCAGCATCTGCTTTGGTATGTTTGTTATATATAAAAAGTATTTGTCTACTTCAATTATCTTATTGTTATTCATATAAACTTATTGTTATATTTATATAAACTTTTGTTGAATTTATTGTTTCAATTAAAACACAAATTAAATTAAAATTTGTTATGGTCATTTATTTAACAATTTCTACATATTTATCTTTCAGCATATTTACTTACTCTAGCTTCCATGTATCTAATTCATTTAATTAACTTTAAATGTTGTTACGCTGGTGTTTACGTCTAGAGTAGGCTCCTCTGCTAATTCACTTAGCCTTGGATCTACTTCACACCAGCTAACAAGAGAAATAGAAAGTGGTTATGGGCTTTTCCTTTTTCAGCATGTAAATATGCTGGCCCTTTCATAAATTAATGTTTTTCTGTTTTGTTTGAAAAATAAATTGAAAGTTAAATTTTTTTTGCATTTATAATTTTTGAAACAAGAAATTGTTTGAATTTAGATTAAAAGTTGTTTAATGTTAATAAATGAAAATCTTGAATGTTTTGTTTAATTTAAGTAATGATGACCATTTTGTTGCATATTGTTGAGGGAATATTGTAAAAATTTTTTCAGTAAAGTAGAAAAAAAAACTTTTTGAAATTTCATATATATATATTTGAATAAATTTTCAAGTAATAAATGAATTTACCGAATGTTTAATTCGGGGGGGCAAAGGTTTTTATAAGAAAAATTGTGATATTTTTGATATATTATATTTTTAAATTGTTTGAACCATAATTATACAATTTTTTTACTCAAAAATGGCTGTCAACAATTTACATTCTATTCCCAAACTGAATGCGATTAATTTCGAGGAATGGAGGAGTGACATTAAATTTGTTCTTCTTGACCGGGGACTCTGGGACATAGTTGTTGGTACGGAAACAGCCCCAGTTTTGGCTGATGACAGAAGCAATGCTTCTGCTGTTAATAAATTTAAGTCTAGAGCTAATGCTGCTTTGGCTGTCTTATACTTAAATATAGAAACTGAGTATAGGAAAATTGTAGAAAACGAGGATGACCCCGTAAAGGCATGGAATTTAATTAACAAAAGTTTTGTTCCAGATACTCGTGCACAGCACATGAGTTTATTTTCTGAGCTGTGTGATTGCAAAATATTGCCTGGTGAGGGTGTAAATGTCTTTGCGTCCCGGGTCATGAGGATATTTAAACAAATAGAAAATTCTAAGGGAGGACTGACGGAAATTTTTGCATCTTATCAATTGTTACGTTATCTCCCATCATATTTCGACGGTATCGTTCAAAACATACTGAGATGGGAAGATGATAAATTTACATTCAATGAAATTGTAACTTGCTTAGTAGCCGAGGAAACTAGGCTAAATTTAAGAAATAAAGATAATGAATTAAGTAAAGCTAAAATTTCTGCTCAGTTTTCTCATCTAAATGATACAGGTAAAAATAAGCTTCTAAAACAAAAATTAATTTGTACATTTTGTCATAAGAATGGCCATGCTAGACAAAATTGTTTTTCTCTCAATAGAAGTAGAAATGTTGACTTTAAACCCTCTTTTCAAAACCAAAACTTACCTTCTCAGAATTTCAATCCTAAGAAATCCTTCCAATCAAGAGGTAGGCAGAGTCGAAAAAAATCTTCATATCAATCTAGATCAAATTCTAAGACCCGTAATAGCAGTAGGGATTCAAATTCATCTTACTACATTACTGAGGCCAGTTTAGCTCAGCAAACAAATGAATCAGATTGGATATTCGATTCAGCCGCGTCTCATCATTTTAGTAAAGACCGTGAACTTTTCACATCATTTAAACCTCAACAAAATGAAGAAATGGCTGTAGCCATGGAAGGCATCACTTTGCCAATCGAAGGAAAAGGAGACATTAAATTACGTTTTGGCCAAAGAAATTTTACTTTAAAGGGAGTGATGTATTCATCAAAGCTTAGGAGAAACCTTATATCAGGGCCACAACTTGACAAAGAAGGTCTACAGTTTATTGGGGGAAGAGGTGAAGTCAAAATTACGTCCAATGATAATATAATGTTCAGAGCAAAATTAAAAAGTGGTGTTTATCGTGTCCAAGCAAAAATCCCAAAATCTATAAAACAACATGTAACTTTCGAAGCCTCCACAACCTCTTCAAAAGAACAGGAAGTTCTAAACCTGTGGCATAAGAGATGCGCTCATGTAAATCCTCAAACTTTGACGCATACAAGTAATAAGAGGGGTGCAAAGGGATTACCATTCTTAAAGGGACATACAGAATTTTTTTGTGAAGATTGCAGGTTGAATAAATTTAAACGCACTTCATTTAAATACAGAAACTTTGTTCGATCCAAGAGACCCTTAGAACTGTTATATACAGATGTTTGGGGACCATGTCAAGTAAGAGGCAAACATGGAGAACGATATTTTCTATCAATCATGGACGATTATTCCCGTAAAGTATTCATTTATCCTATAGTACAAAAATCTGAAGTAGCTGAAACCTTAATTAATCACATCAAAAGGGCAGAAAGATTTATAGGTAAACCTTTAATAGCTATCCGCTCAGATAATGGAACAGAGTTTGTCAACAAAGAATTTTCAACATTTTGTCAGGAAAAAGGCATCAAACATGAACTAACAAACACGTTCACTCCAGAACAAAATGGTGCTATTGAACGTTATAACCAAACTGTTATTAATGGAGCCCGTACATCATTATATGAAAGTGGTTTAGACTTTTGTTTTTGGCCAGAAGCCGTTTCACATTTCAATTATGCCTGGAACAGACTATGCCATAAAGATTTTGAAAAATCACCATTCGAATTGTACGGTGGAAGAAAACCATCAATCAGACACCTTAAACCATTTGGATGTGTAGCTTATGTAGGACTGGCAAAACAAAGAAGACAGAAACTGGATCCAAAAGCTGTGAAAGGTTATCTAGTTGGATATGCACACCATACAAGAGGATACCGTATTTGGATCCCAGAGCAAAATAAAATAGTAGAATCTTTAAATGTGACATTTAAAGAAGATCGTTTGTTCAAAACAGAAGCAAGTGGAGCAGTGCTGGGCACCATCAACCAGCATTACACAATTCAAGATGTATTTCCAAAGGATAGTGACGATGATTCTGATGAAGAGGCTGTTGACGAAACTCCTGAAATAGGGTCCAGCGTACCGTCTGAATTATCTGACACTGAGGAATCCTCAGATGATGAAAAACCTGTTCAATCATCTCAATTAAAAAACATAAAGTTTGAAAGAAAACAAGTTTTAAGAAGAGATAAATCCAGAACAGACGTATACTACTATCCCGAAAATACAAGAACAAGACTAAGATCCCATAGAGACATTAGAAAATATTGCCAAGAAAACAAAATCAAGTATGACCCCACTAAATTTTCATTCACTCCAATAGAAGAATCTGACTCAGACACAAGTGCCAATTTTTGTCATAATTCCTCTTGACTAGAATTAATTATACCAAGAACTTTCAAACAAGCCCAAAAATCAGACCAATTTCAAGAATGGCTAGAAGCAATGAAAACCGAAATAAAAACCATCCAAGAACGAAAGGTTTGGCATCTTGTAAAACCTCCTCAAAATAAGCAAATAATTGGATGTCGCTGGGTATATGCAATAAAACGAGATGAAGAAGGTCGAATTGCTAAATTCAAGGCAAGGCTTGTAGCTCAAGGTTACGCTCAAGTAAAAGGCGAGAGTTATGAAGAAACTTTTAGTCCTGTTATAAACTTCGATCTAATTCGTTTTTTCTTTTCACTTTTGGTAGTGCAGCACAAGTGGAATCACGTACAATGTGATGTCACTGGCGCATACCTATATGCTCCGCTAGAAGATGAAATATACATGCAGCAACCACCTGGTTTTATTAAACAAGGAGAAGAGAAGTTAGTTTGCAAGCTCGACAAAGCTCTCTATGGCCTTCACCAAAGTGGACGAGCATGGTTTTACGAAATTGACAGAGTTTTATCAAATATTGGTTTTATTAAATTTACTTCTTGCAACTGTGTTTATACATTCAAATTTCAAGTTATCCTATTATTATATGTTGATGACATGGTTTTATTTGGTAAAAGTAAAATGTTTTTAGAGGAAGCCATTAATGTTTTAAAACAAAAATTCAAATTAAAAATTTTGGGAAGGACAAAGAAACTACTTGGAGTAGAATTTGTTGAAATTGACTCAAAGCTATTCATTCATCAAGAAAGCTATATTCAAGAAATATGCAGTCGTTTTAATAGTTTTAACCCTCCAATTTCATCCTTACCAATCAGCAAAGGCTGTATTTACTCAAAATCAAGCTGTCCTCAAACCGAAGAAGAAACCAAAGAAATGACAAAGTATCCATATCGCAATATTCTAGGGTGTTTATCATATTTATCTAACAGAACAAGACCTGATATAGCATATGCCGTCAATATCTATAGCCAATTCCAATCGAATCCAGGAATTCATCACTGGAATGGGTTGATCAAACTACTGGGATATGTAAAGAAAACCAGCCAATTAAAATTAAAACTTTCATGTGCTGATTCACAGATCGTAGCCTACACAGACGCCGACTTTGCTTCAAATCGTGATGATCGGACATCCATAGGTGGACAAATAGTATTTCTAGATAGTAGCCCCATCAGTTGGAGGACCTTTAAAGAGAAGGCTGTTAGTTTATCCACTATGGAATCTGAGTTCATTGCCGCTACAGAAGCAGCAAAAGAAATTGTCTGGCTAGATCGAATTCTAGAAGAATGCCAAAACATGAAGATTATAAAAAATAAGAAAATCTCAAAATTACTAATTGACAATATGGCTGCTATAGACTTTATTAAATCTCCTATAGAGAATAATAGAAGCAAACATATAGAGGTCAAATTATATTTTATTAGAGATCTTGTTATCAAAAATATTTTTGAATTAGTTTTCATTCGTAGCAAATTAAATTTGGCTGACATATTTACTAAGCCGCAAACTAAATTTGAATTGCAGAAATTTGTGAAAAATCTTTTCTACGACAATGTTTCAAAAGTTAATCTTAAATTTTCAATTTCAAATTTTTCTATGAATTTATAAAATTTAAAAATGTAAATTTTCTAAAAATTTTTTTTTTTATGAATTCAAATCCTTAATGAATTCAAACTTTTTTTTAAGAATTCAAAATTTATGAATTCAAAAATTTAAACTTTTCTATGAATTCAAATGTTTTCTTGAATTCGAAAAAAAAAAAAAAAAAAATTCAAATTTTGCAAGTTAAGCAAAATCTTTCCAGGTTTAGGCTGGAAGTTTTTTTTTTTTGAGAATTTTAATTTCTCATTCTTCTTTTGACAGTAAGTCAATTTTTGTTTATTCAATTGCTCACAGCAATTTTTTTGTTAATCTCTCTCTCTCCTCTCCATTCCCGAAATAATCCATTCTGTTCTTTTTGTTAAATATTTGTATGTAATTTATACTTTTATATTGTAAGAAAGAATTGTGTTTATACATATATTTATAATATTGAATGTGATTATACTCATGTTATATTTGTTGTTAAACTTATTATACAAATAATTCATTGTATGAATTTCTTTTCTACAGTTTTTTTTAAAGAGCATGTTAAAAATCTTTTCAAAACTGGAAGAGAGGTTTGAGTAAACAGGTATATGTTATTTGTGTTTCAAAAACAAATTGTTTTGTAAATCACCTCTATCCAGATATTGATCTCTGTTGCTGTGCAGCTGAAGATTAAACCTAATTGTTTTTTTAGTTCTGAAGAAACTGCTAAACTGTTTAGTCACAGTCGTATGATTATACAATTTGTGCAAAGTTTTGCTGGATGCTTTTTCTTTTTATTAACTTTTTAAGCGTAAAAGTGCAAACGATAAGAGGGGGGGCCTTGTTAATAGTAAACCTATAGTTTCCCGTTTTTTCTTATCGTTATGCTAATTAAATATATTAAAAATTAATCACTCTTAAAATAAAGCTTAAAGAAAAAAAACGTTAGTTGAAAAAAATTAAACATTTATTAAAAATCCTAATTTCCTTTTAATATATTTTCTACTTACCAGGAAAAATAAATATATCGTTCAATGAAATGCTATATTAAAGAGCTTTCAAATTTAAATCATCCATTTGAATTTTTCAAACGCGAAACGTAAACAATAGCTAACCTTCCGGAAATTCCGACTGAGCCAAGTTTCAAAAATTTGCATAAAACATCTCTAAGAACGATAGCCGAAGACTACGCACGCGCCGCGTCGCGCCGGCACATGCCCCAACGTACATCCGGAAGATCACTTCGTTTCTCCCGCGAAGCTATAAATAGCGAACGCCGATGGTAGTGGGGGTTCGTGGTTGCCTTTGCGGTTGCTCTTGCCCTTGCCTCTGTTCATTTTTCGCCGATGCCGACTTCATAAGATGTCGCCGTAATATGTGGCGTTTATTTTTTATATTCAAATAAAATCTTTTCATTTTTAGTTAGTTATAACTCACGTTAATCCTTTTTGTGAGTTCGAAATTTAAATGAAATTTATAGGTGTTCATATCGCGACAATAACAAGTGGAAACAAGAACGTCACGTCTTCTACATAAGTGTCACCAGCTTCTTTCTAATGGCACGTAGTAGTTTTTCCTGCAACCTATATGGGAAATAAAAAGATGTTAAATATTGTCTTCTTACTCACCTTGTTTGTCATCCAGCATCTGCTTTGGTATGTTTGTTATATATAAAAAGTATTTGTCTACTTCAATTATCTTATTGTTATTCATATAAACTTATTGTTATATTTATATAAACTTTTGTTGAATTTATTGTTTCAATTAAAACACAAATTAAATTAAAATTTGTTATGGTCATTTATTTAACAATTTCTACATATTTATCTTTCAGCATATTTACTTACTCTAGCTTCCATGTATCTAATTCATTTAATTAACTTTAAATGTTGTTACGCTGGTGTTTACGTCTAGAGTAGGCTCCTCTGCTAATTCACTTAGCCTTGGATCTACTTCACACCAGCTAACACTTCTGAAGTCATATTTTTATTCTTAAGAAAAGAAAACTAACAGTAACAGAAACAAAAAGTAACTTTTAGTGTTAAGAAAAGAAATTAAAAAAAATCATTTCTGATTGGGTAAAAAGTCGGCCCGGGTCTCCACTGCCTTCGGCAGCGCAGTCCCGTGCGCGCTGCGCACCACAACTTAAGGGATATACGCGCTGCGCGCGCGTATACCTTCCCTGACCTTTCGTGCCCCCTAAAAAAATCCTTTCTGATCGGGTAAAAACTCGCACCGGGTCCCCACTGCCTTCGGCAGCGCAGACCCATGCGCACGCACGTGTGAAGGTATACGTGCGATGCGCGCACATATTCCTCCTGAAGTCATATTTTTATTCTTAAGAAAAGAAAATTTAAAAAATCATTTCTCATCGGGTACAAAGTCGGACCGGATCCCCACTGCCTTCGGCAGCGCAGTCACGTGCGCGCTGCGCACGCACAAGTTCACGGATACACGCGCTGCGCTCGCGTATTCCTTCCCTGACCCTTCGTGCCCCCTAAAAAAAAAATCATTTCTGATCGTGCAAAAACTCGCACCGGGTCCCCACTGCCTTCGGCAGCGCAGTACCGTGCGCGCTGCGCGCACGACTGAAGGGATACACGCGCTGCGCGCGCGTATTCCTTCCCTGACCCTTTGTGCCCCCTAAAAAAAAAAATCATTTCTGATCGTGTAAAAACTCGCACCGGGTCCCCACTGCCTTCGGCAGCGCAGTCGCGTGCGCGCACAAGTTAAGGGATACGCGCGCGGTGCACGCCTATTTCTTCTCCACCCTTTCAGGCCCTCTTAATTAACCTGCGTATACCAATTTTGAACGATCTAACTCATTTGGCTGAGATGCAAAAGAAAATTTAATCAGGACACCTCAAAACGTGTAAATCTGGTGAAAACTTTCGATAATTTAAATGAACTTTAAAATATCTTTCGAATGATGTATTAAAAATAATTTAATCATAATTAGAAATTGAAATATTGAAATTTGAAAATATTACAGCGCCATCTGTCGGTAGAAATTTCTGTATTCCACTGTTCCATTCCAATTCAAAAACGCTTTCTAATGATGTATTACTTATGAAATTATTTTAATTAGTAGCTGAGATACAAAGAAAACTAATTCAGGACACCTCAAAACGTGTAAATCTGGTGAAAACTTTCGATAATATAAAAGAACTTTAAAATATCTTTCGAATGATGTATTAAAAAGAATTTAATTAGAATTAGAAATTGAAATATTGAAATTTGAAAATAATACAGCACCATAAGAGAAAACTGATTCAGGACACCTCAAAACGTGTAAATCTCGTGAAAACTTTCGATAATTTAAAAGAACTTTAAAATATCTTTCGAGTGATGCATTAAAAATAACTTAATTAGAATTAGAAATTGAACTATTGAAATTTGAAAAAATTACAGCGCCATCTGGCGGTAGAAATTTCTGTATTCCGCTGTTCGATTCCAAATCAAAAAAGCTTTCTAATGATGTATTACTTATGAAATTATTATAATTAGTATCTGAGATACAAAAGAAAACTCATTCGGGACACCTCAAAACGTGTAAATCTGGTGAAAACTTTCGATAATATAAAAGAACTTATATCTTTCGAATTAAGTATTAAAAATAATTTAATCATAATTAGAAATTGTAATATTGAAATTTGAAAATATTACAACGCCATAAAAGAAAACTGATTCAGGACACCTCAAAACGTGTAATTCTGGTGAAAACTTTCGATAATTTAAAAGAACTTTAAAATAACTTTCGAATGATGTATTAAAAATAATTGAATCATAATTAGAAATTGAAATATTGAAATTTGAAAATATTACAGCGCCATGAAAGAACACTGATTCAGGAGACCTCAAAACGCGTAAATCTGTTGAAAACTTTGAATTATGTAAAAGAACTTTAAAATATCTTTCGTATGATGTATAAAAAATAAATCAATCGTAATTAGAAATTGAAATACGCGTATTAAAATATTGCAAAAATGTCCGGCGTGTGAAGATAAATTTTAATTTGCAATTAAAATGTAAATCTTTTGTTTATTGACGGAAATCGATGAAATTTGAAATGCAAGTTTGTTTTGTGGTGTAAATATTATATACTAAATAAAATGTGTAAAATTTGAAAAATTGAACAAAATAGAAAATTGTAATTTTTAATCGCACTACGAATCACGTGACCTTAATGAATACCAGCTGTGTTTCCGTTGAAGACAGCTGGAGACTTAACGTCTGCAAAGCTACGATTCTTGAGATTCGTTGCCAACATTTTTTATAGTTTAGTTAATTTTAAAATATCTAATCGTCCGATCGATAAGCCGTTTAAACCATCGGATTGAGAAAAAAAAACCCTTTCCAATGGTATCTTGTTTGTAACGATACGACTGATATTTCTAATTTATTTTCCACTTTTTCCGTAAAAATGTCGCTTTTTAAGCATTTAATCATGAATTCTGGGTCATTTTTCGGTAGACAATGGTCGACGTTTTAATTAATATCTCCGCTAATTAGGGTCGCATCGTTTAGCAAATTAGATAACCCAGATCTGCGATAAATTCTCTGTCCGACGGTACCTGTTCGAAGTCCGTGCGACCATTAGCGGCGGAGCCTTATCCGTTTCAAGCCGTTTCTCACAGACAGACACACACACAGACACACGCGTACAGATTTTAATAATATAGGAGATAATAAGATCGCAATAAGTACTTAGGACGAACCGACTTGTGCTAAACTGATAAAAGTGGATCAGTAAGCGAGCGAAGGACCGTGACAATCAAATAACATGCATTTACGACTGTAATGATTATCGTCAATTACTCAGTGTTAAAATCAAATCCAATTCAAATGTTGTATTATTTCAGTAATGTGTGTAACCTACATTGATGTGCCTTAATATAATCGAGTGCTGGCCAGCGATTAATAGTTAATGTATTTGTGCTTCTGTGTGGAAATTAAAAAATGTTTACCTCAAATCAATGTGTCATCTTATCATGTCTGGTAGTGGGGTGAGTCAATCTTTTATTTCTATGTATTTTATTTCAGCTCAAGTGACGATTTAAATGGTCATTGGATCGAGCGTATAGCCACTACGATCATAACTACGGCCAATCAAAAAAAAAAAAATCTTAATTAATCAGTTAATTGATTCACAAATAGTTCTCAGGTTTTAAGTTTCACGTTTTCAAAAATTAGATATTAAATGTATTTTGGTTTTATATTTTTTTAGATATTCAAAATTTAAGTTTTACATAAAATTTTAAGTTTTACAATTACATCTCCCGATTTCGTCTGGCGACTTCACACCACTATTTACAGTCCCTGGCCAAATTATTAGACGCACTATAGTTTTTTAATAATTACATGTTTTGCAGCTCAGAGAATGGTTTCCAAATGGATAACCGCATTCATTTTTATGCAAGATGGAGCTCCCTGCCTCACAGAACGGCCTGTTAAAGATTGTTTGGAAGTGCCAAAAATCCCTTGTTGGATTGGCTGGGTAATAGCCCAGATGTGAAACCTACTGAAAACGTGAGGGAGCTGATGACGAGAGAAGTGGCTAAAGGTGTGATCATAAACAAAACGCAACTCTTAGAAAAGGTCATTCATGTGTGGAATCACCATCCCCAGATGCAAAATTGAAGCTCGCATAGCTGCTAAAGGTGGCTCAACAAAATATTAACATTTAATTGCATTAATTTCAAATTTTTTCAAGAGTTAATAAATACATATTTTTTCTATAACTATAGTATTTTATTTGTGTTAAAAAACAGGTAATAAGGTGGATAATAAAAAAAAAAATACATTGTATCTAGTAAAAACAATAAAGCTGTATAGTATCACCTGATAATTAAGATTTTACATAGAATCTTACAGTGCGTCTAATAATTTGGCCAGGGACTGTACATATAATAATAATAATATTTTGCATCGATTTTCTAAGATTAAATTTATTTGAAGTTATTATTAAAAAATAGTGGTGTTAATTCTTCCAAAAAGAAAGTAAGGGTTGTCAACTAGGTGTATAGTAAAGCAGGGGTGCTGAAAATGTTCAGGCCATTGAAATTTCCCCCAAAATAAATGCTACAATCTAGTAATCAAAGTTTTTTTTTTTTTTTTTTAGTTTGACCTTTTTGGAGGGAGGGGGAAGAAAAAAAGGGAGTATATTTCTTCAATCCAAATATTGAAGAAGATTTTTATAAGCAGATATTACAAAAAAATTTTAGAAATTTTAACCTTTTTTGGGGGGAAAACTAATAGGTATTTAAAAGAAATACACTTGTATCAGAAGAATACAGCTGTTAGTTTGTTATTTAGCATTAAAAAGTTTGTTTTTTCAGTAGATTTTTTTTTTTTTTTTTCCCCGTTTTCATCTTTATTTTATTCTAAAAAAAAAAAATATTCAAAATTTTCCCAGAGAACCAAAATTTCCCCCGAATTGCGTTTGCGCAATTGGACATATTCCGCACCCCTGTAGCAAAGATTCTTTTCTAATAAAAAATATGGTTAATATAGAAGAATGAGTTACATAAAGAAAAAAAAAAAAAAATTCTAGTCATTTTGATATTTTCTTCTGAAAACACTTATCCTGAGAAATGTCTCTTAATGTGCCTAAAAAATCAGAATGATTAGAGGTTTATGATTTATTATATACATTTTCTTATTTTGTGTTGTGACATTGTACTTTAAACAGTATGTTTTTCCATTTCAGATTATCAGGTTTTGAAGAGTGGCCATACCAGAAACAACCTCTTGAATTTCCAACCCTGTTATTAGCCTCTATTCATACATATCAATATTGTGGCTTTGAGTATGCAGTGCAAAATGCTGGTGGAATTACAATATTTCTATTTCTCTTTGCGAATGTAATTATTATATTAATTCAATAGATAATCAAACGAATATATTGTTATTTATATACATATTAAATTAAAAATACCTTATTATAATCCCTAGAAAGTTTGAGCCTATATATTTCGGCGCCCAGACGGGGCCATCATCAGAGCTCGAATTTTTTTAGCTCTGATGATGGCTCGTCTGGGCACCGAAATATATAGGCTCAAACTTTCTAGGGATTTTAATAAGGTATTTTTAATTTAATAAGTATATGAAATCAATCCTTTATAAACTTTTTAAAAATGTATTGTTATTTATTTAAAAAAAAATAAAAAATCATTAAAAAATATATTTATTTTGTACTTTGCAGTTGCATTTATTTGTAATATGAATAAGTATTATTTGAAGATTAATTGCTTTGTTCATATGAAGCCATGTTCATATAAAGCCATATTATATACCTATTTATTTATTTATTATTATTATTATTGTATGTGAGTGTGTGTATAATTTTAATATTGATAACTGATATGGAATTTTAAGATCATTTAAATATAATGACCAGCGAATAACAAGGTGGGTAAAGCCCAAAACTGCAGCAATGTGGGGCAAGGTTAAGCTAGTTTTTTAAATAAAATATCTAATTTTCACCTGAAGTTAAAAATGTTTAATTTTAAAAATTAATTTTAGAAAATTAAATAATAGAATTGTTTTGCTACTGTGTTTTCTAGTAGATAAATAAAAACGTAGTGTGATATATTCCTACATTATATTCTAAAACAATAGCAAAAAAATTCCAATATTCAATGCAGTTTTGTATGTGTTAAAATTGAAAAATTTTAACATTATTTCATTTAATTAAATTTCCTCAAATCTTCTAAAAAATAGTTTGTCTCTTATTTATTTAATTTATTTTCCCCCAATTAATCTTTTAAATTATTCAAAGAAATAGAAAAGTTTAAAATTTCACGTGAAGCATTTGTTTGTAAACAAAACGCCGATATTTTCTAAAATGTAAACAAACAATTTCACCTATCAGAAAAATCAAAAATAAATAATAGTTAAATCGTCTCAAAATCATTTTCGATCGTGCTCAAATAATTTAAAAATAACATTAATATTTTTTCTGACATTCAGGTTTCTTTAATTAAAATTAATTATTTTTTATCCTTTTATGTATAATGCTAAAATAAAACCTTGAAGGCAAAATACACTGTGTAAAAAAAGTAGAAGGACACTAAATATTTTTAGAAAAAACAGGAATGTTTTATTTCTAATGAAATTATTTTTATATGTAACATTTTGCAGATTATTTAATAAGAAAATATCAGTATCATTACCATGCTATTTAATAATAAAATATTAATGACAACAGAAATAGTTTATGCCATTTTAAACTTTGTAAAAAAAGTAGGACGATAGTAATACAATGTATAAAATACAAGAGATATTAGTAAGAAATACTCTTCCCATTAGCTTTTATGACTTCGAATATTCTATTTAGTAGTGAATCATACAAAGATTGGATTGTTGCTTGGCAAAAATTATTCCATGAGCTATTCAAAGCTTTTCAAAGCTCAGTAAAGGATTCAAGCTGTTTTGCACCGGCATATACTCAGCGAACAAACATCGTCCAGATGTTTTTCACTATGTTAAGATCAGAGCTTTTATCTATCCATGGTAAAAGCTGCACATCAATTTTTAACTCCATTAGTGGTGTGAATGGAGGCTCCATCTTGTTGAAATGCTTACTCTTTTCCTAATTCGGAACAAGCTAAAGAAGAAGCTCAGAATTCAGCACTTCATTATAGTGTGTATGTTTCAGTCTACCACTGAGAAAGACCAGACTTGTTCTTCTTCCTTATCCAGTTGCTTACCAGATGATCAGTCACCCACCCTCATCCCCCAGTTTGTCAAGTTAAATAAAATTCTTCTGCATTCTTCAGACAATGTCAATAGTATTGATAACCATCTGGATCATCAAAGTTAAACTTCTTCTCATCTGAAAAAAATTGCAGAAATTCCATCCAATATCCATGACATGTGTTCCTTAGCCCAAGATAAACAGTTATCACTATATATTTTTTCAACTTTGGATAATGTTTTTTGAAAATGAATTATTTGGATCTTTTTATGTAGTTGTAAACTGATTGCCTTCACACATGAATTAGTCTTGCTTGATTTTGAGCTTTTGTAATACACTGCTCATTTTAAGCTCATGAGCAAGTTTTCTTTCATACCTACTAATCTTCTTTCTTTTCATATTTCTGTCTGGCTTTCTGATAAAGTTAGAAACTGTATTGGGACTGATATGCAGTATACAAGCAATCTGTCCAACACCTTTACCATCTGTTTTATATGCAACAATTTAGCCCTTTTGAAGATTATTTAAAGGTATTCCTCTATGCAGTCTGAATGAAAATAACAATGCAATAAAAAAATAAAAATAAATAAAATACATTTTCGTCAACAAGAATAGTTAAAGAAAATTCTATATTTACTCGGGCACAATTCACCAAATAACAAATTGTGGTAGATGTCGTCCTACTTTTTTTACACTCTTAAAATCATGAATGCTAATTTTTCTACAACCCACAAATTAGCATTAGTTGCAGACATTTCATTTTCACGTGAAATTAAAGAAAACTTTATTAAACAAAATCTGCATAAGAATCTGTTAGCCTGGATAAAAATACAGAAAATAATTTACAAAAATTGAGCATTCTTCTACTTCTTTTATATATATATTTTTTATACAGTATAGGTTATTTCTAAACAATTTCAAGATCTGAATATATATTATTTTGTAGAAAAATTATATTTCTTAAACATATATTTAAAAAGAAATATCTTTGATTAAAAACTAATTATTTTCCATAATGACATTTAAAGCATTTTCGAAACATCTTCACGGCCACCTTCATTAATGCTGTAGCTTTATTTACACTTTTTCTGGCTTTTTATCCACTTTTGTTTCATTACTTCTGTTCAGTTCATCTATCATGGGTTGCCAGTCTTAAGAAATAATGCTGTGTTCACGGTCGTTAGTAGTGATTTTTAATGTATAAAATATCTTTGTTTTTTCTATACATTTTATTTTGTCCATGAATCAATTGTAGGCTATTTTAATCTTTGATTCTTTTCATATTTTATTCAATTAGTCTTTGAAAGTGTAATCCATTTATCTATAATAATTTTAACTTAAAAATAAGACTAAGTATTTTTGTACTTGTTTATTTTATTATAGATATTAGAAAATTTTGCTTCTGAAGAAAATTTGTTAACAGCTCTAAATGTTATTTTAAAGCTTCTCAATAAAAGTATGACATTTGTGGAAGATTTCACTCGAATTAAGGGTTATGAACTCTTAATTCAGATGATAGCTAACACAAAATGTTGCATCTCTGGGGATTATTTGCAGGTTAGTACTTTCCATTTTCTATTCCATAATAATTAAATAACTTTGAAAATAACCAGAAAATCATTTTAAATAGTGTTGCACCAAATTGTAATTTTTACTTTCCAAACATACATATGTAAGGAAAGTATTGTTTATTTATTTATGACAAATGCCAAGCTTTAACGATCAAGTCATTAGCCTTCTGGACTCTCAATATTTTTGAACATTACAATTTTTGTCATGATTACAATACAGGAAAGTATTGTAATCATAACAAAATTTGACTTTGAGATTTTGCTGTATCTATACATTTAGAGTTCCTCTGAGTTCATTTTTGATATTTTTATTCTGATGTATATAGGGATGTGGGTTTTCGGGAAAATTTTGAAACGGAAAATTTACTGAAAATTTTCCGGAAAATTTTCAGTTCTAAATTATGAAGCTTTTGTAAAATAAAACTAATACATTAAGAGCTACAAGTAAACAACACTATTCAAAGAAAAATATGAATAATTATTCAATTCAAAAAGAAATTAATGAACAAAACACAGAAATTATGGTTTAATGGTTTTGTAAACATGTTTAAAGCTAGAAAGTTATAATTTTTACTGACTGTTTTGCATGTATAATGGTTGAATAATCTATATAAATAAGGTGTCTGTGAACGTTATGTAGCTCTCAGATTCTTACATAACATTGCCAACAGCTGAATCCCATTTTATTATGTAGAGAAAATTGTTATGAGAATTAATATATATATATTTAAATTCTGTTTTCATTATCAAAAAAATCTAGAAAAATTAAATTTGCCTTTGTTTTTCTCAAAATTTATTTATTTAATTTTTAATACTTTGTATTGAAGTTGTAAAGTGAAAAAAATTGATCAAAGTTCTTTTTTTTGCAAAATGAAACATTAAAAATTTTACAAAAAAATAAACAAATAAATTTTTTTGAAAAACAAGAACAAATTTAATAATTGTGAATTTTCTGAAAGTAAACATAGAATTTAATATAAAATAAAAAGAAGTAATAATCATAATGAATTTCTGTATAGAATAATATGGGGTTTGGCTGCTACTGGCAGAGAAATCGTACAGTCGGTAGCAAAATTATTGAAGCACACATCCATATTTTTCTTTTTTTTTTTTTAGTTTGATCACTAATTTTTATCATCAACTTACTTATTTATAAATAGTATAAGATCATGACTCGACATAAATTTACTTAACAAAATAGTATTAGGTGCACATCTTTTTAAATGGAAATTATTGCTAGCGCTTCAGTAATTTTGCTGCCGACTGTACAAGGTAATTAGTAAGGTTAGCTCAGACCACACAAGGGTACATTTCAGTAAAATTCTTTTGATTTTTACTTTTTTCAATTTGTTCTATTTTTAAGCATAATTTGCAAACACAAAATCATATTTTTTAATAATTCGTAATATTGTATAATGGATGTAATCCTCTATTCAAAGAAATTAATCTGGAAGTTTGAGAAGTTTTTTTTTCTTTTCTATTTTATCATCCTTATTATTTAACTTTAAAAGATTTTTCTCTAAAATTTTCAACAATGCTAATTTTGTAATTAAAGCATAATTTTAAGTTTTGCTCTGTTTTTTTTTTTTTTTTTTTTTGTTTGATTGAGTATTTAACGAAGATTATGACAATGTCTTAACTTTCTGAGTCATTCTCAGAACCAGAAGGTGACCTAAGTCAGAATTGCTGCCTGAATTTAAAAATCATTGCCGTATCATCATTTATCAAATGAATATTTTTAAAAACAGATATACATGCTCAGCTGTATAGTATTAAACTAATTTATCAATTTCTTCTTCTTTTTATGTTATATTACCAAATATTTTATAATTATGTTCACACAAATTTATTAAATGGACATTCAAAATTCTGATTAGCAACCATAGATCTCTTGAATTATAATAAATAACCTCTTTCTCGAGCAAGTTGCTTAAATCATATATCTGGTAGCTTTCTAAATGATGACTTTAATCAAAACCTTTTGTTTTTCACACTGTATATCTTTTCCGACTCAGGCTGTACGATCATGTGGGTTAGACATCCACTTACATTTTTGCATCTGGAACAGTCGTATGTCATAAAATCAGGAAATGAACGATTGAGCTAATTAGCAGAAAGTGTAGAGTATAATTTTCAATCAACAAATGTCGGCTGTAGTCCATATTTTTCTTTAAGTTTGCAAAAACAGAAGAATGTAATATTTTAAGATAAAAATGTTTCGGGTCGGAAAGGGTTATAGCATTAATATAACTAATAACTGTACTCTGACTAATAAAAGAAAATTTAAATATATTATGGAAAAGATTCACTAAAAAAAATTTTTTTTTTAATTGAAAATTTTCCGGAAAAACATAGTAGAAAATTTTCAGGAAAATTTTCTACCCCACATCACTAGATGTATATGTATATATGTATGTGAGTGAACACAATAGCATGCTTTGATCGAATGAACTGAAAGTTGGCACATATGTTTTAGGTCACTGTAGCATGAACTGTATAGATTTCGGGGAATCTAGCACTTAAAATTATCTACAAGGACACATTTTTTTTTTTTTTTTAATCACCATTATGGCCTTTGAGCTCAAATTATTTAAAGTGTGATAGCATCTAAATGCCTTATTCGATTAAACTGAAAATATTATAGGCCACCATTGTACAAACTGTATAGATTTTGGTGAATCTAACACTTATAGTGTTTTTACAGAGACATAGAAAAATTCTCTATGAATATGGCCTATGGGTTCAAATTAGTTAAAGTGCGATGGCATCTAAATGCTTTAATCAAATGAACTGGAAACTTATATGCATGTTATAGATCATCGTTGCACGAACGGTATGTATTTTGGTGAATGTAGCACTTAATTTTTTCCAGGGACACAACGAAAAATTCTTTATCATTGCATCTACTGCCTTATTTGATTGAGCTTTAATTTTATATAAATGTTATATGGTACCGTCATATGAACTGTAATCTAAATGCTTTAATCAAATGCTCTGGCATCTAAATGCTTTAATCAAATGAACTGGAAACTTATATGCATGTTATAGATCATCGTTGCATGAACGGTATGTATTTTGGTGAATGTAGCACTTAATTATTTTCAGGGACACAACGAAAAATTCTTTACCATTGCATCTAATGCCTTATTTGATTGAGCTTTAATTTTATATAAATGTTATAAGGTACCGTCATATGAATTGTATAGATCTTGATGAACCTACCACTTACAGATTTTTACAGGGACACAATGAAACATTCTTTGCTATTGTGACTTATGGGATCAATTACGCGAAACTCAATAGCATTAAATTAAATAACATACTTTTTGAGGAAAATTGCTCAAACACTCTATTATAATTTTCTCTTTTGTTAATTTAATGACTTCTCTTACTTTATTTAACCCTTTCAGCGTTAGCCGTTTTTCAGTAAACCTGTTTAATGATTCATAAAATTAATACTATGCACAATATAAGTATGAGAATTTAAAATTATATGCTACACATATCTATTAATCTTATTTTCTTTAAAAAAGCAACATGTCTTCCAAAATTTAGCCGTACCAGTCTTTTATTTCGACTATACATCATCACAGAAAAAGACGGGCTTAAAGCTTAAAGGGTTAAACAACCGTTACTTACTTAAAGTTCAGAAAGCTGAGAGGAATCACTCCAAATTACTTATCAAGTAATTCTTTATTTATAATGCTTATTGAAATGTAGAACCTTTATTCTGAGAAGCTATATATTAATCTTGTGTGCATATTCAACTGTAAGTGGTGCTTTTGTATAGAATGATATAGAAGAAAGTTTTGTCATGACCACAACATACTTGTTTCTGTTCTAATTGAGCAGCGGCGGCAATTTAAGTCTACACTGGAAATCGATGTGCACACTTCATTAGTATTGCTGTGATATCTTGAATTCATGGAAGATCTGGAAAACTCGGGAAATTTGAAAGATCTAATAAAAAACTGGAATAATTCAGGAAATTCCAAAATTTATTGGAAAAGCATTGAAAATTCGAGAAATTTGGAAATTTTTTATGGAAACAGTGAAAAAATTTTTCAGAATAAAGTTTTAATTTCAGTTTTAATTTTAAATTGTTTAGTTTTATAGTTTATTGAAAAATCTTTTTTTTTTTTTTTTTCCCCCAATTTCAGTGTTTTATAATGAAGAAAAAAGTTAATTATATGATTTTTCGAATTGTAGTAAGTTAATGTAATTAATATACCATTGATATGTTTATTTAACTTGTAAACATGTTAGATTCTACTGCTGCATAATTTTGTGTCATCTATTTTTATTTTACTTTCAAAAGAGACTGGGAAAACTCAGAGAATTTTTTTTACAGATTTGTGTAGTAGCAGTTCTCTGTGAAAAGTTTGTCTGACAATGGCTGCTTTTTCATAGATAATTGCTTTAGATCTAATAATTGAGTCAGACTCAGTAAACAGAAAGTTTACAGTAATATTTTATTGCAAACAGCATGAACAATGCAAATCAAAAGCATAAATTTGGGAACTATGCACAATATTATCTGCTTTTCAAAGCTCATTTACATTGTATGGATATATCAGATTATGCATATACAGATCTTACAGCATTCCTCTAATATCTTACATGAGGGTTGTTATTGTTATATTATACAACACTATCATCAAAAAGAAATTTTTCTTGAACGTTTTAATACTAAAATATTATGTAAAAAATTATTGTTTTAAAATAATGGTGACAGCATAATAATAAAATGAACATAAAATTTTAGGAACACTGTTATTACCTTTATGTATGGCCTTATTTATATTGTTATTTATTTATTTATTTTTCAGGTGTTTATTCAGAATTGTATGGTATATGCCTATCCAGATAAAGAGATTTTTCCAAATTGTGAGCTATCGACTGTTGACAATATAACAGTAATAAGAAATACATCAATTTTTAAACTAATGTTCAGATCCCTAGCTTTTTCTCCTCAGTCGCTACAATCTGTTACCACTGGATTATTTTCTGTTTTAGATTTGTTATTAAACCCCAAGCATTCAAATTTGAATATTAATGCTGAACAGTTGATATCCATAGATATTCTTAGCATTTTAATGTGGCTTTTAAAAGTAAGTATTATTATTTGTTTTTTAAAAGGAAAAAAAATATATTATTTTACATATTTTAAATATTTCAAAAATATTTGCCTTTATTTTTATAATTGTAACTTCTCTCATTTTTCTAACTAAAACATATATATATCTATATCTATATATATATATATATATATATTTTTTTTTTTTTTTTTTTTTTTTTCCAACCTTAGTTAAGACCATTTTGCGACAATAATAGTAAATTATTTCACTAGACAATAGTTAAAAATTGGTGGGTTTATTATAGATCACCATCGCACAAACTATCTAGGTTTTGATGAATGTAGAACTTTTTGTCTATTATAGGGGCATAACAAGAAATTTATCATTATGGCCATTCTTTTATTTTTTCTTTATTTTTTTTTACTTTTTGTTTAATTGTTAGATATTCACCCAATTTATCTAATGACATTTTATATACAATGCCAATATGAAATTCTTTATCAAGAAAGCCATTTATGTGGAATCGTTTCCAACCAATTCTATACTTCCAAATAATAATACTAATAACAATGTTAAACAGTTAAAGCTCTGTTTAAAATTTAGGAGTTAATTTTAATCAAAAATCAAGATTTAAAGCAAAAAAAAAAATAATAATAAATAAATAAATAATAATAATATTAAAAGAAAGAAAAAGAATATTTTTGTCTTCTTATGGATATAAAAAAAATATTAATTTTATAAGAATTAAAATGCAATCAGCCTGTAAGTAAATCTTAATTTTTTCATTCCTTCATATTTAGTAGTTTCAAAATCATTGGATAATCATAATTTGAAGCATCTGGATTAAGACCACTTCGATTTTTATGTAGGGTATTAAGTTTCCAATTCATATAGCTTTCAAATTCTATTAAATATTCTTTAGCAATTAAAAATGGTTTTAAATCTTTATTTTTGAGATTAATTAAAAGTTTAAACTTGATTAATTATTATTATTATTTTAATGTTTATTTTAAATCAGAAACAAAGGTAGAAACATATATGTTTTGCAAGTCTAATAGGTGTTGTTTTGATGAACAACAAATTATCCAGAATGGTCTTATTCCAACCATTTCAGATAATTGGTTCTTATCACCTGGGAGTTTGTTAACACTTCCTTACCTTAATTGATTAATTATCTTATGAATGACATTTTATAGCATGGTTCTCGATATCCAGGCTTCAATTAATATGCAAAAGTTTGCCACAGAAAAATTGTCCATTTTATCAGCTTTCACTTTATAAAGTATGTATCTTACAGTGAAATAAACTTTACAGCATCAATTTACAAATTATTTTCCAAGTTATCAATTTTGAATAGAATTTTTCATAAGCAATTATAAAATATTAATTCTGTTTCTTCTTTCATATATGTATATGTTAACTATGAATTTTATTATCTTTTCAGAGAAATATTATTCTTTTTGACAAAAATTATCTACCTCCAGCAGTTTTAAAAATGGTTCCAATAATCATTGAAAACTTACTTATTTATAAATTTGATGTCACTATTCTAAAGAATATCATATGCATGTTGTTGTTACTGCATAATGCATCATCTACATATGTTTGCCATTCACCTTCATCTTTTTTCTTCCTCACTCCCAGAGTCAAAATTGCTGGTAATTTTATTTATTTTTTTTATGCAATATTTAAAGATTTTCATTTCAGGCAAAATGCTTTTTAAAAAGAAATATTTGTAAGTAATTAACTAATATGCCTAAATCATATAATTATGGTGGAAAACTCCTGCTTTTTTGTTTGTTGCTCCATATTCCTGATTTTTAATCCCGATTTTCCCCATACTTTTTCACTGTGATTGCATTTAGCATTATTTTTTGTCACTGAGTACATTTCTAACCATTTTGGTGCATTTTTCGTACCACTAGCCAGTGACATTATTTAATGCTTTTAAAATATACAACATAAACAAAATTCTAACTTATTATGTTTGCATTTACCGTAAAATCCCAAAAGTAACCCCCCTCCCCCTTTTCTTGCTGAAAGTGAAATGTTTCTCCATTATCCTGAAAGTAACCCCCCCCCCTTTTTTTTTTCTCCATCCAACAAAGCTACATCCAATCTCCGGGCGCACTTACGGTACGTCGGCATTGCAAGTTAAGTTTGGCATTGAATCAAGTTTTAATATTTATATATTATTTCTAATTAAACTAATTTTTCATAAAGTGTCGGATGCATGTTATCAATGGAATCATTATGCAGTTTTTTTTTTTACCTTTAATGTAAGAAATGATAGCCTTTAATATTTCCTTTTAAATAAGTACCATAAAATCCCGAAAGTACCCCCTCCATCGAATATAACCTCCCCTCCCTTTTCTTCATTTTCTTTTTGATAATTTTTTAAAAGAATCTTGATTATAACTCCCCCCCCCCCCACCTGAAATTTATCCGTTTTGCTTTTCAAAAAAAGGGGGGGGGGTTACTTTTGGAATTTTACGGTATTTAAAATTAAATATACTTAAAAATTCAACTTTAACAGAACACTTATTTCTATCTAAACAATGTAAGGATTTAAAATTGTTATATGAAAAACATATGCTTTTTTGATAGCAGTTAAATGTATGCAGTCAGTTTAAAGTTGGTTCATTTGAACCAGTAATGATGGAAAAAGAAATTTGTCTGAAATCTTCGTAATATGCAAACGTTTTCTAAAATTTTCAAAAACTTTTGTACGTTTTTAATTATTAATTTATATTACTAGGGGGCTCTGCCCCCTGCTCGTTCCGCTGACCAACCCCTGATTCATTTAACTTATTATTATTCCTGTGAGGCTTTTCACTGAATATGAATATTAATAGTGTATAGTGTATAACACAAGACAAAAGCAGAAAAATGTTATAGAAATTCCCATATTTAATGTCAAATTGAAATACATAATATTTAATACCACATTTTTTTTTTTTTTTTATGCAAAATTATTATTATTATTATTATTATTATTATTATTATTAGAATAGAAGAAAATTCATAGTATTTAGACCATTTTGGGTTACAACTTTATTATGTATAACCCCTTGGCAACTTTTAAATTTTTGTCAGTATTTGGCAATGAATTTTTTGGTGTAATTGCTTGTTAAAAAAAAAAAAAAGGAAAAAATGAAAGAAAGAAAAGAAAAATATCTAGTACTTATAATCTAAAGCCTGTACTTTTTCCAAATACTTATACTTTTTTCTGTTGCCTACACTTTTTAGGTGATGAATTTTGTCTTGTCATAATTAGAAGTATGATACGTATCCCAGAAATGTCTAATTCTGTAATGTTAAAAAATTATCAGTGCAAAATTACAAGATTTACTAATGAGTTTGATTTTGACTGTATTTGGAACAACTTGCATGTTGGTCCACAACTCTATTTGGCGATTTTCTTTTGGTGATTACAGCGAAATGCGATTTTTGGAAGCGGTTGCCATGGATTCCAAATGCAAACAAAGTGAAAATGCGTTTTTCAAAATGCGTCTGTTTTGTAATGTACATAAATAAATTAAGCCTGTTTTTAATATTAATAAAATAAATATTTAAAATTAACTTTGGAACTAATATAGTTTTAAAATATTTAAAAATCATTACGTCTCGTAGTAAAGCCTGTAATAGGCTCGAAACGTTTAAATTTATGTTTTTGTGTTTTTAAAATTTTAAAATGTATATTTTTAATATGTATTATCTGTCTCAGTTTTAATGTGATTAAAATATAACTAATATAGTGTTGGTCCACAAGTGCATTTGGCGATTTTCTTTGGTGATTATGGTGAAATGTCATTTTCGCAAATGGTTGCCATGGGTTCCAAGCATAAACAAAAGCAAAACACATTTTTTAAAATGGCGTCATTATTAATGTATAAAATTAATTAAGTTTATTTTTAATTATTTATGCCGTTATCGTTCAAAACGACTCCAAAGAAAAATCACTAAATCCAGTTGTGGACCAACACTATACTTGTACCCCACATTTTTTCAAAAATTCCAAAAATATTTCTCTCTCTCTAAACAACTGACTTAAAAAAAAAAATTCTAATAAATTCACCTTCTTTTCCGAAAATAGGCATATCTTTCGTTAAATAAAATGGCAAAAATAGAATAGAATACTGAATATTAAATGTCTTTATTATTATTATTATTATTATTTTAATAGAAAAGGATAAATATACTTTAAAGACAAAAAGCAATTGGTGCTCACAAGGATGATAATTTCAGAAAGGATAAATGATCAGATTCATAAAAAATGCTATTTTGGAAATCAAATTTCCAAACCTAAAGTCAGTAACTTTTTAAAAAACTTGTTATAATACAGATTTAGATATCAAAATTATCACCAAATTAAATGCTGACCTATAATGGATAATGGAAAATCATGATCATTATTCGTAAAAGAACATATAAGAAATTGATAAACAGCATAAGAAATTTGCAGTAATAGAAATATTTTTCTTAACAGCAACATTGACATTGATTTTATTATTTTTTGCACCATGGATCACATTTTAATTTTGCCGTGAGAAAAATAACGTCATAAGAGACACTTTTCCTATGGTGGCAAATAGAGTACCTTTATGAACCTGGTGTTTTTAGTTAATAACTTTGTTAATTGAAATGATAGAAATTTCTAAGCAGCTGAAATGCCTCCTTGAAGTAGTCGGAATACACTGATATATTTCATGACGCGGAGGGCAGGGTTCTCTGCGAGAAGTTGCTGTCGCAAACAAAAAAAATTTACACCAGTGACAGAAACTTTTTTTTTAATATATAGAGATTATTTTCAGTTAATATTTTACTATATCTCTGGTGTCGAAATTTGAACGTAGTGTAGTTTCTTTCAACAAATAGAATTTTTAGAGTAGAATTTTTTTTCATGGTGCCTCAGTAGAATCAATTTCTGTCTGTCAGTTAATATTTTTTAGAATTAAGATATAATTAAAAAATTCATTAGAGTTTTGCAGAGTAGTATATAACAAACTTTGTTTAATTTATAATTTATGTAGTTGTATATTTCTTTATATTTTTTATTTAAATATAACTTAAATAACACTTAAAAAAAAAAAAAAAAAAGCTACAAACATTTTTTAACTACAATTTATATTAATTAGTATTTAATATTATAGTTTGAAATAACTTAATTCTCAACTATTTTTGTTGTAACTTAATTTAAATTTAAAATGAAACACAATTAATTAAAAATATATGAGTAAACACATGAAGCCGAAGTAAGGTGTTTACTAATATATTTTTAAAATATTTTTGTTGTTCTTTTTTAGATTTTACTACTTCTAGTTTGATGAAAACTTCATTTTGGTCTAATAGCAGTGATATTAATGATGCTTCGATCCAATCGCATATTTTCAAGTTACGAAGGACATCTTCATTTTCTGGCACGCATGCTGCTAAAGAAGAACAAAGACTTAAGAAATCAAAATCACTTAATAATATGGCAGATGATCATCAGTCCACTAGTAATCCAATTAATTGGCATTCAGATGTATTTCATGATTTTAATTCTGATGAAACTGACAAAATTGGGCCTTTGAAATTTCAAAATAAATATTCTTCTTCAGAAATGAAATTTAATCAGAATAAATCTGCTGAATTAACTATAGGTATTATTTTAAAACTATATATAATTATAATTTAATTAATTGTATTCTTTGTATATTTATTAAAAAATTCTTAAATGGCATTAATGACATTTGCATATTTTCCTGTCAACAAATTTTGCTTGAATACAGTCAGACTGGCTCTATTTAACTAATCCCTATTTGTGAATGTCCCCATTTTATGAACTTTTCTTTCATAGTAAAATTGTTTTAAGAATTGCCTGAAAAATAACACCCAAATAGTCAAGTGTGTTCTCTGTTTAATAATCTTTTTGTTTCCTTAATTTTTTTTCACTATTTCTTAAAATATCCTCTTTTTGACACATTTTTTGATGCTCAATGAACTAAAACTTGAATTTTTTAGAATTATTGTGAAATTAAGATGCCTTAAACTTTAGTTAAATTGGATGTTTTTTATAGGGTGACATATAAAAATAGTACAGCGAAAGATTGCAGTGAAATGAAATTTCAAATGAATCATGCCCCCAGGGGGTACCTTCTTCAGGTATTCAGGGGGAGTCACGCACCCTGGGCCCGAGTGATCTTTTTCTTTCCCCTCCTTTGCCTTGTTTGTTTCCCCTTTTATCATTATGCTGAAATTAAAATACCCACCAACAGCCAAGCGGTTCTGCGCTCAAAGCTGGTAGATATAAAATGTCAGGCTCGATCCCAGGTAGTGCTCACCGACCTAAGTGTTCTGAGTTTTCCATAGTTTTCTCCAAAATTTGCATAAATACAGGCTAGGAGCCCTTAGAAAAACTCCCATGGAGGGCATTTCATCTATACAGACCTGAGACCCTAGTGTTGTCAATCAGCCTTAAAAGCTTACAACAACAACTGAAATTAATGAACCCTCACATGGTACATTAAAATCTTTTGAAACAGTTCAATATAGATTACATTCTGGTGAAAACAACCCTAGTGCAAAAGATGTGAGACATTATGAAAGAAAATACTTTTCAAACAAAGGACGCTGACAAAATTAAGACTTTTGTTAATTATAAAAGTGAAGGCAGTGTATTGTATTCCTATGCCATTATTATTATTACTTCATTTTTAGCATAATTTCATATAATACAATCTCATGTTTAACGAATAATTTATAATTAATTTTTGCTTTATCAGATGGGGATAGGTATTTATTTCATGTTAAACAGAATTTTTGTGTTAATGGAGTTTGACTGCATTTATTTTCTTTAGTTAAAAGTTATTGGTGAGACAACTTTGAATTGCCTACTAATTATTTTAGTACATTTTCATATTTTATAAATATTAATTTATATTTTTTTGTTTGTGCATAGGATTATTGAAGCTTATTTATAATTTCATCACCTCAGAAAATAAAACTCATTCTCAACCTGTTTTGGATATCGTTAAACCAGAAATATTTATTGTTCTTGCATACACTGAAAATTCAGAAATTGCAGCAGCTGTAATCAAGGTAAAATAGTATATAAGTGACAATTATTGCTCCTTTTCTCAATTATTTATTTGCTTATTTATTTGATGTTCTTTCTATTCTTTCAATAACTTCAAAAAAAAAAAAAAAAAAAATGTGTATTTACTGTAGTAAATATTAAATTCAAATATTGGGCAATTTTTAGAATAAAGAAATGCAATTTATGAGACCATTTTTTTTTCTATTGATATTTGTTCCATGTAAGTATAAAACAGATACATTTTACTCAATCTCAATCCTTTAAATATCCTTCCTGCCTATTCTCCCAAGGAGGCCTAAGTCCCTTGCTTAGTTAGTCAACCTTAACACCTACACTCAACCTTAATCCAACAACATTAACCCAGCAGAACGGGCGCCGTGAACCGTAACATGAGAATGGACACCCCAAACATACACTCCATGACAAAAAGATAGGTACAAAAGTTTTTTTTTAAATTTTTCATAAAATAACATTATCTAAATTGTGCTGATCATTTATTATTATCAAAAACATACTAAATATTTATAGAAGATATGACAACAATTTTTATTTCATAAATAAATAAATCTTACGATAAATCTTACCCGTCTTGGGTTTTTCATGAGCGACAAAAAGATAGGAACACAGGAAATTACATTCTAATTAGTCTTAAATTAGAAAAATTGAAAATGAGTGCATTTCCCATTCACCTTGATAACCTCAAAAATTCTATCAGGTAAACTGTCAAATAATTTTTTTATATACTTTTGAGGATTTTTCTCCCATTCTTCTGGAACGGCTTGTTTAAGTTCTGCTGTTGTAGAAAATTGTCGACGGTTTTTATAGACTTCTCTTGCGAGGTAGCCACAAATATTTTCGATTATATTTAGGTCTGAAGATCTAGCTGGCCAGTCAAGAATTGTAATTTTCTTCTTAGAAAACCATGTTTTTACAGTATTGGCCGTGTAAACAGCGGCGTTGTCCTGTTGAAAAATACAATTACAGAAAGCTATAATGGGAGCCTTCCCTTTGGTAATAAATGTCTTTGTAAAAGATCAAGATATGTTTTCACATTTAATTTGCTCGAAAGGACAATCATATCAGTTTTTCCATTGATACCAATCACTGTCCAGATCATGACAGAGCCACCAGCCATTTGTCTTCGTGAAAGAATACGTTTTTCTCGTAGCGAGCGGGGGGGCAAGGGGGGCAGGCTGCCCCCCCAATGTTGAAGAGAGATAATCTAGTCGGCCTAGAGGCAGATGTACAGATTGAAGTTTTTTTTTTTTTTCAGTCAGCTTTTATTTCTAAGGAAATTTTTCAAGCGGGAAGTATATCGATAAAAAAGTATTTGACCGTCAGATGAATCTCTTTTACATTATAGCTCTAACACTCAAGACAAACCTTCCAGTCAACTTTTCAACAGATAATTCGTTTGATCGTCTTCTAATTAGCTTTTATTTCAAGTTAAATTTTTTAAACTTCGTACAAGCCGAATTTGCTATTCTATTCCAGGTTGGAAACTCGATGAAATGTGTTTGCTTTCGGCTTCGAAGTTCGATAAAAGTATTCCAGTCGGCCTGTTGGCAGATAACTCGACGAAATTCAGTAAAATATTTTAGTCGGCCTGTTCACAGATGACCCGATTAAAGTGTTTTTGCTGTCGGCTTCGAAGTTCAATAAAAGTATTCCAGTTGGCATATTGATAGATAATTCGATTAAATTAGTTTGCTTTCGACTTCGACGTTCAATAAAATTATTTTAGTTAGCCTGTTCACAGATGACCCGATTAAAGTGTTTTGCTTTCAGCTTCAAAGTTCAATAAAAGTATTCCATTCAGCCTATTGACAGATAACCCGATTAAATTGTTTTGCTTTCGATGCCAACGTTCAGTAAAAATATTCCAGTTGACCTACTTACTGACAGATAACTCGATTAAATTGGTTTGCTTTTATCTTCGAAGTTCAATAAATATATTCCAGTCGGCCTACTGATTGGTAACTCGATTAAATTGGTTTGCTTTCGACTTCAAAGTTCAATAAAAGTGTTCCAGTCGGCCCATTGACAGATAACCCAATTAAATTGTTTAGCTTTTGGCTCCGACGTTCAATAAAAGTATTCCAGTCGGTATATTGATAGATAGCCAGATTAAATTGTAATCAGATTGATTTTATACTCAAAGAAAATTTTCTGCCGAAATGGCCCTTGTTTATCATGAAATTTTAAAATGAAAAAGCCGACTTTTATTCTTAGTCGGTATTTTCGTCGTTGGAAAAACCTCTTTAGGACTTTGGCTCTAAAAATCAGTATAAGCACATTGGCCTATTGACAAGTAATATGATTATTATTATTTATTATATTATTTTACAGATGATCTTTATTTATCACAAGAATTTTCAGACAAAATACACCGACTGAAAAAGTATTTTTTCTTTTGATAAATCTCTTATGTACTATAGCTCCATGCTCCAAAGCTCAATAAAATTTGCTGTAGTCATTCTATTAACAAATAATCTGATTGACATTTTTTCACATAGCCTTTATTTTGATGTCGGATAAATCTCTTTTATTTCGGCTCTGAATTTTATTTCAAACAGTCCTATCGGCTAAATGACTGATAACCCGATTGATTTGTTAGTCTTTACCTTTTATTTCAGATAAAAAATTTGAAATCAGAAAAAGATTCGTTGAAAAAGTATTCGGTCGTTCAAGAAATCTCTTTTTTCACTTAGTCACAGAGCTTTTCAGTAACAACCAACTGGGTCTAGAATCTGATAAAGCCAAAATAGAGAGCAGAACCAATTCAATCTCTCCCCTATGTACAGTCAGAAGAAATAAATTGTTGACACGTTAAAAAAATACATCCCAGGTCATGCTCGTTGGCCTAGCCGTTCAGAGTTTTCCGTGATTTTCTCCGAAACATGCATAAATATGGGCTAGGAACTCTTAGAAAGACCCCCACGGAAGGCAATCCCCCTCAGGCCTAGGACCTACAGCAGTCAGTCAGTCTTATTCCCAAATCCAATCCAAGTTAAAATACATTTTATGAACATATAAATCAATATTTGTTGCAGGTATTATTCACTGGAAGCTCTTTAATATCACCGGAAAATATTTTCCTGATTGTATTTATTACTATGCTGAAAAAAAAAATAATAATAATTAAATGAGATATTACAGCGTACATATTCATTTTTGTAAGGCCTCGTCAGTATCCGAGACTTTTTGCTGTCGGACGAGAGGTGCAAATTTACAGTCTTGGTCGCGCTCGTCGGTATAGCCGTTCAGAGTTTTTCCGTGGTTTTCTCTTAAAATCGCGTAAATAAATACGATCTAAGACTCATCAAAAAGGACCCCCACTTAAGACATACCACCCTAGTTCTAGGTCCCTCGTATAGTCAATCAGACTTACTTTCAAACATACCTCATTTTTGTAGGTATGGCACATTTTTTGTAGTTTTGTAATGGGCAAAACATACTAGTTTATGTAAATTTATTTGGTGAAAAAAGCTTTTTAACGTATTTTGCATAATTTCATATGTTAAAATACGTTTTACATAATCAGATTTTGGTTTTTATCTAAATCGAAAGAGAATTTCTTGTAACAATTGCGGTCTTTCAGGAAAACAGCTTTTTCTTCCCAATTATTGAAAATGCATTTTTTATTTTTTACATATCTGAGAACGAGAACATTAATCTGATGATTGCAGTGTTTTTTCACCAAATATTCTTTTATAAATCCGCATATTAAGTGGTTCCGGACGTTTTCCATCTATCCATGATTTAAAAAATGTATCTAAGAGCAGGAAAAAAAAAAAAAAAAAAACCTAAGCCTTTTTTTTTCTTTTCTGAGTAACAGATTTAAAATTTTCCACAAAACAGAATTTTATTTAGTGCAGCAGGACTTATTTTAATCTAGTTTTGCATGTAAAAGGCATGCAGTAACTGTGTTTCATTCTTTAGAATCGGTTACTATATTCATCATTACGATGTCTTTGGTATAGCTTATCATAGGAACTTGTTGGCAGCTTTTAATGTTTTGTTGTCATTTTAGCGCTGGATTGAAATTGCTATCGCAATTGTGTAAGTAAAGATCTTGTCGAGAAACATCCGAGCTACTTTGATGCCCAAATTTCAAAAGGCACAATTTAGACGATATACAGGGCTACATAAAAACAATCTTTATAACGCTTTCTCTTTAGAAATAAAGCCAGGCCTCGCAGCGTTCCTAAAATTTTATTCACATTTTATTATATTGACACCAATATTGCAAAAAAAAAAAAAATTCTTGAATGTTTTGATGCTGAAACATGTCTAAACCCTAAGCAAAAAAGTATTATTTTACCATAGTGGTGCGAGTATAATTAAATGAGTGTATAATTTTAGGAACGCTGCGAGGCCTGTAAAGCTTTAAAAAAATCTTTTGTGAAATTCTTTACTGCAGAGCTAAAAGAAAACGTACTTTTATAGGTTTGTTATTTTGCAACAATATACTACAAAGTCAATCACTATTCGAGCAAGGTGAGAGCTACACAAAAGAAATCTGTTAATATGTTTTTTAAAAGAAAGAAATAGGTATAAGAATATTTTTTGTGTAATTTTTTTCTTTTTATCTAAAAACAAAATTTTTTAGTGCATCATCATTGAAGTAATATGTATATATACATGTATGTATATATATAGTGGGTAAATACAGATGAAATTTTTTTTCTAATCAATGCAAACTGCATTGTTTTTCATTCATGTTCAGTCGGACTTAAGCCAGATTTGAGTCGGCTAATTTTATATTTTGCCCCCCCCCCCAATATTTATTGTTCGCTACGGCCCTGTCTTTATGCAAATCGTGATAATAGTAATCCCAGCCGTCTAGCCCATCCAAGTTGAATTTTTTTTCATCAGAGAAAAAAACCCTTTTCCATTCGTCAGACCACGACATATGTTTTCTTGCAAAATCTAGTCTGGCTTTCTTGTGCAATTCAGTTAAAGGCAGCTTCCTCTTTATTTTCTTATATTTAATGGTTGGACAACACTTTAAATGTCTTTGAACATTCCGCACATTCCTTTTAAGATTCGCTTCTTCAGCTATCCCTTGAGCAGACAATGCAGAATTCGAAGCAACTCTCAAAAGGACTCTTTTTGTACGTGCATTTAATATGGAAGGTCGCCCAGGAGACTTCTTTTTCCCATAATTTGCAGTATCTTTTAAAATAATACATACTAGCTGGAACCCGTCGAATTCAACAGTCACTTTATTGACCGTAATGTTTCAAAAATCGTCGCATCATTATTTAAATGTATTTCAAGTTAAAACATCTAATATAATTTACGACATTTCACTTTAAAAAAAGAAATTCGGAAAAATGCTTATAAATAGAAATACTATATACGACACCACTTTCTACAAAGTATGCTGTCAATGTGACGTCAAACTGACTCCAAATAAAGAGTTGCTATCTTTTATTTTCTATTTCGTTTAATACTATGACTACATGTTAGCTGAACCGTCCGGCGTTGTCCGGGCCTATGATAATAACCTTAAATGAACCTTAAATTTGTATGATTTTAAATCATAAACTCGATTTTGTTTGAATTTCTATTTTTAAATAAAAGCATCGTGAAAAAAATAATCAGATGTAACAAAAAAATTACCTTGAACCGAATGAAACTCTACCTTGTGACCCCGGTGCCTGCGGCAGCGCATACGCCGGCCGCTAATAACATAAAAAAATTACCAAAAATTAATCTGGAACCAAACGAACCCGACCGGTGTTGCCCGGGCCCGTGATAATAACCTTAAATTTGTATGATTTTATATCTTTGACTCGATTATGTTTGAATTTCTATTTTTAAATAAAAGCATAGCATCGCAAAAAAAAAGAAAAAAAAAATCAGCTGTAACAAAAAAATTACCTTGAACCGAATGAAACTCTGCCTTGTGACTCCGGTGCTGTTGGGTCAATTATAGGTCCAACGATATTCTAAACCAGCAGAGTGCTGAACTAGAGGAAGCTGTATTAAAACTTGTCTATGGAGAAGGAAAAAAAAACTAATATGTGCATGTGTAAGAAATAAGAATGACTAAAGTTTTACATTTTAAACTTAACATTTATTAACTGTATATATAACAACAGACGTAAACAAAAACTTAACAAAATAAATATAAATTTATATATATATATATCTGGATTTAAATATTAATTAAGTTAATTACATAGCAATATCAACTCACGTTTTAATAAACCATGCTCAAGTCGTCAAAAAAACAAACTCTTAAATATATCACATTGGCCATTGAAAAACACTGGTAACACAGCAAACATGAAGTCAAAACTTATTTCCGAAAATACATAGCTGTAGTATAATTTAACTATTGATAACACTATCCAAAAAAATAAAACATCGCCTGCGATGTAACGGCCAGCCGACCTGGCTGACAAAAATAACAACAGGCAGATAGGAGAAGCAAAAAGAGCAACCTCTTCAGTCAAGAAACTATTTTTATATCACTCGCGAAACGAACGACTAGCTAACACCCACTAGCACAACCAATCAGAGGACGGCACATGTCGCGATTGCACAACGTTGACAAAAAAAGCGTCATATGACGTCGCCGGAAGTACGATGCGCCGCCTGATGGTGAAAAACGAAGTTAGGTCAGTTGCAGACTTAGCTGTCCTATGAGAAGGTTGCAAAAATAAAGGATGAACAAAAAACTAAATAAACAAAAGATCGTTTTACATTAATTTAAGTGAGTAGAGGTATTTAATTACTTTTATACTTTCAATTATAGTAGAAAAAACTAACATTACATAGAGTTTAACTAATTTTTATATTATATTTAGAAAGTTAAATTTAATTTAAGTTGGGAAAAATATTAAAATATTGACTTGGGTAAAAAATGCCATGATATTCTATAAATAGCACTTGTATCTAACAGGTGCCTGCGGCAGCGCATACACGGACTGCTAATAACATGAAAAAATTCCCAAAAATTAACCTGGAACCAAACGAACCTGACCGGCATTGCCCGGGCCCATGATAATAACCTTAAATGAACTTTAAATTTGTATGATTTAATATCTTTAACTCTATTTTGTTTGAATTTCTATTTTTAAATGAAAGCATCGCGAAACAAATAATCATATGTAACAAAAAAATTACCTCAAACCGAACGGAACTCGGGCTCGTGACCCCGGTGCTTGCGGCAGCATATATGCGGGTCGCTAATAACATGAAAAAATTCTTAAAAATTAATCTTGAATTGAACGAACCTCTGAATCGTGTTTCCGCTGCCTGTGGCTGCGGCACCGTATAGCAGGCATGCTACGCAGACGCTGCAAAATTCATTTTCCTCCACCAGGGGGCGCAGTATGTTGCATATGAATATCACCAATCACCTTGCATTTTCAAGACCTTTCTAATAAGGTGACACATGGTGGTGTCAACTGCAAAATCCTTTAGTTGCACTTTCTCCCACCAGTGGGCACAGTGTGTTCTGCACGAACATCACCAATGGTCAGGAAATACCAAGACCTTTAAAATAAGATATAACATGATAGGGTCTACTACAAAATCACCTAGTTCCATTTTTCACCTTCAGGGGGCGCACTATATTGTATACAAACATCCCCAATCAATATGAAATTTCAAGACCTCTATCACCAATCGCCTTGGATTTCCAAGACCTTTTAAATAAGATGTCACATGGTGGTGTCAACTGCAAAATCCTTTAGTTGCATTTTCCACCACCAGGGGGTGCAGTGTGTTCTGTACGAACATCACCAACGGTCAGGAAATACCAAGACCTTTAAAATAAGATGTAACATGATAGGGTCTACAGCTAAATCACCTAGTTCCATTTTTCACCACCAGGGGTCGCACTATATTGTATACGAACATCCCCAATCGACATGAAATTTCAAGGCCTTTAAAATGAGGTGCCTACATGTGTGGGTCTAGAACGGATTTCCCTCTCAAACTAATTTCCCCCTTTTTTTTCCCCCTTTAAAATCGAAAATTCCAAATTCGTAGAAAGTGATTTTTTAGTATTCGACTCTAGTCCCGATATGTATAATTTCTTCACCGTGAAGTAATTTGAAGCTTAGTTAAGCTCGTAAACGTGTTTTTAACCCATTTGGGGGGGGGGGGGGACCGTTCGCCTTTTTTTTTTCTCTTTTCATAGCACATCTACAGACCAAGACCTTTTTTTAGACACCTCAACCAAATTTTTACACGAAGTAGTTCTCTCAATATAGTGGAGACAGACAAAAACATGTTTCAAATTAATATATAGATTCTTTCCTGTTGCCACACTGTAAAAAAGGCAGAATAATTAAAAAATAAAATGATAACACGTGAACTTTGCTTTTATAAGGCAATAAAAATTCTAAAAATTCAGATTAACTCGCTATATTTTTGCATTTCCGAAAATGAAATAAAGAAATAAGAGAAAAAGCGGCAAAATAAATAAATATTTTTTCATGTTGCCACACTTTAAAAAAGGAACAATAATTAAAAAATAAAATGATAACACGTGAACTTTGTTTTTATAAGGCAATAAAAATTCAGATTAACTCGCTGTGTTGTTGCATTTCCGAAAATGACGTCATTCTAAAAAAGAAATGTGCATTTTTCGTATATTAATTGGGACCGTTCGACTTTTTTTTATTTTTCTCTTTTCATAGCACATCTACAGACCAAGACCTTTTTTTAGACACCTCAACCAAATTTTTACACCTAGCCGTTCTCTCAATATAGTGGAGACAGACAAAAACATGTTTCAAATTAATATATAGATAACACTAATGCTTCAACCTATTTTTGAAGCTATCTGTCGATAGGTTAAATCTTTGTTACGCAAAACGGTAATTTTTCCTTGTTCAACTGCACTCAAACATTTACCGCATCCCATTCTTAACATCTGATGTCCGAAAAGAGTGAAACAAACAGGTTTTGAGAATAACAACTTCATTTATGCCAAAAACAAGAAACTGAGATAAGAATTCTAATCAATCAAATGCTTTCATCGGCAGGAAAGCTGTTGTTCCTATCTTTTTGTCGTGTATAATTAATGACATTGCAGGGATAAACTACTATAAAGCGAGGGAAATACACTAATTTGCTATTTTTGTAAATCAGTTTTATCCTTAAAATGCATACTAAATATATGATTTAAATTAAACGTTTATTCTATAAGATTTGTTTGATAATGCACTGTTCCTATCTTTTTGTCGCGGGGTGTATTAAATAACATAAATATGAGAAAAAAATCTTTAGAATTCAATCTGTTAAGGAAATTCATGATAATTACACGCTTTCTCATGAAAATAAATAACTGAAATGTTCAATTATCATTAACTTTAAAAATTAATAAAAAATAAATTAAAAGCACTCACCTTTTTCCTCCTTGTTCGAAAAACTTAATTTTTCCCATGTGACGCACTTAATTATTTTCTTTACAATATTTACTCTAATTAAAAATGATACATTACTTTGGATAAGAATAGTGAGACATTAATTTTCATATTAATTTGGGTGTACATTTATCAGAAGCTCTAGACTTTTTGCAGTTTTTACATATAGCTTCAATTTCTGAGTGTTCTATAAGAATGAAAATTCGCCGTTTTCATACTCTCCACATGGAGGATGACTTTGGAGGCAGGTACTGAAGGACCTGACCACTTCTGTTTATAGAGAGAGACAGCAGATGGATATTTCCGGGCATGGGGTGTCAAAACAGCCCGTGCCCGTCCTGCCGGGTTAACTGATTACCTGTTTGGGACAAAAACCATATTTGCATAAAATAATATTTAGACATACATAGTGCCAGGACTGCTCTCTGAATATATCTGAATGTGCGAATGCAGTTCAGGGAAAATTCTGGCAGATTAGAGAAATTTAAAATATTTTCTTAGGAGAAAATAAAAATAAAAGTTGAAATAACAGTTTGCTGAAAAAAAAAAAAAAAAAAAAAAAAAAAATCAAACTTTGTAATTCTTATGAAATAAACTAATACCTGTATTCTTATTTTACAGTTTATACTTATTCTCTTAAGCATGTATTACCTACAATAAATAGCTTTATATAAATATAACATAATAGATTTTGATGGTGAGGGAAATTTTGATTGAGTTTTGGAAATTTTAGAGTTCTGAACATTTTCTGCATCCTTCATGGAGCTTCCATCTTTCCTGCAGAGTAAACCTTTAGTTGCATTTTGGCAATTATGCTTGACTATTCTTTATTTTTATAGAATTTGTTAAAAAAAACGTACACATTTATATAAAATTTTTGTTTGATTATTTATTTAAATATATATTTTCCTCTGTACTTTATTTGTGCATAAATGTTTGTTGATTACAGGTTATAAATGCATACCTCAAGACATCAGGTGAGGATAAAAAAAAAGAATTTATAACTATGAAAGGTTTTCATTTGCTTGCTAATCAACTTTATCAGTCATCTGCTGATAGAGAAGTTATTGATGCCTGTTTCCTTTTGGTATTCAATTGCCCCTTGAGTGCTGTTGATATGTTAGTATTTTATTTTCCTTATTTTCAATAATGAATGATTTTTTAACTTATATATAAATATATTTTTGTAAAAACATGATATATATATATATATGTATATATTTTTTTTCTTAAATATTTTTTTATTATTATTATTATTATTATTATTATTATTATTTTTAATTGATATTTTGTTGCTTGTTTATTGACTTGCTGGGAATTTCCGTTATTTTAGTTACAGAAAGACTGTTATCTGATATTTTCAATTCTTATTTTGTGTTTCATTCCATTCGTTTTTATTTTAATTATTTAAGAGTAGTAATGAAGAATAATGAGCATCATTAATTTAACATGTTGTTGACTTTGATTTATAAGGGGGAAAGTGGTAAAAAGAAATATGATTTTTACTTTCCAAACATACATTATGTGAGGAAAATATTGTAATCGTGAAGAAAATTTGGCTATGAGATTTTGATGTATCTGTATGTTTTGAGGTCTCCTGAGTTTATTTTTGTAATTTGTACAATGATGTGTGTGTATGTGTGTGTGTAAGTGAGTTAATAAACACGATAACATCTAAATGCTTTGTTCAAATGAGCTGAACGTTAGTAGATATGTTATAGGTCACCGTTGCATAGACTGTATTGATTTTCATGAGTCTAACACTCAGTATTTTTTTATTATTATTATTATTATTATTATTATTTTTTTTTTACACAGGGCTACAAAGAATGTTCTTTGTTATTATGACGTGTTAAATCAAATTATTTAGTGTTCGATAGCATCTAAATTCTTTGTTCGAATTAGCTGAATGTTGGTAGGCATATTATAAGCCACCATTCCACAAACTGTATAAATTTTGATGAGTGTGGAATTTATAGTTCTTTTACTGGGACGGGACACAAAGAAATATTCTTTATCATTTTAACTCAAATTATTTAAAATGGAATAATGTCTAAACACCTTATTTGATTGAGTTGAAAGTTGATAGGTATATTTTTTTAGGCCACTGTCACACAAACTGTATTTATTTTTACGATTGTAGGACTTACATAGTTCTTTTTTTGACACTTAAAAAGAAAAAAAAGTATCATTATGGCCAATGAATATTTGATATGTAATAACATCTAAACGTCTTATCTGATAAAGCTAAAAATTAGTAGGTAGTTTAGGTCACCATTGCATGATTTCTATAGTTTATGATAAGACATGACTTATAGCTCTTTTATAGGGACACAAAAAAATAATTCTTCATCATTATGAAGTATAGGCAGGAATTTTTTTAAGTGTGGTAGCGTCTAAACTTTATATTCATTTAAGCTATAAATTGTTAGGAATATTTTAGGCTATTATCATAACAGCCATACAGATTTACATATTTATAGTCTTTTTTTACCGGTAAACAAAGTAGAATTTTTAGAAATTGCAGCCTAAAAAAGTTTTTTTTTCCGTCACTTTTATGGCTATTATATCCAGACCTTATAAGAAGGCACCACAGAGCTGGCTTTGAAAAGTAATAAGTACAAAACTTTGAATAAACACCACAAAATGCAAGGACTCCCTATAATAATTGTTTCGAGTTGAAAGAAAACATGACCCTTTGTCAGGAGAACAAAGTAGACACGAGTGCTGGTGCTTAGTTTGCATTGCAGCACTTGTGTCTACTTTGTTCTCCTGACGAAGGGTCATGAATTCTTTCAACCTGAAACAATTATTATAGGGAGTTCTTGCAAACTAAGTGCCAATGCATCCATAATAATTATAAGATAAAAAAAAATTTATATACCATGTTTTTAAATTTTCTGTTGAATTATATAAATTTGACAAAGAGAGCAATTATAAAAACCTTTCAAACATTTATTAATTGAATTACAAACAAGTCCTTCCTGCTTATTCGGAAGGGTAGGTTGATTTCTTTTTCCTTATCAAGTAGCCGTCATTTTGTTTCAAAATGGCGGCTACAAATTATTAATGCACTTGATAGAAATATTGATGTAGGCTATGCCCATATGGAGTTTTAAGCAAATCAGTTCATAAATACCTTTTTATGTGAATTTAAAATTTTCAAGTGACCGGCACTTGGAAACAAAATGGTGAGTTAAGTTGACAAATATATGAAATGTATTTGTGAGATAAGTCTAATCGTCTACTGTACACATATAGTTCGAATTAATTCAAAATCTCAAAAGTCATCGTGTTGAAAAATTAAGTGGCTGGCACTTCGATCAAAATGGCAGAGAAAGTTGCTCATCTAAGATATCGTTGCAAATTTCAAAATTTTTTTTTTTTTTAGAAAGTCTTTCAAAGAGGCTTAGTAAGTTGATAAAATGTTAGTTTTCTGCATTTCTAGTTTGTTTTAGCATTAAAATAGCCTAATTTTTCCTTAAAAACGCATTAAAAAGATCCAGTAACGCAGGTAATAGATTTGGCGCCAAATTTGGTGACTTTTTGTCCTTGGCGACTTTTGGCGAGAAAATTCTTATTATCGATATTCCAAAGATGGACGTTCTAATGTGATTGGTTAAAGAGTTACCGGAAATTTGAATTTTAAAAAAAAAAGTTGGTTTTAAAAATGAAATATTAATCCTTTCCGAACAACATATATTTGCATCATGAACTACATTAGCACTTTATCATTGTGTAGAAAATCTTTAAAATGATAACGACGTCAATTTTTGCCAAATGCATAATTTAACTTTTAACAATTTTTTAACGCTCACGTTTAATTAAATGTATTTATTTTTAGGTCGAAAGAAAATGAACTCGTAAATTTTTTTTGGCAACAAATAAATTATAGCTAATATTTTAATGACTATTTTTATTGCTATTAGGAGCTTACCATTTTCACATTTTAATTAATTAAAAGAAAACTATTCGAAAATCTGACTTCGAAGTATTGTGTTGTCACCGGGTTCTGAGCTACTGTGAAAGTTTCAAATGTCTAGCTAGTTGGGAAGTTAGTTAAAAATCGATTGCAAGATTTGTCCCTGACAAACACACAAGAATCGAAGTTAATAAAAAACATGGTAAAATTGGAGAACTCACTATAACAATTGTTTTGGGTCAAAAGAAAACATGACCCTTCTTCAGGTGAACAGAGTGAGCAGAAATGCTACAATGCAAACAAAGCAGCAACACAACATTGTAGCACTTGGGCCTACTTTGTTCGTCTGACAAAGGATTGTGTTTTCTTTCGACCTGAAGCAATTGTTATAGTGAGTTCTTGCATTTTATGGTGTAGTGCATTGTCGCTTTGTGCCTGCTTTGTTTGCCTGACGCAAGATCGTGTTTTCTTTCAACCCAAAATAATCGTTATGGCCAGTTTTGCATCTTATGGTCAAAGTTTTGTACTTATTATATCCAGACCTTAATACTTTTTATTAATGTAAAGACAAAAAGTCTTTTTTTTTTTTAAGTTTTCCAGTAACATTTCTGCTTTGTAATATGATATTTGAAATTTCTTTTATTTTCCTTTTCTATATGTTATCTGTTTTCCTCTTTGATGTACTACTTTTTTTTTTTTTTTTTAAACACAAATATTTTAGCAGTGTATTTTCTTTTCTCTCTCTCTGTCTTTTGTCTTTCCATTTAAAATTTGTTACTTCTGTTGATAGTTTTTATGTTTTTCTATTTCTCATTTTTGGTTTTCATTTTCATATAGGTTTATGTATAAAAGGGAAAATTGTCATAAAAATGATTTTACTATTATATTTTGTTTATTTTTAGGTTTGCCATGAGTAAAAGTATAAGTGCACCATTATTTCAAATATTATCTTGGGTTCCTGTACTTGCTTTGTTACCAAATACCTATTCAGATGAAGAGCTGTGTGAAAACATTATTACTGTTCTGAGCAAGGTAAATTTATCATATTAAAAATTATTGTGGTTACCTTTTAATTATCATTATTAATTTAGATATATTTCTTTCTAAAATGTGATAGTATTGGAATCAGTAAATAATAATAATAATAATAATAATAATAATAAGAGTTGTTTTATGAGTTAAACCATTAACTTTTGATGTTATGAACTTACGGTAAAGGAAACTTTATATTATCAAGAAGTTTGCAAATTTAGACATACCAAAATGAGATTACACAGGAAAATGGGGACAGATATGAAAGTTCTTGTGGAATATTGTTTTGTTAAGAAGATATATAAATAACAGATGGTTATGCAGTATACCTTTTTTTTTTTTCTTTTGGTCCCAATCATCTTTAAATATTTGAAACCAAAATCATCATTAAACCATTACATAACTAAATTGTTGTTTAAAATTTTAATTTAAAAGCTGTGTTCAAAGATAGGATTTGGCATTAGGATAATGTCTGTATCGCCTGTTGCATTGAGGGGGGGGGGGGGGGGAAGGTAGGATTTTTTGTAACTCCTCTAGAATATATTCAGAATATATTTATTTATTTATTTTATTTTATTTATTTAATTACTTATTTTTGTAAATCTCATTTATTTTTCTTACTTTTCTGCATACAATATATACCATGATGCTAATATTGATTTTTATTTATGAAATCCAGACTTGTAACTACTTAAAAAATGGGTATTTTACATGGATTCTTAAAAACTAACTGATTTAAATTGTGTTTAGTGGGTCGTACATGAGGAAGAATTTCTAGAAACAAAATAAGAATACCAATAAAAAGTATATTTTTTAGGCAACGAAGTGACAGAAACTTATGTGCAGTTTTATTACTCTAAAATTTTTTTTTTATACATTATTCTTTTATTTACAGCGTCCCAACCACAAGGATACAATCATTAATTCCCAGCTGCAAAAATTCATCCCAGAATTTTTTACAAAGTTTTACTTTAACTTAGGCCAAAAAAAAAAAAAAAGTCATTTATTTCTTTTCTTTTAACTTTGTGCATAATTTCTGGTGACTTTCCATATTAAATAAGCATAATTACCTTCTTCCACAAAGGCATGACAGTTTTAGATAGAAATTATGTTTATATATATTTAATTATTATTAATAATCAATATATTCTAAAAATTTGTTTTCTATTCATGATTTTTTTCTTCTTTAAATAATTATTAAATATTAGAAAAGCTCCTAGTTTGTTAACGAACCGAATTCTGAATCCGGGAAAAATTTCAAAATCAAACTCGAAATGTACAAAGCTCGGTGTGATGCTGTTTGCATGTTAACACTAAAAAACTGAAATTAAAATCTAAAATAAACAATTTAAAATTAAATAAAAACCATTTTTAAACTCTTGCCCTCAACTGGGATCAAACTCACAGCCTTTGAATTCTTAGCCCTGCACTTTGTCTCACAGCCACGGCATTCACAGATGAAACGACATTTCTCCTCGGTGCGTCCACACACAGACAAACAGAGTCCAAGGAAATCTCTTAGCCATTTATATATATATAGATGAAGTCACTTAGCCATTTATATATATAGATGAAATCAGCGAAGGGGTGAAATTCTTCAGAGGCTACCTCTGTAAAGTTAATGTTAGGGTGCACAGTCATGGCTCTTTCAAGGAAACAGACTTGATTTATGGAACTTAGCGACAGTGCAGAGCGACAAAAGAGACCCAAGTTCCCCATGCCAATTATCTCAGTAGGAGGTTTGCCAGGGAAGAAAACTGCTCTTCAATACAAGTGGCAACACGAATCACACATCAAAGTATTTTGAATAGAAACCGCACTTGTCACGTTGAAGTCGCTAGTATACACGCACCTTTAATCTGCTTCAAAATTAGAGTGGTGAATTTGAGTGTGTGAGTTTAATAAAGTTTACGCAATATGTACTTTGGTGGGATTTCATGAAATTTCTATGTTACTCATGGGGGAAGGGTTAGTAAAAAGCGTGTAAGTCATGTCGAAAGCAGTGGGGATCTGGACTCCTCATGTGTGGAGCAGAAAAACCACTACCGAATGCAGCGAGAACTTTCATTCAGGTTTCGACAAGTTTCGGTTATTTTTATTATTATTTTTTTTTAATACATATACACAAAATTATTATTCAAAAAGAATCTGAACCAAAAGAATTTTTTTTAGGAGGGGAGGAGGATTCAGTTTTTAAACCGTATTTTGAGACACATAAGTTCACAAATATTTAGTTATTATCACCTATTATCGCCTACAATTATAAAAATGTTACTAATTAAATCACAGATTAAGAGTTAGTAGTAGTTTTAGATGTAAGCATCTTTCAAACTTCTTTAACAACGATGTATCCCTTTTTATCAATATACATAGTATATTTCAAAATATATATATATTCGAGCCTATAGAATATGCTGTGCCTACATATTCTATGAGAAGTAAACTTGGATACTTCCGTGAGATCTTGCTATTAGAGGATAATCGGAAGGGGGGGGGGAATTATTTATGGAAAGGGCGGATAGGATTGGCGGGGGAAGGGGGGAAATTTTGATTCACATTTTGAAACATAATTTTAATAAATATATTTGTGTATTTAAATATATGTTTTGTGCTCCCATATAGAATTGATCTTGGATATGCTCCTGAGATCACGTTAATTAAAGAGAATCAGAAGCAATATCTTTAGTAAAATTCTTTTAAATATTTAGAAAAATGCATTTTCTCCATTTATATTGAAGCTTATATTTGAAAACAATAATCCTATTATGAAGAAAATTTTATTTTTTATGGATGTTGAAAATAAATAAATGATAAGAAAGGGAATAAAAGTCAATTTTATTTAATTTTTACAAGTATAATGCAATTTAAAAAAAAATGTGACAATCTCCCCATCACTAATAAGTTTCTTCTTCTCCAAAGATAAATTTTAATGTGAAATTAAGTCTACCTGATTACATAACGTTGAATTATGCAAAATACAAGCTTTGGGGGGGGGGGGGGGGGGATCTTACATTTTAAGAATTTGTCTACTTTAAAATATGGTCAGAAATTATATATGTTACATAAAAATATCACGGTGAGTTAAAATGATGAAAACTATGACTAATTTTACTTTATTTTTATCAGATTAATGAAAAATATGCTAGTTATATAAAATATTTATATTATATTTTCATATTTAAATGTTCAAATGTTATAATGTGTGGGAAGGGGGGGGTGAAGGGAAAAGCACTCCTTTATAGGAATATAATGTTTTGTTTTTCAAAATTAAATATTTATTTTAGCATTTATTTCCACGTTTGAGGTTGAAATAATGCATTTCAGTTTGCCCATTTCAGGGTATTTCCCAAAAGAAGTCAAGTTATACTCATAGGTATTTCTGCAAAAGTTTTAAATTGAAAAAAATGAACTTCATTTTTTCATCATAGTCTTTACCATGATGGAGTTATCGAATGAATATGCACATTTACCAATCTCAAAAATCTATAAATTCCTGCATTCATCTCAAAAAATATTTTATAAAACTAATCTCTGTAAATACAAAGTCTTTTTCCTTCAGAAGCGAGAAAAGGGGTTGCACTCACAGTACTTTCTATTATTGACCTGTCAAATCAATACCATTTGGTATGGTCTGATTAAGCTTAATTCATTAGGAGATTTGGTATAGGCCTAAAAAAGTGGGGGGGGGGGGAGAATATGTCTGAGATGGGAGTAAAAATGTCTTAGGTTGGAGGTATCTCTAAGGAGAGTCGGGTTTATATTTCCGTTACATCCGAAGAAAAATCACACTAAAGTCCGGACAGCCAGCTTTTCTAAAAGCAAGACCTTATTAGTTGGATGATTACATAAAATTATAATTTCCTTTAAATTGCATTTGCATATTTTCTGCTTTGAAATGTCTTATAAAAATCAACTTTGGCATAACCATGGTTATGGAATAATTTGTCTCTTTCTGTAAAAGAGTGGATCATATAAAAGCTATTACATCTTGGGAAGGGGGTTGGGGGCTCAGTTTTTTGCATGAAGGTAAACTGCTCCTCCTCCGAGTTCCTTCCCCGTATCCAGCGCCACACTATAACATTAAAAATTATAACTCCCTCACATCCCCCCTCCCCCCACAAAAGAGCCAAACATGTAAGAAACTATCACATTACGTCAAAAGAAAACAAAAGTTCAACCATTTTATACTACTGTAAAAGTTTATGGTCCTTCCCATCCACTTTTTCTGTCTCAAGAATTTTTCTCAAATAGTGTAAATTAAAAATATGAACAATATTTTAGCTGTTTGATTTGTTTACCCCCCCCCCCCTACCTTCCTTCACACACACACACACACCAAAGGAGGGAACTGTGGAGCGCTTATCTCAAAATCGTATATTAGCATTGCAAATAAATTTATTTGGAATTAGAAGGCTTTGCCCGCTTTATCCTTTATTTAAAGTATTTTAAGATTATACAACAATATACGAAACATGGTGGCAGACGGAAATTTATAAAGTAGTACTGTGAAGCTGTGAACTGTGATTTTTTTTCTCAGAGAAGAAAAATACTCCTGATACGATGAGTACCGATGCTAAGCCTATCGCAGTCAAACCGCCAGAACCTTTGGTGTTCGATAATAATCTGTGTACGAACTGGAAATTGTTCAAACAAAAGTGGGCAAACTATGCTATTCTAACCAACTTAGAGAAACAAGATGTAAAATATCAAGTTGCTTTACTATTGCATACTCTTGGTGACGCTGCGTTGCAAAGGTATAACGGATTTTCGTTTTCTACAGCGGAAGATGCAAGAACAACTACGGATATAATCGATACGTTCGAGCAATATGTAGTAGGTGAAATTAATGAAACGTATGAACGCTTTATGTTCAATAATAGAAAGCAACAAGAAAACGAAACGTTTGATGAATTTTTATCTGCCATAAGAGTGCTAATTAAAACATGCAGCTACTGTACGGATTGCATTGACTCGTTACTTCGAGATAGAATTATTTTGGGTTTGAAAGATAACCAATTGCAAGAACTGCTCCTGAGAGAGAGAAAGTTAACATTAGAAAAATGCATTGACACATGTAGAGCTGCAGAATATGCACAAATTAAAAGAAAAGAATTTCGTCCAGAGATTGTGAACAAAATTAAAATTCATCATAACAAGAAATCTTTTGAAACGAAGAAAGAAGATGGCAAGAAAGAAAAATCATGTAAATATTGTGGAAAAAAGCACAAATTTACCAAAGAACTCTGTCCAGCATGGGGAAAAACATGTTCTAAATGCAAAAAAAGAAATCACTTTGCAATCAAGTGTTCATCATTCAAAATAAAGAAAGAAGATAGTCTACATCAGCTGAATTCAGATGAAGAAGAATGGGTGAACAAAATAGGAGATCTAGGCAAGGATATAAAGGGTGTGATGATAATTAATGGAAAAGAGGTAACTTTTCAACTTGATACTGGAGCAACGGTTAATATCTTACCAAAACAGTATGCAACTGGTATAGAGCCATGCAAGAAAGTTTTGAAGATGTGGAACGGCAGCACTTTTGAACCAATAGGACTACATCGGGAACATGTAATCAACCCCAAAAACAATAAAAAATACAATATTGAATTTATTATCTTTGACAAAGAACATATTCAACCACTGCTTGGTTTGAAAGCTGTTCAAGCTATGAAGTTGATTACAATTCAAGAGAAAGAATTCCAATCTGTGAATATTGTCGACTTAACTGATTATAGTGGTGTTTTTGCTGAAGGCATTGGAGAATTGCCTGGTGTCGTTCATCTTCAGACTGACCATGATATACCTCCATCTACTATGCCAGTACACAGAGTGCCTATTGCTTTGAGAGATAAGCTAAAAGAAGAACTGGATAGACTTGAAAATAAAGGGGTCATCCGAAAAGTAACTGAACCAACTCTGTGGACCAGTAACATAGTGTGTGTAGAAAAACCAAATGGCAAGTTAAGACTGTGTTTGAATCCTCTTGAACTGAATAAAGCTCTTAAAAGACCAAGATATATTATGCCTAATTTAGAAGAAGTACTACATGAATTAAATGGTGCTACAGTATTTAGCAAATTTGATTTACAGAATGGGTATTGGCATATTACACTTGACAAAGAATCGAGTTTACTCACAACGTTTCAAACTAATTTTGGTCGGTATTGCTTCCTACGTCTACCCTTTGGCCTAAATGTGGCTTCTGAAATATTTCAATTGAAGATGAAGCAATCATTTGAAGCTCTTCCTGGACTCATCAATATTGCTGATGATGTAGTAATTTTTGGAAAGGACATAAAAGAACATGATGAAAATGTAAAAATATTTTTACAGAAGTGCAAAGATCTAAAAGTGAAGCTCAATAAAGAAAAAATGGAACTACAATGTCAGGAAATCACTTTTATGGGTCATAAAATATCCAAAGATGGTGTGAAACCAGACTTTAAGAAAATTCAAGCAATTGTAGATTTAAAAGAGCCAAGCAACAAAGAAGAATTAAAAAGGTTCTTGGGAATGTGTAATTATCAAATGAAATTTGTGAAAGACTATGCTACAATTAGTGAGCCATTGTATACTCTTTTAAAGAATGACGTTCCATGGAATTGGACAGCGAGACAAGATGCAGCTCTGAAGAAATTGAAGAATCTACTTACAAAAGCACCGACTTTGAAAATCTTTGATTCTACAAAACCTGTTGAAATAGAGTGTGATTCAAGCAAATTCGGTCTTGGTGCAGTCTTAATGCAAGGTTCTAGCGCAATCGCCTATGCAAGTAGAACACTAAATGCTGCAGAGCGTAACTATGCTCAGATTGAAAAGGAGATGTTAGCTGTCATATGGAGCTTAGAGAAATTTCACCATTATGTATATGGAAGAAAAGTAACAGTGTACAATGACCACAAACCTCTAGAAGCTATAAGAAAAAAACCTTTATATAAAGCACCTAAACGTTTGCAAAATATGTTACTTAGAGCTCAAAGGTATAATTTTGATTTAATCTACAAGCCTGGAACAAAAATTCCTGTTTCAGATACTCTCTCCAGAGCACCATTAGAAACAACAGAACATGACGATAAGGAGATTGATATAGTTTGCAGTATCCATACTTTACCAATTAAAGGTACCTGTTTAGAGAAAATTCAAGATGCATCAATTAAAGATGAGATGATCACAAAAGGATGGCCAAAAGATAGAGTTGATGTTTCTCCGATAATAAGAAGTTATTTTGATTATCGAGATGAATTGGGAATTCAAGATGGTGTTGTAGTAAGAGGAGAAAGAATTGTAATTCCAAAAACAATGAGAAAAGAAATGAAAGATAAAATTCACCTCGGACATCTAGGTATCAATTCATGTTTAAGAAGAGCAAGGGAACTCATATTTTGGCCTGGTATGTCAACAGAAATTAGACAATTCATTAGTGGATGCCATACATGCTTGTCATACAGTGATCATAGACCTCAAGATGCTATAAAGTGGCATGAAGTAGCTGAAAGACCTTGGCAGAAGGTTGGAATTGATTTATTTGTTTTAGAAGGTAGAAATTACTTAGTTACTGTGGACTATTTTAGTCAATTCATAGAAGTAGATTACCTGACAGACACAAAATCTACAACTGTGATAGGAAAAGTCAAACATCATTTTGCAAGGTATGGTATACCAGAAACAGTTGTAACTGGAGGTGATACTCAACTAAGATCTGATGAATTCAACAAATTTTGTGAAGCTTGGGATATTAAACACAAGCAAACCAGTCCTTACAACAGTAAATCAAATGGTCAAGTTGAGTCGGCTGTGAAAATTGTGAAGAAGATTATGAAAAAGAGCCTTTTTGCAAAAGAAGATCCCTACTTAGGTCTTTTAAATTATAGAAATACTCCAATTGAAAATGTTGGGAAAAGTCCAGCGCAACTACTTCTTGGTAAGCGGACAAGAACTCTAGTGCCAACTTCAAGTTCTTTATTCAAGCCGTCTTTCAACTCGTATCCTGAAATCACTCAACGTAAAGAAGATGTAAGACAGAAGAAGTCTGAATGTGATAATAAGAAAAATGCTCTGCCTGAATATAAACAAGGAGATGTAGTATACATGCAACCTCACAAAAGAAATGAAACCTGGAAGAAAGCTGTAGTTACAAAGACTTTAACACCGAGAAGATTTGAAGTCACTACAGATAATGGACAAACCTATGTGAGAAATAGAATGTTTCTTCGAGGAACGCCTCACCAAAAGAAGATTACAACACATGTACCGGATGTCTCGACTCCAACTAAGACAATTCGAAGGTCAACCAATGAAGTTGTACCAACACCAAATCCAGATGCCGAAGTGAATCAGAAAAATCCTTCTGTACCACAAGAAGTGAACACTGGTGTGATGCAAGAAAGACCTCAATATACCACTAAGTCAGGACGAGTTGTAAAAGTGCCTGCAAGATATAGAGACTAGAACTGTTGACTATTTTTTTATTCTAATATTGGGTTGTATTTTATTTCAGAGATGTTAAAAAAGGGAAAGGGATAAATGTATAATGTGAAAATTTGTATAACTAATGTATGGAAAATTATTAATCTAAATTTCTTAATAAGTAAAAGGGGAAGGATGTTATGTAAAGTATTAGGTTGTGATTTGTGGCAACAGTTTTGTAATAGCTGGAAATAAACAAGAATAGAATTCCATGTTGGTGTAAGAGTTTAAGATTCTCTTTATCCTTTATTTAAAGTATTTTAAGATTATACAACAATATACGAAACAGCTAGATAATATATTTAAACGTGTTCTCAAAATTCCATATCATTATTAATAAAATCTAAAACTAGTTGGCATAGATGGACTCTGCTCAGTTCCCCATCATATTTATGTTCTCATAAATTTCTAGTGCGAGACATATTATAATCATGTTAAAAGAAATGAATTTGACCAAAGCTTGATACAGTGACAGAATGGGCTATCCACATTCACTTCGATATATTTATCTTATTCTAATCTATTAATTTATTTTATAAGGGTCAATTTCGTAGTTTAGTTTTCATGCTACTATTTCCAAATGCAATAATCCTTAAAATTCATATTTATATGAAAAATTTACAATTTCACTATGTTGATAAAATCGTAAATTACGAATAATTTACGAAATTTTCCTATTAGAATATTTGTATTCAATCATGTTCAAACAAATATCATAAATGTAATTTTGAAGTTGTCTAATATATTTATGATCCTCAAAATGGAAGTTTATGCTCAATTTTGCCTTATTCTGACATGCTAAGTAAATCGTAAATTCCAAATAACTTACGATTTTTTTAAATTAGAAAAACCATAGTCTATGATATTCATGCCAGTATCCTAAATAATATTTAGAAAGTGGTTTGGCATCTTTACGATGAAAATATCCCTCAAGATTGATGTTTATGTGAAATTTTGCCCTATTCTGCCATGTTAAGAAATTCGTAAATTTCCAATAACTAACGAAATTTTTATTAGAAAATTCATAGTCATTAATATTCATGCCAGTGTCCTAAATAAAGTAGTCTGACATCTTTACGATGAAAACATCTTTAAAAATTCACGTTTATGTGAAATTTTGCCCTATACTGCCATGTTAAGAAATTCGTAAATTTCCAGTAACTTGCGAAATTTTCAAAGTAGCTTATCTACAGTTACTGATGTTCATTCTGGCATCAAAACTGATATTTTAAAACGGTCTCACATTTTTAGAGTAAAAAGTTTCCTTTTAATGCACGTTTAAGTGAATTTTTGTCCTATTCTCCCATGTTAAGAAAATCGTAAATTTCTAATAACTTACGAAGTTTTTTAATTCGAATGCTGCAAATGAATAGGGTTCTTGCCAGTGTTGAAAGTAATATTTTAAAACTGATTTGACCTCTCTGCGACAATTTGTTCTTGTGATATCGTGTACACAGACTAACAAACTAACGGACTAACACACTAACAGACACCCTACAGACAGACACCATACAAATTTTGTCATTTTCAGATTCCTCACACATGAAAACGTCTAAAAAAGTAAAAAAACCGAGGTCGAAAATTTTCACGATTACCTAAGTTCCCCATATCTATAGTATGATGGGGAACTAAAAAAAAAAAAAAAAAAAAAAAATCACTGAAATCAGTTGAAACCTTATGGAAATATTTTCCTAACTTGGTAGAGCATGGTGAGCTCATTAAACAAAACTTTAAAAGCAATTATTTATTTTCAAATCAAAAGTATTGAAAATATTATGAGCTTACCTTTTCTGTTCTGAAGAGTCTGGCGTCCCATTGATGCTATCTTCTTAATATTTTTATTTTATTTATTAATTATTATTTTCTTTCTGTAAAAGTGATTTTGTTAGTATGATGCAAAAAATCATGTTGACAAAATGGTTGTAGTTAAACTTGTACATTTAATGAAAAAGAAAAGGAAGCGAGATATAATCTCTCACTTTACATAATAAAACATAAACTAAATCAGAATTTTTTCTGATGAAAAACAGGCAGATGCAAATTGGCGTGACAGTTCTATTAATAGATCTTCACCCTTTCAACTAGGAGGCAATGAAAAATTGAGGGGGGGGGGGGGTGTTATTATTTGTTTTTATTATAATGTTTGTTAAATTAGTTTGTTTTTATTATAATGTTCGTTTTTCACAGAACACTTTTGGAATAAAGGAGTCTTTTGAGTTTGTAATTTTTCTGTCAAAACCTAAGTTAAAGTTACCACTGTATTCAGTAGAGCTTTGCCCGCTCGCAAAGTGAGTTATCTAGGTTTCACTGCCTTTGACAGCAACTTATCCACATTTTACTTCCTCTTCCTAAGCGGTAAAGTTTAAAGTTTCGGGAAATCTTACCAAAGTGTATTATGCGTACACTTAAAATCAATACCCAAACATCAAAATTTGCCATTATAAGATAATTTTAACAAATTCAAACTTCATTATCATTATTTTCCTGTCAGTAATGAAAACAGTAAATATAATATGAATTTCTAATAGTTAAAAAATGTTTTTATTTGCTTCTAATCTAGTTTTGTCATAAAATAAAGATTATTTTTTGCTTTCTTTTAGTTTTTGCATTTAGGTACAAATGTCATTATTGATCTTCTGGAAAATGGTCTAGCTGCCAGCTTAATAAACTTGATTTTAAAGTTTTGCCTTTCAGTTCAGTTGTAAGTATTATTTTATTTTTCATTTATGTTTTCTTTGTTTATTCAATATTTGCATTAATAGTTGAAATTCTGTTAAAGAAAAAAAATTAACTTTTATTTTATTCATTTATTTAGATTTTGTAATTTTAAAAATACATTGTTGTTTTATCATCAATGAGATTCTTTGTTATATAAAATTTATTCACATACAGTTTTCTTTTTATGAATAAATAAATATTTTTTGTTATTATATATCAAGTAGTAGGGATGGACCGGATATGGATTTTACTGGATAACCGGATATGGATATCCGGTATTCCGAATATTATTTTTTTTTACCGGATCCGGATATCCCGCTGGATATCCGGCAGTCCCCATTCCCAATAACACATGGAATTTTCAATTTTTTAAGGGCACACAGTAATTAAACTAGTATGTTGGGGCCATCACAAGACTTTCTTCTATATTTTCCTGTATTAATTCATTAAGTGCAAATAATTTATTAAAACTATTCTTTATTAAAATTATGTAATAGGATTAATCAAATGATATTCATCTTAGAGAAAACTAACACTAAATATCCAAAGAAAGACAGTTTTATTATATATAAATAGCATCTTAAAAAAATGCGTTTTTATAATTGTTATCTCATATATCAGGTTTTATACAGTTAAATGTCCTAGAAGTTGACAAACAACCTTCCCATTATCGAGGAAAGTAGTACCACAGTAGCACCATCTACACAAAAATTTGACAGACATTAATTTATGTCAAGGTGCATCTACTTTTAAATTTATATACAATTCTGTGGAGTAGTTCCTGATATATAGCCTTCCTTTAAACTGTTGAAATCGCTGTATAGCAATGTCACCTGTTGACTGATAAGCATTCGAATTAAATTAGCATAATGTCTCATAATGGCCTTCTCACATATCAAGATTTGTGTGATAATACGCAATAGAACCTGAGGTATAGCCCCCTTTTAAATTGCGGAATCACTATATAACAGCACCACCTGTTGAGCGGTTCACATCAAAAGTTGATAGGCACTAATTTAGATCAAGGTGCATCAAAATATAAATTTATATAGAATTCTCAACAGTAGTTACGGGGATATTGGCCACAAAATTTTTGTCTCACACACACACACAGACAGACGGGACATTCTCTAAAAATGGTCAAATTGTGTTCTAGACCTCTCAAAACGTGTAAATCCGTGGAAAACTAGAAATCAAAAATTTTTACGAATCCAATATTTTCTTCTACTGAATATAGAAGAAAGTAAAACAGGTATTTTTTTTTTTTTAAGGGCATATGGTTTTTATACAACAGGATTCCATTGACATCCTGTTGTAACATCCTGCTGTGACTAGTATGTTGTGGCCACCACAAAACTTTCTTCTACATATTCCTATACAAATTCACTAAGTGCAAAAAAATTATTAAAACTGTTATTTATTATAATTACCTAACATGATGAATGCAAATGATTTTCATCTTGCAGAAAACTAACACTAAATATCCAAAGAAAGACAATTTTATTGTCTATAAATAACATCTTAAAAAATGCTTTTTTATAATGGTTATTTCTCATATCAAGTTTCGTACAGTTATATGTCATAGAATTTGAGATATAGCCTTCCAGTTATTGAGGAAATTTGCAATATAGCAGCGCCACCTGCTGGTGGATAAAGAATTCAAATTGAATCAGCATAATGGCTTTCTCACATATCATGTATTATTTGATTATACACAATAGAACCTGAGATACAGCCTTCTCTTAAACTGTGGAAATTACTGTGTAGCAGCGCTTACCTGTTGAGTGGTTGATACCAAGAGTTGATAGGCACTAATTTATGTTAAGGTGCATCTACATGTAAATTTATATAATATTCTGAGCCGAAGTTTCAGAGATACAGTTGTCCCAAAATTTTTGTCTCACAGACAGACAGACAGACATTTTCTAAAAATAGTCAAATCGTGTTCTAGACCTTTCAAAATGTGTAAATCCATCGAAAACCAGAAGTCAAAAATTTTACGAATCCAATACTTTATTTCATTAAATATAGAAGAAAATAAAAATATAAGTACCATTGGAAAAAACATAGACAATTTTCTATATAAATAAAGCAAAGAGTATGTCGGCGGAAAACATCCGGGTCACTGCTATTTTTGATTGATCTAGATTTAACTACTTTGAAGATGAAAGTCGGCTATTTTTCTATGTAAAAACTGATGAATTTTTTTTTAAAGATACTGCATAGATGTTATACTTTTTTAAAAGAGCTCTAAAAACTGTTCATTTTTTGTAAGGACACTAATTACATAAAGTTATTAGATTTAAAGATATTATGTTGCAAAGTTTCACAAAGCGATACCATTCGATTGCTTTTATCCTAAAACAAGAATCTAATATTAAACAAAAAACAGTCTAATATTAAAGAATAATGAATAACTTTTTAAAAATTATGAATTTAGAAGTTCTAAGAGCTGCAATTTTTAAATTACAGTGTACTTATTTCCCAGTGGCATAGCGTGATATTTGAAACTGGGCATGCTCTGAAGCCAACTGTGGAAAGAGCACTACTTCTAAATTCGTTATCATTTCTTATAATTTAAGTACGTAAATTTCCAATTTCTTCAAACCATAAATATAATTTTACACACGTATTTTATCGAATTTATCTTGACAGCATTTATTTAAATGCCACTTATTATAATTTATTGAAGAACCAGTAGGCTTTGCATGCTTCACTGGTTACTACATAAAAATGAATTTTCAAAGAAATTGAATCGCTAATTTTTTATACATCACTTTATACATATATATATAAATTCATTAAAGTCACGCAAAATATGGCAGTGACTTTCTTCCAATGTCGGATCCGGGTCCCCGTTGCTTGTGATAGCGCTTTAACTCGGACCACAAATAGTTCTTATACATGAACTTAATTGTTGAACATTTTAATAAAGTTAAAAATGTAATAAGTTTAATTATTTTTATTATATTGACATTTGATACCAAAAGAAAAGAAGAAAAAAAATTAAAAAATGATAAACGTTTTTCCCCTTTCAAAAAAATTTTTAATTTTCCAAATAAAAAATGGTTTTGAAGAGGCAACTATTGAAATAAAATATCTTATTTTGTTCAATTAATATAAAAATCTGTCGATAGCTTCGCTTTTTAAAAGGCATCACCAGACAGAGAAAGCGTTGCTATGTAGTAACTGTAATAAGCTAGTAACCATTGCTAAGGTATGGAGACGATTAAAAATAAAAACCAGGCAATTTGCATAAAATTTAGGAAAAGGAAAAATTTGAGGGGATGGGGGCGGGGAGAGGAGATATTCTGATTAAAAAAAAAAAATCTCGATGAAGTGCGCATTTGCAGTACCCAAGCTATACCTTTGTCACATTTTGTAGCTCTGTAATCAAAGGCCTTAGCTTCAGAGCCAAGTTCTTATAAAAGGAAATTTTGATACCACTATTTTTATATTGAAAATTTTCACTTCATGAATCGTTGATATTCATTTTACCTGTTTAAAAAAAATACTATATTTAAATAATGGTATCTAAATTTAATATAGTCTTAATTAATCTAATCTTTAATCTAATCTCTTAATCTAATCTTTACTAAATTTTTATTTGTGAAACTGTCCAGAGTCCACGCAGACACTCAGGGAGAGACAGACAATTCTCTTTATTCATGTAGAGAAACAACATAAGTAAAATTTTGATCATAATTTTATTTCTTTCGGAAGTTTCCGTTTGGTATGAGTTGTTTAGGTTAAAAAAAAAAAAAACAGTAACTTTCCTGTCTCATAAAATAACAGAGATATTTTTTCAGAAATTTAAGCAAATTTCATTTTATTGTTGAATGATCATTTATAAATAAATTCAGTTTTTTCTCTTTGTTAAAAGGTTTTTTTTTTATTATTATTATTACATCATTGTAAAATAAAGCATTAAATTTTACTTTATCAATAATAGTATTTTTGAACTGACAACATTGTCAATCTATTCAGTCATTCTTGTCTTTGAGTAGATGGACAAAATGGAAAAACTAGTTCTCACTGACTTTTACGGAAGATAAGAAAATGAAAATCCCTAATACTTTAGCAGTACGGGAAAACTACAGGACATGCTCTCGATGAATAGCATGCCTTGGATCCTTTAAAGAGCGGAAATCCCCTTGTGTGGGAAAATTAGTGCATTGAATATTTCCTCACACAACAAAAATTCCCTATCCAAGGGTATGCTTTAGAAAAGTAGCATGCCTTACGGAGTAACTGGTCAGGAGACGATGTTTTCCAAGACTTATCTTATGTAACAGAAGGCATTTTCTTTCAGAATAGTTTTCGAATGAAGGCTAATGGATGGATGGTAGCGAGTGATTAATAAAATTAGCTGTTAAATTATTATTCTTTCTTTCTTTTTTTAATCAAAATATGTTTTAAGTTTAGACAGTTTTTAGTGGGTATGCGGCGCATGCCTAGCATACCCAGAGAATGCGCCACTGTTATTTCCCATACATAATCCATTAAATTAGTAAACAATTGTTCATTCATTCTTGAGAATCATTCCTATAAGACCATAGAGCATTGTTGCAAAACGAGTTCAAAACGGAAGAAAAATTTAATTTAATTTGTAATATGTTATTTTGGCTTTTTGACCTTAAAAGGAATTTTTTATTATGTTACAAAGCCCAAAATGTGATGTAAAACATAAATAATGATTAAATTCTTTCAAAAATTCATTTAAATTTAGTGACCAGCGAAGCGGGCATAGCCTGCTAAAATAAAAAAAATGTGAGTATTTCAGCTGTGGGGATTAAAAGAGTTATAAATAAATAGACAATGCTTTATAAATCTCTCTTATTATTAAACCAACCAATCTTGTATAATATATATATCTATTTATATATGTATTATCATGTAACTATTGCTAAATTTTATAAAGTTTTTAAATTCTTCACTTTATATATATATATATATGTAGTTTAATATTTTGAATTAGTACATATATGTATACATACATGCACACACAAATACAGGATCTAATAGTGGATAAGAATTTTCAGATTGGAAATCAATTTGACAAGTGGCCATTATCAGGAAAATTAATTTCACCTATGAAAAACATTACAATGATTACATTTCTTGGGAGAGCCCTAAAAATTTCATGGAGAAATGATGTTTTGAAAAAAATGACCAATATTACTGATTATGGAAAATTGTCTTTAATGTTTACTTTCCGAACACTGTAGTGAGGAAAGTATTGTAATCATGTCGAAAATCCAAGTTTGAGATTTTGGTATTTTTACACCTTTTGAGGTTTCCTGATTTTCTATTTACTATCTTTACAACTATATATGTGTGTATGTATGTGATTGAACACGATAGCGTCTTTACGCTTCGTTCAAATGAGCTGAAATTTGGCACATATGTTATAGGTCTCCATAGCACGAAACCTATTGATTTTGATGAATCTAGCACTTACAGTTTTTTTACAGGAACACCAAAGAAAAATTCTTTATCATTACGGTCTATGGGCCCAAATTTTGTAAAGTGTGATGGGGTCTAAGTGCCTTATTTGTTCGAGATAAAAATTTATACACATATTTTTAGTCACCATCACACCAGCTGTATAAATTTTGGTGAATCTTGCGTTTGCAGTTTTTTTACAAAGACGCAAAAATAATTCTTTATGATTATGGTCTATATAGACCAATCTTTTTTTTTAAAATTGCGATAACGTCTGAACGCTTTTTTCATTTACATTGAAAATTTACACACATGCTTTAAGGTCATTGTTGCACAAAGTACATACACTTTGTTGAATCTAACATGTACAATTTTTTTACAGGGACACAACGAAAAATTCTTTATCATATTATGGCCTATGGGCTGAAATTATTTGAAGTGTGATAGCGTCTAAATGCCTTATCAGAATGAGCTGAAAATTTATTATCCGTAACTTACATTTCTTTGTAGCATTCAAATTTGCATTTTTTTTTTTTTTTTTTTTTTTTTTACTGATATAGATTTTGTGAAAAAAAAAAAAGAAATGCCATTTATTTACAATGTGCTGTTATAGTTGCAGTATTATAATTATTATTATATTCTCAAGATAGTTTACATGTTATATATGGACTGAATAAACAAGAATATACAGACTGTAAACAAGAAAATAACAGACTTTTAATAACAATTATTTATTGTCAGAGATGTTTATTATTCAAAGACATTGTCATAATAATAATGAAAAACTTTTAATGGCCAAAAGGAACTTTGTTTTCAAAGACTTTCCTCAATACAAACTAGTTTGTAAGAAAGAAATATATCTTGTCAAATATTTTAAGCCAGCAAATATGTTATGTTATAATTTTTCTTACATTATGTTAAACTTTTCTTATGTTTGTAAACAAGTGCTGCAAACACAATTATATGTATCAAGCTGAGCACGTTGACCAATCCAACATACAAGTAAATAGACTTAAAAATAATAATAATAATATATTTTTTTTTATAAATAAAGGGAAAGACCATAACTCTTACTTAAAAATGATGACATAGACAGAAGTGTTTCCTGAAATATCTTCTGTCTCTGAGGGACTTCCCACATACTTGCCAGCAAGTATGTGGTAGCGTCGGCTTGGTAGGGGGGGATATGAAAGGATTAACCCGTTAGTAGTCGCTATCGACAGCACCACCTATTACAAATTGTGAACTTTTTATTTAACTGTCACCAATAATTTTAAGAAGTGATGTGATCGACGTTAAATCGATTTTATTCGCGTTTTCTGATGTCAAATGCCACTTCTAAAAATTTTTGGTGGCTATTGAATAAAAAAATCTGGAAAAACTGAAGTATGGGCGGCAAATCGACCAACTAGCGACTACTAACAGGTTAAAAGAATTCAGATTCTAAAATTATTATTATAAATTAATATTAAATGATATCTTAATAGTATTATCTCAGAATAAATCTTAATTTTAAGAACAACTTTGTGAGAATTCTATTTTAGAGCCCAGGTAAAGTTAGTTTTCCAACAAAACACAGCGTGGCGCAGGAATCGGATTTAAGAATAAGTTTTAGAATCAAAATTATGCAATAGTCGAAAAAAGCGGCAAAGCATTGCGAAATACTAAATCCTAGATGTCCGGATCAACCAACGATAAAATGTAGGCGAGATTTTAGCTAGCTTACTTAATTATCCAATAAGAATTCATATTAGGAGTTTGGCCTCGCCCCAAAATATCCATATTTAAGCGGGAGCACACGAAAATCAGTGCCTTTTTCATGGAAGCTTTTGCTTAATTATTCCACGTCAATAAAAAGTTAATTTAACGGCCCCAGGAGGGGAATTGGTTGCGGTTCCGCTGTTAACGTGATGGTTTCGGCCCGACTCGTCTACGGATGTACATGTCAGCGTGCTCAGACTGATTGACTGTTAATAATCTGTAGAATGCCTAAGTATCTTCAATAAAGCGACTGCATAAACTATTTTGGAATATTTATTGAGTGAACTATCTTAATATGAAGTGACAGTAACTAATCATCTTCAATATAAACAATTCCTTACATATATATATGTATATATATGTTTGTTTATTTTGTGAAATTTTAATTTTTTGTACTTTGTGCATTCTTTTCAGCACTGTAGATTATGTGAACTGCAATTTTTTATTTTATTTTATTAGCATAATTTCGCAAAGATCATGTACTTTCCTTCTTTTTCATATTAATGAATAATAAATTACACTAGAAATCCATATTTGAAATAAATATAAATTTATTTATTGAAACTCAATTTTTGAAGATTTTATAATTTGTAGGGAATCTGATGAAGAATATCTTGATAGAAATCCAGTTATTAAGAAAGTAGGTTATTTGCTGAAATACATAGCTGAAGATTTATGCAGGTATAAAAATTTGTTTTCTAGATATTGCATATTTGAGTATTATTATTATATATATTTAATGACATATATCTCCTTTGTAGCTCGAAAATTTCTAAAGGATTCACTTCTTTTGTTGACGTCTTACAAATGTTTTCTTCATGGGAAAAGTTATGTCATGATAAATATGGTGAGATGCATTGGAAAATATAAATATATTGTTTTAATAATCTTTTTAATTAGAAGCTAAAAGATACTTATTTATAATTAAAATTTTTAGGTCCAGAATCTTTGTGTGTGACTAGTTTAAGAAACTGCCAGTGTATAATGTATGAAATAGTTGTAGACTTTTCAGAATTGTACAATCTGTCAAATTACGACTCTTCAAAATCTAATGGTATTCTATTTTATTTATTGTATTTGTATAAAAATTACCTAATTTAAAATATTGATTTACTATTTTTTTGTATAAATTCATACTTTATATTATCCAAAAATTAGTAAAATAAATTAACCCTTTCAACTTTATACACATTATTGGATTTTTGCCATATTTAAGTATGAGAATAGATTACTTAATTAGGACGAGATATAATTCTTCCATTTTAATTCTTATTTTAATGAATGGCAAATAAACAATTACCACTATCATAAACATATTGTATGGGCACAGATGATTACATTTTAAAGACTGACTCTAATTTAGTGAATCAACGTATGGGAGATTATACAGATCTTACACTGGTTGTTACAGTTTCCAGGTACCAGTATTTTATGTGTCATCATTATATCATTAGCCAATAGGCTAACATTCAGGATATATTGATGTAGAAAATGCCACACCCATCCTTTTTTGTCATGCTTAGTCAAAAAAAAAGATTGGTGTAACCAGGGCCGAAACTAAGTAGGGGGCGAGCGGGGCATGTGCCTCGAGCACCAGATGGAGAAGGGGGCTGAAAAAGCTGACTCGACACCTTATTTACACATTGAAAATTTTTTTTAATTTAAAATTAAAAAAAAAAAAAAAAAAGAAAAAAAAAAAAAAGAAAGGGGGAAGAGTAGAAAGAAGATTAAAAGACTAAAGAATTCATTTACAATGAAAAGCATTGAGGATGGAGTGTTCTGCAAGACTAACATCATTCTTTGCCAGTGGGGTAAAATATTGCCACAATTGAAAAAGAGTAATTTACAAGTGATCGTTGACTTTCAACCAAGGTTTCTAAGAAGCAAATGGTTGAAAAACACACAGTATATGTTAGAATTACAAATTCTAACACTTTTAAATTTAATTATTTTTTTATCAAATCCTCCGGAAAATATTTTCGTTACTTTCATTTTATTTATTTTCTCCATTTTAATTTTTAAAATTCGCAATATTCAATAAATAAAAAAATTTAAGAATTTCCAGTGAAGCGTTTTGTTTGTAAACAAAACGATCGATGTTTTCGGATTGTAAACAAACGCCTTAGCCAATAAGAAAATTCAATTTTATTCATTATTCAAATCATTTCAAAATCTTTTTAGATCGTCTGCAGATAATTTAAAACTAATTTTAATAATTTTCCTGGCGTTCATTTTTTGTTAATTAAAATCAGTGACGTCACTTTCATTTACGATTTTCAAATTCTCCTTCTAGAACAGTCTATGCAGTCCGCAGCGAATATATCGCTACGCCGATTCAAAGAGTGGCGTCCCTCTAGGAAAATATGTTTTTTCAATAATTAATATTCATTCCATAAAAATAGCCCAATATAAAATATTCATTTCTCAAAATTAAATTTATTTATTCCCGTTTTATTATTTTTATTCAGCAGACGATCCAGATAAAATATGTTGTTCTCGAACTATTTACCGCGCGCATCAATTTAAATGTGCATGGTCTCATGATCGCGGGAAATTGGAAGAGCGTCCACACTCTCTTGAATGTAAGCGTCGGGAGAAGCAAGACGTTTGTTTGCAGCCGATCCGTGTCATGGACAACGGCCATTGCGAGCGTGCTGTGTCACGGATAGGCATATTTTAAACTATTTCAAACCTATATGCCTTTAAATGTAAAACAGGACATTTCATTTTATACCCAGCATATGAACATGTACATCTCTGGTAATGGATATTCGTAACGGGGACCTCCAGACACCATCTAGGCCTAATTCCAGGACTGTAAAATCAGTTGCAGCAACGAACGACCTCCTAAGCAAGAAACGAGTAATGTCACCGGATAATTACAATAATGTCCGGAAAAAATATTCAGACAATGTTGCTAATATGAAAAAATTCAAAAGCAAAGATGTGTGCGAGTATTGATGTCATAAGTTTCCGAGCGGAGCTTCCATTAAGTGAAAGACTCATCGATCCGACGCATCGCAATATTGAAAACTTTTGAGTCAGAAATCTCCATTAAAAATCTCAAGGAGGAAAATAAATCCCGTTTGCCATGAATTTTGCGATAAGTGATCCACATCGACATCGTTCTTGCGACATATTGAAAAGAAGTGAGCTCTGCTCCGATGGGAGCATAAAATGGAGCTAGATAGCTCAAACAAAAGTAGTATTAACTTACCCCAATGTAGAAAACCAATAAATCTGAAAAGTAAAGATTAATCCAATGTGAGACGCAAGAAGTAATAAAGTGAATAGATATTCTTTTGACACAAACACTTTATTAAATATTGAAAACTTTAAATCTTCCGGTACCGGCGCATAAGGATTAAAATTATTATTTTTTTTTTTTTCTCACCAGACATCTGGTTTTATTTTCTTTCGCGTATATAGAATATAAATATTTCATTATTAACATTTCATCATTTTCGATTGCACATAAAATACTTAGTGCTCATCATGTTATTGCTTATCTAGCATGTTATATAAAAGAAAATTTGGCTCGTGATAAGTTCACGGCATGAAATGAGGTTCACGTTCTAATACTGGCATTAATATGTACTTTTGTTTGAGCTATCTAGCTCCATTTTATGCTCCCATCGGAGCAGAGCACACTTCTTTTCAATATGTCGCAAGAACGATGTCGATGTGGATCACTTATCGCAAAATTCATGCAAACGGGATTTATTTTCCTCCTTGAGATTTTTAATGGAGATTTCTGACTCAAAAGTTTTCAATATTGCGATGCGTCGGATCGATGAGTCTTTCACTTAATGGAAGCTCCGCTCGGAAACTTATGACATCAATACTCGCACACATCTTTGCTTCTGAATTCTTTCATATTAGCAACATTGTCTGAATATTTGTTCCGGACATTATCGCAATTATCCGGTGACATTACTCCTTTCTTGCTTAGGAGATCGTTCGTTGCTGCAACTGATTTTACAGTCCTGGAATTAGGCCTAGATGGTGTCTGGAGGTCCCCGTTACGAATATCCATTACCAGAGATGTACATGTTCATATGCTGGGTATAAAATGAAATGTCCTGTTTTACATTTAAAGGCATATAGGTTTGAAATAGTTTAAAATATGCCTATCCATGACACAGCATGCTCGCAATGGCCGTTGGCCATGCCACGGATCGGCTGCAAACAAACGTCTTGCTTCTCCCGACGCTTACATTCAAGAGAGTGTGGACGCTCTTCCAATTTCCCGCGATCACGAGACCACGCACATTTAAATTGATGCGCGCGGTAAATAGTTCGAGAACAACATATTTTATCTGGATCGTCTGCTGAATAAAAATAATAAAATGGGAATAAATAAATTTAATTTTGAGAAATGAATATTTTATATTGGGCTATTTTTATGGAATGAATATTAATTATTGAAAAAACATATTTTCCTAGAGGGACGCCACTCTTTGAATCGGCGTAGCGATATATTCGCTGCGGACTGCATAGACTGTTCTAGAAGGAGAATTTGAAAATCGTAAATGAAAGTGACGTCACTGATTTTAATTAACGAAAAATGAACGCCAGGAAAATTATTAAAATTAGTTTTAAATTATCTGCAGACGATCTAAAAAGATTTTGAAATGATTTGAATAATGAATAAAATTGAATTTTCTTATTGGCTAAGGCGTTTGTTTACAATCCGAAAACATCGATCGTTTTGTTTACAAACAAAACGCTTCACTGGAAATTCTTAATTTTTTTTATTTATTGAAAATTGTGAATTTTAAAAATTAAAATGGAGAAAATAAATAAAATGAAAGTAACGAAAATATTTTCCGGAGGATTTGATAAAAAAATAATTAAATTTAAAAGTGTTAGAATTTGTAATTCTAACAGTACATTGATTAAAATTCAGAAAGTTCTTTAAAAATTATGATTCATAAGGAGGCAGAAAAAATTTCGCTCAGAGTGCCGCCATGATTATTAAAGCCATGAGCACGACTATTAAAATAAGTATGTCAAAATAAGGCCATAAAGTCATGAAACAGTCCAGTGCACTAAAAATAAAGGGGCAAAGGAATGCAAGATAACTATATAGTTAATAATTCATTTGAAAGCTATCATTCATATGGCTCAACAAAAGTCTCTATCAAAGTTCTATGACAACTAAAGCCACCACTATCCCTTAACATGTATAATTGCAAATATTAACAATGAAATAAAATGCTGTACTTTTACTATACTTTTTACTTTCTTATTCAAAGTATAAGGAAGTACTGTGAAACCAATTTGCGAAATTGAATTTGTATATTGCATACCTCCTAAATGAATGGTCATAGAAAGTTGCAAATTTATATTTGGAATTGTGTATTACTAATTTTGGTCTTGACCATGAGCTCCCATTTTTGTGATATCTACGAATTTACACGATTTTTTGTGATGTCTGTGTGATATAACTGGAGTAGATATTTGAGAACAGAAATTCTCTCTTTACTCTTTTACTCTTTTCTTTTATTATAATACACACATGAAGATGAAAATATGTACACTGAGATTATATTTACATAAGAGTACACATGTAATAAAAATTAACAACAGAATAAATCTTACTCAGGTGCGCCAATTGCATCCTATGTTACCGGCCAAAGGCCAAACTCTCTCTCTTCAAAAGATACCTTCTGCCGCTCATAGCGGCCACGAAGGTTGGTTGGTTGCATGACAGTCCGTATGTGCATATGCTTATGCGTGTGTATCTCGCATAACTCAAAAACGATTATACATAAAATGTTGCAATTTCATATCTGAGTTTGATATAACAGTGATTGTGCATCTCTCATTTTAGTCTTTCTGTGCGCTTTTCTGTTTTGGAATATCCACGAATATTATCCATAATGATCTATATAATCAAAAATACAAAATTTTTGGCCATTACATATAATTTTCTGTCATACAGATTTTAACAGAAGTTAATGATAATGCTAATATTGATAGTTAAAAAAAGTTGTTGACATTCTTGCGTGTAGAAACTAATTATTAAAAATTTGTAGGTTCTAGTTGATGAATGCACTTTATTTCATAAATATTCTGGAAACAGTCAAATAAAAGTCAATAATCAATGAATATTCTTGAAACAATCGAATAAATGAGTTATTCATGCTCATAAACAGCATACACCACAGAACAGGAATTTTGCTAATTCAGAACAATGATCAGATGCTTAGTTCTTAGAGATGTGTGCTCAGCTCGTAGTCTGAACAGAAACTGAACTCATCCAGTCTTGCTAGTGATTTATAGAATTTTTGAGGTAGTTCTGCTCTAGAAATCAATGGATTAAATCGAAAAATTTTAGAAATCGGCTTCTATCGAAGTTAGATCTTCTAAAATTTGGCAACTGTAAACTACAACTTTTCGCCAAATTTGGGGGCCAACTTACCAGATTTTTCGCCTAGTCATAAAATTTGCTGCTAATGGCCGTTTTCATAGATATAAAGAAATCTGCTATCTCTTTCCATTTTAACTGTAATACCATGTACAAAGTAATACGTAAAGAAATAAACAGGCTCCAGTCAACAATAATTAGTAATGTCTTTTTCCGTTTTACATTCTCGTTAGTGATTTATAGAACTTTTGATGAAGTGAGTTCTGCGCAAGAAAATAGTAGGTCATTCCAGAAAATTCCAGAACTTGGTTCCTATTGAAGTTAGAGCTTCCAAACATTGACGATATTAAACCACTATTTTTCACCAAATTGAGCGGCAGTTTGCCAACTTTGCCGTCAAAGCATTCATTTTTCAACAAGTTGTCATCTGCGTCGGTGACAAATTTAGTGACATTGCGTGATTAGAGACCAAATTTGGCAGAAAATAGTTCAGGATTGCCAAAATCAGTAAGCCTTTTTCTCAATTTTATCGGAGTTAATTTTTTCTTTACATATTGTATCGTTTCTCGCTGCTAATTTTTATCAAAGAGTACAAAAGTAAGCTGTCTGCACACGAGGGAATTATGTTGAACTCTAAACTGTGCATTTGCCATTGAGAGATTCTGTAAAAAGCTGTAGAATATTATTTCTGAACAAACAATATTTTTGCTTTGCGATATATATAATCCTATTACCATGAATTTTGTGGTTCTAATAATAGTGTTCTTGAATTTTTTTCGAGAATTTCATAGACTGGAACCTGCCTGTTTATTTACGAACCACTTACGACACTTATTTGTTTTCATAATAATATGTATATTTTAGTGAGAGTATAAGGAATTCATGTGATGTTCACATCAGATTGTTTTTAATGTATAGTTTCAGAGTCTCATTTTCTGAAAATGATTAAAAAAAAAAAAAAAAGATTATTTACTAATGGTTAGTTGATACTTAACGGATATGAGTAGTTCTTAGATACTTGCTAATATCTATTAATTTATGCATCTTAATTATATTAAAAACTTAAATATTTGTCTATTGACTTCTCTGCAAAAAAAATTGATGTAACGACTATAATATTCAAAATATTAATTTAAATTCACTTAAAATTATGGTAATTCCAGTTTTCAAAGAAATTAAATATGAAATTTACATTCACTTGTTTTAGAATTGTCATTTATAAATACCATTCATTTAAGAGAGAAGGCAAAAGAAACTCCCATTAAACCATTAAAAGTAAATAAATAATTATAAGATAAAAAACTTTTTATAAACCATATTTTTCAATTTTCTGTTGAATCATAGCTATAGAAATAACTATATTAGCACTTTATCAATGCATATTGTTACGAAATTATAAATAATTGTATTTATTTTTGTATAAATTCTTTCAAAGAGGCTTAGTAAGTTGATAAAATGTCAATTTTCTGCATTTCCAGCACTTTTTCGTGATAAAATAGCTTAATTTTCCGTTTAAAACACATTAAAAAAAACTCTAATAGGCAGGTAATGGATTTGGTGCCAAATTTGGCGATTTTTTGCACTTGGCAACTTTTGGTGAGAAAATCCTTATTATCGATATACCAAAGATGGACGCTCTAATTAAGGAGATACGGGAAATTTACCGAACTTTCTGGGTTGGACAGAGATGTATAGTTCTGAGCCTCTTTGAATGAGGTTCGCTTTATGTGTTATTGCTATACAGTTTGTACTGTGGATTTGCTGTTGACAGCTGTTTCTTTAATCTGTGTTTATTGGTGGAATTGAAGCTGATACTCAGTTTATAGAACTGTATTCTTCTGGAATTTTCTGTAATTGAAACTCCTGAATTTTTGCAAGTTTCGCCTCTCATTCTCGGACAACTTACGAATAAGGCTCCTATATATATATTTTTTTTTATCTAACTCTTTGACGCAGATGGGACACCGGTGTCCCTTTTGCTTATTTATTTCTTGATGCTCTTGTTACAAATACAGTTGGTTCTCTGTTTAACGACGCTCTACTTAACGACGATTTCTATTTAAAGACGATATTTCACAGTCCCTACCCCCTTTTCCGCAAAAATTTTCTATTTAAAGACGACGATGTTTCTATTTAACGACAATTTTTTTTTTTTTTTTTCCCCTTGAAACTTTTATCTGTAATAGAGAAATTTCTTGTTGGAGAAAAAAAAAAAAATAACTTTCAACAAACACAGAAAGTTTATTTCATACATGCAGTTTTGCAATCATAAAAGTATTGCAGGGTTTACAAGAAAAAGGGGTGGGGGTTACTGTTTCTTGGAAAATCGAATAATGGAGCTGTGTGGGAGTGCAATCACTCTATTGTCCCTAACCCCTTGTCATGTGTAGCAGTTGCCTCCCATTCCTTACGATAAGGTGGTCTTTGCTTATGCGTGTGTTTATGTTTAGAGACTTAAGGCCGGTTTCCATTGCAGTTGGAAGTTCGATGTTCAAAAAACCATTAATCACACTCCCGACACAAAGAGCCAAATGTCTTGTTATCAGTTGTAGCTCTTTTTTATCAGATTGCGCAGTTACTTCAAAGGAAAGCATGCAAAATTGACAAAGATATCTGCCTCTGGCCCCTCAATTATCTCAGCTGGGGGTTAGAACCAGGGACTTTCTCCCTTCGAACCAACCGATTGAACCTCTTCCAACCGCTTGACCACATCAAAGGATTCTGAATAGCGCTGCTCGAAACGACTTTCAACCTACCTCAGTGGAAACTGCACTTTAGTGAGTGTGTTGCGTTGAAAGTGAGTGTGTTGTGTTGAAGTACGAAGTGAGCCGAACATTATGGCATCAAAGCGAAAACATCTCAGTCTACACCAAAAGGTGAAAATTATTGAAGAATGGGAAAAAAGCATTGGAATGACGAAAGTGGAATTTGAAAAAAAATTGAATTATCTGAGTCTACTTTCAAAGGCATTTTAGCAAGCAGAGAAAAAAATGTTGAATCAGCACAAAAATTCTGTTTCGGATCCACATCCAAGCATAAGAAAGAACCCAGCCATTAGACTTGGGTATCATTCGCAGCAGGAAAATTAGAAAATTTACTATCTTGGAAGCAATACACATGATATCATCAACTTGGAAAGAAGTTTCTTCATCCACAATAAAAAACTGCTTTCGCAATAATGGCATTCACAAAGAACTTGACGTAGAGCTGCAATGTATGGTGTAGAAATCAATGAAGATGACATTACCCATGATCATGAAGAATGGAGATGGTGTTGTTCAATGTGAGGATATTTCAACTGACAATTTCTTCCAGTGTGATGAATCAGTTTTAACAACAGACTATAGAAATGTAGAACAAATTTATGAGGATTTAGTAAACAAAACTATAGTGTCGGACGAAGAAAGTGAAGTTGAAGAAACTGAAAATGAGATACCGCCACCATCTTACAAAGAGGCAACTTCAGCTGTAGATGTTCTCCGACGTTATATTGTCTCATCAAATGTGGAAGACGACACATTTAATATTTTAGACAATCGTGAAAAAAGAATAATGAAAACCAGGGCAGAGTTGAAGCAATCAACACTTTTTGATTTTTTAAAAAGTTAATTTTTTGTATTTTTTGTACCCATTTTTAATGTAATTTTTGAAAATAAAGTTCAGTAATTGTTAAAAAAAACATAACATTTTTAAACACGCCAATATATAGAGAAATATATTAACAGTCCTAAGCCTGTAAAGTGTGAAGGAAAATGTTATGCACATAATTTTTTCACATATTCTGTTTAAGGACATTCTCTACTTAACGACGATTTTTTACGGTCCCTTGAAAGTCGTTAAATGGAGAACCAACTGTATTATTATTATATGATAGTTTTTTATTATAAAAGAGAGTCTAATAGTTACTATAAAAAATCTATTAGATTATCAGAGTAAATTTTTTACTAAAATAAAAATGTCAAATAAAAGTAGTTTGAAAAAATGTTATCAACCAATTTCAAAAATTTATTTCTAATTAAATTTGATTATTTAAAAAAGATCAGTAATGAATTATTGCTACTCCTATATCTAAGTAATTGTAAATAAGTGCAATTTGTAAAAATATTTATTCATGGGATGCCCGTGTCCCATGATGAATTTACCTTTAATGCAGAAAGGGACACCGGTGCCCCACTCTATATTTTAGAACCAAAATTAATTAAAATTTTAAATATAACATTTTCCACTTATTTAGATCTAAAATAACTTAAAACTATCAAAAAAGTGTAAAAATTATGTTTGATGAGAAATCTGCTTCAAAGGGTTAAGGGGCTCTACTTATGAACCGCCAAGTACGCAACAGTATGAAATCTTTAAATTGATAATGACATCAATTTTTGTGAAATGCATAATTTAACTTTTTACAATTTTTTAACGCTGACGTTTAATTAAATGCATTTATTTTTATGTCGAAAGAAAATGAACTCATAATTTTTTTTTTTTTTTTGGTAACAATTGAATTATAGCTAATATTTTAATGGCTATTTATAAGGTATTAAGAGGTTATTATTTTCATATTTTAATTAATTATAAGAAAACTATTCGAAAATCAGACTTTGAAGTATTGTGTTGTCATCGGGTTGTGAGCTATTGTGAAAGTTTCAAATGTCTAGCTAGTAGGGAAGTTAGTTAAAATTCTATTGCAAGATTTGTACTGGACAAACAAACAAGAATAGAAGTTAATAAAAACATGGTAAAATAATAATTTCTCTATAATATACTTTTCATCCCCCCCCCCCCCCCAAACTAATGTTTTGATCCCCAACTTCAATCATTTAATTTGATGAAACTTTCAGAATAAATTTACTTCTGTGTCAGATAATTTTATTATAACTAACATAAATTGATCTATTTAATTAAAGATTTTTCATAAAAGATGACTTAACGGCCCTCTTCACTTACCGTCGCCGGAAGCCCAAGCCAATGTTATTCTATGGGGAAATTTTCTTTACAAATAACTTATTAACTAATACATATTTTGAAACTCTGTTTTCACATTTAGAAAATTTCCATCTGTGAAAAATACATTTTTTTTAAAATGTATTTTTTTTAATTTTTAATATTTTATTTTGAAAGTGCAAAATGAAAAAAATTCACATATCGAAAATTCGTATTTTGCAGCTTCAAAATAAAATATAAAAAGTTTAAAAAATAATTTTTTTAAAAAGGTCAATTTAACAACTGGGAATTTTCAGAATGTGAAAACAGAATTTAAAAATATGTATTAGTTAATAAGTTATTTGTAAAGAAAAATTTCCCATAGAATAACATTAGCTTCCGCTTCCGGCGCCGGTGAGTAAAGAGGACCCTTAAAAGCAGGATATCCATAAATAATAAGAAATATACCTATAATAATAAAAGGAAAGGTTTGTTTGTCTGTCTCTCTGTTCTTCTATACGTTCAGCCCCTATTGAACGCAGAAGTACAAGAATTGACATATGGATGCTCAGGAGCCTTCCCGAGGGGCTCCTGAAAACAGAATTTAAAAATTTTAATTAGTTTCGGAGATACATAATTAAAAAGTCGACCCATGTGGATTGAAAAATGACCAAGAATCCATGGCTAATTGCTTAAAAAGAGATATTCTATCAGCAGAAAATTTTCTCTGCTGTCTGGAACAGAAAGAAAACATCTGGAAATCATTAATGTCACATCAAACTGAACTGGGATTAAGAATTGCAAATTTCAAAATTCTTTAAATTTTCTTTCCCACTCACAAAACTTAATATACAACCTATACAGCACAAGATCAACTAGCAGTTCAAATTTCATCCATTTTTGATAATAAACAAAAGATTTATTTTTATTTATTTATTTATTTATTTTTTTTTTCAAATTAAATTTTATTCTAACACGTAATCTATCTCTCAAAAGACGATAGGAGTTTCCATAGCAACAAAATACATTTGAAGATACTAAAAAAATATTTTTTATTTTTACTTCCATTACTCAACTACCGTAGGTATCCATTAACCGACTACCATAGGTAATGCAAATCGAGATTTCACCTGATTTACATGTTTTAAGGAGTCCTGGAGTGGGCAAAAAATCTGAAATCGAGTTAGACCGTTCAAAATTGATACATATAGGTTTTGGGGGGCCTAAAAAATATTTATTTTTCTTTTTACTTCCATTAACCGACTACCGTAGGTAATGGAATTCGAGATTTCACGTGATTTACATGTTTTAGGATATCCTGATTAGGTTTTTTTTTGTATTTCAGCTACTAGCTAAAATAATTTCATAAGTAATACATCATTTAAAAGCTTTGTTGATTTGGAATTGAACAGTAGATTATGGAAATTTCTCCTGCCAGATGACGCTGTAATATTTTAAAATTTCGATATTTCAAATTCTAATTAGGATTAAATTATTTTTAATGCATCAATCAAAAGATATTTTGAAGTACTTTTATATTATCGAAAGTGTGATTCGAGATTTCACCTGATTTACATGTTTTAAGGTGTCCTGATTAGGTTTTCTTTTGTATCTCAGCTACTAATTAAAATAATTTCATAAGTGATACATCATTTGGAAGCTGATACATCATTTGATTAATACGTATATTATTATAATCTTAAAAATAATTCAAGTTTTTTTTTTTTGTCATTTTGTGCTTAACATGGAAATACCTTATTTATTTAACATACTAGATTAAAAAAAAAAAAAAAGCAAAGCTTAATACTGTTGTGTTAAATAAATCCTTGCCGAATTATGTTCTTAGTCAGTCTAAGAACATGATTCGACAAGGATTTATTTAACAAAACAGTATTAACTCTACTTTTTTTTATATAGGAATTTTTGCTAGTGTTTGAATACTTTTGTTACCAACTGTATATATATATATTATTCATAAGTTTGACTGATTTTTTTTCAAAAATTTTTGTCTAATCAATTATATCTGTTTCATAGCTGAAATTTAAATCAATTTTCAGAGTAATAATTGGTGACTTTAAGTGTTAATTTTATATGTATTTTTTCACTTAATTTTTTTAAATAAATTAATTTACACATATTTTAGTTTTATATTTGCAGGCCTTGTCCATCGCGCTTGTCACTATTTTTAATTGAATTCTCAAAATTCCATACCATTATCATAAAAATATCAAATTCTTATATTTCAGTTCTTCTTTATCACTTCAGACTAGAACACAGAATGTTATTTTCTGTTTCTACTTTGATAGTTACTATCAGCAATTCTGAACAGACAATAAACGCTTGAAGATATTGTGAAACTCTGTTGACATTTTCCCCATCAGAGGGGATAGTGGAAATCTCAATCCCTTCTTTTCTTTATTTTCTTTTTTATCTTTAGCATTTCCATTTTTTGAAAGCTTCTTGTTTCCGAGAATACTAATGCCCTAGCCAACACTTTCTGTAGAGGGCAACAGACAGATGGTGTTGCTCCAGCATGCACATGAAGCGGCATTTTGTTTAATGACTGTCCTCCCCCTTTTCTCTGTCAACAAAAGTGCAACATCTTCTTTTGAGAGGTTTTAATTAATTTATTTATTTTATTTTTATTTTTTTTGCTTTTTCATTATTTGATGGATGTTTCTTAGAATGTTTGTTAGGAAAATATGTGAAAAAATATTACTTTATTACATTTTTACTTTAATTCGTAGTTTGAAAATTTTAATTTGATTTTGAAAAAATTTTAATCGAATTAATCGATCCGATTAACTCGATTAAAAAAATTGATCGGGACTAAGCATTGATCGATTAACCTAATCGATTAATTGGCACAGCCCTACTATTGATATTTAAAAATACCATCCCATTCCAATTTCTTATTGCTAATAAACTGTGGCATTCATCCGGGGCTAAGATTTTATGCATGCCATGTGTTAATGGTGTTCATCTTGAAAGGATTAATTATGAAGGCTTGTCAGGTAGATTTGCATCTATAGTAAAGTTATGTAAACCTACTGTTCACTTCACTAGGGCTTTAAAACTATTGATGCCAGAGTTCTTAATCTTTTATTTTTACTAGAATTAATGTTTTTAGATGCTTTTGGTGGTTTGATTTACTTTTAATTAAGTGTCCTGAAGTGGACTAGTTAGTTATGGTGTGTTCTTTGTCCTCTGTCAACTGATCTTCAAAAAGACTGCTTGGCAGTGTCTGTTTTTGCTTGTCTGTATCCCATCATCAAATGCTCAACTTTGTGTATAAGGTTTTGGGCTGTGAAATGGGGTAAACTATGCTGTCCGTAAAGGATCATATTTGAGACATCAATGAGGTAAAGTTGGACTCTTTATGTTTCAGAGCCTTAGTTAAAATAGGAATTGTACCCTTTTTATAAAGCACCTACGATATTTTGACTAATATGCTTAGTCAGGGAACATTAATTACAAAAACAACAACTCTTATAATTGTTTATATTCACTTTTATAATATACTGTGGGACATTTTGAATAAATTTGTAAATATTTTTACCTTATATATTGATTAGTTGTAATAATTGTGCAAATTCACAACTCTATTTTTAATTAGGTAATTATCTTTATAAATTTCATTACAAATAACCTATTAATTTATCTAACAGATTTATTTATTTATTTAAGTTTTCTATTTCAAAGTACTGAATTTTTATAAGCTAAAAAAAATTTTGTAGATGAACCATCTGTGTGGGATGTTGTTATAGGACTACAAAGTACATTTGGAAACTTGACTCCAATTGCTATACCTCAAAGTTTGTTTTCAGTGCAAAGTCCAATACATAGTGCAGTTGAAGCTAAAGAGTTTGATAGACCCTTGAGTGCTGAAGCTGAAAAGAGTATGAATGAAGTTCCAATCAATGACATTATAGATAGATTTTTATTGCTCATTGAAACTGCTGCAGATTTCTTTGTTTTCAAAGGTATATGAATTATTATTATTAAAATAGTAATTAAAATGTATAACTTTTATATGGGTCATTTTCTGTAAACAACAGTTTTCTTTTCCTGTTAAAAAACAATGATATAAACATGCTAAAATGAAATAAATGCAAGAATTTTTCAATCACACATCCTGCTGTCTATATAATGGGTTTAAAAGATATTTTTTTAAAGTTAGAATTTTGCTTAAAATATGTCATTCTTATATAAGGTAAGCAAGATTTGCCCACTTCGCTGGTCACTATATTTAAAGGAAATTCTTTTCTATATAGCTTTATAAAAGTAAAATAAAATAAAGCTCGCTTCAGGTCCCTGCTGCCTTCGGCAGCGATTTAGTCATCCACTGACACTCGGGCACCTGTCCCTATTACCTGCGACTATGGCTTGCCAATGGGCTTCCATTTGGGTGCTTATTAGATGACAGTTTTGAAACAGATAGTATCGAAAAAATTGAAGTATCCTTTTTTTATTTGAATCCCAGTTACATATGAACAACACTATATGTGGTGCACACAATATTTGCTTTTACGTTATTTCCTATATTTATTTTGATTATCCGATCAACCATAAAATGAAGGAATTTCATGCCAAATATTACAACTATCTATCAACTACATCTATCGCACGAGACAATTAATTTTTTGTGGTTATATATACTTATTTAATACTAGTTAGTATATACAAAATAAATAAATAAACAGATAAATAAATAAATATGTAAACCTGATCATAGTACGTGATGGTAAAATGATAGGGTTTTTAAAATCTTCTGAATCTTTTTGATATGTTATTTTGGTTTTCACTCTAAAAATCCCTTCTCCATCTTGGTACAATATTAAAGAATTCAGTGTTTTCTATTGACGTCAGAAGCAAAATATTCGTCATGTATCATCTTGATGGAGCATGTGGAAAAGAAACAAGATTAGAGAAAACCTATTATGACAAGAACCATAAAAACTATATTTACTACTGTAATCTACTGTAAACTACTTCTGGTCAAAAGGTTTGGGTTATATTATACCCTATCAGCAAAGCGCATATAAAGAAAACTACGAAATTCATGCCAAAACGTGATGGACCTTATGTAACTCTAACTCAAATATCTCCAGTATTACATGAAGTTGCCACATTGCACAATCCAGACACACCATTTGGGACCTATCATGTTTCTGCTCTAAAATCCTTTACAGAAGTTGAGACCTCTCTAGTTGCTCCTCTAAGAAAAAGAGGAAGACCTAAGAAAAGTACTGCTGTTTCCAGTACTTTTACGGGACATACCGTGGTAACAGAGGGGAAGGATGTAGTACCCAAAACTACATCTCCTAGCTCAGATCACCCTATGAGGTTGTTTTCCCAGTGAAGGCCAATGACGAAATGCTTACATAGAAGCATTTGTCATCAAAAATCATGTGACCTCACACCCAGTGATATTTAATTATAAACTTTGTCAGTCTGTAGCAGTCTGTCCTTCAGAAAGAATCACAGAGTTTGTCTGCATGTTTATTATTTGAAATGTTCTAAAGTATAAAATGTAGCGCCACTTTGACAGAGCTGTTTATGCTTTTATTTAAAATGTAATCCTTGTACTCTGTATATATTGTGTTTCTGTCTTTGTTAGCTGGTGTGAAGTAGATCCAAGGCTAAGTGAATTAGCAGAGGAGCCTACTCTAGACATAAACACCAGCTTAACAACATTTAAAGTTAATTAAATGAATTTGATAAAATGGAAGCTAGAGTAAGTAAATATGCTGAAAGATAAATATGTAGAAATTGTTAAATAAATGACCATAACAAATTTTAATTTAATTTGTGTTTTAATTGAAACAATAAATTCAACAAAAAGTTTATATAAATATAACAATAAGTTTATATGAATAACAATAAGATAATTGAAGTAGACAAATATTTTTTATATATAACAAACATACCAAAGCAGATGCTGGATGACAAACAAGGTGAGTACGAAGACAATATTTAACATCTTTTTATTTCCCATATAGGTTGCAGAAAAAAACTACTACGTGCCATTAGAAAGAAGCTGGTGACACTTATGTAGAAGACGTGACTTTCTTGTTTCCACTTGTTATTGTCGCGATATGAACACCTATAAATTTCATTTAAATTTCGAACTCACAAAAAAAAGGATTAACGTGAGTTATAACTAACTAAAAATGAAAAGATTTTATTTGAATATAAGAAATAAACGCCACATATTACGGCGATATCTTATGAAGCCGGCATCGGCGAAAAATGAACAATGGCAGGGGCAAGAGCAAAGGTAAAAGCAACCGCAAAGGCAACCGCGAACACCCACTACCATCGCCGTTCGCTATTTATAGTTTCGCGGGAGAAACGAAGTGATCTTCCGGACGTACGTCGCGGCGCGTGCGTAGACTTCGGCTATCGTTCTTAGAGATGTTTTATGCAAATTTTTGAAACTCGGCTCAGTCGGAACTTCCGGAAGGTTAGCTATTGTTTACGTTTCGCGTTTGAAAATTAAGATGGATGATTTAAATTTGAAAACTCCTTAACATAGCATTTCATTGAACGATATATTTATTTTTCCTGGTAAGTAGAAAATATATTAAAAGGAAATTAGGATTTTTAATAAGTGTTTAATTTTTTTTTCAACTAACGTTTTTTTTTCTTTAAGCTTTATTTTAAGAGTGATTAATTTTTAGTATATTTAATTAGCATAACGATAAGAAAACACGGGAAACTATAGGTTTACTATTAACAAGGCCCCCCCTCTTATCGTTTGCACTTTTAAGCTTAAGAAAGTTAATAAAAAAAACATCCAGCAAAACTTTGCACAAATTATATAATCATACGACTGTGACTAATCAGTTTAACAGTTTCTTCAGAACTAAAAAAAACAATTAGGTTTAATCTTCAGCTGCACAGCAACAGAGATCAATATCTGGATAGAGGTGATTTACAAAACAATTTGTTTTTGAAACACAAATAACATATACCTGTTTACTCAAACCTCTCCTCCAGTTTTGAAAAGATTTTTAACATGCTCTTTTAAAAAAAACTGTAGAAAAGAAATTCATACAATGAATTATTTGTATAATAAGTTTAACAACAAATATAACATGAGTATAATCACATTCAATATTATAAATATATGTATAAACACAATTCTTTCTTACAATATAAAAGTATAAATTACATACAAATACTTAACAAAAAGAACAGAATGGATTATTTCGGGAATGGAGAGGAGAGAGAGAGAGATTAACAAAAAATTGCTGTGAGCAATTGAATAAACAAAAATTGACTTACTGTCAAAAGAAGAATGAGAAATTAAAATTCTCAAAAAAAACTTCCAGCCTAAACCTGGAAAGATTTTGCTTAACTTGCAAAATTTGAAATTTTTTTTTCTCGAATTCAAGGAAACATTTGAATTCATAGAAAAGTTTAAATTTTTGAATTCATAAATTTTGAATTCTTAAAAAAAGTTGAATTCATTAAGGATTTGAATTCATAAAAAAAATTTTTTTAGAAAATTTACATTTTTAAAAATTTTATAAATTCATAGAAAAATTTGAAATTGATAATTTAAGATTAACTTTCGAAACATTGTCGAAGAAGAGATTTTTCACAAATTTTTGTAATTCAAATTTAGTTTGTGGCTTAGTAAATATGTCAGCCAAATTTAATTTGCTACGAATGAAAACTAATTCAAAAATATTTTTGATAACAAGATCTCTAATAAAATATAGTTTGACCTCTATATGTTTGCTTCTATTGTTCTCTATAGGAGATTTAATAAAGTCTATAGCAGCCATATTGTCAATTAGTAATTTTGAGATTTTCTTATTTTTTATAATCTTCATGCTTTGGCATTCTTCTAGAATTCGATCTAGCCAGACAATTTCTTTTGCTGCTTCTGTAGCGGCAATGAACTCAGATTCCATAGTGGATAAACTAACAGCCTTCTCTTTAAAGGTCCTCCAACTGATGGGGCTACTATCTAGAAATATTATTTGTCCACCTATGGATGTCCGATCATCACGATTTGAAGCAAAGTCGGCGTCTGTGTAGGCTATGATCTGTGAATCAGCACATGAAAGTTTTAATTTTAATTGGCTTGTTTTCTTTACATATCCCAGTAGTTTGATCAACCCATTCCAGTGATGAATTCCTGGATTCGATTGGAATTGGCTATAGATATTGACGGCATATGCTATATCAGGTCTTGTTCTGTTAGATAAATATGATAAACACCCTAGAATATTGCGATATGGATACTTTGTCATTTCTTTGGTTTCTTCTTCGGTTTGAGGACAGCTTGATTTTGAGTAAATACAGCCTTTGCTGATTGGTAAGGATGAAATTGGAGGGTTAAAACTATTAAAACGACTGCATATTTCTTGAATATAGCTTTCTTGATGAATGAATAGCTTTGAGTCAATTTCAACAAATTCTACTCCAAGTAGTTTCTTTGTCCTTCCCAAAATTTTTAATTTGAATTTTTGTTTTAAAACATTAATGGCTTCCTCTAAAAACATCTTACTTTTACCAAATAAAACCATGTCATCAACATATAATAATAGGATAACTTGAAATTTGAATGTATAAACACAGTTGCAAGAAGTAAATTTAATAAAACCAATATTTGATAAAACTCTGTCAATTTCGTAAAACCATGCTCGTCCACTTTGGTGAAGGCCATAGAGAGCTTTGTCGAGCTTGCAAACTAACTTCTCTTCTCCTTGTTTAATAAAACCAGGTGGTTGCTGCATGTATATTTCATCTTCTAGCGGAGCATATAGGTATGCGCCAGTGACATCACATTGTACGTGATTCCACTTGTGTTGCACTACCAAAAGTGAAAAGAAAAAACGAATTAGATCGAAGTTTATAACAGGACTAAAAGTTTCTTCGTAACTCTCGCCTTTTACTTGAGCGTAACCTTGAGCTACAAGCCTTGCCTTGAATTTAGCAATTCGACCTTCTTCATCTCGTTTTATTGCATATACCCAGCGACATCCAATTATTTGCTTATTTTGAGGAGGTTTTACAAGATGCCAAACCTTTCGTTCTTGGATGGTTTTTATTTCGGTTTTCATTGCTTCTAGCCATTCTTGAAATTGGTCTGATTTTTGGGCTTGCTTGAAAGTTCTTGGTATAATTAATTCTAGTCAAGAGGAATTATGACAAAAATTGGCACTTGTGTCTGAGTCAGATTCTTCTATTGGAGTGAATGAAAATTTAGTGGGGTCATACTTGATTTTGTTTTCTTGGCAATATTTTCTAATGTCTCTATGGGATCTTAATCTTGTTCTTGTATTTTCGGGATAGTAGTATACGTCTGTTCTGGATTTATCTCTTCTTAAAACTTGTTTTCTTTCAAACTTTATGTTCTTTAATGATTGAGCAGGTTTTTCATCATCTGAGGATTCCTCAGTGTCAGATAATTCAGACGGTACGCTGGACTCTATTTCAGGAGTTTCGTCAACAGCCTCTTCATCAGAATCATCGTCACTATCCTTTGGAAATACATCTTGAATTGTGTAATGCTGGTTGATGGTGCCCAGCACTGCTCCACTTGCTTCTGTTTTGAACAAACGATCTTCTTTAAATGTCACATTTAAAGATTCTACTATTTTATTTTGCTCTGGGATCCAAATACGGTATCCTCTTGTATGGTGTGCATATCCAACTAGATAACCTTTCACAGCTTTTGGATCCAGTTTCTGTCTTCTTTGTTTTGCCAGTCCTACATAAGCTACACATCCAAATGGTTTAAGGTGTCTGATTGATGGTTTTCTTCCACCGTACAATTCAAATGGTGATTTTTCAAAATCTTTATGGCATAGTCTGTTCCAGGCATAATTGAAATGTGAAACGGCTTCTGGCCAAAAACAAAAGTCTAAACCACTTTCATATAATGATGTACGGGCTCCATTAATAACAGTTTGGTTATAACGTTCAATAGCACCATTTTGTTCTGGAGTGAACGTGTTTGTTAGTTCATGTTTGATGCCTTTTTCCTGACAAAATGTTGAAAATTCTTTATTGACAAACTCTGTTCCATTATCTGAGCGGATAGCTATTAAAGGTTTACCTATAAATCTTTCTGCCCTTTTGATGTGATTAATTAAGGTTTCAGCTACTTCAGATTTTTGTACTATAGGATAAATGAATACTTTACGGGAATAATCGTCCATGTTTGATAGAAAATATCGTTCTCCATGTTTGCCTCTTACTTGACATGGTCCCCAAACATCTGTATATAACAGTTCTAAGGGTCTCTTGGATCGAACAAAGTTTCTGTATTTAAATGAAGTGCGTTTAAATTTATTCAACCTGCAATCTTCACAAAAAAATTCTGTATGTCCCTTTAAGAATGGTAATCCCTTTGCACCCCTCTTATTACTTGTATGCGTCAAAGTTTGAGGATTTACATGAGCGCATCTCTTATGCCACAGGTTTAGAACTTCCTGTTCTTTTGAAGAGGTTGTGGAGGCTTCGAAAGTTACATGTTGTTTTATAGATTTTGGGATTTTTGCTTGGACACGATAAACCCCACTTTTTAATTTTGCTCTGAACATTATATTATCATTAGACGTAATTTTGACTTCGCCTCTTCCCCCAATAAACTGTAGACCTTCTTTGTCAAGTTGTGGCCCTGATATAAGGTTTCTCCTAAGCTTTGATGAATACATCACTCCCTTTAAAGTAAAGTTTCTTTGGCCAAAACGCAATTTAATGTCTCCTTTTCCTTCGATTGGCAAAGTGATGCCTTCCATGGCTACAGCCATTTCTTCATTTTGTTGAGGTTTAAATGATGTGAAAAGTTCACGGTCTTTACTAAAATGATGAGACGCGGCAGAATCGAATACCCAATCTGATTCATTTGTTTGCTGAGCTAAACTGGCCTCAGTAATGTAGTAAGATGAATTTGAATCCCTACTACTATTACGGGTCTTAGAATTTGATCTAGATTGATATGAAGATTTTTTTCGACTCTGTCTACCTCTTGATTGGAAGGATTTCTTAGGATTGAAATTCTGAGAAGGTAAGTTTTGGTTTTGAAAAGAGGGTTTAAAGTCAACATTTCTACTTCTATTGAGAGAAAAACAATTTTGTCTAGCATGGCCATTCTTATGACAAAATGTACAAATTAATTTTTGTTTTAGAAGCTTATTTTTACCTGTATCATTTAGATGAGAAAACTGAGCAGAAATTTTAGCTTTACTTAATTCATTATCTTTATTTCTTAAATTTAGCCTAGTTTCCTCGGCTACTAAGCAAGTTATAATTTCATTGAATGTAAATTTATCATCTTCCCATCTCAGTATGTTTTGAACGATACCGTCGAAATATGATGGGAGATAACGTAACAATTGATAAGATGCAAAAATTTCCGTCAGTCCCCCCTTAGAATTTTCTATTTGTTTAAATATCCTCATGACCCGGGACGCAAAGACATTTACACCCTCACCAGGCAATATTTTGCAATCACACAGCTCAGAAAATAAACTCATGTGCTGTGCACGAGTATCTGGAACAAAACTTTTGTTAATTAAATTCCATGCCTTTACGGGGTCATCCTCGTTTTCTACAATTTTCCTATACTCAGTTTCTATATTTAAGTATAAGACAGCTAAAGCAGCATTCGCTCTAGACTTAAATTTATTAACAGCAGAAGCATTGCTTCTGTCATCAGCCAAAACTGGGGCTGTTTCCGTACCAACAACTATGTCCCAGAGTCCCCGGTCAAGAAGAACAAATTTAATGTCACTCCTCCATTCCTCGAAATTAATCGCATTCAGTTTGGGAATAGAATGTAAATTATTGACAGCCATTTTTGAGAAAAAAAAAAATTGTATAATTATGGTTCAAACAATTTAAAAATATAATATATCAAAAATATCACAATTTTTCTTATAAAAACCTTTGCCCCCCCGAATTAAACATTCGGTAAATTCATTTATGACTTGAAAATTTATTCAAGTATATATATATGAAATTTCAAAAAGTTTTTTTTTTCTACTTTACTGAAAAATTTTTTTTACAATATTCCCTCAACAATATGCAAAAAAAAATGGTCATTATTACTTAAATTAAACAAAACATTCAAGATTTTCATTTATTAACATTAAACAACTTTTAATCTAAATTCAAACAATTTCTTGTTTCAAAAATTTACTATAAATGCAAAAAAAATTTAACTTTCAATTTATTTTTCAAACAAAACAGAAAAACATTAATTTATGAAAGGGCCAGCATATTTACATGCTGAAAAAGGAAAAGCCCATAACCACTTTTTATTTCTCTTGTTAGCTGGTGTGAAGTAGATCCAAGGCTAAGTGAATTAGCAGAGGAGCCTACTCTAGACATAAACACCAGCTTAACAACATTTAAAGTTAATTAAATGAATTTGATAAAATGGAAGCTAGAGTAAGTAAATATGCTGAAAGATAAATATGTAGAAATTGTTAAATAAATGACCATAACAAATTTTAATTTAATTTGTGTTTTAATTGAAACAATAAATTCAACAAAAAGTTTATATAAATATAACAATAAGTTTATATGAATAACAATAAGATAATTGAAGTAGACAAATATTTTTTATATATAACAAACATACCAAAGCAGATGCTGGATGACAAACAAGGTGAGTACGAAGACAATATTTAACATCTTTTTATTTCCCATATAGGTTGCAGAAAAAAACTACTACGTGCCATTAGAAAGAAGCTGGTGACACTTATGTAGAAGACGTGACTTTCTTGTTTCCACTTGTTATTGTCGCGATATGAACACCTATAAATTTCATTTAAATTTCGAACTCACAAAAAAAAGGATTAACGTGAGTTATAACTAACTAAAAATGAAAAGATTTTATTTGAATATAAGAAATAAACGCCACATATTACGGCGATATCTTATGAAGCCGGCATCGGCGAAAAATGAACAATGGCAGGGGCAAGAGCAAAGGTAAAAGCAACCGCAAAGGCAACCGCGAACACCCACTACCATCGCCGTTCGCTATTTATAGTTTCGCGGGAGAAACGAAGTGATCTTCCGGACGTACGTCGCGGCGCGTGCGTAGACTTCGGCTATCGTTCTTAGAGATGTTTTATGCAAATTTTTGAAACTCGGCTCAGTCGGAACTTCCGGAAGGTTAGCTATTGTTTACGTTTCGCGTTTGAAAATTAAGATGGATGATTTAAATTTGAAAACTCCTTAACATAGCATTTCATTGAACGATATATTTATTTTTCCTGGTAAGTAGAAAATATATTAAAAGGAAATTAGGATTTTCAATAAGTGTTTAATTTTTTTTTCAACTAACGTTTTTTTTTCTTTAAGCTTTATTTTAAGAGTGATTAATTTTTAGTATATTTAATTAGCATAACGATAAGAAAACACGGGAAACTATAGGTTTACTATTAACAGTCTTCATTAAATTTTGCCATATGCTACATAGAGAACTATTGAGTCCTATTTTTCCCTGTCGTTTTGATTTAAATTGGTTTTATGGGAAAACAAAATAGTAAATCTCTTTATTTTACATGCTCTACCAAGCTAAGCTAAATTCTGGCAACATAGAACTAATTTTTAAGTACCTTTATCTACCAGAAAGTTTTGTCTTGTAATATTATTTTAAGAAGTGAAAACTTTTGGGGGAAATGCAGTTTCATATAGAACTTGCTGGAGATAGTTTGAAAAATTTAAACCAGGTGATTGTAATTTAAATGATGAGCACTCTCTGGGCAGCCATCTTTGATTGCTCATGATATTGATATTTTTCAGGACCTTCATAGAACAATCCCCCCCCCCCTTTCTTTCTTTCTTTTTTTTTTTTTTTACTACAACAGAGATGACAGAAAAGTTTGATTCAGCTCAACCAGTCATTTTGGACCATATTTAGAAACTAAGAATGGCTTGTAATCATCCCAGATGGATGCATCATAAAAAATGAGAAAAAATATTATATGGAGTCATCATATACATGTTTCTACTTAAAGAAAAGTTCAATTTAGAATGATACTGTCAGCAAATAAATTATTTAATTAAAGCAGTCACAGAAAAGAAGTTGGCTTTGTTCAATAGAAAGCATATTATACTGCATCAGATCACATACTACTGTGACGATTTGCCAGAAAATCACAGATTTAAGCTGAAAATTTTTGCCGCTTCTACTATACTCCCCGTATATTCTACTACAGATATAATATAAGATATAATGTAATCTACAAATTAAACTACAGATATAATCTTTGAGTTCTACTATACTCAAACATTCTCCAATTATCATTTGTTTCCCTTCTTGAAAAATTTTTCAATGTAGAGAAAATTAAAAACTTAAGTAAATATCAGCCAAGCACTATTTGTGTTTTTTGTCTCTAGATAAAATATTTAAGAAATAGATAAACATTTAGATACTATAAAATACTTAAAAAAGAAAAATATTATATTTACAGGCAAGAGGTTATAAGTGATGAGGAAAATTATATTATACAGTAAATTTTATTAAAGATACAAAAAAATTATTAGTTTCTTTTCCTACTAGGACAGAATTTTTTGGTAGATTTGATAGTTATTGAATAAAAAAAAAATCGTTTTTTTTTTTTTTTCCCTTTTTTTCTTAAAAAATATTATCCAGCTTCACTTGGTGCAGACTTGGTTGAAACTAACTTTCTTCCTCATCTTCATCCTCTGATCTTAACAGGCGGTGCCATTTTTAATCAATGCTTTGTATAGGTTCATTGTTATTGCAACTGCATCGATTTTTAATGATTGAAATAGCTTTGTGATTTACCACATAAAAATGATTATCTGAATTTGCCAGGTTTTAATGGTTTCAAAGTCTATATCAATTTCATTGTTTTTATTAACTTTCGTTAAAGCAGTAATTCATTAAATTTTATTTGTATTGAAAATGACTGTCATAAAAACAGAGCATTTGTTGCTGCTTGATTAAATGTATTTTTTTTCCCTAGTTATTAAGATTAATTTATTGTAATTTTGTTATTGCATTATTCTTTTTATTTATTTATTTTTATAATTTGAGTATTACATGATCAGTTTAATATTTGCCTTATATTTAGGTTTTCATTATTATTACTATTTTCCAGATCAGAATGTTAAAATTGGCTTTGCTGAAAAAGAATTTTTCAAGACCTTTTTCAAATTTATAGTTGAAAACATAGCTTTGACTCTGGTATGTGCATATATACGTGTGTATGTATTTTTAAATTTTAAATTAAATTCTCTTACAACATTTTTTCACAAATATAATTTATTTGCTCAAAAGTTATATCTGATACAAATGCATTGTGATAAATAACTGACATGTTGAGGAGGAAAAAAAAATCACTAATAAATGACATGGGAAAAAAGGCTTTTTTTTTTTTTTTGTGTGTGTGTGTGGGGGGGGGGGGTTATAATAACAATTTACTATAATTTAAGCATGCAATGTATCTATTGTTGGGATTAAGAATTACTGTTATTTCTTGATTTTTGCAAGTAAATGACCAACAGACAGATAGACTAATAAAAGTCATTACCTACTTAAACATTGTTGGAATGTGTTAAAAATGCTTAATGCAATTCTATTAATTTCCAATTGTAGTCAAGGTTGGGTTTTTACTGGTAAAAACCTGATAAATACTATTAGCCCACATTTACTGGTAGAGTGGAAGATACCAGTTTATTATTCATTTTTGATAAACACATGTTTTTAAAATATAGTCTAGAAATATGTAATATGTGCTTGTAATGAATCCTGATCTTAATTTAAAATACTTAAAATAACTTTTAAAAATGTAAGTTAAAAAGAATGTCTGTACGTGTACTATGCAAGGTATTAATACTAAAAAATTGCATGATAAGCTTATTAATGTTAATTAAATGTGTTTAAACCTTATTATAAAATAATTAGTGAATTTGAACAGAAAAATCCAGTTTTTAATTAAATAAAAGAAAAAAAAATCTCATTTAAACAAAAAGTTAAAACATGCTTTTGTTACCAATACATAAAATTTCCTACCATTTTTTCTATTCCCTTACTATGAAGAAAAATTCAGTATGACCTTTATAAAATTATATACTTGTGAATAGATTATATTTCAAAGATTTTAGATGTTTCTTTCCATTTTCACAATGAATTTGGCACAGAAAACATGTGCATTGTGTGGAAACTTGACCAGTCAGGAATTAGCATTATGGTAGTGGTCGATGTTTAAAAGGTTTGTCAGATTGGAAAGAAAAGCTGTGCAAAAGAATTATTATTATTATTATTTTAAACTATATATTTAATTTATATATATATATATACTAGGGCTGGATTATTTATCAATATATCCCCAAGTATCGATATTTTTTAAATATCCCGATAACAATATTTAAGATTTTGCTCTGCCAATATATCCTTTTAACGATATTACCTAGTGCGCAACGCGCGATCAATTGATATGCTGATAAGTACCGTTAAACGCCAACGACGGATTAATAGAATTGTGCTTCCGCGCTAGCACGCATCACGAATGAAACCCGAATTCCCGAATGAAACCCGAGCGAACGAACATTCCGAGCGAGCGAACGAAACCCGAATAAAAAGAGCGCGCAATATCGTATACTAATACCCATTCTCTTATTTTTCTCCCATCCCTCACTGATAAAATAAAAAAATATAATCCCACCCCAAACGATCACTGCACTCCCACAATGCATATACTTCCTCTTCCTTTATTCCTGCGTGCGCAACCTCAAATCTAAAATATCACTGCTTTAATAAGTCCACCGCATAATAAAAAAATAAACAGTATTTATTGAAAGCCATCTGCTTTTCCCGCAGTATATTGACTAAACGATAAAACCCTAAACAATAATATGAAATAATTTACACTACGTTAGTATTTGATAATATTCCACATCACCACTCATGAATCGTAGGTCGTAGGTGTAATACCACAGTAACCAAACCACAGACAGGGCGATATAAAAACAAACGCTTATTATGACAAATGCAAACAATATCTTTTGTTTTAGCTCATTTCCTGCTATTGGTTCATTGATATTGGTTTATTTCAAAGTATCGATAACTTCTGGCCAATAAGATGCGACGTTCAATGTGTTTAACTCACTTTGGGCTCAGTGATGCCAGATTGGGGATTTTGTCCCCATTTCGGGGATTTTTGAAGCTTATGGGGACTTTTTTGGGGAGTTCTTCAACTTTCTGTCAATGTTGGCAACGTAATGATTTATCCCTACGACTAGAGACTTTCAATAGCTTTGTTGTTATTTGGGGATTTTTTTCAAAAATTGAGTTCATTTGGGGAAAAATCTGAGCTCAAATCAGAAAAATCTGCTTGATATTCTTTATTGAAAAAAAAATGTTTTTTTTCCTCTTTTTAGTGGAAAACCTGTTGGGGATTTTTTCGAAAAAAACCCTTGATTTGGGGAAATTTTAAGACCTGTTTGGGGAAATAATTTTCGACCATCTGGCATCACTGCTTTGGGCTGTATTTCAGTCAGATAGCTAGCTCCCTTTCTCCTTTCCCATGTTATCCAATGGGATTTTCGTTGCTTCGTTTTATAAAAATATCTCATTCAAAAATGAAGTTTTTCGAATTCTGTTTTTTGAATATTACTCTTTGAACTTGGTTTACTACTTGAACCCTTTTAGCTTGGTGAACAATTTTTCGAAAAAATTAGTTTAAATATTTTATTTCAATAAGTAAATTATGGACTCTAAGTGTGGATCTCTAAGTAAAATATTTAAATTTATTTTTTTCAAAAAATTGCTCACTAAGCTAAAAGACGACCTGTTCAAAAGAGTAATATTCAAAAAACGACGCGACAAAAATCCCATTGGATAACATTGGAAAGGAGAAAGGGTGCTATCTGACTGATGTAAAATAAAGTTTTATCTTCAGTGATTTTACAGTGACAGTTTCTTTATAGAAATATATAATATTGGATAGTTTATTACTTTTTTCATGTAGCATTTATTTTTTCTCTTTCCTTTTCCTTCTTTCTTTCTTTCTTTTTTTTTTTTTTTTAAGCCGTACATGTTAAATAAAATTGGTTTAAATGCAAAATGAGTGACTTTAAGTAACAAAATGAAACTTTAATATAATTTTGTTTAAATAATATAATTTTTATACTGACAATGTATACATATATATATATATATATATATATATATAATATATATATATAATATATATATATAATTCAATTTTCAATTGTTGTGAAACTATTACGAATGTGAATTGAACACATATACATTTAAAAAATATTGCAATGATTTGGTAAGCAGAAACAAAAATAAAAATGACAAGTAACTGACATTTAGGATGCATATAAGAGTTTTAAGTAAAAAATATTACTCTCTATGACCAAAAAAGGTGTATCCAATTCCAATGCCATTTCTTAACTATTTAAAATGATTTTCCTTTTTATTTAATACCTACATCTTAAGACAATTTTTCTTAAGCTTTATTTTTAGTAGAATTATGAATTTTGATATACTTGGTACAAATAAAACACAGATCACATATTAGCTTGTTAAAATATGATTTTAAAATAATTAAAGCTTAAAATGGGAAGAATATAGGATAAACTATACAGAGGTATACTAAAAAGCAATAGTATAAGTTATAAGAAACACAAAATATTGATTCACTTTTTATGTTTTTTTTTTTTTATGATAAAGTTATGGTAGGTAGTAATATACCAGAAAATATATGGAAAACACTCTATACTTGTATACTTTAAAATTCGTGTGCATATGTTGTTAAAAAATAACAAATGTCTATTTTTTCCTATCTTGAAAGAAATATCGCAATATATCACTAATATCGATATTAACTTGGTGATATATCGCGATATTTAATTTCTGATATCGTCCAGCACTAATATATACAGTAGCGACAATAAGTATTTTGACAAAGAGATTTTCACCACTGGGGGGGGGGGGCACAACAGCACTTTTCTCTTAGTAGCCCATTCATTTTTTATCACTCTGCAGTAGAAGACTTTTGTATAAACATTTGCTTTGCTGTTCGGCAAGTTGTTGGTGAGTAAAAAATTAAAAATGTTATTTTGGTCAGACAAAAAGTATTTTGACACTTACATGTACTGCTAGAGCAAAGTCATTTTAGCCAACATTTGTGCTTGAAATCGAGTTTCTTTTATTTACTTTAACTTTTGTGTTGTTTCTGCACAGATTTAAACATGCCGAAAACGAAGGAATACTCAAAAGGCTATGAAAAACGCCGTGATCAACACTATAAGGAAAGGTAAGAGTCAGACACAGGTTGCTAAGGATTTTGGTTTGTCGAGTCAAATCGTAAACACATGGAACAAGAAACAGCTGTCAACAGGGACTACAGTTAATAAACAAAGACCATGTAGGCCCTGTAAAATCACACCTAGAACCAAAAATGTAATACGGAAGCTTTCAAAAGCTGATCCAAAGAAGACTGTCGTGGACATAAACAGAGAGCTGTGTGAACATCACAACGTTCAAATATCGAACAGTGTTGTCAAACTGATCCTAAGAGAGTCTAATCTTCATGGCCGATGACCTTGCAAAAAAACTTTGATATCCGCAAAGAATAGAATGGCCCGACTTGAGTTCACAAGAGCCCATAAGGACTGGACTCCTGCTCAGTGGGCTTGAGTGCTCTTTAGCTATGAAATCAAGTGTGAAATTGTGGAAGACCAGTCACTTAGGAGGGTATCTGGGTGGTGGGTAAGCTGACACCAGAATCGCCGATTTTACACACTGTTGCAGTAACTATCCAATACTAGCAATCTAGTAAGATGACGATATGAAATATCAAGTTCATTGAGTAATTTATTTGATATTGTTCCTTTTTAGAGCTACATCATATTGTAGTAATTAAGCCGGTGTAAACTACATATCTCGTATATCCCAAGTTCTTTTATAATTATCGCTCGGTGATGCTCCGTAATTACATTAAAGAAACAGGAAGGAAAACTCTTACCGGATAATAGGAAAGAACCAGACCAAACTTCTGTTGTAAATCACTTGTTTTATTGTACGACTCCATAGAGGACTGGATGGAATGTCTCCTAGATATCTGATCCATGGATGCTTGGGTTGCGACACGTGTGCATAGGATACGCCTAGAAGTTTAATCTTTTTCGATCGATAAAATACCTGGTGGTTTTGTAGCCGTTGAAACACTAACGTATAGCGTGCGTATTAAATATTAGAACTATTGATCTATTAACTTAAACTCATAACTATTTATCTAAAAGATCGTTCCTAACATAGACTGTTCAGCATGCGGCATTTTTTCGGGCCGCACGCGGCGCGAGCGCCTAGAAGCGCCGGCATGCGAGATCCGACCTCGTCAGAGTCTGCCCATCAAGTGCCGTGAAAAGCGCGCGCCAAGGGCACGCTCACGAGCCCCAAACGTCATTATCAAGAGCGACCAATCGGGAACGGATGCTGACGAAAGAGTAGGGCGACAGGTGAAGAGCGTCAAAGTCACCACACACGATAACGGGAGAAAAGAGGGTCCGCGAAGGAAGGAACAGGAGGGAAATTTGAGGTTCTGTTGGAAAGCAAACTAACGGCATGAAACGGGAATGCGTCGAATTTTTGACTAATTTAGATTAGATGGAAAATATTAAGTTGTTTTTGCCAGCAAAGTAGAAAAGCCATGTCATGCAACATGACACCCTCCCCAAAAACGGAGTTGAAAAAAAAAAAAGAAGTCCGGCAGTCAAAAGAGAAACCGAAACACCCAAGTAGGAGGATCAGACACCCAAGGACTAACCATCTACAAAGGGTTACAAGAAGACACACATCATGTCAATCATATGTGGACATAGGTTTACATGACAGAACAAAATGTGTCGCTACCAAACTGCACATTTAGGTAAGTATACAACTGTCAAATATATTATTTGTTAAAAATTCAATAAAGATATTCTTTTATAACAATCGTGTCTGGTGTTGTTATTAACTACATATAAACTACAATGTCGCCAAAATTTGCGACCAATTGTATACATGGTAAGTATATTCAATAATATAAGCAATGAATGTGGCACGTATCTTATGCTGTAAAAAGGAATGACAAAACACAAAAAAAAAAAAATATATATATATATCATTATCATGGAAAGCATCTCTTCAATTCAAGAATAGGGACTAGTATATACTAGAGGTGAGTTCGGGCTCTATTTTGGCAATCCGAGCCCGCCCGGGCCCGAAACATTTTTGAACTGAGCTCGCCCGAGCCCGAAGAATTTTGTGTGATCAGAGCCCGAGCCCGATATTGAAAGTGGTACGCTATGCAACGCATACACAATAGTAAAATTAAATACCGTTTTCATTTTCAAATTAATTTTCTTATTACCAATCCTCAATTTAAATAACTATAAATCTTATTATAACAATTTATAATGTCTGTGTCTCTGTATATATGTATATATTAGGTGTATATTTTTTAAACATGAATGACTGCTGGCGCTTCAAAAATTTTACTGCGGACTGTATGTGTAATGTGATTTCAAGTGCCCAAAGAGTTTCAACTTTAGCGTTTGTAGTTTCTTCTTTAATGCTTATCACACACAAAAAATAATATAAAAATAATACAGTTCTGCAGACGCCTACTAAACATCCGTTCTCATCTAAATCTACATACATTACATTTCAATAACTTCTTAAAAACATCTGCAAGAGAAAAAAAATATTATTAATTATTAGTTTACATTCACAGTCTCTTTCAAAAGGATGTGAGTAATCAAAACAGATGAATCACACATCTGATTATCCTACAAGAAGGAGTCTGTTTTTCACAGCTTCTATTCTAAAAGATAATAATGATATATTTGATGTATTTTGTTAATTATTTCAGTGCGATACGGATGTTTATTTTACTATAATAATTTGGGTAAGCCTGTATTTACTATGGTATATATCGCAAACACATTTCTACTTAGTAAGGTAAAAGTTTTTTGAAAGATGTTCTCAAGTAGACCCGACTAGCTGAAAACTAAACTCGAACCCGACGTAAAAAGAAATCAGTCAACCGGACCCGCAAGAAAAATATTTAGTCGACCCGACTCGATGCAGGACTCTACCCCAAATAACAAGCAAAAAAGTAGAGAAACAACTAGGCAGAGATACCCCGCGGTGTGTCCATTTTACTAACATTGACCACCGCGGGAGACGGGACAAGGCGTAGATAGGAGATACGATGGGCAGTTTTTTTTTTTTTTTTTTGTACATTTTCCAGTTAGTGAAGAATAAAATAAACGGAACTTTTAGCTTGAATCCGAGCCCGCCCAGAGCCCGAAAACTTGCGTAAGATTTGAGCCCGATCGGGCTCGGGCTTACGGGCTCATGCTGAGCCCGTCTCATCTCTAGTATATACCTGGACTGAAGAGGATGAAAAGGCAGCGAACATCAGGATTACATCCCTGCAGAAGATGCAATCCCGATATAACCAAAAGTATAAGTTAAAGGGTAAGTAAAGCTATTATTATTGTTTTTTTTTTTTTTTTTAGTAAATTCAGCTGCCAGGAAAATAAATAAATAAGTAAATGCATAATTATCTGTTATATAGAATATGTAGACCATTACTAAAAAACATAAAATATGAATGCAACAAATTCTACGGACTGGATTCCGTTTGACAGGACGTGTGATTAAGGATTGAGTTATCCACTGTATCATAAAAAAAAATCTGGAGTGACTCCACTCGACTTTCCGAACATTGAGTAATTAACAGTTTTGTAGATAAATTAAAGAAAGAGGAGTTGTTAAACAAACAAAAGGGAGAAAACCATAATAGAGTGTTTCAGTATTTTTCTCCATATATTACACGATGTTTTATTTAACGCTACTGATCTTTGAGCCCATAGATCATAATGATAAAGGATTTTTCGTTGTGTCCCTGTAAAAACCTATAAATGCAGATTCACCAAAATGCTTATAGTTAGTGCAACTGTGATTTATAATATTCATATAAATTTTCAGCTCAATTGAATAAGGCATTTAGATGCTATCGCACTTTTAAAAATTCGGTCCCATAGGCCATAATGATAAAGATTTTTTCTTTGTGTCCCTGTAAAAAAACTGTAAGTGCTAGATTCACGAAAATCTATACAGTGTGTGCAACTGTGACCTATAACACGTGTACAAATTTTTTGTTTATATTAATAAGGCGTTTAGACGCTATCACACTTTTAAAAATTTGGCCCCATTGGCCATAATGATAAAGGATTTTTCTTTATGTCCCTGTAAGAAAACTATAAGTGCTAGATTCTCCAAAATCTATACAGGTTGAGTAACTGTGACCTATAATATGTGTATAAATTTTTTGCTCAATTGAATAAGGCGTTTAGATGCTATTGCACTTTTAAGATTTTGGTCCCATAGGCCGTAATGATAAAGAATTTTTCTTTGTGTCCCTGTAAAAAAACTATAAGTACTAGATTCACCAAAATCTATAGGGTTCGTACTATGGTGACTTACAATATACGTACCAACTTTCAGGTTATTCGAACAAAGCGTTTAGACGCTAGCGTGTTCACTCACAGACATACACACATACATACATACACACACACATACATACATCATCGCAAAAATAGTGAAAACGGACTCATTGGACCTTGAAACGTATAGAAACATCAAAATCTCAAATTCGGATTTTTGACATGATTACAATACTTTCCTCACTATAGTGCTCGGAAAGTAACAAGAAGTCCATGCTTTACTACAAATACTGACACATGAAATATTAGGTTTTCCAAGAGTGTAGATAATATTATACCTTGTCAACAAACTTTAATAAAACATAACCCTTTGCATATAAAAAGGAAAATTACATCAGTCATGAGTTACTTTAGAAGTAGAGTATGGTGTAACACATAAATTAGTCCTGTAAAAAAAAATTAAAGTCTTACAGTTACGCACATTTCCTATGGAGTCATTGAAATCTATGAAAATTACACACAGACTATTATGTTTAACATTTTTTTTTTGAAATGCCATGAAATGTATGACAAAACAAAAATAAAAAATAAGTATTCTTGAGTGAGATAATAATATGCATATCAAATATATTCAAAACATCTATAAATAAACACACAATAAAAACACATTACATACCTAAAAATAAGAAAAAACATTTAAATACATTGCAGAAAATAACATGAATACATTGAAAAATATGGCGGAAAGGTATGCACTAAAAAGGTTGTAAAAAAAAATTGGAAGTATGTAATAGAAAATACTTATAAGAATGTTACTCAACTGTTGAAGCAAGGCACACAAAAGCAAATCAAGGGCAGTGAAATAAATAAATAAATAATAACCTGTAAACACCTTGTATCTGATCACAGGCATTTGCCAAGCCCTAAAACAAATGCAGTGAAAGAGAAACTGTGAATTCTGAAGAAAATGTGAATGAGTACAGACGTTTACCACAGTGGCGGATTTAAGGGGGGGGCTAGGGGGCTGAAGCCCCCCCCCCAAAACACTGTCATTCATAATTGAATTTTGCAATTGAAAATTTTTTATTGGTCTAGAATAACACTTTGAAAAATCTTAGCCCCCCCCAAAAGTCAAGTTCTGGATCCGCCACTGGTTTACCACCCCTAAAATAAACGCTGTCTATGAGTTCAATACCACAGGTGAAAAAGGAAGAATAAATATAATTAACACAGCCCTCAATTCGTGTAAGCCTGAAATGTGTATTAGGCTTCAACCTAGTAAAGAATACCAACATATAAAAAAAGGTTGTTAACCATGACATGTAAAGATACAGTGATATATAAAAAAAGTGCACACCCTAAGGCCTAAAAAGTTGATAAATTGGAGAGGTAATGAATTTAAATTAAAATTTTAAGTTGTTTCTATTAACAGTTAATGCCCTGAAAGATATATATAAATTCAACATATACAATTTCTTTGACTGTTATCAATCACTCCACACAGGTACTACAATAGCTATGTGAATAGTAAAAGTAATAATAGCTGTAGCACTTTGGTCTTGATTAGTAGTGAAAAGATATTAAAAAAAACCCCAATAAAATACATGAAATCTGGTAATGAGTGCAACTCTAAGGACATACTCTTTGTTGTTGTACTTCAGTTGAAAAGCAACATGAAAGAGCAAAGACATACATAAGAAAAGAAACGATATAAAAAAAAAACATATATACATATAAAGCATTGAAGTATAACACTTAAAATAGATACACATATATTCACTCCATTCCTAGTTAGGTATAAAATTGAAAGGAAACTATTTGAATTAATACTTAGGTACGCACACTCAAGATAGAAGACTGAAAAAGACTAAATATAATCAAAACTCGTGAATTATTGAATGAGTGTGTGCAAAACATAAAAGGTAAAAAAATATAAGTAGAATATAGGCCAAACACATATAGCATATAATGAAAATAACATACACATGTCATCAGGCAGTTAGTTGTGTATGAAAAAAAGCAAAAAAAAACAGGAAATGCAAAAAAAAATAAGAGAACACATCTTGTGCTTTTTTTTCTTTTTTTTTTTTGAAAGATAAACAAGATGTTAACTATTCTAAACATGGATCAAATTTTCAAGATCTCTGTAATTGTAAATAAGTATGGGAAAAATTAAAAAAAATCCTGACACTTGTATAATGAACGGTAAAACAACATAAGATAATACATGAAGGTATGATAGTATTTGCATGTTTCTTGAAACAAAGTTAATGTCTATTTTTATTTTTCTTTTTTTTTGTTGAGAGAGGTTGGTAACTATATCTAAAATGTACACATATTAGCTACATGATTAACTATCATCGAAATTAGAGTCATCATTAAAGAAATGAAAAACTGTATTGTTTGGATTAAACTAATAAAAGGATACATTGGATTTTTGGGGTAGATTGCGTGAGCAATTCACTTTCCTCGAATGTTATAGGCAGTAAGAGGATGCCAGTCTAGAAACGTTCATCAAGGGAGCTGAAAGAGCTGGCCAGCAGGTCAATAAGTGCCAAAAAGTAGATTTGTGTAACTAGACAGCTTGTTCTTTCATATTGACGTTGTAGTAGTGAATCAACTTTGCACCTAACTGATTGAATTTCGTCATGACAATAAGGAGGATCAATTCATGTGATGTATAATTCAAGTAACTTCCAACATCCGGAGAAATATGAATCACGTACTCAATATACACCAAATGGAATTTAAATATGACTTTATGCATTTATTTCATGATATTAGTCTATTTTTGATGCAATACAGTCAGTAAGAGCTTCAATCCGTTCTAATTTATTACTACTAAAAATGATTTTTAATGATCGAATTTTTTTTTTTTTTTTTTTTTAAATACCATATCGAGCATCGTGCGAAACAAGGCCGGCACCAACTGTGAAATTGTGGAAGACCAGTCACTTAGGAGGGTATCTGGGTGGTTTCTGCTAGCCAGCCTTCTTCCTGTGTCTTACAACGTAACACACCATTCTTACTGCCGAGATAATGTGAGTACGTTCCTTTTTTTTTATTATTATCGTCAGATAATTTAAAATGTGCATGCCAGCTATTAAACACACATGGCATTCCACGCCATAGTAACTGTATTACTAAATGAGTCCTCCATCAGTGGTCATCCAAGTTCCTGGGTCAGAATAAAAAGGAATCCTTCCTTATAACAAATTACTAAGCAGGTCATAAATTCTTAAGAGCAAAAATCTACTCGTCCACTTTGTTTAAGCCACGATTTCGCGGCAAGAAGGTACATTGCACCTTCATATCAAGTTTAATTTGTTTTCTTCTGATGGAATTTGATATGTCCGACGCCCAATAAATGCAAGAGACAGAGTACAGTATCAAGTACCCACTGTTAAACACGGCGGTGGGCACGTGATGGTGTGGGGGTGCTTCTTGCATTCTGGTGTTGGCCCTTTAATGTCTATTGACGGGACCATGGGCAGGTTCAAATATTGTGCACTCCTGGAAAACACATACTACCTCATGCCAAATAGAAAATGGGACGTAACTGGAAATTTCAGAAGGATAACGATTCAAAACACACCTCCATCCATGTTTCGGACTTTTTGAAGAGGAAGCAGGTGAAAAAGTTAAAGTGGCCCAGACTTAAATCCTATCGAGTACCTATAGGAACAGCTAGACCGATGAGTTAGGCTACGTAAAATGACAAATCGTGACCAACTATTATAGTGTTTGCTTGAAGAATGGAAAAAAATACCCCTAAGTAGCTTCAATGCAGAGGTTAATTCAGAACAAATTTAGTGCCGCATTGAGGCACTTTCACAAAGTCAATTTTTAGCAATGAGGTACCTTCACAAATTCAACTTTCAGCAAAGAGGTACCTTCACAAATTCAACTTTCAACAAAGAGGTACCTTCACAAAGTCAGTTCTCAGCAATATAACTGCACACTAAAATATTTTATAAGCTTCACTGCATCGAACACAGAAAAATACCCTCAATTTGAATATTTACTGGAGAAAATGATAAATATCTAAGTAAACACCTACTTATCTTACATATAAAAAACAACTTAACTCGCCCATATGTATATTTATTTTCACAGCTGTTTCATTTTATTTTTTAAATGTATTTTAAAATTTTAAAAAACTGCTTTACGTATTTTAGTTAATTGTTCTGAAGTATCATTAATTTTCACAGACTTACCTGATGTTTTCACAAATTATTTTATAAATTCACAAATGGGGTATCATTTTTAAAAAGCTGGATTAATCCCTGGAATGCCCTTGTTGACTCCATGCCATCACGCTGTGTGGCAGTAATTAAGGCACACAGCTATGCAACTAAGTATTAAGCAAATACAAAGAATTTTTCAAGAAATTTATAACCCTTAGATAAAGTTTCCTGGAGCAAGTCGAGCTCTAAAAGTGTTTTATGTTATAACGTTACATTTGTCATAATACAATAATCTTATAAAATTGTCTGTGACATTGCCAATTATGAGAGAAAGTGTCTCTTTTATATGTGATAATGCAGCCAGTGATGCTGTAAAACAAATACTATAGCAATTGTAGAGAAGTTTGTTTAATAAAGTATATTTTCCCATAAAAATCCGTTTGTCAAAATGCTTATTGTCACTACTGTATATATTGTATTTTCACAAAAAAATTCAAAAATATTTGTTTGTTTAGAAAGTAAATTTGAATTGCCAAAAATTTTAATAGTAACATAAAGAAAAAAGCATACAATAGTTAGAGTGCTATAATAATTTATATTAATATCATGAAGTATTAATTAATTAATAATTTATCAGTCAGTTCTAGTAGTTGTATGCTAGTTGTAAAATAAATCTCAATTTAATAGATGATTGCTTCTTGAGGAGAAAAATAGCACATTTATCTCATTTTATCAACGAAAGAAAAGCTGACCTTGTTTTTAGTGAGGTGTATATGTTGCTTAATTATGATTTCCCAAGAAGAAAACACCTATATATCTTTTGAAACAGCTTTCAAGGTTTTTTTTATTTTATGTTATTACCAAATTAAATACTTTTTATATAAGCCAGTATTTTTGTACTTCATTTTCTAGTATGAAACTGTATATGGCAAATATTTTAAAACATTAGTTCATTAAACTGGTCATATAATTTAAAACAATTTTCATGTTGACAGTATTGCTTTATTTTATTCCAAAATAATATTCTTAGAAATAGCTCAAAGAATGGAAATTTCGTAGTAAATAATGATGGGAAAATGAGATCTAAAAATTTTAAAATATATCCCGAAACTGTTTGTGATAAATTCGAATTTTTTAAAATAGGAATTCACTTTCTGTGAAGGTGGTAAAAACCATGGAACGGTAAAAACCACTACACTGTAAATACCATGCCGACCGTGACTGTAGTCCTTAATGTATCTAAATACCTTTGTTTGACCTTATAAACTATAATACTGATCATACTATATTCTATAGAAAATACGTGTTTAGGTATATGAATAATAAATGTTTATTTCATTGTGTATTTAGGAGTGCAAAGGAATTAAAATAAGCTTCATAGAAATGCCTTTCATAAAGCACAATTCATTAGAATTCTTTTAGGTGTCCCTGTACACAAACCAGTGGGACTTTTTATACCATTTTTAATAGGAAACATGCCATAATGAACTTGAGTAATGTATATCAGTTTACAGAAATTCTGTGAATATTTACAGGAGCTTGGAGAGATAGATAGCAGAAGTCACTATCATGCTTAAACATTGCTCGAAAGTGTTAAAAATGCTTAATATAATTGAAAATTAAAAATAAATAAACATGGGAAAACCTTGCTTTCTTCATTCAATGGTCGAATTACTTTCTGCGGGGCACCCGCTCTGGTCACCGGCTGGCATTGCGATGAAGTCTTTATTGGCTGTATGTTACTGATCTTCTGCTCGCTTGGCTACTCTCCTCAACAGGTGGTGTAATATTTTAGTGACACCTACCACATTGTTGCCATTACAAGAGTGTACATGATCAATAATTTATATGGTTTCGCAATATGCAGCATAATTATGATTGATATAGTTTGTGAAATTCATTACTTTTTCAAATTTGATCCTAAATTGAAAATGCAATTCTATCAATTACCAATTATCCTCGTAATGTATTTGAATATTTTTGTTTGGCCTTTAATTTTTAATGCTAATCATATCATATCATATAGAAATTCATTTGTATGTGTATCAATAACTGGAAAAAATAAATTAAAAAAATAAATAAATTTTTTGAATGAAATAAATATATTTTCTTTTTGAAAAAAAAAAAAAAGTAATGTGTAATTTATTTATTTTTGGCATCAGTTTGTTTTTTTCTTTTTAATAATTTTAATGTTAAAATGGAGTTTTTATTCAGTATCTTTTGAACCAATTATCTAGTTAAACTAAAAAATATGGTGTTAGATTTTGTCCTAATTAATAAATGTACAAATTTTTGTAGTGATCAATTGAATGGTGTAGCTTTGTATAGTGAACTAAAAATCCAGACGAATACAACAAACTTTCAGCTTTATGTACCAGGTGTCCCATAAGTCTGTAGACATTTTAAAAATTCATAACTATTGAATGAATTGATAGAATTGAATGCGGTCTGTGAAAGAATCATTCTCGTAAAGAGGTTTAAATAATAATTAAGCTATTTGTTGATAGAGGTCACTGTGTGTGACCAGATCACACATTTTCATGAAAAACTGTACTTATTTGCATGTAAATATTTACAGGCATATAAATCCTATTCTATGTGTTCGTCATCACCACAAATTACAGTTCGCAAACGAGTTATAACACTGCTAACTGCGGCTTCAGTCAGCGATTCTTGCCTGAGGGAAATCATCTTCACCAATAATGTTTTATCCACCAAGTCAACATCGCAATTAAAACTTCATGTATGCGCAAGTATGAGGCAAAATAAGAAATAAACTATTCTAATCGCAAAAATGTGCAATTTATAGGACTTTCATTTGCATATTTTTCTTTCACATCCTTGCGAAAAATTTAACTATTTGTCTAACTATCTTCGACAAAAAATTTAACTACATTTTTTTTTTTTCTTTACCAAAAAAAAAAAAAAAAAGAAAAGTCCCCTTTCTCGAGAATGATTTTTTTCAAAAACTGTGTTGAATTCTATCAACTCATTCAATAGTTATGAATTTTTAAAATGTCCACAAACTTACGGAACACCCTGTATATATAGATGTAATATACTAGTGTAAGCAGTCTTGGTACATAATAATGAGAAATTTTTATTCAAGCCCCATAATCTTTACAAGGCTACCACTTCATCACTGTTTCAGCTATTTGTGACTTTTTTTTTACAAGTCAGTTTTTGGTAACTATTTTTTTCCCAGATCATTCAAAATCACTTTTTTTTTCACAAAATTGGGTTATGAGTTTTTTTTTTTTTTTTTTTTTCTCTAATAAGTTATGTCGGCATTTACTGCATTATATTTTTTCTGAATTTTTTTCATTTAATAACTAATATGTCTGTTTTAAATGTATTAAAAATTATTTGAATTTTGACATGGCTATAATTCTAAAAAAGTCTTATGAAGGAAATCTAATTAATTTACAATATAATATTGTGCTGTCTGTTCTTGCATATTCATTGTGTCTGGTAATTTATTTATTTTTGCATAATATAGCTTAGGTCATTTTCTTATGAAAATTTATATTGCATAAGTAGCACGTTGAATTAAAAAATAATAACCATCAAATATAGCAAACAGAGTTACAGTATCAAGTTTCACTTTTAAATATGCTTTAACTAAATTTAATCTGCATTTTATTGAACTTTTAAATATAGAAAGTACATACTTGCAAATTTCCTTTGACATCTTATATGACACATTTTTATAGCTCGTACATTATATATGTATGAAAGGATAAAAAGAGGTAAGATTTTAAATTATTATTTTATTATTTTAAATTAATAGTGAGTAATAACTTAAAGAAAATCCCATTAGAAATTCTTAACTTGAAATTAATTGTAAAGTTTCCCCTATAAAGTAAGTTTTAGTACAATGCATGATCATAACGCTAAAGTTAGAAAATTGAACGAATTCTAGGATAATAAAGTGCTGAATAAACGCAACTTTCAGTTTCTTGTGGTTAAGTGATGCATATTAATTAATCTCGGAAATCTGGACCTCAGCTTAGCTGTCAATCATTAAGTTAATAGCCAATGATTAGACAAAGGAGGGGTGAGGATTCGCTCCAAAAATGCCGATATTTAAGAGAAAATGCGCAGAGATGAGGCCTCTCTCTGCGTGTGCTCTTGCCTAGTAAAATCACGTCAAAATAACGGCCCCGTGAGGTAACGTGATGTAATCTCGGCTGCCCTCGTTCTCGGCCGACGAACTTGGTTCCACATGCTCAGACCTAAATCCTGGACTGTAAGATGTGCAAAATGTGGCAATAAACAGCTGTTTCGAATCCATGGACTCGTTAATGAGTGAAAGCCTCTCTTCATTAGAGATATTATGTGACATGGAGTAAAAGAATACGTCACATGTATGTAATTAAAAAATTAAATGTGTAATGTATAGCCTACTACAGCCACAGATATCCATTAGACATCTAAATTACATCCAGTGATCCATAAAATGAACAAAATATCAAAAGAATGTCCATTAAAAGTCCTGGATATCCTGTACTAATTATAGATATCTATTAAATGTTTAAATATAGAGGAAATTTCGGCGTGCCTTTTTCGATGTCTAATAGATGTACCATGTTAGATCAAAACAAGATTTAGATATTTTCAATATCTATTAGATCTAACAAGTCCAATTATTGGATATTTGGATATTTATTGGATATGTAACAGACATCTAATGGATGTAAAAAAGAGTGGTATTTGTCTTGCTAATAAATATCTGTAGGATATTTGTAGATGTTTAAGGGATCATTTTTCAACTTTTATACGTGTTTATAGATATCTTATGAATGTAAGTGGCTGTGTGGTTATGCTTGTGGTTTGCCATATTTGTTTTAATTCTAAATCAGCTTGCATCAAGTTAAAAAATTAAAGATTGAGCACCATTGAATTAAACTGTTTAGCAATCTATACATAATATAATTGTATTCTTAGTTGTAATAAATAAATTTAATAATAGATTAAAAGATAAAAATGGAAGTATTGGGTGGTTATAATAGATGATAATAATAACTTTATCAAACTACAGTGTTATTAAGAAATAATTTTTTATCATTCAATTTTTTTTCTTATCTCCCAAAGTATCCACAATTTAAATATTTTTATTTCATAATTAAATTGTCAAGTATGTTGAAATTTTTACTGTTGTATTTTAGTCATATTATATTTTTCTTTCTTGTATATAAAATTTAGAATTAGATCTTATCAATTATAAACACATTGTTGTGTACTGTGGTTCATCTGTTGTCTATGAATGAATGGCATGTTTTGCAGAGGCTTAAAATTTATTTACAGAATATTTCAGAAGAGTCAACAAGTCTGTCAACCAAGTATTAGCTTCAGTTTCACCGTAAATCAGAGTTTAATAAATAATAGTTGACAGCATAAAAATCACAGTATAAACTGTATCCCAGCATAAGCTGTAATCAGTAGTAGAGATTCGGACAGACAAGAGGTCTTAGCAGTATAAGCAATTCGCTTCAACTGAACTCTCTATAATCGAAATGCAATCTTATACATAGCCGCGTATATTTCCAGAAATTTCCGGGTGACTTGGGAAATATTTAATTTAAAGCTTCGATAATCGATATGTCGATAACAAGGAATTTCTCACCAAAAAAGTCCCCAAAGAGCTATAAACTTGCTATCATGGTGTCAAATTCATCGCCAAGGCCATTTCTGCTCTGGTGAAATATTTTAGCAGGTTTTTAAATAAAAATGAGATATTTTAATGCTAAATTAAGACAGAAATGCAGAAAATAAATCTGAATCTTTATAATATGACTAAGCCTTTTTAAATTAAATTACTTAAAAAAATCAACTATTGTTTATAAATTCATAACAATACTATACATTTATTCAGACTACTACATTGATTACTATTATTGATCTTACATATTATTTCTGTGTTTTAGATAAGCTCATAAATTGTATAATGCTTCAGAAAATTTTGTGTGTTTATCTGTATATAATAAAATTTATATGTAAGCTTTATACTCTATGCTTCAAAAATTTCTTGTGTGTTGTGTTGTCTAATGAGGAAGTAATTTTTGTATCTCATATGTTAGTGATAACAGAAGCATTTTGAATAATCTAAAATTTAAATATATCAAGTTAAAAAAAAAAATCATCAAATAATAAGAAATATTGATAGTGTATAACCATGTAATAGCCATGCTTTAATACATCTAGATGAGCTCCCGCTGATTTTCAGGTAAACCTGGTTCACCATGCTTTGGAAAGGGGATAGGAAAGGATATAAAATAATTAATTTAAGAAAAAAACTATTCAAAATTATAGATCACCAATAAATCGTAAATTTTCCCTGTAAACTTTATTTCATAGCCAGACACTTTAGAACACAAGAATTAGAAAATGGAAGAACTTTAATTTTGCAAACATAAGCATAATATCACTTTGACTATGGTTAACTCCATCATATTAATTGAATCCTAGATATCTGAAACTCAACTGAACTGTTAATCATAAGGTTAACAACCTATTAGAGTCGAGGATTTTTAGAGCAAAACATGAAAGCACAAAAGAATACTTTTATAATAATAATAATAATAAACTTCAGTTTTGCTGTTATAGTAAAATTTATTGTAATGTGTTGTTGGCATGAGTTTGGAAAGATGTTACATTTTTTGTTATATATATTTTAGGATAAAAATTGGAAGTATATGAAGTCTAAAAACACTGCTGTTTTATATGCTTTAAGAGATACGTTAAAGAAGCAGGTACAGTTATGATTTTAATTACTAATGTTAAAATATTCATTCTTTTTTTTCAAAAACATAAATTTACCTTATAAATTGTCCTTTCATTCTCACTATGCATTTCGGGTGCTTCTGCACCTTTCTTCAGGTGATTTGTGACTCTCATCAACTGTCTTGTTGTCATCTTGTAGACTCCGGTTTCTTCCCTTCACTTCGCTTCGTTTTTCTTTGATTCTATTGATCAATCGGTTCCAGATCTTGGGGATGTTGGCGTGTTCACGTTCATTTACTGCTGTTGGGTTAGTAAGGATTTCGATAGCTTCTCGTTTTAGGGCGTAACTATGGTTATTATAGGAGGTGATCTTTTCAGTATGGATAGTGTTAAGATTAATGGGCTTAGTAATGTGGGTGGAGGCAAGTGCGGTGGATTGACGGTTGTGCTTTAAATCTGCTTTGTGTTCCTTCTCGCGGTCCTGAATTTTTTTGTTACTCCGATATAGCAGGCACTGGAATCATTAGTGTGGTTGAAGTTAATTTTATAAATTCTGGATGTGGATTGGTTGTCGATATTGTCTTTTTCATTTCTGATATGTTGAAAGATGTTGCAGTTTGGTTTAATCGGGATGTTAATATTGTGTTTTTTGGCTTTGTATTGTATTTTTACACTTGCGGCGTTACAGAAGGGGATGGATGTTGTGAATTTTGGTTTATCTTTTTCGGCGTTATTAATTTTATTTAGGGTTTTAATGCGTTTTTTATATAGTTTATTTATGAGGTTTTTTGGGTAGTTTGCTTTATATGCGATGTTTTTAATATTTTCTAGTTCTTCATTTAAGAGTGTTTTAGTGGAACAGATGAGGATTGCGTGATTTATTATATAGGAACGTATAGCGGCATATTTATATGGAAGGGGGGTATTGCAGTGTTTATTAATAATTTCAGTATTTTTCCATTGTGAATTTTATATTATTATCGAGGGTATTGAGATCAATTAGGATTTTATCAATATCGGTATTTTTAGGAAAAACGGTGAACACGTCATCCACATATCGCGTCCAGATTTTACTTTTTTCAATAATTTTTGTGGCCGAAGCTTACCATTGTGTCGTCGGAGTTCATGTTTATGTCGATGTTAAAGAAGTATACCCCTCCATAGATATCACAGAAATCGCAAATATAATTAACGAAAAAATAATAGAAACATATGGAAATAACAAAATTGGCGAAACTTTAATACGAACTAGTAATTTACTGCTTAATGAAGCCTATTTCCAATTTAACAATAATATATATCGGCAAAAACAAGGCGTTCCCATGGGCTCGCCTATCTCAGGGGTTCTAGCTGAGCTTAAAATGAGACTAGTAGAAAATTCGGCCACAAAAATTATTGAAAAAAGTAAAATCTGGACGCGATATGTGGATGATGTGTTCATCGTTTTTCCTAAAAATACCGATATTGATAAAATCCTAATTGATCTTAATACCCTCGATAATAATATAAAATTCACAATGGAAAACGAAGATAATAATACAATAAACTATCTAGACATAAAAATCATAAAAAATCCAAACAATACCATCAATATTACCATTTATAGAAAACCCACTACTAATACTGAAATTATTAATAAACACTGCAATACCCCCCCTTCCATATAAATACGCCGCTATACGTTCCTATATAAATCGCGCAATCCTCATCTGTTCCACTAAAACACTCCTAAATGAAGAACTAAAATATATTAAAAACATCGCATATAAAGCAAACTACCCAAAAAACCTCATAAATAAACTATATAAAAAACGCATTAAAACCCTAAATAAAATTAATAACGCCGAAAAAGATAAACCAAAATTCACAACATCCATCCCCTTCTGTAACGGCGCAAGTGTAAAAATACAATACGAAGCCAAAAATCACAATATTAACATCCCGATTAAACCAAACCGCAACATCTTTCAACATATCAGAAATGAAAAAGACAATATCGACAACCAATCCACATCCGGAATTTATAAAGTTAACTTCAACCACACTAATGATTCCAGCGCCTGCTATATCGGAGTAACAAAAAGAAAAATTCAGGACCACGAGAAGGAACACAAAGCAGATTTAAAGCGCAACCGTCAATCCACCGCACTTGCCTCCACCCACATTACTAACCCCATTAATCTTAACACTATCCATACTAAAAAGATCGCCCCCTATAATAACCATAGTTACGCCCTAAAACGAGAAGCTATCGAAATCCTTACTAACCCAACAGCAGTAAATGAACGTGAACATGCCAACATCCCCAAGATCTGGAACCGATTGATCAATAGAATCAAAGAAAAACGAAGCGAAGTGAAGGGAAGAAACCGGAGTCTACCAGATGACAACAAGACAGTTGATGAGAGTCACAAATCACCTGAAGAAAGGTGCGGAAGCACCCGAAATGCATAGTGAGAATGAAAGGGCAATTTATAAGATAAATTTATGTTTTTGAAAATGTAATTATCGTCCTGAAAATAAGTATTTAATTATATTCATTCTTCATATTTGCTTATTTTATTTGTATATATTTATTTCTCAGCTTGGCCGAATTCTGGTTTCATCTGTAACTCCTTTTCAAGATATTAGCATCAAATCAAGTGTGATTGAAATATTATCTGCACATCCTTTTGTTGTCAAAATCTTGCAACATGCTGTTTATTCCATTGCAAAAGTATGGTTATTCATCATTAGTCAGTTTCAGTTCTTATTTTTTACAGCGTCTTTTCACCTTGTAATTATTTTATCTTCTATTTAATTTATAAGAATGACAGACACTTTTATAGTTTTCTACATATGAATAATAACTTTTTTTTTTTTTTTAAGTAATAAATATTTAATGTTATATATTATACTAGCAGGCAACACCCGCTTTGCTGGTCCCTATTTTTAAATGAATCGCTATAATTACTGAATTCTCAAAATTGCATTAATTTTTATCACGTGAAAAAAAAACAGAAAAAAAATCTTATTAGGAAAAATGTCGCACCGGGTTCTCACTGCCTTTGGAAAAAATTCCCAAAATGCTCTAACTGTTATTTCTATTATTTTCCCCCTTCGCCCCCCCCTCCCGTCTATCCTAATAATGTTAAAAATTTGAAAATATCTGCAATCGATTTGTAGGTATCGAAAACCTCTATATACCAATTTTGAATGCTCTAACTCTATTCTATTTTTTTTGCCCCTCCGCCCCCCCCTTCTCGGCCCTCCTAATAACTTTACACTTTCAAAAATATCCCCATTCGACTTGCTGGCCTCTAAAACCTATCTGTAACAATTTTGTACGGCCTAACTGTATTTCTATTTGTTTTTGCCCACACCTCCCCCTTCCCGCCCCTCCTAATAATTTTACAAATTCGAAAATATCCGCAATCGATTTGTAAGTATCGAAAACCTCTATATACCAATTTTGAACGATCTAAATCTATTTTTATTATTTTGCCCCCCCTCTCCCCTCCCCCCTTCTCGCCCCTCCTAATAACTTTACACTTTCAAAAATATCCCCATTCGACTTGCAGGCCTTTAAAACCTATCTGTACCAATTTTGAACGGCCTAACTGTATTTCTATTTGTTTTTGCCCATAGCCCCCCCCATACTGCCCCCCCCCTTCCTACCCCTTCTAATAATTTTACAAATTCGAAAATATCCGCAATCGATTTGTAAGTATCGAAAACCTCTATGTACCAATTTTGAACGATCTGACACTATTTTTACTTTTTTGCCCCCCCCTCCCCCCCCCCCTTAAAAAAATCGGAAAAAATCAAAAAATGAGTTTTTGCAAATATTTTCAAGAAGACGCTTGGCGTTTTTTTTGTTTTTTTTTACATCTTTGAGCTATTACTTTTACTCGAAAATCCGTATTTTTCTAAATTTGCCTCCGAAAATCATTTATACCCCCTTCTCCCGTTAAAAATCCAAAATTCCAAAATCACAGAAAATGATTTTTTCGTATTCAAGTCTAGTCTCCCCATCTGCAATTTCTTCACTGTGAAGTTATTTGGAGCCGAGTTGTACTTATAAATGTGTTTTTGCCTTATGCGCCTCCGAAAATCATTTATACCCCCTTCCCCCCTTAAAATTCCAAAATTGCAGAAAATGATTTTTTTGTTTTCAAGTCTAGTCTCTCCCTCTGCAATTTCTTCATTGTGAAGCAATTTGGAGCCGAGTTGTGCTTATAAAGGTGGTTTTTGCCTTCTGCACCTTCGAAAATCATTTATACCCCCTTCCCCCCTTAAAAATCCAAAATTCCAAAATCGCAGAAACCGATTTTTTTGTTTTCAAGTCTAGTCTCTCCCTCTGCAATTTCTTCACCGTGAAGCAATTTGGAGCCGAGTTGTGCTTATAAAGTTGTTTTTGCCTCTTGCGCCTCCGAAATTCATTTTCACCCCTTTTCCTCCTTAAAAATCCAAAATTCCAAAATTGCAGAAAATTATTTTTTTGTATTCAAGTCTAGTCTCTCCATCTGCAATTTCTTCCTCGTGAAGCAATTTGGAGCCGAGTTTTGCTTATAAAGTTGTTTTTGCCTTCTGCACCTCCGAAAATCATTTTCACGCCCTTCCCTCCCCCCTTAAAAATCAAAAATTCCAAAATCGCAGAAAGTGATTTTTTCGTATTCAATTCTAGTCTCCCCATCTGCAATTTCTTCACTGTGAAGTAATTTGGTGCCGAGTTATACTTATAAATGTGATTTTGCCTTATGCGCCCCCGAAAATCTCATTTTTACCCCCTACCCCCCTTAAAAATCCAAAATTCCAAAATCGCAGAAATTGATTTTTTTGTATTCCATTCTAGTCTCCCCATCTGCAATTTATTCACCGTGAAGTAATTTGGAGCCGAGTTATGCTTATAAAGGTGGTTTTTGCCTTCTGCCCCCCCCCCCTCCGGCAGGGGGGTATTTCGCAAAATCCCATCTTAGTGAGCGTCAGGGTCCTAAAATCAACCTGCTCACCGAAAATTGTGACTCTATCTCCCATAGGATCGCCACAACCGTGTTGAGTCAGTGAATCAGTGAGTTTACTCTTTTATATATATAGATTAGAAGCTTTTTATATGAAATTGACTTTGTCACTGTGTCTTTCTATCATGCTAATAAACAAGGCGCCTCCATTTTAAAGTAAATATAAGCAGTTCGTTTGTCACTCATTGGCATAGTTGGTTAGAACGTCAAGTTAAAAATGCAGTAATCGAGAGTTCGATCCCCGAAAGTCCTGCATGTTAATTTTTGCAGATAATTTGTAGAAAAGATGTTAATTGATAAAAGAAAATTTTTCGTTGACTACACAGAATTCTAGGAGTTTTTTTAAGAAGCATTTTTTTTAGATATTAAAAAAAAAAAAAAATTATATATTAAAAATACATAAATTAAAAAGTTTTTAAAACTCAATTGAATAGAGCATCATGTTGATAATGCGATGGTTGTAAGTTTGATCCTCGAAGGCCGATGTGTTACTTTATTGCAGATAATTAGTAGGAAAGATGTCAAATGATAAAATAAGGATCTGTCTACACACTATCCTAAAAATTTTTATTAATTTTTTTAAGAAGCTTCTTTTAGTTACTAAAACACACAAAATAAAAATGTTAAAAAAAAAAAAAAAAAAAAGCTGGAAGTTTTTATTGTGTAGTCCTAAAAAGCATTAAAAAAAAAAGTCTTGCAAAGACATGCTATAAAAAAATAAATAAAAGTTTCAACAAAAAATTATTGAAACAAACATATAAATATTTCACTTTGCAAGAGACGAAAAAATTTAAATATTCAAAATACTTTAAAAAGCATTTGAGGACAATATTCTTTTTGTATAAGTATTTGTTGGAAACTTTTAGCATTTTCTATGACTTTTCTTTACTGTTCTTTGATTTTTGGTTAGAGTGTGTCGTGGGTTCAATTCTCCAAGGGCGGATGTGTTAATTTTTGCAGATAATTAATAGTAAAGATGTCAATTGATAAAAGAAAATCTTTCAAAGTCTACACAATATCCTTTGATTCATTTTTTAGAAGCTTTTTTTATAACTAAAAAGCAGAAAATAAAAATTTAAGTAAAAAAACATTTTTTAACAGTAGAAGCTTTTTATTGTGGAGCCCTGAAAAGCATAAAATAAAAATTTATTCTTGCAAAGACATGCTATAAATAAATGAAAGTTTCAACACCAAGAAAATTTTAGAGAAAAATATAGATTTCACTTTTGCCAGAGATGAAAATTTTTAAATATTCAAAATATTTTTAAAATCTTTCGAGACCTTTGAAATTTATGGCTTAAACAAATACATATGTAGAAACTAATGACTAAGAATATTGGTCTCAATAGCTTTTTAAAATATTTTGAATATTTAAAAATTTTCATCGCTGGCAAAAGTGAAATCTCTATATTTTTCTCTAAAATTTTCTTTGTGTTGAAACTTTCATTTATTTATAGCATGACTTTGCAAGAAAAAAATTTTATTTTACACTTTTCAGGGCTCGCCAATAAAAAGCTTCTACTGTTAAAAAATGCTTTTTTTACTTAAATTTTTATTTTATTATTCAAATATAAGCAAACCTCACTTTAAGCAAGGTGTTGCTGATTACTTAAAAAAGTGGGTCTCAGGGACTCGTTATGTTTTAAAAATTGGGTACTTTTTGAAAATTATGTATCCCCTAAAAATAAAGTAGAACTTGGATAATTCAAAGTTGAAGGGACCAGGAAAAAATTCGAAATATCCAAAAATTCGAATTATATATAGTGCTATTTTGTCAAAAAAAAAAAAAAAAATTAAAAATTAAAACTCTACGATGAAAGATTTAACACATAAACTTTATATCTACGAATACTGCTACATCTCCCCCCCCCCCCCCCCCCCATGAAATCAATATTTTTTACGAGCCTAATTATTCAACCCTTTTTAAAAAATAGTCAGATATTTTTTATTTCTTCTTTAAGTGCAATCTTTGTGTCATAGCGTATAACTTGATACAAAAATAGAATCTTCTTCATTAGACATGGCTTTCAATTAAAAAAAAAACCTCAAAGTTCATGTATATGCACCATATCTTCTGATGCACTAGTTAGGGGCTTCTCTTGTATTTCCTTATCTTTCTTTTGAAAGACTGTTAAAATATATTAGCTGAGAAAAATCTCGGGAACAAATTTTACAGTAATATTTTAAAGATAATTGTACGAAAAATTTGAATTATCCAGAATTTCGAATTAAACAAGTTCGAATTATTCAAGTTTCACTGTATATTGTTTGGCTTTACCTACAACTTTGAGTGTAGGTATCCATAATAAAGATGCACCAGAGGACCCAATGTTTAAAAGTAATAAGTAAAAATCGTTGAATAAACGCCATATGTTGTTTATGGTGTTTATTCAGATTTTTACTTATTACAGGTACAAATAACAACAATAAATATGATTGAGTAACATAATGTATATGATATAATCCAATGTAAAGTTTATCAAAAACAAATATAAAAATGATAAATTAAAATTTTCTAGCAAATATGAGACTGCAATAAAAATATAAATATTTCTAGAAACATCAGCACAAAGAACAATATCTTCAGTCAGTATCAAATTTTTGTAGCACTTTTTGTTTTTCAAATACAGATCAGTAAAAATGTGCAATTTAACATAATATGCAAAAACTGAGCGAATGTAAAAAAAGTTATTATTCTTCATATGGTACATTTAAAAATTACTGTAAGGGGAATATGCAAATTAAACCAGAATTTTTTTATCACATTGTCTGAAAAAGGAAATTCTTAAATTAAATATCTGAAATTGTAAAATTATTATCAGATGGATTATGTAGAGAAAAAGAAAAGTTTTCATAAATTTTATTAGTATTTAAACATACTACTTAAAAAAAAAGGTAATACTTTGAAGTATTGATAACATGACAATTTGTATTTAACTAGGAAAAATTTATTTATAGCATTTAAGGCTAAAATTAAAATAGAAAATTTTATGTCTTAATCTGAAATCTAAAATTTAGATCCACTGCAACGGTTTAAAAAAATAATAATAAAGCACTGGCGCAATTTCCCCACGTAAATTTAACTCGGCCATCATTTTCGCTCTGATTCCCGGTATAGGCTTAACGTGCCACAGTCGTTTCGTTAGATTTCCTGTACCCTGTGTAGGCTTAATGTAGCGCTGCTGCTTTAGTTATTAGCAAATTAAGGAATATCACAGATTTATCGCTGGCTACATTGAAACAGAAAGCAAAATATAATTAAGTCTGCTCACACATTTAAAAAATTTATTATGGAAAATCAAGCAGAAAATAGCAGGTCCCTCAGGATCCATTATATTTCAAATATTCGGTCCTTTTTGCATATTTCGCATTTTTTATGCACTATAGCGCATCAGCGCCACCCGTTTAAGCATCTATTCATTCACCATAGTTCTTTCAAGGCAGCCCCCCCCTCATCATCAGTGTCTGGCTTGTGCAGCTCTGTCTGTTCCTTGAACTGACTTTTTCCTGTCTGGTAATTGATGATATGGTGCCACTATCGGCTCAATTCCATTGTTTGCTTGTTGCTATTTATTGAATTATAATTAGAAAAAATTTCAACTGTTTCTCTGTTTAATGTATATGTAGTGTCATTAAAGTTGGCTATTTTCTTGGTACCATTAAAATTAACAGTTATTTCACCGTTAATGTAGGTCTTTGCTAAGGCAGTAGTAGCTTTACAGAATTTTTGTCGCTTTGGTGCTCCTTAATACACATTTTTATTTTTTTTCTTAGTCATGACAATATAACATTTTTCATTTTGATTATCTGTAATCGGGATCTTATAAATACTGGAAGTTTCTAATGGGGATATTGAGTCTGAAAAAGACCCAATCTCCCCATTAGAAACTTAGAGATATGCTATGAAATTTTTATTTGAAATAGTAAAAGTAATTTAGTAATTTTATTTATTGTCTGTTTAAATTTTCATTTGAGATTGTAGTGTATCAACATTTGTTTATTTTTAAATCTAGGTTGGAGCTTTTTTTGTATTTTTATACGACCTTAAGAGTAGCTCTACATTTGAACTTCAAAAGCAATGTTTTTTGTTATTCAATATAGTAAAAGAGTTGCTTGAAAACTCTCAACATATCAGTGCATTACATAATAAAGAGACAATGGAAAAAGTAAGTTACTTTTATTTGTTTATTTTTAATGTAATTCATTTTAGTTATTCGCAAATTTTTATTTATTTTAATCTGATGAAAATATCATTAATATATTTTCTTTATTGTATATTATCATCCCTAATTGTACATGACATTTTGCATTCTGTGGAATATACAGTAAAGTCTTAAAAATGTCGGATGTAATATGAAACTAATACCATCATCATCATTATCTCATATATATTTATATGATCAGAGTAGTCAAGGAGAATAGAAGAGAGGAGAAAATAAAATGAATAAATCTTTATATAGATAAGTAATCACGCATCTTTTCCCCTAAAGATATATGCTTTTTTTAGGGGGGGGTGAGGAGCGGGGAAGTCAGCTATCAAAGCTGGTCTTTATTAACGGATTAGTAATAAATCAGATCACATTGCTCATCATATGATAGTTTTAGATTAGTGTTGACAAAAGAATAGAACTTTCATTTTTAGGATAGTCTTGATTTCTGAGCCTTCAGTCACCCTTTTGATTTTGAATTACTGTGTTTGGGACAGCAACATCAAATACAAAAAGGTATTGAATTAAAGAAAAGAAAAGTTTATCCATGGTTTGGAATGAAAAATATAATTTTTAAGTGAATAGCTTAACAGGAAAAAAAAAATACTTATGTCATAGCTGTGATAATGTATTGAGAAAAAGAAACAGTCTTACTCAAAGTAGATTAATAACTCAAAAAATTAGGCCTTTATTGAGTTTGAGAATCTCGGTCATTTATTTTACTTAAAATAGTGAAGAATCAGGATTTTTACAGGATATAGATGTATAATTGGTGACGAAGAATAAAAATCTGCTAATTTAAGCTATGTCATCTGGTTTTAACCTTTATGTAACTGGGGTAAATTATGAATTTTAACTGCTTACTAATAAATTCATTGATGGCTTAGCTGGTTTGACTAATCATCAAAATACCTATAATTAATTTTTACCATAGGGAAACTTCAATTAAGTGCATTAAATAGCTTTAGCTTGCATAATTAATTTTGAAATTTGGTTCACTACTTCAATATACAATAATGTATAAATTAAAACATACAACCTTTATTTTTCATGTTGATTGCCGGACTAGTTTCACATCCTTTATAATGACAGCCACGGTAAAGAAATGTATTATATTGGCAAAACAAAAAGAAAAATTAAAACACGCATAAAAGAACATAGTCATGACATCGCAACTAGAAAAATAACCACTGCTTTAACGCAAGTAAATAGAGATGAAAATATAAATATTAAATTTGAACATGTAAGAAAAATAGCCAATTATCAAAACCACAATTATGCCACGGTTAGGGAGTCTGTAGAAATTTTATCTCATTTTAATAATTGCAATGGCAAAGATGAGGCACTACTCGATCGTCAGTGGTGCCGAATCTTTAAAAGTGGAGAAACTAAGAGGCAACGTCAGTTTCATCAAACTTCGAACACCATTTCGCCGGTGAAAAAGCTGGGGCGCCCCATGCAAAACTAGTCTGCCAATCAACATGAAGAATAAAGGTTGTATGTTTTAATTTACTTTATAGTTATACTTCATGGTTTAGTTTATTGCAAAATACAATAATGTGTTTTAAAAAAAAGTAAATAAATAGAAATACTAATGGTGTATATATTTGATTTAAGGTTGAACATCTGCTGCATAACATAATGAGAGAAACACTGAACACTTTTTGAAGACACCATCAAAAATTTAGTCACAATATTTTTCAGTTTTCACAATATTTTCAGTTCAGCCTATTTATCAAAAGGCTGTATTTTTTTTATCTGGCACATAAAGTAAAGTAAAATATATCTTGCTACTGTTAAAGCAGAAGGCAAATTTAAAGTAGGGCTGTGCTGATTAATCGGTTCAGTTAATCGATCAATGCTTAGTCCCAATCAATTTTTTTAATCAAGTTAATCGGATCGATTAATTCGATTAAAATTTTTCGAAATCCAATTAAAATTTTCAAACTATGAATTAAAGTAAAAATGTTGTTCTGCCTACAAAATATTTGAATACCCATTTCATTTGGTACCGAATTTGTAACGATAGGTCTAATATTCTAATTTATGTTCCCCTTTTTTTGTTTTTAACCTGGATTTGGCAGAAGGTTTATGACAGAGAAAGTAAGCTGAAAAAAAGTCTTTAAAAAAAAAAGATAAAAAAGTGAGAGGGAGAGAAGACCTAAAATCCATTAAATAAAAAATCTGCAGTCTCTGGTCCTAATCTACACGGATTTTTCAGGGTTGCCACAGGCTACTAAAAGGTAATTATTTGCAACTATTTTCAGCCTGAGGAGACTATAGCTACTTTTTTTGCCTTAAAAAGCTTGAAAAAGCAACTATTTTCACAAAAAGGCAACTATTGGGAGACTATTTTCACCTTTTGCAAAATTCTTCTTCCAGAAATACCAGTAAAATCTTTCAGAAAGAAGTATTTTCTATTCATTTTATAACAATCCTATATCTTAACCTTTTCACCCTTTATTTTTTTTTTACCACCTTAAAGTATGACATATCCCATCTCTGATATTGACCTTGAACCAGGTGAAATATCCAATAAGAATGTAGAAATTGCACCATTTGTGACATATGCAGCTATTAAGCTGGCCAATTTGCTTATTGCAGTTGACTACTAGTACACTCATGTGATCTGTTATGTCCTTCCTCACCCTGATTTCATGTAAGAAACAATAACAAAATTATAAAAGAAAGCTCTTTTAGTAAATCAGAAAAGGAAAAATACAGCAAGGAAACAAGCAACAAAGAAACATAAACATATCTTAAGAGCGGACAATATTTGAATCTTTTTGACAGCCAAGGTCCATGTTTCCACAATGACTCATTGCCTAATGTATTTTTTTAAATTCTGTTTTCACATTAACACTTGTTTTCGAAAAATGGATTTTTAACTTAGCACTTAGTTATTTTTTCGCTTTTTAAACTCATGAATAAAATTTAACAAATGAGTACTAATTCCACGATTGTGAATTTTCTGAATGTGAAAGTGGAATTAAAAAAAAAATAAAAATACATTAGATAGTGAGTAATTGGGGAAACAGATTTTTCTGTAAAATAATATGAATCTTGCTGTCGGCGAGATTAGGTATTGTTCGCTTTTAAAGCTAAATATATACAGAGTATTAGGTTACATCAGAGCATGTTTAAAAAGCCTTCAGCAGAGATTTAAAAAAAAAGCTAATGAACAACAACAAAACTATAATAATAATAAAAGAAAACAATGTTTGTAATTATTCATGTCTAAAAAAAGCTTAAAAGTAATTTTTTAAATAAATTTAATAAAATACTTTCTACAAAATTATGTGACAATTTTCTTACTAATTTAAATCTCAAAATTTTAGACATGTTTTTGAGTAATTAATGTTTTTAATAGAAGATACTTATTTATGGTTATTGTTAATTTTTTTATACATTGAAAAAAAAAAATGGTAACTTTTTTTTCATATTATTTTTTCTATTACCTGAAGTAAAAATATATGTATATCAAAAATTAGTTATTTGGCATTTTATAAATTAATTCAACTTTAATTGTCTAAGGTGAAAATTTTTTATATTTTTAATATTTTTCTATTTTTATGAATTACTTAGAAAATCTAATTTTTAATACATTTCTATTACTTAAAACTATTTTATTTTGAAGATTTTTTTTCTAATAGTATACTTAAATTGAATAGTAAGAAAATGCATATGGTTTTTATCCTTTAATGTTCATTAGCAAGGGAATATTTACGCTAGTATTTTGGTCGTTAGGCTACTATTTAGGCAACTATTTTAATGCTTCTAGGCTACTAAAGCAACTATTTTTGTTCTATTTCTTTTGTTGCAACCCTGATTTTTGGGAGTCTAATGTATATAAATATTGTCAAATTGTATAATCTCTTTCTTTGATATCAATTAAAATATAAATAACTAGGGGAGGGTTTTTTTTTCTTACATCGTAACACTTTATATCAACACATCAAAATAACTCTTTTTACTAAAATGTTTCAGTCTGAATTTGGTTGGACAACTTCCGCCCATGATTATTTGCTCTTAAAGCTGGTAGATAGGAGATTTTTTTTTTTTTTTTTTGGGGGGGGGGGGATGAATACAGAATAAGACACTTTAGAAAGACCCATAGGAAGGGCATCACACCCAGGCCTAAGTCACTAGTGTAGACAATTGGCCTTAATTCCACACCAACACACCCATGATTGTTAAACAAGAATTTAATTATTATATAAAATAACTACATAATTATAAAATTTTAATAACACTTTCATATCTGTACGTATAAAAATATTCATTTGCAGTATATTTTTATAAATAATGTAACATAAAAAAAATAAAAAAAATCATACAGTGGTGTAGCCCATTTATTCCCCACTCTCTTTTCTGTTTCGTTACTGCATCTTAGCAATAAAATAGTAAGTTTCTCAGAAATATTGCCTTCAAACTGCACACTTAGTCCAGTAGTTTAAAATTCTTAAATGTGTGTGCATTTAAAAAATTTTAGTGTTCGTGATATGATGGGTAAACCGATGATAACAAATTTTCTCTTTTTGGGGAATTTAGGAAGAAGAAAATTTTAGTTTCGGCAAAAGCGCGGGGGGGGGGGGGTAAACTAATTTAAAGTTGAAGGGAATATATAAGAAAAGAAAGGACAGGAATAGTCAATAAGAAGAAAGGAAAGACAGCAATGAATAGGGAGAGGTGGGGGGATGGCAAACATTACAAATCACAGAAAAATTAGGATGAAAAATAAATGAAATTTTTTTTTTTTTTTTTTTTTTGAGATATTTTCTATTGATAACTGTTAAAATCAGTTTTTTTTTTTTGTGTGTGTTTTATACCTAGCAAAATTTGATTATAAAGAGTTTATAAACTAATTAGGTTTTATTTTTATTTACTGTAGTTTTGTTTATTTTTTAGGTAAGAACATCATGGTTGAGTTTATGGAATGAAGATCGTTGCAAATGGTTGGCTATTTGTGCAAAGAAAAATGAAAAGTAAATAATATTTTCTTAATTTTTTTTTCTCATTATACGTTATTCATTTTTTAATCTTTGAAATAGATCTAAAATGAAAATTTTATTTTAAATCTTTTTGATTATTAAGTAATCTGTATAAGATTCATCATTTCATAATGCCTCGATTATACTCATTATTATAATCCTGTGTTTAGTTAAGAATTATAAATATGAATTTTAACTATGAATTTTAAAAGTTCATAGTTAATTCTACTCTGATGTAGTGGACCACTATAAAGGAATACATGCTACTGTGTGTTCCTATGAAAAGTGTCACATGACAGAACAGGTAGCTCTGCTGCAGTTCATTTTTTGATATTTAGAAATAGCTAACAAATACTATGAGGGATGTTCCAAAAGTAAGTTTCGTCATGCTCTTTCACAAAGAAGCTTTATTACAAACAGTAGTTTACAAAATTACAATAGTTAAAAAAAAAAAAAAATACTTTAGCTATTTTTTTTTATATATTCATCACTGACATTGATACATTTTTCTTACTATGAAAGTTCTTCACAGCCTACTGTATCTCTTTATTGCTTCAAAAGTGGAATCCAAATGGTGCTTACTTCAATACTAAAAAAAGGTGAACATTTCATGGATGGTGCTGGATGCCAGTTCAATTAATGTCTTCCATCCTGGGTGGCAAGTGTGTTCTTTTGTGCCTTGCATTATATTGTCCAGAAAAAAAAAAAAAAAAAAAAAAGATCCAAAAGCCCTGGTATTTTGCGTCAAATGTGGATTTCAGTTTGATGAAAGTATAGCAATGACATATCACATTGATGGTCTGTAGAGGGAAATCTGTCAAAATAACACTCTGTGTGTCCTACACTATGCGACACTCTATATTTTTTTTATTATAGGTGAATTGGGATGCATCCACATTATTGAGGTGGATTGGAATTACTTCCAAAGCAAAGAAAAAAGGGGAGGCAAGCTGTGCAGAATTTTCTTAAATTACTGTGTTTCAATTTTTATCAGTGTGGTTTCTTGTAATTGTTTTGAAAATGTATCAATGTTGGTAGCAACTAAATAAAAAAATAACTATATATATATTTATTATGCAGAGATGCCAACTACTACGGTTTGTCTGTAGTTATTACGGAAATATGGCAGTAATTACGGCCTTACGGACAACATATAAAAATTACGGATTATATGCTCTTAAAAAAGCCGTGGATTGTTTGTTAAAAAAGGGAAACCCTTCTAACGATCAACGATCAAACGCACGACGGAAGACTTCTGATTCCCAATCTTTCTGCATCTACAACATAAATGTCAATATTCATTAACTTGCTTTACAAGATTCTAGGAACTATAAAGAAATATAATTGTTCAATATTTCTAACTTATGTAATTATTTTTTTACCCCCACCCTCTCTTTTCTTATCTCCAACTACTAGTGGTTATTGATAAACTCTACAAAAGCCCAATCTTTCGCCATCAGCAATATGAATGTCAACATTCATTTTAAACTTGCTTTATTAGGTTCTAGAACCTATAAAGAAGTAGAATTGTTTCATTTCTCCTACATCTATTTATTTTTTGACTGCCCCGCTGCCTCCCTTTCCTATTTGCAGCTAGTGATTAGGGAATATCTATTTACAGTAAATAGATATTACCTGTATAAGATAACCAAATTTGTTTAGAGTATATCAATAAATTGTTTTGAGTGATTCCAGTAATTTTGAAATTCTTATCTATTTATGCATGTGTTAATATAATAATAAAAAGTTTTGAGCTGTATAGCATGAAATTCAGTGTCAGATTATATTTTTGATTTTAAAAAGTAAATGACAAAACAAATTTATTAGTTTAGTGCATAAATCATTTTTAAATATATAACATTTAAAATATATTTTAAATCTAAACTTAAATTTACATTAGTTAAGACCGACCTACCAGACTACTGATAAGTACCCAAAACTACTGAAAATTTTCTTGTCTACTACTGAAAATTGTCCTACAAGGTTGGCATCTCTGATTATGAAATGTAATGGATAAAAAATAAGTACGAATTAATGCTTTTATATTTTAAATTATTATTTTCATATTTTCAGGGTATTCTGTTTATATTTCAAAGTAATAGTGCAAAATAAATTAAAGGAGATTTCATATTAGGTTGTAAGACTAAAAGCATAAAAAATGACGAATGGGAATTTACAATCATCATCATTTGAAAAGAAATAAACAAATTAATCATTTAAATATTTTGGTATCTGGAAATATCCTATAAATAAATTTAATGAGCAATAGAAAAATATCTGGGCGCCAGAAAGATTCAATTAAAAGAAATAGAAGATTTATTATTTAAAATTAGGGCATGATTACTTATGTCAAAAATAAAGCTATAAATAATTGTTTTAATGACTAGGCTAATTGTCAACTTTGGTGTGTTAAGGCTCCAGATGGTCTGTGAAAAACGAAAGTTCAAAAAATAAGAAATAATGAAGAGCATTGTTATTAGATGAAATAATCAATTAAAGAAAATGGGATGGAATTAGAAATACGCCAAATTACACCAAAAATTATGGGTATAAAACATAAAACTCGAAAACATTAGAGAGCGCTTTTAGAGAGATTAGAGCTTGAACGAACTATCAGCTGCTAAGGAGAACTAACTGAGAAGCTGGCCTCAGGGCCTGGTCCCGAGGTCCGGAAAGACTATGGCAATTTTCGATTATAACATCCAACTAAACCCCAAATTGGATTATGTACTTAATAGCCGAACTGTCCATTGCCTTCATAGTCCTTATAATCTATGGATATTCAATAAAAAGAAGTGCCAGAAATAAAGTCTGTTTACTTGGATCCACGACTGTACACCAGCAGTACATCCCAGCTATTTGATTATCTTACATATATATATATATACATGTTTTTTTTTTTTTTTTTTCATGCCATTGTATGTTTCTTTTTGTAATAAAACTTTCTTGTAAAAAAAAACATGATTGAAGTTATTTTCAGAATATCCCTCATGTTATTTCCATTTCTAATTATAAATCTGAGAAATTGATTTTTAATTTTAGAACATTTCAAAAAATGGAATTTCTTGCTCAAGATGTATCAACTATGGCATTATATGTAACCCAGCAAGTTTTTGAAATTCAGAATTTGGAGAGAAAATTGCTTATAGAAGAATTAAAAACGAAATATTACGAAGAAGCTTGTGAGCGTATGACTTGGCTAGACTTATGCGAACAGATGACTCATGAGAGGTAAATAAAATTTTACATTATGAAGAACTTCTGTTATATATTTTTTAGATCTCATTTTTACCTTTGTTTGTTAATTTTTAGCATTTATTTTCTTTATTATTATTATTATTCTTTTTTAATTTTTACATTATCAAAATGAGGAGTCAAACACCTTTCTCCTTTTTAGTCGTCTTTTTTTTTTTTTAATTAATCACCTTTTGTTATATTAAAAACTCATAATAAAAAAACTATTTACCATTAAAAACTATTGAAAAATCTATTCAGTCTTTATGTGAGACCTTTCAATTGAAATCCAACTTTCTTCATTGCTTTCTGTCAAATATACCTGGGTTGCTTCGCTACTCTGCTTCAATTCGTCCAGTATGCAGTGCAATCTTACTGTGATCTTTTGCAGCTCTTTGTCCTTGCATGCATTTTATTTAGCAAAATTTTCTATTGTCTCATGAGTAATGGCATTGTTTTAGTATATTTATTATAATGATTCTAAAAAGTTTAAAATACAAACTTTTAAAACTATTTTAAAAATGTTAAATAATTTCTAATTTTTGCAATGTTTTTGCAATGTTATGAAATTCCATGCAGTAATCCCTGAGATCCAGTCGCCACAAAATTTTGTCACCTACACACACACACAGAAACAGACATTTTCTAAAAATGGTCAAATCATGTTCTACAGCTCTTAAAACATGTAAATTCATGAAAAACCTGAGGTCAAAAATTTTTACGAATCCAATACTTTCGTTTTTGAATATAGAAGAAAGTAATAATCTTGAAACTATATCGAAATGACCAAACATAAAATCAACCAAAGGATCAAAAGAGCACATGAACAGCATGAAATATGACAACATAATTACTGCTTTAGCTAAAGTAAATGAAAAACCACCAAATTAATATTATTCAAAAAATACTAAAGAACTTGCAACTATGAAAATCACAATTATGCACTAAATCAGGAGGCAATCGAAATATACCACTGCTAATGATTAATCAACAAGAAAAGCATTGAAAATGCTTTGGGCCCCGAGGTGAAAATATGGTTTGCTGACCTTTTTCAAAGTATTCAATTTAACAATATGTATATTTCAATGTGGTTTAAAGAAATCATGTGATGGCCACATCAGATTTTTTTCCCTATATAATTAAGTATGATTAATGTAATTTTATTGGTTTACAGAGTTGTTCTCCAATCTTCTTATACCACTGCCCACTTTTGAATGTTTGTTAGTAGTAAATTTTTATAATTACTCACTAGTTCCTCAAAAACATGAATTTATAAAGTAGAGAAGTAAATTTACTTTTAAAAAAATATAAAACCGAGTTATAGCAAATTAAAGCATATACTAATAAAGCGTTTTCTCATTTCAATATTTTTAAAAAGTCAAATTGATTTTTAAAAAATGAAAGTTCTTAAGTATCAGACAAAATCTTTACTGCCCACCAGGAACCAAGTTGACTACCACTGATACACAATGTGTGATATAAATGGAAATTATTTGATGTAAATTTTTAATGTTTTTTAGTACACTACATAGTGGGTAGGCAAATTTTAGATGTCATACAGAGCTTTTGCAGACTCAGTGATTTAGAAATGTCATCAACGTATCTAAACAAATGTTTTATTATTTTTAAGGTTTTTAAAAAGTATATATTTAAAAGTATAAAGTATATAAGGTTTTTAAAAGTATATAGCAATGGGATCCTTGATATCTGGGTTTATTGCCAAAATTTAAAGAAGATACTTCTTTTAATTTTTTTTTTTTAACAGAATAAAATATTGGTTTTTGTACATTCATGATATTTCTGCCATTGTCAACAAGAATAGCAAAATTGAAGACAACTTTTTAGATGTTACAATGATCAAACAATTCCTAATGAAATTCAAACCGTCGTCTATTGCAAACCTAATAACAGTAACAAAATATCAAATTCTAAATATAACAATCATGCATAAACTGTGCAATAAATGTATGCTCAAAAGAATTCTTCTTAAGTAATAAGCTAAATAAAATGAAAATGCAGTTTTTAAGAAAAATCTTGTCTATTAACTGTATAAAAATAGAATTTAAAAAGTAAACTATCGAAAATGGGCAAAAACCAAAATCAAAATTTACTACAACAATCCCATATAACAAAGACTCATTTAACAAACTTAAAGCTTGAAAACTAAATATAAAGATCACCAATCACCATAAAACCAAATCGCAACATCCATAATCAATGAAGATAATCCTATAAAAATAGACTTTTAAAACGTAAAAAGCTTGTGAATTACAAGAATTATACATGCACAGTAAACTGGGAAATGATTGAAGTTTTAGCCAACAAGCACAGTGTAAATTGGTGGAATCCAATAAAAACATCAATGAGAGAGAGTGCTGCCTCCTCTACTTCAAGAATACAAGGAAAGCTGCATTAGAACAACAAAACCGTCTGAGTACTGAAGAAGGTCAGTGCCCTGGTTCAAAAGTTTATGGAAACTTCAAAAGTAGAATTAATTACTTTTGTATATTTTTTATATGTACAAATAAGTAAAATTGTTGGCAAAATTAATAAATTTTGCAATAAATATTGTGATACTGTTACTTCCTTATTTTCTTTTATTTTAAATTATAAAATTCTGTATGAAATCCTGAAGCAACTCTGTATCAAATATATATATATATGAAAGGGATAAAAAATAGTTAAATTTAAATAATTAAAACCCTATTTTAAAATCTAGAAATCGCTAATAATTCGTAAGTGCACCTTTAAACTTTGTTTCACGGCAGAAGACTTCATAACGCAAAAATTAGAAAAATTGAACAACTTTTAGAATAAAAAGTGCTGAGTAAGTGCAATCTTCCTTTTCTTGTTGTTAAGTAATGCATGTTAATTAATCCTGGGGATCCAGGCCTGAGCTGGACTGTCAATCATAAAGTTGATAGCCAATGATTAAGCAGTCCAGGACTAAATATTCCCGCCAAAATAGACGGTATTTAAGCTGAGACACACAAGAAATCGTGGCTTTTTCTGATATTGACTTGCTTAGTAAATCTGCGTTAAATATTACTCTCATCATGTAAAGCTCGCTAATGAAACCCGCGGCCCAGTGGGGCGCCGCTATGGAGAAGGGCCGACTTTCGGCGTAGTTACGGGACTTATGACGCTCAGGATGTCTAACATTCAGGCCAAGACTGCATCTTGAACTTAATAAAGGATTATTAGTTATTCTGGACTCCTCATCCTTTCCAAGATGCTCACATGACTGGAATACCGACCCACGTAATAATGATACAGTGACCGTATCACTCTTTACCGGTTGCTCTTCGATACCAGTTACGATATCGTAGGCATTTTTTTCCATTAAAAGGAACTTGATGTCGCATTTCCAACCAGAGTAATTATGAGAATTAAGTTTAACTATTTGAGGCACTAAATTATACGCCATGATTAAATAATTTAAATATACCACAAAAGAAACAATTTGAATCCACTGAGTCTACAAAAAAACTAGTCAAAAAGAACTTTATTTAAACTGGGCCCATAACCCAGGATGTTAGACACTTTAAGGTCTATCTTAAACAAAATTATGTTAAGCAGATAAAAGCTGCAACAGAATTATTTAAGTTTAGAAGATTTCAATTTGACTAGCATGTAAAAGTTTTAGACTCAGTAAAGACAAAAGTTTTTGAAACAAAAATAAATTTATTCATGAAGATATAATAGATTCAAAACAATTATAACTATAGAAAAGATTTAATATATATAACGATATAACAATTTTTTAAACTCAGCATAACAAAATCTTAACAACAATTCAAAACTATATTACCTCTTCATTCAACACAATGTTACTTGTAGGTACATTGAAGACAAAAAAAAAGTTATTGGCAAAGCACTCAAGTCAATTACATGGTCGCCACATGACCAATGCGGAAAATGGATGAGGAAAACATTTCTTCGCTTCGTTACAAGCATTTCACCATTTTATTGACGATTGACTAACCATACAACACATCGTAGAAATCATATTGAAGAGGAAACAGAACCAATAGTTGATCAAAACTTAAATCGAAAACACTTTGAAGATCGCGGTCGCCCGATGACCAGCGAACACCATCGAATCATGAAGAAAAGTCAGCTAAACGATCAAAGCAACTTCATGGTCGCCAAATGACCAATGAATAAAACAATTTTAGATCCAGCATAACTTTTTAGTAGAAGATTCAAATTAATTAACGGTCGCCGAATGACCACGACATTCCAATGATCAGGAAAAGAAACAAAGTTCATATATTGCAAAAAAAGTTCTCATGAAATTCATCCATTTAAGCTTATGAAGAAATTATTAAAGGTAGAAAGTACAAACTTGAACAAGTGTAAACAATTATCAACATTATCAAACTATTCAAACTTTAACAGTAACAATTTAACAAAAAAAAACATTTTTACTTTAATTATTTAAACTTTTGAGTTCAGCATAAAACATGAGCATTCTACAGCATATCCATAGCTCATAATAGCCGCCAGCAGCTATTCAGCAGAGCTGGAAATCCAAAGTCACAACTAGTTGAAGCTCATCGAAACCAGAACTGAAACTCAGCTGAAACCCAATTGAAACTAACGTATCTCCAAACATCACGGCATTATATACTCTCTAAACAAGTTGATCTGCATAACAACATTGACCGCCGCGCCACGACACCCGGTGGAGAAAAACGAAACATAATTAAAAATGATAATTCCCAAGAAGTGGCAACAGCACAAATAGGAAAGATTATGCAGACTAGAAATGGCAACGCCGATATAGTAAACAGAGTAACGATGTTTGAAAAGATAGATGTAAAGTAAATTTCAAAAAATCAAAAAGGATTAACAAATAAATAAAGGTAAGTTTAAATACTTTCTTAAGATGAAAAATAAGTAAATTCAAAAGTTCTTTAATTTTAATATGAGGACATTGATATGGATATCAGTTACCATAGAAACGGAGAGACGTATTTTCTCTTCTCTTCTGCGATGTGAGAGCGCGGTTCGTCGACTCAGCAAAAAATGATGAAAGACGCGCTACAAAAACAATATTATCGGTATTCTGAATCACTGAATCTATCTGGGTGAGGAGAGCCGTTGAGTTTCATTTTTCCACAACATAATTTCCTTGATTTTGTAAACAATACTTGTATAAATGTTTATCCCTCTTTGAGAAAGGAACAAGTTTCGAGGAATCAGTTTGTTGTTAGTTTTAATTAATTGCAGTTCAATCGGTTCAGCCGAATGATTCATTAAAATTCACACAGAACTTGGTATAAGATGATAAGTAAAATCGTTTTGACTGAAGTTCACTTTTATCATCTTTTTCTGGATTTAATGTTCAGAAATATAGATTTCTTATAAAATGTGTCGTATTATTACGTGGGTCGGTATTCCAGTCATGTGAGCATCTTAGAAAGGATGAGGAGTCCAGAATCACTAATAATCCTTTATTAAGTTCAAGATGCAGTCTTGGCCTGAATGTTAGACATCCTGAGCGTCATAAGTCCCGTAACTATGCCGAAAGTCTGCCCTTCTCCATAGCGGCTGTCGTAGAGCAGGCTATTGTCGTATAGCAGACTTAGGTTGCTCATGACATAAAATTGGAATTTCATGGTTTAGCATTCTATGGTAAAAACTGAATATGCAGCAACTATAATTATGACGATCACCAAAATTAAGTTCAAGAGCTTCACTGTACATTGATCTTAGATGAATCTAGAAAGTTTCAGTGAATAGTCCAAAACTGATGATCGATCTCCAGGTTCTGTGATTATGAACATCGCTGGAGAGGATCACGCGGAGAAGAATTAATAAAGATTGATATAAACAAAAGTACATGCCATAAGGTCTTGAGAAGAAGACAGTAACCACACCATAGGCTATACAATACCAAATAATTTTTATTGTGCCTTGAAAAGGGAAGGATGGAACGCTCGTCCGTGGGTCCGTCTTTTCCAAAGTTTTAGCAGATCTGACTCCTGGGAAACTCCAATCAGAATCCATGTGCATCGTGGGGCTGGTAATTCGAAGGTGGGAAGTTATCACCGAATATTTTTACATATGAATTATTAGTCTTGATGGCGTGTATATTTTCTCATGAAGGTAATTAATTTTTGAGTTTGAAGATCTCCCGGACTCTATCAACTACTACGAGACTGGATGACACAATCCACATGCATCTGTCTCCGACAACATCGAATGCACGCAAACGTTAAGGAATCCGTCTATAAAAGTCTTTAAGAGTGAAATTATGGACTTATTTTTTTAGAAATATTAAGTATTACTGCGTATTTTACACTAAAATTAAATCCATAGATATACGTGTGGCGATACCGCTAAAGGCACGTGGGCCGCACGCGCCGAAGCGCGGCGACCTCCCAGAAAACGTGTTAACTCCGGCTGGTCTGCTATCCAAGTGCTCGAGAGAGAAGACTTTCCGCTCCCAGGTCGGCGAGCGACGAAACGTCACGGCACTAGCGGCCAATCAGAACGCACGCTCACGGCAGGACGAAACCAAGCCTCCAGAACCGGCTGGAAGGAGGGGAAAAGTAAGGAAGAAGCATTGAGAGAAATTTTCGCGTCGCCGAGAAGTAAACTTACAGGGGCGAACGGGAAACTAATGAAACTTAAATAAATTTAGGATAAAAAGCGATCTAATAATTTGGGTTTGCTAAAATGATTGAAAAATAATTAAATTAATATAAAAACACTGTCGTGTTTCACGACACACTCCCCGAAAAAGGGATTTGAAAAAAAAATTAAAGCACCAGGTGGAAAAAGGAACAAGAGCAGATGACGCAAAGACGATGGATCAGACGGCCACAGAACTGTCCCCTACAGAGGGTTACAGGAAGACACACAGCATGTCTGTTAAAAATTCAACATCTTTTTGCTGACAGAGCTTGATGTTTTACAAGAAGTGGTGAGTATACATGATTGTATAAATAATAAAAATAAAGCTATTTTTACAACTACAGATTTTTGTGTTCTCATTGCATATTTTACATGTAATTGGATTCACATATGCTGACTGTATGTAATGATTAAAGTACTAAATTTACATATCACGCTGTAAGAGAAAATGTGAAGTTCAAAAAAAAATAGCAGGGTTTAAAACTATACATTGTTGTAGAAAATTTTAAATTTCATGAGTAGTTACTACAACCTTAATTTAAAAACAAAATAGACAAAAATTTTATATGAAATATCATTTTAAGTCTAACTTGCTAAATGTTGAAATTACTACTGTTATCATTGAATGAATTGATGTTCAATATTAGAAATACGTTAACCAACAAAGAAACAAGTAGCTTAAAAAAAAAACAAGAATTGATAAAAAAAATAAAAAATAAAATCATCAGTTCAAGAACAGGGTCCGGAATGTTCCCAGACTGACGAGGAGGGAATGGCAAGCATCAGGACTGTATCCCTGCAGAAGATACCATCTCGATGCTACCAAAGGAGAATTTTTTTTTTTTTTTTTTTTTTTTTTTTTTTTAAAGGTAAGTAAAAAAATTACTATTACTATTGTTAGCATTTTAAAACAATGGGAAGGGTACATAAATGAATGCTACAAAAAAAATGAGAACACTTAAAATAGCAATCGTAAAAAAAAACATTATCTCTCGCTAAGGAGATATCTCACCATTTAAAAAATTATATAACTCATGAGTATTATTTATAAATATCTGCCAAAATTTGAATCTTTTTCTTTATATAGTCGACTATGTGAAATTAAAATGAGCATTAATGCTATGGCAGAAAAACATGTCTCTAGTCAATACATCAATACAGGCCTTGAATCAGTACTTGCTGATGATATAGCTACCATGGTAGTCAATATGCATAATTTGCATAGCCTTACATAAAAATGACAAATATTTAAATTTTAAAATGCTCCCTAAGATATAGAGAGTTCAAATTGTTCAATGCACATATAAAAAAATACATTTTTTTTTTTTTTTTTTAATTAAAAAAATAATATATAACAAATAAAAAAAATAAAAAAATTGCATATATACATATGTAGAATACAATTACTAAAAAAAAAACTATTGTAAATGTAAATGCAATAATGTGAGTATGGAAGTATCATTTTTATGTATATTCAAAATGTAAATAAGAAAAATGAAAATTTGAACACAAAAACAAATAAGTTTTGTTTCATTCTGTATATTGTACTCCAAAAAAAATTACCAGACAACATGTACATTTATGTGTCTTAAAAGATAAATAAATTTAAAACAGTATGTGAGTAATTGTGATGAGAGTGCAGCAAAACAACCTGTCACATAGCTAATCCGAGTAAATCTATTGATTATACAGAAATAAAATTGTCTGAGATTATGTTGAGTGTAAACAATTGAACACCCACTAAAACTAATAAGATGGAAAAGTGTGTAAGTGTAAGTGTGATAATCATGTAGAAACAAAATGACTATTGTTGAATACAAAAAATAAATAAAAACACATTGTGAAAACAACAAAGATTTTCGAAAAGTTCAGAAAACTACTGTATGGAAACAATGGTAAACTAAACCATCCCTTAAGCAAAGTGTAACATCTAACAATGAGGTACACTTGAATAATTTGGTATGAAAGGTAAAAAAAAATAAACAATAAAAAAAATTGTCACATTAAAAAAACTATTGGTTATGTGAATCTACATTTGGGTTAAATTGTGTGACGTGTAATCAACCCAAAGCCAAAATGAAATGAGAATGTGTAAGTGTACTTAGGAAATTGTGTATACATAGTATGGCTATTGAATATATCATACGAGTAGACAATTGAATTGAATAACATAGAGAAACAAAAACAGTTAAGTTGTGTATAAATGCGAAACTACCTGCAAACTATTTTGCCAGGCCACGTGATAAAATATATGTTTGTTATAAAAAAAAACAAATATAAGTGTAAAGTAATACGTGCGAGAAAATTTTTTTTTTTTTTTTATCTATAACATGAATAACTCTATTGATCATGAGCAAACAACCTATTATAAGGATGTGTGAAGTGTGAAAAGTGAACACCATCTCAAAAATAAAGTTAAAAAAATGTGGATGTGTAAATATGAAAGTCATGTAAAAAATAACATAGTATGAAGAATAATACAAAAAATTAAATCAACAAGTTGACCCACTGTGAGAATGCAAATGCACAAAAATGTAGAGTAAGTAAAACTATTGAAGAGTGTAACCAGTAATGAAAATATGTGAATAAAACAAACAAAACAATTTGAACATTGCAAACCACATATGAATCAAACAAGAGAAAATTTAATTGTATATAGCAATTAAATAAGACAACTATTGAATGTGTGAATAGTAATGTGTAAGTGAGAAGGAGTATAATTCCCCTATAAAAGTAAATAAAAAATAAAAACACCCTAAGGCTATAAAAACATAAATAAAACTATTGAAATGAATAAAAAAAAACTGTATGTTAACAATATTAAACGGTGGTTACTGCCTAAACTGCACGAATGACACAATACCGCATAGGTCTGTCCAGCAGTACCATCGTGTATTGTCCATAAACAGGAACCGTCATTCCCATTAATGGGTTGCCAATGAGTGCAGGAAAGGAGAACCACATGAAGAGCTATTAAAATAATGTAAACAAGAGCACCTGAATGTTAAAAAAAAAACAACTGAAGCAATGAACGAAAATTAACGTGTATGTAATAAATGATGAAATAAAATTCACCTATTAGATAAATAGACAAAAGCAAATCAAGAATCATGAAAGAAAACAGAAGTCAACCCGTAACAATCTATGAAATCTCACCACCAAATTGCCTCCTCCAAAACAATTGGTGAATGTGAGTGAAAATGTGTAAAGTGTATCCGTTGTAAAAGGTACAGTCGTTTACGCCGCCAAAATAAACGCTGTCCAAAAAGTGTGAAAATAAACTATTGACCATAGTTGAACAAGTTGAAGTCTAAAATCCAACACAGAACAAGATAAACTCAAGTCTCAAAGTGTGTAAATTAAATAAAACATAACTAAAATTAAATGAATGTAAATAGTTTTGAATCGAAAATGTAAATTGATGCCTCCTAACCCAATGCATTATAGTGTGCAGGTTATATGGAGATTTATAGAAATAAATTGGAGTTTTGAAAAATGCAAAAAAAATGAAGTTTTGAAAATGAACAAAATGAGATGTGACACTAAAAAATTGACGTGTGGAAAAAAAATTGACGTTTATATGAAATCACATGTGTACAAAGTGAGATAAACTGTTTGAGTTAAGTCTGTAAAACAAACTGTGAAAGTGTTATGCAAACCGAATTGATATACACCCAAACTTAAGTGTATGTAAAAAAAACATAAAAAAAAATTCAATTTTTTTTTTTTTTTTTTTTTGTAAAGAGTCATTCTATTGCAATAAATATCAAATAGTGTTAATGACTTGTTTGTGTAACCAGATTACATAATTTTTTTTTTTTTTTTTTTTTTTTTTTTTTTTGAAAGAGATAAAAAAATGTAATAGACATAACATAAAACTCATGTAGATACTTCCTATCCATCCAATGCGATGAATATTTTAGTGTAAATTTACTTTATTGATATATCATATGTGCATAAATATCGTAAGTGAAAAGAAAAATTTCATGACCTAAAATTCCCACTCGAGAATTATTAAAAATAAATAAACAGACATATACCATGAAAATTAGGAAATTAAAAAAACATATGTAATCATTTGTAAATTCAAAAAAAATAAATGCAATAATTTAACACAAGATAAATAAGATTTGTCCTAATACTAGTTCAATACGACGAACTTTCATCATCATTGCATAGATTAAAATACGACATGCAAAGTACTTTTGTAAAAATGGAAAAAAATAAGTATACACAAAAAAAACTATAAATACAGATAAGAAGGATTAAAATGCATCAAAAATACTTTAAAAAAAATTTATATCTGAGTTACTATATATATCACGTTCCCCAAATATTGGGCGAAGCATAAACAAACATTCACCATTTGTGAATACAACATAATGCCTGTAATATACCTAGATTAGTAATGAAAATAAAATAGAAAGGAACATATAAATATATAGATATATAAAAGTATTGGCAAAATCTAAAAAAATGTATGATACTAGTTTAATACTGAAAACAAGAAAAATCCTAAAATGGATACCACACATATATCATATAACATGTAACAAAAATTATTGGCCAAACTGTAAATAATAAAACAATAAATGCATAAAACTGGTATACCTATAATATGAAGTTATACCTGTACGTCATGGAATATGACACTAATGCAATCTTTGAGAATTTAAACAAAATTGGTAAGGCAAAAAAAAAATTTATATATATAAAAGTATAACTCTCAGTTCCACATTAAAATTTGCATTATCTTTTCTTCTGTTCACAGTCCTAACAATAAGCTGTCCATTGATAAAATGGGGAAAAAAAAAATTATGAGAGAAAAAAAAGGAATCTATGAGAACCATATTCTGAATTTTTGTTGAAAAAGGATACATGTTGCCGAATACTGTGGAATTAAACTATATTGTATGGCAGTCACTCCTTGCTCACACTGCATAAGAAGTTCAGTATTGTATAAATCTGTCCGGCATGTCCATTATCAGGAACGTCCTCCGATTAATGGATGCTACACTGGTGAAGCATGAGGGTAACGTAAATTCGTTGATTTAAAAACACAACAGCCTTCAGCTGGAGAGGAAACGGCAAACAACCAAATCGGACCCACATATTGTTCAGTAATTCTTTCCTGAATAGTTCAGCTTATATAATATTAATTTGTCAAATACAGTTTATTCTTCCATAAAGTGACTTTTAAGAATGAAATATACGCGTGATGCCTCGTGCGAAACTAAACACGGCACCATACTGTCGTAGAGCAGGCTATTGTCGTATAGCAGACTTAGGTTGCTCATGACATAAAATTGGAATTTCATGGTTTAGCATTCTATGGTAAAAACTGAATATGCAGCAACTATAATTATGACGATCACCAAAATTAAGTTCAAGAGCTTCACTGTACATTGATCTTAGATGAATCTAGAAAGTTTCAGTGAATAGTCCAAAACTGATGATCGATCTCCAGGTTCTGTGATTATGAACATCGCTGGAGAGGATCACGCGGAGAAGAATTAATAAAGATTGATATAAACAAAAGTACATGCCATAAGGTCTTGAGAAGAAGACAGTAACCACACCATAGGCTATACAATACCAAATAATTTTTATTGTGTCTTGAAAAGGGAAGGATGGAACGCTCGTCCGTGGGTCCGTCTTTTCCAAAGTTTTAGCAGATCTGACTCCTGGGAAACTCCAATCAGAATCCATGTGCATCGTGGGGCTGGTAATTCGAAGGTGGGAAGTTATCACCGAATATTTTTACATATGAATTATTAGTCTTGATGGCGTGTATATTTTCTCATGAAGGTAATTAATTTTTGAGTTTGAAGATCTCCCGGACTCTATCAACTACTACGAGACTGGATGACACAATCCACATGCATCTGTCTCCGACAACATCGAATGCACGCAAACGTTAAGGAATCCGTCTATAAAAGTCTTTAAGAGTGAAATTATGGACTTATTTTTTTAGAAATATTAAGTATTACTGCGTATTTTACACTAAAATTAAATCCATAGATATACGTGCGGCGATACCGCTAAAGGCACGTGGGCCGCACGCGCCGAAGCGCGGCGACCTCCCAGAAAACGTGTTAACTCCGGCTGGTCTGCTATCCAAGTGCTCGAGAGAGAAGACTTTCCGCTCCCAGGTCGGCGAGCGACGAAACGTCACGGCACTAGCGGCCAATCAGAACGCGCGCTCACGGCAGGACGAAACCAAGCCTCCAGAACCGGCTGGAAGGAGGGGAAAAGTAAGGAAGAAGCATTGAGAGAAATTTTCGCGTCGCCGAGAAGTAAACTTACAGGGGCGAACGGGAAACTAATGAAACTTAAATAAATTTAGGATAAAAAGCGATCTAATAATTTGGGTTTGCTAAAATGATTGAAAAATAATTAAATTAATATAAAAACACTGTCGTGTTTCACGACAGCGGTGCCCCACCGGGCCGCGGGTTTTATTAGCGAGCTTTACATGATGAGAGTAAGGCCCGCTATACACTGACGAGACATGAGACAAAGTTTGAAGCGACGTGCGACACGCGCATGCTCTAAATACAACTTCATCTCCTGAAAACTGTTTAGAGCATGCGTGTGTCGCATGTCGCTTCAAACTTTGTCTCGTGTCTCTTCAGTGTGTAGTGGGACTAATATTTAATGCAGATTTACTAAGCAAGTCAATATCGGAAAAAGCCACGATTTCTCGTGTGTCTCAGCTTAAATACCGTCTATTTTGGCAGGAATATTTAGTCCTGCCCTGCTTAATCATTGGCTATCAATTTTATGATTGACAGTCCAGCTCAGGCCTGGATCCCCAGGATTAATTAACATGCATTACTTAACCACAAGAAAAGGAAGATTGCATTTACTCAGCACTTTTTATTCTGAAAGTTGTTCAATTTTTCTGATTTTCGCGTTATGAAGTTTTCTGCCTTGAAACAAAGTTTAAAGGCGCACTTACGAATTATTAGCAATTTTTAGATTTTAAAATAGGGTTTTAATTATTTAAATTTAACTATTTTTTATCCCTTTCATATCCCCCCCTCCCAAGCGAGATCCTCCCGGGTTTGCCTGCAAAGCCGTGGGAGCTCACCTGGAGGTAGACAACATTCCAGGTGAAAAATTTGACTATTATGCAATAATTGATATTATTGTTAATGGCGTGAGAAAGATGCCCCCAACAATTTTTTTTTTTTTTTTTTCTTTGTAAACTTTGCTGGACTAACTTGTAAACTTTTAAAGTTTATAAAAGCATAAATTTTACCAGATTAAATTTTATCTGCTAACCAGCTCAGGATGCCTATGTTTTGGCCTGTACATAAGAAATACAATATTTTGCACAATTTTTTAGCAGTATAAAAATATGTTACATGAGAGAAAAAAAAATACTGACTGTAAACTACTGACTGCAAAATACACATTTCAATAATGTAAAATAAACGTTGAAAACCATACAGTTATAGAATATGAGTTATACAATATCTTGACTATTTTTTTCTCTTTACATATTGCTAACTAGAAGAACAAAACAAAACGTCCTAATATAGTCCTGGTGAAGTTTTATGTTTGTGACACATTTAATTCTTGCAGGCGTACTCCAGTTAATAGTTTATATACAAAACAGAATAACCTGACAACATTATAATGAAAACTTGAACTTATAGTATTCTTCTGGCTAAACTAAAATAATAAACATTAAAAATAAAAATATGCAATTATAACATATATCAAGCATATAAAGCGACAATCCTGTAAATATTACATGAGAAAAAAAAAAAAAAATAACATGTAGAAATCATTTAGACAATACTTGAGCCTAGAATCACACAATAAAAATATATAATATATAAAGTAACTAAAATGTATAGCCGTCCCATTTTACGTTACATATATATATATGTTTTTTTTTTTTTTTTAAATATATATATATATATATTTTCTGTTATTGTCTATATTTACTTTCTTATCATTCTGATTTTTATTATTAAATATTTTGTCTTTGCTATCATTTTTAATTCAAAGTATTTTATTTCCAATTTGTTTTTATAGAGCTGTTTGGCATATGAAAGATTACTACCCATTTTCATGGGAGATTGATCCAACAGAAGGTCCAGCTAGAGTAAGAAAAAGGCTTAGAAGATGTCATATCCAAATGCATCCTCGTTTTTTTCAGCCAGATTATGCCGATGCTTTAAGTAATTTTTTTTTTTTTCTATTTAATCAATTTACTTCTGCTATTTTAAATGGCAAAATTTTATTTACAAAATAATTAATTTTATTTTTTTAAATATGAGTTTTGAAGCAATGATTTTTTTTTTTTTTTTTTTTTTAGTCTAGCACAAATTATTACTACAATCACAGCCTCAAAACTGTTACTATCTTATAAAATAAAACAAACAACCTTACTTAGGCTTCATCTTTAGCAATAAGCTTTTCTGGGGAGGATCCTCCCCCTTTGTCAATTTCAACTAGTGTTTTCTGGCACCGGCTATTTATAGCCTCACCTCTTTCTTGTAGCAAGTAGCACCACTGTGGATCAATTCTGGTCGATTCGTGGTCATTAATGGCACTGCTATCGTTAACAATCTCAACGCTTTCACGGAGAAAAGCATACGTAGGATTATTATAGTTAGCTATTTTTTCAACTTTATTAAATTCTATTTTTATTTCATTTTCACAGTATGCTTTGGTTAGCGCGGTAGTAGAAAGGACAAATTTTATATCATTTTCATGAATCGTTTACAAGAAAGAGATGAGGCTATAAATAGCCGATGCCAGAAAACACTAGTTGCAATTGACAAAGGGGGAGGATCCTCCCCAGAAAAGCTTATTGCTAAAGATGAAGCCTAAGTAAAGTTGTTTGTTTTATTTTATAATTATGTTTGTGCTTCGTTTGAAATTAAAGTAAATGTTACTATCTTATTGAAGTAGTCTGTGATGTACCATAAGAAAAAAAAACATTTTTTCTAAAATATACACTTTTATTTTATTTTATGGTGTAGGAGAGCAGAAATTTATTTTAATGTATATTGCAGTAATTTTTATTAGTTTATTTATTGTTGTATTTTTTCATTATTATTATTATTATTATTTTCATGAATTTAATTTAGTAACAAATCTTTAAATTTGTGTTTATTTTCTTAAAAATGACAATTTTTTCAACTGCAGTTTATATCTATAGTGACTTTTTAACTCTTGTTTATAGTTCAGGGTTCATATGGGCCTTAAAAGTCTTTAAAAGCTCCTTACATTCTAATAATCCTTAATAAGGGCCCTTAAGGCAAACATTCATACAAATCAAGTATAGTAGCTTAAATTGTTAAGTTATCTTTATTGTAAAGTCTCTCTTTCTCACTGGATGTTGTTGCTGCATATTTCGTCTACGAACAGAGATAACAGCAACAAAAAAATTAAATAAATAAAGATAATTGGACATGATATAAATTTCTTAAAACAGAAAATATGATACATTGAAAGTGAAGGTGTCACTGTTACAGGCTATAACCTGATTTGGTAGAAAAAACTGAAGCAACAAAAGATATTAAGTTCAATAATTGTAAAGGGGAGGGGGGAGGGGAGAAAGAAAGAAACATTCCCCCCAATCAAAAAAAAAAAAAAAAAAGATTTAAAAAAGATTAAAAAAAAAAAAAAATAAACATAATAAAATGAAAATAGCTTCTGAAGTACTGAATGATTCAAACCAAAAGTGGATTGCTGATTTATCTTAGAAATATCTTAGATGAATCCATTGGCCAACTTAATCCGTCATGTTGTTTCATCCATCATCTATAAAGCTTTTTAATGACCTTGATCTGAAATCATTTTTAAAGATAACAACCACTTGAAAATTTCAAACCCAGATTTAAAAAAAAAAAAAAAAAAAAAACCCTCAGAGACAGAATTTAGTTTAGTACAACAGGACTGTTTTATATATTACAAACTTTTTTTTAAATCTTTTCTTCCATATAAAGGCATGTGATAATTGTAACTTGTATAAACCCCCACTTGCATATCTTTGTTGGTAAAGATTGCGTCTACTGTCATATGGTCTTTTCTCATATTGTAATTTAGATTAGTTTGTAAATCAGGTCCATAATTTATAATCCTTTCATGAATTCTTCCATGCTCTCTAAATTAAAATCTACATTAAAAGACCCCACCAACAAATAAATTAAATGGGAATTTATTTATTTATCTATCTATCTAACTATAAGAGCATGTGAAAAATTATTTACTCCATGATTTTTAATCCACAAAAAACACCACAAAAAACTCCACAAAAAACTTCAGTTAATGAAAATGACACCAGAAGTAATATTTTGACACATTTAAGAAAAATGGCTAATTCACACATTTTATTGCACTTTTTTTTTGTTTTAAATTTTAGTATTTGAATGACTTGAATTTTTTCTCAGAAATGAGAGACTTTTGTTTAACTTAATTATTTTACTACCTGACAATCCAATTGTTAATTATCGATTTTTAAATTTGTAAAAATTTTTTCAATTACATACGATAATTGTCTTGTCCCTCAATTTTAGAAGAAAAAAATTGCTATATATTCATTTTTTTTTTTTCAACATAAAAAGAAATATATTTATTATTTACATAAAGAAAATGCAGCATTAGCTAGATTTTCTTTTGATTAATAAGTGTACCAATTTTCATGGTGATTGGTTAAACAGTATAGCCTTGTATAGCATAGCAAAAGACCTGCCATATTCAAGGTGAAACACAGAAAAAGATAACAACATGAAGTGTCTGACTAAAAACCATAGACTTGTATCCCCCCCCCCCAAAAAAAAAAAAAAAAAAAAAAAGGATAAACAACTAATAAAATATAATTAAGGTTCATATGGAGAAAACTTTTCAATTAAAAAGTTAAAAGGTAAGGCATTATGTTTAAAAAAAAATAAATATAACGCCAAAAATAAATACGGCATTATCTTTAACTTTTTTACTAATAAAATTTTTGTTCTTATTTTTATTTTCATTCTGTGATATGATAAACTTTTGGCTATTTTTAAAGTAAAAAATTTAAATTGAGAGAGTTACTATCTTATGTTGTAAAATTTTAACTTGGTAGTTGGTTTTGAGATATATGTAACTATCCATGCATGCTATTTTTACAAGCTTCATGAAGCCCTTAAAAAATCTATATTATAATAATAATAATTATTTTTTTTTAATGCAAAGTCTGTATGAACGCTATAGTTTATTTAAATAGAATCTAATAGCTTACGTCTGTACATCAGTCAGATTTATTCCTTCCCTCTCTCTGTGTAATCCTATGAAATTTTTATTGCTTCATATTTTAACGGTATCTTATTTAAAAATGAAGATTTTTTAAATTTTACTCTTTGAATTTGTCACTTTTTATCTAAATGAGCATTTTTTTTCCCTTAAACTGCCATTACTCATGTACTGTTGGTTATGGGAGTATAGTATTCAATCAAAAATTCTGATATGTAGTTTTCACCTGATTTACGTGTTTTCATCCAAAAAAGTAGTTTTTGGTAATTGATCTGTGTGTATGTTGTGAAGAATCTTCTGACTATCATATCTCCAAAACTAATAAAGATAAAATGACAAAACTTCAGAATTGAGACAAGTAGTATACACATGATTTTCTATTAAAATTGGAAAACTGAAAATGAAATCAGAAGGTCTGCATTTCAAAAATGGCTCCAATAGTTTTCTTCAATGATGCTATATAAACACTCTATTAGATGTCCTTTTGTATGTATTAGCTGATTAGTTGAGGAAAATTGATAGATGTCTATAATACCAGTAGGTCAATTTGGGGTCTCTCAAGTATATTCCTTTAAAAATGGTTGTATGGATATTTTTCAATTTGCCACATTAACCATGGATGTCGGAACATAGGGGCAAGGGGGGGGGGGCACTTGTCTAAATTCTAACTGGTAAAAAATAATTATTTTTAAATTACATTTAAAGCTTTAAAACTATGTTGTTAGAGTGTCAATGATTATCTAAATTACCAAATAAAATTTACATCAAACAGCCAATCAGAGATCAGTCTCGCAGATCAGATGGATCAGATTCTTTCCTTGAGAGTAGAGTTTGAGCTGATTTGACATTAAGCTTCTCGAATTTGGGTTGGTTTGGAATAAGCTGTATAATTTTATAAAATTATCTTAGCTATCTTATTATATTATCTAGAATTACATGGAAATTCAAAAAAAAAAGTTGGTGCTTATATACAGACTTGCTGAATCATCTGAATTAACCAGCCAACCATTTAGTCAAATGTAATTTCTAAATTATATCAAAACTTTTATAGTTTTCAGTTTGCCTCCTCCAGAAAAATTTCTACAATGCCACTGATATTAACTCCCTTTTAAATATCTTTTCAGATGTAATTGTTGTTTTCTGGTCAACAAATAAGTTTGACAAATTCTGGTGAAAATTACAAATGAGCCCGAAAATTGGTATCTCAAAAATGGCTCTAACAGTTTTCTTAAAAATTGCTACACAAGCCCTTTTTAACTATCCTTTTGCATGTATTAATTATTCTAGGAAAATTGACAGTCATTCTGATTATGTAGTTATGTTTTAGATCTTGAAATCTGGTATTTCAAAAAATGACTCTACCTTCCCCCTCTCCCCCCTCCATCCTTTTAAATTCACTATCTAAACTCTGTTTTGTATGTCGTTACACATGTATTAGTTTTCTAGTACAGGAAAATGATTAGGTGTTTGATTTAATAGGTCAAATTTATATATTCTAACCATGTTACCTCCAAAAAGTGTATAAAATATGTGTCATAATATGGATGTATATTAGGACATATAAGTGATATAATATGGTGATGTGATATGATAGGTGTATATAATATGGATAATTAAAATCGTATAATTGTTACACAACCAGTTTTTTTTTTTTTTTTTTTTTTTTTTTTGGGGGGGGGGGAGGGGGGGGGATTGAAAATTTTAATCCTAAGTTTACTTAAGGAAATCAGATATTTAAGTTTAAAAAAATTGCTAGTTAAGATAAAAGGTGATATATTCAAAGAGTAGAATACAAGAAACAGTATAAAAAATTTTATTTTCCAATGAGATATCCTTGGAAAGGGAAGGAGCAAAAATGAATCTAACTGATGTGCAGCTTTAACAAGAAAGAGATATCAGGCATCATACTTTCATACATAGATTATGAAGCACTTTTTAACATCATGAGGTATAGTTTCAAAGAAAAAATGTATGTAATTAATACTTTTAGCTTAAATAAAATGCTTTGCTTACCAAATATCAAGATTTTTACACTAACATCAACCTTTATAAAGGTTAATGCATATAAAAACTTAACTATAATTTCTTATATATATAATTATATTTGTATAATTATTTACATATTTCATAAAAATCAGTGAGTGATCTGCTAATTTTTTTGAGCGGTGTTTTCTTACAGACACAGGAAGTTATGTTTTCCATCTCCTTATAGAAAATTTACTTTTTTTGACTGTATATTTTTAAGCTCACTTTATGCAGTATTGCACAAAATTTTGCTTCTTATACTTTCTAGTTGTAAATAAGATGATGATGTTTTGTTTTTATAAAAAAAAAATTTAAAGTATTTCTAACTAGATATAGCTGTCACTAGGTATCAGTGAAGTGTTTTTTAATGAATAAACTACACATACACTGCATAAAAAAGTAGACAGAGACTTACTTGCAATAGTTTAAAGATGTTTATTTCTTTAATATGAGATATAAGGTTGATTTCTCTAATATAATTATATTCTTGAGACATCATATTTTATTTTTAAATATAGATTCAATCATTTTGAATTACACTGTGAAAAATTTCGGAAAACAAAAATGGTGCATATTTGCACGATAATTTTTCTTTAAAAAAGTAGACAAACACATCTTGTATCTCTAAAATAAAAAGTTTTTAGTAAGGGGTTCTTTTCCCATTTGCTTTAATAAGTTCGTATACTCTGTTAGGCATTGAATCAATGAGATTCTGAATCTCTTTTTGACAGAATTTTTCCAAAATATTAGCAAGAACTTCTTTGAGCTGGTTAACTGATTCATACTGGCATCCATCCTAATAAAGTTTATGAACAAGTGCAGCCCAAATTTTTTCTTCGGTATTCATATCTGGACTCTTGACTGGCCAGGGTAAAACATTGATGTTGTTCTTATTAAACCTTTTTTTTTTAGTGTTGTTAGTGGCGTGTATTGGCGCTCTATCTTTTTGGAAAATCTAATTTTCCCCTCCAAGGTCACAAATGGCAAATGGCATAAGTTCAATGCTTAGTGTTTTATTGTAATTTTTGTGAGTTTACTTCTTGCTTAGGAACACTAAATTTGTCCTTCCACCATAGCCAACAGCTAACGACACCATTACTCCACCACCACCAAGTTGCCGAAGTAGAGTATACTTTGTCTTCTTTCGCCAAACTGTAAAAATAATACTGATATCCATCTGGACAGTCTAAATTAAATTTTTTCTCATCTGAGAAACTACAGACATTCATTTTGTAGTCCAAGACATATGGTTTTGAGCCCACTGTAGGCGTTCTGTCATGTGGTGATCATTGCAGCATGGATGATGTTTTCTCTGATTATATTGAAAGCGCTCTGAATGCTTAACGTAGTTGTAACTTGTCTGAGAAGTTACGTTAATAATTCTTGTGCTTATTTAAAGTTTGGGAATTGATGCTCTAGTTTCTTTCAGCTCAGTAAAAATTTTTCTTTGATCTCTAAGTGAAAGTTTTTTTGGCTGGCCACTCTTTTTCTTTATGCCTTGCACTTCAGGTGCACGTAGAAAATCGCTGATATTACTTTTGCTTATCAGAATTATCCTACTAATTTCTCTGACTTCTTTATTAACATTTTTCAACGCTATAATATGTTCTTTCTGGTAATCGGTTAGAGAAATTCCTCGTGGCATGGTACATTTATCTCCAAGAAATTTAAGCATGTAAAACCAACTTGTCAAGCACGTTAACAATTGGCAAAATGCCAAATGTACGTGCAAAACTAGTATTCCACAAGAAACACCTACTTAGGTAACTGCAGTTTTTGACCAGTGTCTGTCTACCTTTTTTAAAAAAATTATTGTGCAAATATACACCTTTTTTACTTCCTTATACAAAGTATAAGGAAGTATAGTAATCCCGATTTGCGAAATGGATTTTGCATTTCACATTGCTCGAAAACGAATGATCGCTGAATGTTGCCAATTTATATGTGTGACTGTCATGATGTCTAGTTGTACACCTGCAAGTGTCGTCTTAACACGAGCTCTCGTTTTAGAGGTATAAGGGAATTTACACGATTTTTCGTGACGTCTGTGTGTGTGTGTGTCCGTATGTCGCATAACTCAAAAACAGTTGGACGTAGAAAGTTGCGAATTGGTACATAGGTTTGTTATAACATCTAGTTGTGCACCTCCCTTTTTGGACTTTGTATGATTTTCCGTTTTGGAGATATTTAGGAAAATTAGGTTCATTATGGCCAGAATGTATCAAAAAACGGTAATAACTCAAAAACGGTTTGGACAAATCTTGCAATTTATCGAAATCTAAAATTTATCGAAAATATAATTGAATAATTTGAAAGCGATGTTATAATTGGGAAGAAAAAAAAACTAATAGTCCTCTGTCCTAAACTAAATTCTGCTTTTGCCAGAATTTACACAAAATCTTTTCAAAATGACATTGACATGAGTCCCCCCAAGGCACAACTATGACATGAGTCCCCCCCAAGGCACAACTTTGACATGAGTCCCCCCAAGGCACAACTTTGACATGAGTCTCCCCCAAGGTACAACTTTGACATGAGTCCCCCCAAGGCACAACTTTGACATGAGTCCCCCCCAAGGCACAACTTTGACATGAGTCCCCCCCCAAGGCCCAACTTTGACATAAGTCCCCCAAGGCACAACTTTGACATGAGTCCCCCCAAGGCACAACTTTGACATGAGTCCCCTCAAGGCACAATTTTATTTTATTTATTTATTTATTTTTTTACGTATGCATGCATTTTTTTAAAATATTTTTAGCCAACTGTTTCGGGTCCAGTGACAATGGTTTTTAACATTATGTATATTTCTAAAAGTGCATAAGGAAGTCATATGGTGCCCACATCAGATTTTTCTTTTCTGCATTTCCCTCCATTAAAATTATAATTAACTGAAAATTTTTATTTGTCTGTTAGAAACATAAAGTATAAACATGTTAAAGAATTTTAATTCATATTTCATATTAAACAAAGACAGGGCTTTAAAAAATTGCAAAGAAGTGTCCGTCTACTTTTTTTATGCAGTATATATCATAATAATATATTTTAATATTTGAAATAAAAAATTACTTTTGTTTTGATTTTTAGTTCAAACAACATAACTTGTTTTCCTTACATTTAAATTATGTCATAATTTAATAAATGGTTACCTACAGAGTTACTTTTTTCCTACAGAGGAAAAAAAAATATTTTGAAGAAATTTTTTTGTTTAAAATTATAGTCTGTCTTTAGTAAGGCATGATCGACAAACTACAAGATCTTCGATTAAAAGAATTATTACTGCGATGTTACCAGTATCATAAGTAGTGCTAGTAATAAATATCCAATATCAAAGTATAAATGTGTATAAAAACTGTAACAAATTCACCCAATTGAACATACATTATAAAAAAAAAAAGAATATGGCTAAATTCTGTAGTTCTATGTGACTTCCCTGTCAGGTTTTGCAGTCCGATGTAATCGGTCTGTCTACTTATGAAACCTAAATAAATACATTGTTATTAAATATTGCATAGCTTGATAAAAAATAATACATAAGTATCGCATACTAGAACTGTTATGTTTTAAAAAAACATAACACTACGTTATTCTTAAGTTTCAAATAATTCAACATTTTTTTATTTAAAACTATAGGTTTTCAGTTGCCTTTTATTTAAAAAGCTATCTCTTTCGAAATTTATTTTATACTCCGCGAAAATGTCTATCAAAATCGATCGCGATCTATTTATTTAAAAGATTTCCGTTTTTACTTGAAAAATTTGCTTTTTTCATAAATAAAATAAAATAAAAACAAATACAGAAATTCCGTATTAATATAATATCGTAATCGATATTCTATGCATAAATCACTAAGAAAATAATAGTAGAGAAATTACTAAAAGTGCAAAATTAAAATTAAAATGTATAAAATCAGAAAAACCCTAAATTATCTGGTCAGCAATCAGTGTCCCGATTTTGCATTTTATATTATTTTTCCAAGCTTTATTTATATGTAACATTAATTTCATTAGATAGCTTATTTTATTTACTTTAATTTGAGCCATCGCTCATAGAAATAGCTTAAAAATTAATTGTTTTCCCTTCAAAAAATCATAAGTCCAAAAATACCTTTTTTTATTTGACTGTATTCTTAAATTCAGCGGTCAGCCATGTTTACTTAAAATGCTCGACTTTCCCGCGCTTTCAGAGGGGGAAGAAATGTTCTAGAATAATCCGGAATGGTCCCGGCGTCCGTTCGTGACGTCACAGCGTCCCTTTCGTGCACGCTCATTGGCTGGCTTGGAAGAGAGCGCGAATTTCCGATAGCTTTCGGGCAGAACAGCAGGAGTCCTTGGGTAGAGAGGTGTTCACGCCAGCGGAGGCCGAGGATTTTATTCCCGTGCCGAAGCTTGGGTCAACTGCTAATGAGCAAATATGAAACTTACGTACCATGTTGATTTTTCCAGAATTATAAGTTAATGTAATAGGAGCAGCAAGTCTTTGAAACAAATATAAATATATATATATTTTTTTTTTGGACAATTTCTTCTGAAAATGCTGAGTCTATTCAAGCTGAACTTTACCAAGTTTTAGGACTGTTCTAAGTGGCTGCTAGATACGTCTTTATTTTACCAAGTACTTGATCCATTCCAACGTTGCTCGGAAAAAAAACAAAAAAAATATACGCGACGATGTGGCAAAAATCTGATCCTCTCAAAATTCTACATCTGTGCTAAGTGGCTGCTAGCCACGTTTCAGCTTTACTAAGCCTGTCATTCCTACCATCAAGGCTGTAAGATAATATGCAAAATAATTTAGAACTTACCTCTAAGAGATGAATGTGCGAATATGAAAATAATAGAATCTACAGCCACACAGATAAAGAATTGACGATTGATGTTGTGCGATTATAAAAACGGCAGGAATTCGGCATTCTCTACGAAGGGTCCTCAGTATCCATTAGTTGTATCTACAGGTTACTTCAAATCTTTGATGATCACGGACTAATAATCCTTTTTTTTAAAAGGAACTTTATAGCTGCACGTCCTAAGATGATCCTAAAACTGTCTATAATCTGAAATTGGCTTATATTCGTAATATAGATTCAAACTTCATAATGATATCCGCGTTTTTAGGGTGCATCACATATTACTATAATAATTTTACTAGTCAAGAAGATTGTATCTGTGTATTTTTTTTTTTGGTTTTATCCGCATGAATGTGCATAGTGTATTATCAAGTGGTACCACTGCTTAAAATTTTCTTGGATTAACACCTGATTTTTTAACTCTATGAAATAAAATGATGTTGGGTAAGTCATCTCTCATGTCTTTTATTATGCATGCCTTGTATTTTCATTTAGGATATATTTCTCTTTCAGGGTAAATCACTCCAGTTTTTTAAATTAAATTGTACTCCACTATATTTAACGATCATATGGTGCTATAACTTAATTTTATTCTGAATTTTATACAAGGAGATTAAAATCCTTTTCGGCCATTAGCTCTGAGTACAGTTTAAAACTTAGTAACCTTTCAGAGACCCTTTTTTTTATTTATTTCAAAACTTGTATTTTTCAAAACCTAAATTCTAAAAGTTTTTTTTTTTTTTTTTATTTTCCAAATTCCTAATTTCCCCCCCCCCCCCCCCGTTAGCAGATTTTCCTGCTAACATTAATGGTGCCATGACAAAAAACGGACCATAATGCTTAGTTTATTCCTTTTTATCTTTCCAACCACAGGTTTGGGTTTAAAGCTGGAGTGATTCCTTATAAAATGCTTTAAAATAAATCCTTTTGTGCAGATCTCTCAGACAATTTTTTTTTTAACTGTTATTGTGTTTTTCTAATTTTTTTTATTTATTTGAGAGCAGTTGCATATAGATATCTATATCTATTTAATTTTATATTTTAAATTTGAGTATTTAAGCATATTAGTCAACATATACAGAAACTGATTATAGCATTCAAAGTGTATTATTTTTATTTTATTTTATCAATTTCAGCATAAAATATTAAAAAAAATTTCTTTTTTCCTTTTCCTCATTTTGGAAGGGAAATGTGGAGAGATTATATATAATTTTTTTTAAAAAAGTAACTGTTTCGGTAAGCATGTTTATTTTATTTTTTTTTTCCTTCAACTGTGCCTGATGTCCGATTTTTTTTTTAAATTTTACTAGAATTAATTTAATGTCCTCCTAAATCAAAATTTTTTTTCATTGTTTGGGTTGGCTTCTCTTTTCACCTTTTGTCTGGATAGATAGATATTTTTTTTTTCCCCTCATGAATATGTATTCTTTAGTCGGTTCTCTTGACAAGTTTTCTGGGGAAGAAGGGCAGGATGTCAACCATTTCATCCGCTCCATTACAGAAATGGCTAATCATGCCAATTGGCGTAATAGTCTAAGGCGGATAATTTTACGATCAAAGGTCTCAGGGAAAGCTCTGGCTTTTCTTAACACAGATCCAGAAGCTTCAAATGAAGAAAACTTCGACAATTTATGCCAACTCTTAAAGAACAAATTTGAAAAAGTGCCCACCCCCCACGAAATACAATCAAATTTTTCTGCTATAAAACAAGCTCCTAAACAAGATGTTGCTGCTCTTGCAGACCACATCCGTATCACTGTCCAAAATTTAATACTTAATCCCGATAATGCCCCCCAAATTCAGGACATCAGGCATAGTTTGATGTTTTCCAAATTTTTGGAAGCGGTTCGCCCTGACATTAAATTTGAATTGACCAAATTGGGACCCAACACCTTTGAAGAAGCCATTACTATGGCAAAAAATATAGAAAGGGCCCTCAACAATAATGAAGCCTCTGTAGCGAATGTCACTGCACAGAATGCAGACATTCAAACTTTAATTCAGCTACAGATTGAAAATTCTAAAAAAATAAATGAGCTTACTGAGACAGTTGCAAAACTGCAGGCAGTTACTTGCCACATTTGTGGTAAGGGCCACCTAACAACGAATTGTTATAATTATCCATCATCGTCTAATCAAAGTTCCAACTATGAAAGAAGAGGAAGAGGTTTTAGGAGTAATTTTCGTTTTAACAGGGACAGATCTCGCCCTTATTACAAAAATTCTAAAAGGCAGGGCCAATGACAACTACAACACAATGAAGTAAACTCCCAGGATTTAAATCTTAATCAATCCAAAAATAAATTAGTGTCTTCAGTTACAAATTTTGATGCAAATTTACCCATAGTAACCATAAAAATAGGAAAACACCATTTTCAGGCACTCCTCGACACAGGTGCTAACCTAAGTTTAACACAACCACACGCTATAGACAAATTGAAAGATGACATGAAACTAAATTTCTTATCAAGGTCAGTAAACATTAAAACAATAGATAATTGCACAATTCCCTATTTTTCTACAGTAGATTTAAAATTTAAAATTTCAGATAAATGGTTCAACAATGCATTCTTTGTGACGTCAAATAATTGGGCATCTACTTATGATTTTATTCTAGGTTATGATTTTTTACACAGAAATAAAATTGTTTTAGATTCCTCAAATCAAAAAATGTTTATTGGTAATCTGGCTCTTCCTTTTGAAAACAAAGCCCCCAACTTAACTTCACCCACCAATTCCAACAATCTCGTAAATTCCCAATTAGATCAAAATCCAAATGCCCAAAATTTATTTGCTCGTTCACTAAAATTTGTAAAATTTAAACCTGGAGAGTCAAAAGTTATTATTCTTAAATTTCCCAAGATTAAATCCAACACTGAGTTTATTTTATTTTCCCCAATTGTGACAAAATTACCTCTTAAAATGGATGAAAGTCTACATTCACCATATGATACAAATTTTTGTTTTATTTTTGTGCAGAACAATTCTGACCACAAAATTTTTTTAAGGAAGGGAACAAAATTGGGTACTATTCAATTTTTAGAGAATGATGACATTAAACAATGTAGTGAACAGCCTATTTTTCAAATTAACGCTTTAAACTCACAGGAGATACTTAAACTCAGAAAAGAAGAATTATCACCTCAAAATTTCAACTTAAATCATCTTTCTCCTCCTGAAAAATCCAGAATTTTAAAATTACTTTTAGACAATTATGAAGTTTTTTCTACCTCTTATAAAACACTTGGCTCTACAGATAAAGTTGTTCCGCAATTCAAATTACTTCACGATTTTGCACTTCAAACTAAGCCCTATCCCATTCCTAAAATTGCCAAAGACTTTGCCAAAAAAGAAATCGCTCAATTAATAGATGCAGGTATCATAGAACCATCCTCCTCAAATTATTGTTTTCCTGTAATTTTTGTCAAAAAAAAAATCCTTACCTAATCAACCTCCTGATCAATTAAAATTTCGCATGGTAATTGACTATCGATTGCTTAATTCTATAACCGAGTCCTTTAAAATCAGTCTCCCTAAAATTAATGATATTCTTCAAAGCATCTCCGGAAAAAAATTGTATTCTGTGCTGGATCTAAAGGTGGCTTTTTTTCAAATTAAACTTCAAGAATCAGACAAATCTAAATTAGCTTTTGCAACAGACTTTGGAAATTTTCAACCATGTAGACTTCCGTTTGGCCTTGTTAATAGTACCTCCTATTTTCACACACTTATCAACAAATGTTTAGCAGATCTTAAAGGTAACAACGTGCAATTTTTTTTAGATGACATAATTGTCGCAGCTGATAATATAGAAGAAATGATGTTTTATTTACAGAAAGTCTTTGACAAATTGAAACAATTTAACCTCACTTTGGATCCAGCAAAGATGCAACTTTGTAAACCCAACATAACTTATCTTGGTTTTAATTTACATGAGAACGGCTATTCACCCTCTTCGGATAATGTCAACAAAATTAATAGCTTCCCAATCCCTACCAATGTCAAACAGGTTCAATCGTATTTGGGCATGGTTAACTATTTTCGACCTTTAATATATAATTTTGCAGAAATCTTGAAACCCATCATCAATCTTACAAAAAAAGGGTAAAATTTAATTGGACAGCTGACTGTCAGGAGGCATTCATGAAAATTCAAAACATTTTACTGGCTAATCCGACCATAAAAAATATTGATGAAAATAAAGATATTTACCTGGTAACTGATGCTTCACACCATGCAATCTGTGGTATTCTGATGCAGAGCCATAATAACATTTTCCATCCTGTTCAATTCTTTTCCAAACTTTTAACTCCAGCAGAATCTAAATATCCTTCCATTAAACGTGAATTGTTTGCTATTTATTCTTCTGTTAAACATTTTCATGAACACTTCTACGGTAGGCAATTTAAAATTTTAACTGATGCTAAAGCCTTAACTTACCATTTAAATTTAACCAAACAACCAGATATAATTGCTAGATGGTTAATGTATTTACAAGGATTTAATTATACAATTGAGCATATCCCAGGCATGTCAAACCCCGCAGATTTTCTTACACGAGTTTTTGACAGTGATGAATCAAGAAACTTAAATGTTAATGCTATCAATTTATTTGCTCCTGAGGAAAACTTACTATCTTTTTCAAACATCTTAAAAAATCAATTAGAGGACCCAAAATTAGCAGATATCAGAAACAAAATTAATAAAAACAAATTATCAAAATCTAATTATTTCATCGACCAGCAAACTAACTTAATTATGTATAGAGATAAAAGCCAGAACGATTCTACAGATAAAATTGTAATTCCGACTTCATTACAACCTCAAGCTATTGAAATTGCCCATCAACCTCATTTTGGTATAGAAAAAACTTTTGCAAACTTAAAAAGAATTTATTTTTGGACAAAAATGTTTGAACAGGTCAAATCATTTTGTAACTCATGTCATAGATGTTTACAAAATAAATCCAAACCAACTGAAACCAAACCTAAATGCATTCCCAAATCTAATCTTGCCCAGGTGAGATGATAGCAATTGATGTAGTTGGCAAACTGCCGAGGTCACATGATGGCAAATTTTTCATATTAACCATTGTCGATCATTATTCCAGGTATCTTGAGGCAATTCCATTACCTAACGTTACTTCACATACTATAATTAAAACACTTAATGATTATTTTTCACGTTATGGCATCCCCAAGATAATTCTCTCTGATAATGCTCCAAATTTTATTTCTGATGAATTTGAATTTTTTTTGAAATCTCTCAACATTAAACACAGAAAATCTTCTATTTATTTTCCAAGGTCAAATGGTCTTCTTGAAAGGATACATCGCTCTCTTAAACAATCTATAGCTTCTTTGTCAGATAAAGTAATTGAATGGTCAGAACGTTTAAAATTTTTTGTGCTACATTACAACAATGCGAAGCACTCTGTAACAAATTTTACACCAGCCCAACTTTTTTTTGGCAGAAGATTAAACCTCCCCATTGACATAAATCACCCACCCAACCTTGTTGAACCACCCTCTAAATATTGGCTTAGACAAAAACAACACTTTCATGAATCAAAACAATTAGTCAAACAATATGAACAGAATTACTTTGAGAAGCATGAGAAATTTTTGAAAGGTATTCCAAACCCTGAAATTGATTTAAATGACATTGTGTATTTGAAAGCCCTACACCCACCCTCTACCTTTATGCCAAAATTCACTGGTCCCTATGTTGTTCTAAGAAAGTTCAGAAATAACAACTATCAAATACGTGATGCGGATGATGATACGGCAAGACCCTTTAAAGTGAATGTTTCAAAACTTTTCAAAAAACATTAATTTGTATATAGATATTTTTTTTTATTCCTATTTTAGTTGGTGTATGTTTGTGTGTTAAATCAAAATTTTACTCCAGAAAAAATAAGTCCACTGTTTGCAAAATATATCTTTATTTTATTCATTTTTACATTATACACATTTATTTAGTACAAATATTGTTTACTTTATGTTAGGGATTTATGTACATTTATTCACATAATGAGTAATATACAGCAACAGCAAAATTTCAAGACACTTTGTGCCATATGCAGTTCTCTTAAATTCAATCCTTGCCCATATTCCTTTTGTAGAGTGCAAAAAAAAAAAAAAAAAAAAAAGAGGAAACAGAAAAGGTTGACAATATTTAAGTGGAGAGTCTTGTCAAAGGCCTAGGCGGAATCTCTTACTTGTGCTCAGGCTGGTCCTGGCATTCAGTGCTACTTTTGTATTGAAAACTTTTGATTTTATATATTTTTTTTAAGCATCATCACATCATGACAACAAACTGAAATTCTCTTTAATTTGCACTCATTTGATAATCTTACCTTAGACAAGTAGATCATTAACACCATAATATTATGGCGAGGGATTCTGCAAAGGAAAATTGTTTTTTTTTCTTCTTACCTATAACTTGCATATTTGAGTTCAGTATAAATGTACCGCACAAGGTCACTATAAATTGTTCAAATACTTTGAGAAGTTCAGGCAAACTAAATTTGACATCAATTTGAAAATTAAGAGATATATAAAAAAAAAAAAAATTTTTTATCTCAATTCTCTGTGCACAGAACTATGCCTTATTTGAATTCCTATCACTCCTTACAAAGACTAAAAAGGGTTGAGCCTATTCAATAGTGTCTTCAACCGTCTTTAAATAAGGTTATAAATGTTAGGATAGATATTTTCCAATTCTTCTTATTTAATATAATAAAAAGTATAGAAAATTTTAGATACTTACTTTAATCTAAATACTTACCATCTGCCTGTTCCAAAGTGTACCAAGTCTTACAAATGTGTTGCTCAATTCCTACGATATGTGATATTGGTTATCTAGTCCAGAATTTTATATTTTTTCCAATTGTTTGTGTTTACTATTATATATATATGTATTTATGTGTGCTTTTTCAATTGTCTGAGACATTTGTTGAAATATATCCTGAATGAAAAAAATTTTTTTTTTCTCTATTATGTACATGACTTACCATTCAATATGTATAAATTTGTTGTTGGTTTTGCTGCTCCTGTTCCGTCGGTTCTATGTTTACGTAAAAGTTTTAAGTTACAGGCAAAATATTTTTTTTTCTCTTTTTTTTTCCTTTTGGTGGGGGGAAATGTTATGTTTTAAAAAAACATAACACTACGTTATTCTTAAGTTTCAAATAATTCAACATTTTTTTATTTAAAACTATAGGTTTTCAGTTGCCTTTTATTTAAAAAGCTATCTCTTTCGAAATTTATTTTATACTCTGCGAAAATGTCTATCAAAATCGATCGCGATCTATTTATTTAAAAGATTTCCGTTTTTACTTGAAAAATTTGCTTTTTTCATAAATAAAATAAAATAAAAACAAATACAGAAATTCCGTATTAATATAATATCGTAATCGATATTCTATGCATAAATCACTAAGAAAATAATAGTAGAGAAATTACTAAAAGTGCAAAATTAAAATTAAAATGTATAAAATCAGAAAAACCCTAAATTATCTGGTCAGCAATCAGTGTCCCGATTTTGCATTTTATATTATTTTTCCAAGCTTTATTTATATGTAACATTAATTTCATTAGATAGCTTATTTTATTTACTTTAATTTGAGCCATCGCTCATAGAAATAGCTTAAAAATTAATTGTTTTCCCTTCAAAAAATCATAAGTCCAAAAATACCTTTTTTTATTTGACTGTATTCTTAAATTCAGCGGTCAGCCATGTTTACTTAAAATGCTCGACTTTCCCGCGCTTTCAGAGGGGGAAGAAATGTTCTAGAATAATCCGGAATGGTCCTGGCGTCCGTTCGTGACGTCACAGCGTCCCTTTCGTGCACGCTCATTGGCTGGCTTGGAAGAGAGCGCGAATTTCCGATAGCTTTCGGGCAGAACAGCAGGAGTCCTTGGGTAGAGAGGTGTTCACGCCAGCGGAGGCCGGGGATTTTATTCCCGTGCCGAAGCTTGGGTCAACTGCTAATAAGCAAATATGAAACTTACGTACCATGTTGATTTTTCCAGAATTATAAGTTAATGTAATAGGAGCAGCAAGTCTTTGAAACAAATATAAATATATATATATATTTTTTTTGGACAATTTCTTCTGAAAATGCTGAGTCTATTCAAGCTGAACTTTACCAAGTTTTAGGACTGTTCTAAGTGGCTGCTAGATACGTCTTTATTTTACCAAGTACTTGATCCATTCCAACGTTGCTCGGAAAAAAAACAAAAAAAATATACGCGACGATGTGGCAAAAATCTGATCCTCTCAAAATTCTACATCTGTGCTAAGTGGCTGCTAGCCACGTTTCAGCTTTACTAAGCCTGTCATTCCTACCATCAAGGCTGTAAGATAATATGCAAAATAATTTAGAACTTACCTCTAAGAGATGAATGTGCGAATATGAAAATAATAGAATCTACAGCCACACAGATAAAGAATTGACGATTGATGTTGTGCGATTATAAAAACGGCAGGAATTCGGCATTCTCTACGAAGGGTCCTCAGTATCCATTAGTTGTATCTACAGGTTACTTCAAATCTTTGATGATCACGGACTAATAATCCTTTTTTTTAAAAGGAACTTTATAGCTGCACGTCCTAAGATGATCCTAAAACTGTCTATAATCTGAAATTGGCTTATATTCGTAATATAGATTCAAACTTCATAATGATATCCGCGTTTTTAGGGTGCATCACATATTACTATAATAATTTTACTAGTCAAGAAGATTGTATCTGTGTATTTTTTTTTTGGTTTTATCCGCATGAATGTGCATAGTGTATTATCAAGTGGTACCACTGCTTAAAATTTTCTTGGATTAACACCTGATTTTTTAACTCTATGAAATAAAATGATGTTGGGTAAGTCATCTCTCATGTCTTTTATTATGCATGCCTTGTATTTTCATTTAGGATATGTTTCTCTTTCAGGGTAAATCACTCCAGTTTTTTAAATTAAATTGTACTCCACTATATTTAACGATCATATGGTGCTATAACTTAATTTTATTCTGAATTTTATACAAGGAGATTAAAATCCTTTTCGGCCATTAGCTCTGAGTACAGTTTAAAACTTAGTAACCTCTCAGAGACCCTTTTTTTTATTTATTTCAAAACTTGTATTTTTCAAAACCTAAATTCTAAAAGTTTTTTTTTTTTATTTTATTTTCCAAATTCCTAATTTCCCCCCCCCCCCCCCCCCCCCGTTAGCAGATTTTCCTGCTAACAAGAACATTTTTTAAAAATTTGTATTAGACTATTGAAATGAAAAGTAGATCATTCTTGGGGGGAACAGTTTGACAACAAGTAGCTTCCATGAGTTACTGACTTGGCCTGTAAAAATTCGCACACTAACAGAGGATGCTATCTGTTATGCCTTAAAAAAGCATAACACTATTTTATTCTTATGTTTCAAATAGTTTAACACTATTTTATTTAAAATTGTAGGTTTTCAGTTTTTTTTTTTTTTTTTTTTTTTAATTTAAAGAGCTTTCTCATTCGGAATTCATTTTGATACTCTGCAAATTTTAATCAAAATCGATCACGATTTAATTATTTAAAATATTTCCGTTTTCACTCTGAAAATTAGCATTTTTCAAAAAAAAAAAAAAAAATTTCAGCAATTCCAGATTAAAATGATATCGTAATCGATTATTCTTGTAGGAAAATTACCAAAAAAATAAAAATAAATAAATAATAATAATAGAGAAATGACTATTAAAAAAATAATAATAAAATAAAATCTGAAATTATCTTGTCAGCAGTCAGTGTTCTGATTTTTGCAATTAAAATTATTCTTTCATTTCCATGTAATTCTGATTTCATGAGATTGCTTATTAAATTTCATTTAATTTGAGCGATCACTCATAAAAATAGCTTAAAATTTAATAGTTTTCCTTTCCAAAAATCCTAAGTTCAAAAACATCTTTTTTTATTCACTACATTCTTAAAATCGGAAGTCAGCCATGTTTTCTTAAAGCTTTTGAACTTACCCGCGCTTTCAGAGGGGAAGATTCCTTCTAGAAGCTTCTGGATCTTTCCCCATGACGCAGATAGCGTCCCTTTTGACAGCGCTCATTGGCTAGCTTTGTCAAGAGCACGAATTTCCGTTTGCTTTCGGCCAGAACAGCAGAGAACCGCAACGAGTGAGGTTGTACGTACCAGCGGAGGCTGGGGATTTCCTTCCCTTGTCGAAGCTTGGTACAGAAGTCAGGAAAAGATTCTGTTGGTTGCAAATATGCAACGTTTAATTTTTTTTCTTTTTCTTCTATAATGTTCTGAGAATTTATTGTCTTTAACGTAATGGGACAGGAGCTACAAAGTTTCATGGATGTCATCTCACTTTTCTTAAACAACTCCTACTCTAAGTCAAGATCTACGCCTTAGTGTATTAAATTTTTCAAAACATTTCTGCATACAACTTACAAAAAGTTAGTATCCAGTGATATTCCGAAATTGAGGATGGAAGTTTTCTACAAATATTTCTCGACTAAAAATTACAAGAAGCTGCAAAATAACTTTCAAAAAGTTAGTATCCAGTGATCTTCTAGAATTGAAGAAGAATTTTTTTTTCCAAGTATTGCTCAGCTAAATAAATGGCAAGGAGTTGCCTGAGCGATTTTTATCTTTGTAAAGGGGCATCTTTCCTCTCAAGTCCATTTGGCACAAAATCAAATGAACCCAACTTAAAAATCAACGTTGCCCAACTTAAAAATCAACGTATGAAAATTAGTTAGCTAATGGCAGAGAAAAAGACTTTGGATGGTTTCTTTTACGGCATGTTTGTGCTTGTCTTGAAGTTTTATGCTGAAATAACAATTGTGCAGCGCTATAATCATCTTTTATATAATTGATATCTTTTCATTGATTGCTAGGGATTCCTGGACCAAAAATAAATCATATGACTTTTGGAACAATTTTTAATTGACTTTTGAACATTTTATCAAAGATTGTAAATATAGCGTCAAAATGCGGCGGCGTTAAAAAAATTTCTAATTTTAATATCTGAAATTAGTATGTTTATCATCTAGTCAAGAAATTCATCAGTGTTTTAATTTTGTTATGTGAAAAAGTGTGTTCCTTTATAGAACAGTGCTACCACTAGCCCCTTTGTTTGGATTACATCGTTTTTTCTTACTAAATAAAAAAAAAAGTTTCATCACAACTAAGTGGTAAGTCATTTTCCACTTTTTTGTGTTGTGCATGTATTTTCATTCAAGAAATATTTTTTTTTTTTTCAGCTAAATCATTCCAGCTCACAATGATTTTCTTATTTTGGTATGTACTCCACTATTTTTTTTTAAATAAAAATAACGATCACTTGAAGCCTTAACTTTAATTTAAAAAAAAGAAAAAAATCATTTTTCATTTTAGCTCTTATGACAAAAATTCAAAATTTGTCATTACTTCAGAATTAATTTTTTTTTTATTTTTCAAAACGACACCTTTATTTAATTTGTAATTAAACTTTTAAATTTAACACTATCAATGTCATGGAATGAAATTACATAACCAACCACACGGCTGAAGAAATGACAAACTTGTCGACAGGAGTTGATTCAATATGGGGATGGTAAAAAAAAAGTCCCCACAGAAAATGAAGTATCTATGTTTGGAAAACCTCAGAAAACTTTAGTTGTTTAAAAATAAATATTCATAATAAGATTAATTTAGATTAATTTAATGATGTGTTGTCATGTTTCATGACACATTGAAATTTCGTTTTTAGAATTATTATGATATGTAGTTGTGCATTTTCCTTATTAGTTATTACATGACCTTTCATTTTTGAGTTTCCCATAATAACTCAAAAATCGTTTGCTGTTGAAGGTTGAAGTTTAGTGTTTAGGAAATTTGACATTGAGTTGTGCACCTTCTTTTTTGGTAACTATAATATGACCTCCTTTTTTAAAATTATAAATTAATATATTACTTAAATAAATTACCTTAAATAAAATCCTTTTTAAAGAACTTAGCATATAATTATTTTGGATACTCCGTACCCATCTTCGGTGCCAAGTGCAAAAACATCGTTCATCTGTTGATTGTCAAATTCGTGGTGTACGGGTTTTCACTTCACTTCACTTTCCAGTCGGTTCGGTTTCTTGTAGGAACTGCTGCCATATAGCCGGAATGATGCAGTGCTCTCGGTCGTTGACGACTGAGAGCAAGCAGTCAACGACCGAGAGCACTGCATCATTCCGGCTGTATGGCAGCAGTTCCTATAAGAAACCGAACCGACTGGAAAGTGAAGTGAAGTGAAAACCCGTACACCATGAATTTGACAATCAACAAAAGAACGATGTTTTTGCACTTGGCACCGAAGATGGGTACGGAGTACCTGAAATAATTATATGCTAAGTTCTTTAAAAAGGATTTTATTTAAGGTAATTTATTTAAGTAATATAAAAATAATCCTTTCTGAATAAAGTTTAATTAATAAATTAATATTTTAATTTTTGCTGTTAAAAAGTATTTGTAATTTAATAGGCATACAAGGAAATCCTATAATGTTCACATCATTTTTTTTTTTTCTTTCTTTCTTCTTTTTTAATGGTAATTACCACCTATTTTCATTTGTACAATTTGTTTTATATCTCCTATATGTAATTCATTTGTTGTGTTGTTTTTATGACTTTTAGCTGAAAAACTTGTCATTATTATTATCTGTATGCCAAAAAATTTGCCACTTAAATGAATTATGTTTAAATATGTATTTTTATTCAGCGTATTATATGTATTTTTATTATTTTATTTCCATAGATAATTTAAAAAAAGGAGCTCCATTTGTAAATTTGCTGATACATGAAAATGAATATCCAGATTCTGCTGTAGTTCTCCATAGACTTTTTCGAGATGAACAGATTAAGTAAATTATTTAATTAAATTTTAGAGTAGTGCTGTAAAATGATTACATGTTTATTTCATGTTACTTCTAATTAAATATTTCACTTTTAAAAATCAGTTAAGAAATAAATAATTTAAAATAAACTGTATTTATTAAGTTTTAAATAATTTATGCATACTTTTTTTTCTGAAGTAATTTGGAGTTTGTAAATTATTTTCTTATAATAAATATTAAAGTGGGGGGGAAAAAATTACATTATTTTGTTAATTTTAATACCATTTTTCAAGTTATGTCTTGTTGTTATGTCATTTTTGTTTTTAATAAAGTATTAGAAAATTATAGAATTTTTTATATCAAATATGTATATTTTTCTTATGGTGTCACTTATTTATTGAAAATATCTTGTACATTGTAGTTTATAAGTAAGCAAAAAAAGAAAGTACTGAAAATATTTTTTATTTTACCGCACTCCCTCGAAGTATATTTCTTAAAGTATGTGTCCTCTCCCCCCCCCCCCCACACACACACATTTAATTGTTGAAATAAATAATTATAAAACATGTTTGTATGTTTTATAAAAAAGACTGTTTTATTTATCCATTTTTTTATGTTTGTTTTACTGTGATAATTTATGAAGTTTATTTTTTTTTAACGTGAATAAATTCTTTTGAAGGAGTATAGCATTTTTATGACCCTTATGAGCAAGAGTCCTTATGGCTCAATTTTGATTTCTGCCACCCATTTGAGGAATTTTGATGATTTTTTTTTTTTTTAAGAATTTGTTTATTATATTCAAATCTTTTAATGAAAATACAGTTAAGAATATTTATTTATTACCTGGAAATGTCATTGAAATTTTTCTTCATAATTATGTGTAATTAAAACCCATTTTTGAAGAAAATTTAACACAGTGAAATATGCAATTATCTTTCTTTCCTTTTAATTCATGTAGTTCATCCCTCCCCCCCCCCCTTTTGTGTGTGTGTGTGCTTTCTTTTGTTGGATATTTTGAAATAAATGGTAGATATATATCACACTAGCATAATTATTGTAATATTACTAATTTGCAACTAGGGATGAAACAGATAGTGATTTTGCCGGATACCAGATATCGGATATCCGGAGCTCTTTTGCCTGCCGGATACAGATATCCAGACCGGATATCCGGCATTTGTTTTGTTTTTTGTTATGTTGTTATTCCTTTTCTTTTTTTTTAATTTTAAAACAATAAAATGCAACCATATTTCATATATTTTTCTTCTAAAAGCATTTTAATATAATTTACTTAAACATATTTATTTAATATTATATTTATTTGTGCAATATTGCCATGAAGAATAAAACTTTAAGCCTAACACACTTAGACTTATGGGGAAAAGCATTATCACAAAAAGATAGGTTTTGTTCAGAATTATAAAACTACAACATATTATTTACATATATTTTACAATACTAGTATTTAAAAAAATGAAATAAAATAATTTATTAGTATAATCATAGCTGAAGAGTTATTTTCTTAGGAAAATTAATATGTTGTGGCCATCACAAAATTTTCTTCTATATCATTCTATATAACAGCGCCACTTACTGTTTGAAGTTTAAATCGTACAAAAATTTAACCATACCTACTCACAATAAATATTTTACATATAGAGTTTGGTGCAATTTCAGTCAACAGATGCTGAGATATAGGCTTGTGAAAAATATAACAGCTCCACCTGTCAACTGATATACTCTTAAATAAGATTGGCATTCATTTTCATAATGGTTGTCTTATATATTAAGTTTCATGCACTTATGTCATAGAAGTTGACACTTAGCCTATTCATGGGGTAAATTGCAGTGCAGTATTGCCACCTGTTAGCTGATATACACTCAAAATAAATCACCATAATGCTTCATAATGGCTGGCTCTTTCACGTACTAAGTTTTGTGCAGTTATACACAATAGAATCCGACATATAGCCTTCCCGTTTTGGGAGAAAATTGCAGTATAGCAGTGCTACCTATCAGCCAACATGCTCCCAAATTGAATCAGAAAAATTTCTCATAATGCCCTTCTAACATAAAGTTTCGTGTAATTAAATTATTAGAACATAAGTTATAGTCTTCCCTAAAATTGTAGAAAGTACTGTATAACAGCACCACCTGTTGAGCGATTGGCACCAAAAGTTGATAGGCACTAATATATTCCAAGGTGTAAGTATATATAAATTTATATGAAATTCTGTGAAGTAGTTTCTGATATACAACCTTCCTTTAAGTTGCAGAAATCACACTACGGCAGCACCACCTGTTGAGCCATTTGCACCAAAAGTTGATAGGCACTGATTTATGTCATGGTGCAACTACATGTAAATTTATATTTAATACTACGCAGTAATTCTGAAGATATAGTTAAACAGAATTTTTGTCTCACACACACAAAGACAGACATTTTTAAAAAGTGATCAAACCAGGTTCTGGACCTTTTCAAATGTGTAAATCCATCGAAAACCAGAAATTGAAAATTTTTATAAATACAATACTTTCTTTTGAGACATTAATAACAAGACATAAAAGAAAGAAGCAAAAGAAACTAAAAGCTTCAAACTAGTATGTTATGGCCATCACAAAACTTTCTTCTATATCACTCTATATAACAATGCTACATGCTGTTTAACATGCACCGAAGAAACTTAATCATAGCTTCTTACAATAAACACTTTAGATATGGAGTTTAGTGCAATTTTAATCAAAAGATTTTGAGATGTAGCCCTGTGGAGAATCACAGAAGATGAGGAACAGCTGCGCCACCTGTTGGTCAATATATACCCAAATTAAACCAGCTTTCGATCTCATATTATTTATCTTTCATGTCAAGTTAAGTGCAGTTAAATGTTATAGATGTTGAGATTTAACCTTCCTGTTTACAGAGTAAATTGCACCATAGTATTGCCACCTATCAGCCAATATGCACCAAAATTGTATGAACATGATGTTTTATAAAAATGGCTATCTGATATACAAACTTTTGTGCAATTATACGCAAATGAATCTGAGATATAACTTCCCCATTCACAGGAAAATTGCAGCATCGTAGCATCTATTGACCGATATGCATATAATTAAATAAACATGTTTCATAATAGCCCTGTGACATACTTAACTTAGCTTTTTTTTTTATTATTATTATTATACACAATAGAAGCTTAGATATAGTCTTCCTTTAAATGGGATAAATCATATTATAGCAGTGAGTATTCTGTTGAGTGATTTGCATCAAAAGTTGATGAGTACTTTTTTTTTTTTTTTTAAGGTGCAACTATGTATTAACTTATATGAAATTATAAGCATTAGTTCTTGAACTAGAGCTGCTACACAAAATTTCTGTCAGACAGACATTTTTTAAAAATGATCATGTTGTGTTCTGGTTCCCTCAAAAGGCATAAATCCACCAAAAACTGGAAGTAAAAAAATTTTATGCATCCAATACGACCTTCTATTTAATATAGAAAAAAGTGATAATTCAAAATGAATTTATATATTTTTTTTCTTTGTATAATTTTTACTTATTTTAGATTATTTATTAAAATTCTTTAAGTATATATATATATATAATTCTCTGAAAAGTGGTCATTTCATGTCCCAGTAATCTTGAGGGCATATTTTTAAAATCACAAAAACAAAAAGCTGTCAGAACTATCAGTATTAATTAGTTATGCATATAAACTGTAATTCTTTAGTTGCTGGAATTTAAATATAATTTTAAAATATTTTTTGAAATGCAAAATATCATTCCCTCACTGTGTCCCCATTCACACATGTAAGTAAATAAAATGGTTTCTGTGGTATTAAAGCACATATATTTAGATTATTTTAATTGAAAATTTATTAAACATACTTTAATAAATATTTATCCATTAATAATAATATTATCCACATTTATATATTATGCAATGAAAGAAATTAGAGCGCATTTTATTGTTGTCCCTGGTATTAGATATCATTCCCTCATCAAACTATAATCACACCCCTACTTACTCCATTAATGGCAGCACGTGCTTTATATAAGTCAAACTTAATTTGTATAGCAGCAAAGTAAAAAGCCATTTTGTGTTTTGTTCGAAACTTTGTACAATGAGTTCAGTGGCGCACCCACGGAGGGGGCTTAGGGGGCTCAAGCCCCCTCCAGAACCAGCTGACAGGGTAAAAAGTTTTAAATATGCATGAAAAAAAAATATTATTTAAACACAGATATTGTAAGCAAAAATAAAATTATACATTAAAAAGTATCAGTAATTTTTGAAATTCTTACTGTCAAACACAAAAACAATGAACAAGTTCATTGTTTTTTTAGTTGAAAACATTCCTTTGCAATTTTTAGGAAAGGGCTTCTAAGGTCCTAAAGCATATACTGTTATCATGAAATCAAGAGATTATCTAAAAAGTCAGGCAAAAGAAGCAATCTGATGTGAGGTAAGCAGGGATGTATTTGTCATAAAAAGGGGATAACAGGCTCATACAATTTTGTATTTTAATTTTTGAGTATTTGTAGCACATTTATGAAAGTTTGTTTTGTCCCTGGGCAAAATGAACACATTCGCATCAGCAAATGAAAATTCTCGCTAATATAAGATAAAAATTAGCCCTGCTCTTAGTCGTTCCTCTAAAACAATATTTTAAATTGAAGATAGAATTTGCATATTCGTGTTAAACTCTGTAAATGCCACTAGCACATAAACATTCTAGCGAAATTTCGAATCAATTGCTGCAGATAAAATTTAATTGATTTAATCACAAATACATAAAATTATTTCTCTAAAAACATAACGATTTAGAGGAATGCCAAAAGGCGTAGTTTACTGTTCAAAATAGAAAAATACCCCGATAACAATAAGTTATTTTTCAGATGCTTGGGAGGGTGGGATCACTTAATTTTTTTTTATTGTGGTACGTAGAACATACAGTAGGGTCCATGCACAGTTTTCATTTTTGCCTCTGATGTTAATGAAATTTTTGAATTTAATGAATTTTTTCCTGTTAAAATTCAAATTCCATATATATATAATGGAATACAATATCTTGTGATGATATTACTCAGAAAGGTAACGCTTGAAATATTTGCTAACTCTACAAAATAAAATTCTAAGTAATATATTACAAATTAGAATTAATGTTTTAGAATATTAAGAGGTTCTGCACCCTGCTGGCTGTGTTACCTACACCCACATAGACTACGTCCGACTTGTTTCTGTTAACCAAACCCAGAAGAAGCATCACCCCCATACTCCAGATAATTAAATAAAAATAGCCTTGTAAAAAATTTCACTTAAGTTTTGTTATATTTTCTACATATTATCACAACTGTATCTTTTATTTGGCTATAATTAATTAAATTTCTTAGTTACTTATGTGTTACTGCATTGCAAATTACAAAGGAGTATTGAATTTGATCAAATTTTATTTTCAATGAAAATATGGAGGGGGGGGGGGGGGTCATTTCATTTTGGGTAATTTTATGTTCACCAGCTTGTCATATTGTACGCATTTTTATTATCATAGATGAACCTACAACTTTATGTTTGTAAGCTTAATGCCAACCCCAACTAACCGAACTACTGTAACTTAGCATGTTTATATACTGATATAAATTCCTAAGTTGCACTATTCAACTTAAATTCAGTTTCATTCATTCGTTTATTTATTTCAAAAGAAATGTTTAAAGCGAATTCTTTACTATATGTACAGTCGACAGCAAAAGTATCCGAGAAATAGCCAATAATTCCGATATCAAAAGATTACACTTAATAGAGTTTGTTAAATAAATCCTTGTCGAATCATGTTCTTAGACTGACTAAGACCATTACTCGACAAGGATTTATTTAACAAAGCAGTATTAAGTGTACTTTTTTTAGACAGGGATTATTGTTAGTGCTCAGATACTTTTGCTGCTGACTGTATGTGCGTGCATATGCCCATGCCCATAAACCTATTTCTATACTACAGGGCCCAATTACAGAACTGCCAACGTAATCCGGCAAATTGTTATAGTTCTACTTTCACGAGTTGGCCCCTGTCAATCAAGCGTGACGTAGGCAGCGACGATTCTATTACCTTGAAATCGGTTGAGGGTGAAGAGGGAGGTGGTTTGCTATCTTTACGAGTTTTGCGACATTTTGGCGAAAATACTGTTTATTATCTATTTACTTCTTTCCAAATTAGAACTTTCGGGTTTTCTAATAAGTTATATCATTAAAAAATATTTGTTACATTATAACTAATTATTAATACGATGAGGAATGTTATGATTGGCTAAACGATATTTCAAAATTTCGGTTTGCAGTCTTTTTTTTCTCTTCTTCTTCTTCTTTTTTTTTTCTTTCTTTTTTACCTTATGTCCTAATTTGGATCTAGTACCATAAAAAACTACCAATCTACCAAACTTTCTTTCTTTTTGCTTTCTTTCTCTTAAAAATAAATAAATAAATAAAAATGTAAAAAAAAAAAAAAAAACAGCAAAAAAAAAAAACAAAGAAAGATATTTAAAATTTAAATAAAGAACTGCACTCCTGTAATTAAAATTTTTTCTTTTCTTTCTTTCTCTCTCTCTCTCTCTCTCTTTTTTTTTTTTTTTTTTTTTAGCTAAATACATAGAAATGAAAAACCATTATAAGAATAATGTAAGAGATTATCTTTCATATTCGTATCTGAGGTGTATGGAAATATTCTGAGAGCTATTGTACATAATACTGTAAATTATGTTGTGTACATCTCAATTTATTTTAATAAAATTCCCCTTTTATTTATTCAGTATTTATAAAAATGTTTTTCTTTTCTTAAAAAAGAAAAAAAAAAGCGTAAAAAGTTTTTCTCATTTTTATTTTTTAAATGTTTTCAAAGAAAATAATTTTTTTCCTGAAATACAAAATAAAATGCGTGGAGAATAATAAGCAGCACGATTTATTTTCTTGTTTAAATTTATTGCTCAAAATTTCTTTATGCAAATACGGCATTAGTGCATATTGAAATTTCAGACATGATTGAAAAATGTTTTTTTTTTTTTTTCTTTTAGTTTATGTGTCATATTAACACATGCTCCTTTAAATAGGCAAAACGGATTTCAGCTGGCGAAAAGTAAAAATTATTGGCTTGGTGTGTTATTTTCATGGCAACCTTCTTTTTTCCCCACCCATTCATTCTTTTCACTTTGTGCACCCCTACCTTAAAATAAACTCTTCGAAAAAAAGGAGGGACGAAGGGCCAACTCGTGAAAGTTGAACTATAGTACAGCCCCTTTTTCTACGCCGGTCATTTCTTAGAGTTTTTTTTTTTCTTTTTAATTCATCGCAAATACATTTGAAGAAAATTACTTTAAAAATTAAGTGGTGTAGAAAAAGGGGTGTAACTAACAGTTTGACGGATTAGGTTGGCAGCTCTGCAATTATTCTTCAGCCCCCTCCAGCCGGAAATTCTCGGTGCGCCACTGAATGAGTTGCATAAGGCTCTCAAACGTTAGATTGAAATACAGTATTTTTATTATACGTCATTCCCTCATTCATTATAAAGTTAACTAAAAGAAATCAAATTTGCTTTTTTATGCTATTATAGTAATAAAAATATGTTTTAATAAATATTTAGTGTTTGAAAATACAACTAAACCTAATCATATTTTTATAAAATAGTTTCTAGAATAAATTTGTCATTCCCTCACAATCAGTCCCTCATTTTTCTAATTAATAAAAATAATACTATTTCAAAAAATTATCAGATGCAGTTTGGTTTATATTATTTTTTATTAACTGTAACGTATGTGTACATGCACAAAATTAAAAAGTAAATGAAAATAAAAAAAATAATGGAGCAATTTTATTTGGGCTAACTCTGTTTTTTTTTTTTTTTTTTTTTTTTTTTTTTCAAGCCCACTTTTCAGAGAATGACCCATGTGTATATATATATATACATATATATATATATATACATATATAAGTTAAGCTTTTCTAATGTATAAAATCAAAAACTTGAAATATTGAACTTTTTTTTTTCTAATATTTTTCCCTCTTTAACAATCTGAAAGTGAAAAGTTCAGACAGAAAGTATTTGCAGACATTCTCTGCAGTGAGAATGAATATTATTTGTTCTGGAACAACAATAAAGAGCTCTTTTTATTGTTATGGGGAGGATTAGGGAGGATGTTAGATCACTCTGGAAAAACCTAGCTTACTCTGTACAAAATTAAAATAGGTCTTCTATATTTCTTAGACCTGAAGCTTCTTTTGGCTAAATTTGCTTGCTAAAGTAGCGAAATTTGACTGTCACAGAAGCCAACTTTTTTTTTCTTTTTATTTTTACCTGTACAAGCTACAACTGAGCTAAAAAAATATAAAAGAATTATCGAAAAATTTTCATTTGAGGGGAGTTTAAGCTTGAATTTCCTCCTTCGGATATCTGGCTTGAAACTGCCGGATATCTGTATCTGGAGTGCTGATATCCGGTACCCCGTCGGATATTTAAAACTCAGCCGGATACCGGATAGTTACCGAATATCCGTTTCATCCCTATTTACTACATAGTTATGTTAATAACTGTATATTTCTGTATTTGTTGATGCTAAGTTTAGATTTTTTGTTTATCATTAAATAATTATTTTGTATATTTTTTAATTTCATGAAAGTCTTATTTACTAATATTTTCTGAAAAATTTCCTTTTCATTACATTTAAATTACTTCAATTTTCTTTGCAATTTTTTTTTTTTTTTTTTTTTTTGCTAAAGCTAAAATGTATGCAAGAAAAACATTAATGCTCTTAATAGTTCTTCTTTGCTGAAAACATGTCAGATAAATTCATTCCCGTAGTTACAAGAATCAGAAAATACCTGGATAGCTGTGTATATATATATATATATATATATATATATATATTTTTTTTTTTCCCCCAGGTTCACCTGTCCTTGTATGATTGTTACAGCATTTGAAGAAATGGCTATTGAAATTCTTATTGGTAATTTATTATTATTTGGAATTATTTTTAATTGTAAATTAGCATCACTTTACTATGCAGTGAATATATTTGTTTATTTATTCAGTTTAGTTCCCCATTATACTATAGGTATAGGGAACTTGACTATTCATAAAAATTTTCAACCTCTCTTAAAAAAAAATTAATACCTATCAAACATGTGAAATTCATGCATTTAAATTACCTTAGAACATGTATATTTTAAGTTTCAATCAATATTATTTATATTATTCCAGTAATTGTTTGTTCCCAGGGGTTGAAAGTTTCCTGATTTTGCATCATTGGCCAAAATTCCCCCCCTTTTTTTTTTTTTTTTTTTTTTTTTTTTAGAGATTTGACAAACTTTTTTTTATATGAGCAAGGGGAATACTTTCTTATTAAAATATGTTGTGAAGTACACTATGACGTAACTTATGTATAAAGATAAAAGTGGTTGCTCAGCTGCGCTCATATAAAAAAATTTTAAATTGAAAGAAAATTACGGAATTAATTATAGTGAATACATTGCATATGCTACTACTCTCGCTAGTTTAAAAGAGACAAAACTAATGAAATCGAATCTATTTAATCAAGTTCTATTTAAATATCACTTTTGTTACACTAAATATTCTTTAAAAAGTATTATTATTATTTTTTTTTATGTGTACAGTTTATATCATAAACAATATTAACACTTCCAGTGTGGAGAGTAGAATCTGCAATATTTGGAATTCTTTAACTCCAGCTACAGCGTTTCTTTTGCTGCAATCTGTATGCCACAGTATTTCTTAACCCTCTAACAGCCTTTGACAGGGCAAGATTGTAATATTGTTTTCATCACACAGCTGTTTCAGTGTACTAAAATAATGCTTATTTCAACTTGAGATGAAAATATAACATTGCTGCTTCAAGTGACTTTTTTTATTCTTTTCATACCACTATTTCCTAAAAAAAAAAAAAAAAAAAAAAACAATTTATAGCATGTTTATATACAGGTACATCTGCATTTTACTACAAGATATATTATAAACTTATTAATTTAATTTAAAAATCCTTTTCACTTGCCTCATGTTTGGCAGTAACATTTTCTGTTGTGTGCCCAGCTCTCATTGGCGGCTTCTTCTGTTCTGGAGTCTTCCCTTTTTGAACTGTGATATTTTTGCTCGGCTTTCACCATTAAGTGGCACCACACTTTGTCCAGTGCCATTGCACCACTGTCATTGCAAACATTTAGATTGGTAGCTATCTCAATTGATTCATGATACATAGCATACCTATGATCATTGTAACTAGCAAGTTTTTAACTAAATTGAAATTGATCATAATATCTTCGTTATTAAAAGTTTTAGCAAGACCGGTAGTAATTTTACCTGCCTTTATATCATTTTTGTGTTTGTTAATTCTTGTTTTAATTTTTCTTTTAGTTACACCGATATAGTATCCTGATTTTTCATTTTGATTTTTAAATGGTATTTTATAAATTTCTGCGGTTTTTAATGGAGGAATAGGGTCTTTATTGTTACAAATTAGATGGAAAATATTATGATTTGGTTTAATACGAATATTGATGTTAAATCTGCTATCAACATTTCCAATTTTGTTGGAGACACCACGTTCAAAAGGAATAGATGAAGTAAATTTCATTGGGGGTTTTTGAAAATAAGGTATAGTATCTAAAGTTTTTAATTGATTTTAAATAATTTATTTACAGTTTTATCTGGGTAACTGGCTTTTTTGGTATAATGTTTTATAAAATTAATTTCGTTGTTTAGATGTTCAAGTTCATTACAAACTAAAATGGCACGAATAATATATGAACGAATGGCATTAATTTTATAATGAAATGGTGTTTTACTTTTATAATGTATTATTTCATTGCTACTTTTCAGTTTTCTATAAATGGTGGTTTTAATTTTATTACTTGCACAGGTAATTTTGACATCTAAATAATTAATCTGTTGGTTGATTTCTTCATCGTAAGTGAATTGAATATTAAGGTCAAAATTGTTTAAACTATTTAATAATTGTTTGATGTCACTATTCTGGTCGATAACAGCAAAAATATCATCAACGTATCTATACCAAAAATGAATTATGTCCTTTAATTTTTCAAGTATTTTATTTCCTAAAAGCCTCAATTTAAACTCCGCCATAAAACCCAAAATGGGCAGTCTCATAGGGAGCCCTTCTTTTGCTGGTATACTTTGCTATTGAATTTAAAATAAGTTTTCATTCAATAAAAAATTGGTGGTAGCAGTGAGTGTTTGGGCTATTTTAGGATCTTGAAATTTTTTGTTTATTTCACTATTAACAATTTGGGCTACTTCTTCTATATTAATGGAGGGATGCAAATTAATTACATGAAAGCTGTGAAAATGGTAGTTACTTTTGACAATCAGTTTCCCTAACTTTTTTGATGAAATCTTCAGTTGATTCTAATGTATGCTGTAAGGGGGGGGGGGGTGTAATAATCAATGAATTTTGGCCCTATATCTTTCTAAACAATATGTCAGGGCTTCACTTTTGCTAACAACTGGTCTGAATTTTGAGTTTTGTGATCTTTGTATCTAGATACAAATAATAGATGAAAATAATAAAAAACGTCACTTGTGACAGCCCTTATAACTATGCATGCAATTATAATCCTTATGACTATTATTTACGACCTTCAAACTTTAAAAAAGAAGTTAAGTTTCATGATTATATAATTTTGAATAAATGTATTGTAGAAAAAGGAACAGCTCAGGGATCAGATATATTCGTCAGCGACAGTCAGATGGTTAAAAATATACCCAATATTCGCCTTTCTACAATTAATGTACAATGGATGCAAATAGCTTGATTAGAAATAGTGTAAAAAAAAAAAAAAAGTTACTTACAAACTTTGAATAAACACCATAAAATGCAATAAACTCACAAAAATTGTTTTGGGTCGAAAAAACACACGACCCTTCATCAGGCGAATAAAGTAAGCTCGAGTGCTTACTTTATTCGCCTGGTGAAGGGCGTGTTTTTTTTTTACCCAAAACAATTGTTGTGAGTTTATTGCATTTTATGGTGTTTATTCAAAGTTTGTAAGTAATTTTTTTTTTTTTTTACAACGCCAGTTTTGTGGTGCTTTTTTATTAAATAGAAATAGTGTAGTTATAATGTGTATTCATTTGTAATACAGTAAAATCTCCCGTAACCGGCACTCAATTAACCGGCAATCTCAAAATAACGGCACTTTCTCTAGTCCTCTCTAGTAAATGGTAAATTTGAATTTAGCGTACATACGTTTTTTTTTTTTTTTTAATTAATCTGTGATATTTTTGATATTGTGTTTATGTATTTCGATCTCGCGGCCGTAAAATATCTTAAAAAAAATATATATACATATACAAAATTATTTTTTCATTTTGGAAAACATTTTATCAATTCCCGGAGAGCAAAGCCCGACGTCACGCCGCGCCGCGCCGGTCTAATCAGCGTGAGCGGCGCACCAACGGAGTCCGTGACGTCACCGCCCACACGTGATCCGCGGCGAACGACGGTACCGGGAAAGGAGCGCACGGGAAGCCGGCGGAGAGTGAAGGAAGACCGGGAGAAAGAACGCACGCTCACCGTCAATCTGAGGTACGACGCGATCCTACGAAAAATAAAAACGGATTGTTCTGAAATTTATTCTACTTGATTAATTAGTCCAAAAAAGGAATTGCCGGATATCATGTTGAATTTAAAGGAAATAATTTAACTTTTGATTGAATTTGGAAAACAGTTCATATCAATTAATTTTAAGTATAAAAGTTTAGATTTTAGCTATTAATTGAAGTACAGTTTAAAAAAATAAAACTGTCGACTGATTTTACGTTTGTGATGACGTCATAGTTTCTCCCGCGTTCGTTTTTTGACAATAAAGTTTTTAGTTTTTTCATAGTTTATGACTTTCAAAATTCTTTGTTTATCTCTGTCGACTTGCGCGGATTTTAGATCGGCGGATTTTCGGCGCTCGACTGTATATATACTTACGGTGGTATGTGTTTTTGCTTTAAAAAATCGGCGATGTTTCCGATATTGTGTTTATTTAATTAAGGTCGGGAGATCGAAAAATTTGGACAACAAAATTCATATACAGAATATGAATGGTAAATATTCAATTATCCGGAAAATTCTCTTTTCCGGCAACGGCTCGGTCCCAATGTTGCCGGTTAAAAGGGATTGTACTGTATAAACATAAATATAAAAAATACCATTCTAAAAATATGTAATTTTCAACTATAACGTCCACAGGTGGGAACTTATATTTAACATTATGCAACAATGACCATGTGGAGTCTACGCATTCACTCGGTTATGACATATTTTAAGCAGTTATACTGAACTTTTGGAGCTAATTCGCATAATTTTTTATTTACAGTGATCTAACCATTCATATAATAAAATAGGAACTTAAAACTCCTCAGGACAAAAAAACCTTCTTATGGACTCTCATCCTTTGTCAGATCAAATATTGGTGAAATTAATTCAGCCCACCTAGCATAGGCGTAGCCAGCTTTTCATGCGGGAGGGTGCCCAAATTTTATTTTGAAATTTTTAGCATAGATATACATACATACTACGCATATGTATATACGTAAGTGTGTGTATGAGTGTTTTAATATACGTGTATTCATATATATGTCGGTAAATGTACATAATAAATGAATTATGTCATTGCGTGCATAAACATATACATATATATAAAAAATAATGAAGGCTTTAAACAGCTAGGCGGCCTAAACGCTCTGTTCAAACTTGGCACCTCTGATGTACCAGCTCTGAGAGCATTGCCACATTTAGTATTTAGGAGCAGCAAGAAATACAGTGAATATATATATACTAGCAGACTTTGCCGCTTCGCTTGTCGCTACATTTAAGTGAATTCTCAAACTTCCATATGATTATTAATAGAATCCCAAAAAATCAAAAATGAAAAGAAAAACAAATCAATGAAATTAGACGGAATTTCAGCTAAAATTCCCACTGCATTAGATAGGGATTTTTCCGCTCGCAACATGAGGATTCGGGTTTCCATTGCCATCGGCAGCGATTTACCCGCGATTCACATTCTCTCTCTCTCGCGGGTAAGTTAGAAGTTTCACGAAATTCCACCAAAATGCATGCACACCAAAATTCGCCATTCTAAGATAATTTGGAGCATATTTAAGCTTAAAAGCGGCGTCCCCCCCCCCCCCCCGCTCCTCTACGGGAAGTTAGAAAGTAATTTCGAAAAATCCCTTTGTGGTGTGTGTATTGGGAACGTATGACTAATCACATCAAAATATCGACACATCAAAATATCGTTTATGTGAGATAATTTGCAGCAGAGTTACTCTTGAAAAGGTGCCCACCCCCCTGCCTTTTAAAAACGGTGGGTGTAGGGAAAATTTCAGAAAATCCATTTGTTGTACGTGTTTGGTATGCATAATTAAACCACACATAAAAATCAATCGGATATAATTTAAAAATGTGTTTATTCTCATCCACCCACCCTCTTTGAGGAAAAGGAGGGGATTTTCATAAAACCTAATTATGCTCATAAAGAATCCACGCACTAAAATTAGTGACTGCAGCTTCCATAGATTTCTCAGGACAAATTTAGCGCTAAAAATAAATCTCGAATTTGCCTTCTTATAACTCACCCTCTCCTCCCCCCCCCCCCCACAAAAAAAAAAAAAAAGTTGTAAGATATCAAAAACGGGTTTTTTAAAATATACTGAAGAAGACACATGGCTGTTTTTAATAACTTTATACCACTTTTGGTATCTACTCAAAAATCCGGAATTTCAGAAATTTCCCTCTGAAAATCAATTTTTCTTCCTCCTCCCCCTTAAACATAGAAAAATCCAAAATCGCAATAAAAATTTATTTTCGTATTTAAGTCTAGTCTCTTCATGTGCAGTTTCTTCATCGTAAAGTAATTAGGAGCCGAGTTATGCTTACTAACGAGTTTTTGACTTTCGGTCCCCAGGGGTGGAACTGAGGGAATTTTGGAAAATTTTATAAGTATACTTTTAAGCTGGTATAGACCTAAATTCTTGACAAATGTCGTTGAATTGTGTCCAGCCATTCTCACGTTAAACACGGACAAAAATAGTTAACAGATGCACTGACACACAATGACCTCCCCCCCCGACTAAACACACACATAGAAAGTCATTTTCCGCTTTCAAGATGTCTAAAACGGGAAGATGTCGCAAAATTTTTTTGATTCTAAGAAATTTACAAACAAAAGTCTGTTTTTATGAATATACATTGAAGTTTTTGGTAAATTTTTCTCTTGCTGAAAATTTTACTTACTAGTGGCAAGTAAATTGGTGAAATTCCCCACACCTGGGTGTGCACGAACGGGGGGGTTGCCCGGGCACCCAGGGCACCCCCCCTGGCTACGCGCATGCCTAGTCAGCTAGTTTTAAACATCATTCTACATTACAGCATAACCTACTGTTGATGTGCACAAAAATTCAATCAACTTAGTTTCTCATAATAATGATTTTACATATGCAGTTTGGTGCAATATTAACCAATAAATGCTGAGATATAGCCAACTTTTGAAACTCACGTAAAATGAGTTAAAACAGTCTTGTCGCCCGTTGTACATTTAAATTAAATCAGCATGATATTTCATAATGGCCATCTTACATACCAAGTTTGGTGTGCTTATATACTGTAGAGGCTGATGTATAGTAAATCTGTAAAAATCCACACACCACATGGTGACTAAACATAATAAAATATTAACTTAAAAAAATCAAACAACTTGCCATTTTTTTCTTTTTGAGTTTCACTATCAACTTCATTTTGAAAAAGGAAGAAAGAAAAATCAAATAAAGATTCATTGTTGACTGCATACATCCAACATTATCAAAAACGAGAATACTCTTTCTGAATGTATCATGAGTCACATTATTAGTACATATGTACATTTTCTGAATTAAAATTTTAAAACTGGCTTGTGAAGCTGAGCACGTTATAGTTGCTACTTTTGTCGGTTCATTCAAAGAATCTTTTTTAATATCTGCTTGATGCCATTTAAAAAAATATATAATGGACTAGGCAATTATATTTCTACAATAATTTAGCCAATCATTAAACTTCTATTAATAATTTTCTGTGTAATTTAACTGTATAATTTAGGAATCTCTCTTATGTACTTTGAAATCCTCACTGATGCCTAATATTTGTTTAAAGATCAGTAATTTAGTTATTACTTTCATTTAATAAACTAATTTTATTTATGAAGCATTTTGTAAACCAGAAACTTTAAATATTAATAGACAGGAAAACTTTTCTTGAGCTTCTGCACATTATCCGAAGACCTTTCGAGGGAGCTCCCCCTCATCATTGGTGGATTTCTTGGGTGGTCTGCTTCTTTCAGGGAGCCTCTTCCTTTCTCTTTGTTGTTGTATCAAATGTTGCCATGATCGGCAGAATCCTACAGTTGGCTCGTTGCTGTTAATAGAATTATAACTTGGGAGGATTTCTACAGTTTCATAGAGTTATAATTCGTGAGAATTTCTACAGTTTCATAGAAATATAATTCGTGAGGATTTCTACAGGAAACTGTAGAAATCCTCATGAATTATAATATCATTCTATTAATGGCAACGAGCTGACGGTAGGATTGTGCTGATCATGGCAACATTTGATACAACAACAAAGAGAAAGGAAGAGGCTTGCCGAAAGAAGTGGACCACCCAAGAAGTCCACTAGTGATGAGGGAGAGCTCCCTCAAAAGGTCTCTGGATAATGCACAGAAGCTCAAGTAAGTCCTGTCTATTAATAATTTTATTTATATTTCTTACAATTTTATTATAATTTATAATTAACACTTTATAACAAAATTTATAAGTTTAGATAAAATCGCAATCACTTACATAAAATATATGTCTTGTTGTTCATACTGAGAGTTATTATTAAAAATACGCATGCATTAGTTTATAAATAATATATATATATATATATATATATATACATAATTATTAGGTCTTTATAAAAGGCATTTATTGTATAAAATGCATCAAACTATTTAATAGTGTGTTTTAATAGTTCATAATATTATGGTCTATGCTTAAATATTCAGTAACCACTATTTATCTGTAAAACAAATCTAACTATCATGAGTATTTTTAACTTTATAGGTGCATATTGTATTCATATAATTGGTGAGAACACGTCTTCACAAGTAAGTACATATAAGTTAATAAATTTTTGGCTACATGTTAATGTTTATGCATTGTTGCTTAATTTAAATGTGTTTGGGGTGTAATTATGGGACATAGTCTATGGACACAATAACAAGTTTTGTTTAATCCTAACAAAACATCTTTATTTTTTTTCCAGTCATGGTATGAGAGGGCAACAGAAATTTATGATGATTTTAGTGAATTCCTGCTATTTGATTAGGTAGGCTTGTGGTGAGATGTTTTAGCTATTGAATTCTGTACAGAATCTCCTCCTTTTGTTTGCGTTCTAGCTTTTTGTTACAAAAATACTTGATTCTGTTCGATAGCTAGTTTTCATAGAAATATATCTGAGCATTAATTTTATACAAACTTGACCGCAGACAAAGGACAGTTGTACTGACTTTTGCAAAATTATTCTTAAAGTTTTGCTATTTTTTTGTCTTATGCATAAAATGTCTTGCAGTGAAATAATATTTACATGGACAATTTAAAGATTTTTAGCAATCTATTATTTTGAGTAAGTTTTTCTTAAAATTAATTATTTGATATATTTATAGTCCTATAGGTTTATATGAATATTTATATGTAGTAACAAACCTACCTAACATTTGCTGTGAAAATACGAAAGGCCCAGTCTTTGGTAAAATAACTAAAAATTAAATAGTCTAAAAATATTGTAATCACTGAATTTAGGCCTTGGTATTTCAGATTTATAATAGTTTTATGACAGAATACTGTGTGCTTTGCACTTTTTAAACCATTTGAATGGTTTTTAAAAATATATATGTTATTTTTCATGTAGAGTATAATAAAATCATAACTATGACATAGAATAATTTGTGCAACATAAATAGTTAAAATTATGTTTGCCATGTGGAGGCCTTTTTGATATTCTATATTGAAATATGAAAATCAGAGCATATGTAATTTGAGAACTGATAACAATAATTACAGTATTAAATAAAATTGTATTCTGCTTATAGCAAAATAGTACTGACAGTAATTGAATACATCTGAAAATAGTAAATTAGAATTGTTAGAATATTTCAATAGCTTTGGATAATGATAATATTTGTATTTTCATTACTTTGGTTTTAAACACTGTATAAATCTAAACATTTTGTAAAGTGTTCAGATTTATTTTTGCTAAAAAGTATTTACTTACATATATATATATATATATATATATATATTGTAGTGTCACATACTCCTGGTTTCTTGTTTGCAGTCGTGGAACCAGTGGCGGATCCAGAACTTGACTTTTGGGGGGGGGCTGAGATTTTTCAAAATGTTATTCTAGACAAATAAAAAATTTACAATTGCAATATTCAATGGTGAATGTCAGTGTTTTGGGGGGGGGGCTTCAGCCCCCTAGCCCCCCCCTTAAATCCGCCACTGCGTGGAACACATAAGTAAATAAGTCAAGCTTGCTGGAAACTTCTTTATTTAAAATCCATTTCAGGGCTGGAGATCCGAGTCTTTTAAGGCAATGAAGACTGGTGGGGTCTTGAAATCGGTCCCGCTACGTTGACCGGACTTTGTCAGTGCCCGACCTCGCATGTAACTTTCAAATTCGGTGGTGCAGAGTTTCTAGCTTTTATTGGCAAGAGCTAATCAAGAAAGATCCCGAATTTTAGCAAGTTGCCTCTTTTAAACCCTTAATTTTTGGTGTTATTTGGCATTTTTCTAACCTCCTCCCATTTCCTTTTAATTGGCTACCCCTTTAATAGCAACACATCCCCATTGTTCCCCGTTGGTTGTGCTTTCGTTTTTTCCAGACCATATGGAACCCTAATGACTCTTTACTCACCAATTCATTAATACAATTATTTATTGCTCTCTTTTTGATATAAGTAATCAACCTTTAATTTAGAATCATAAATCTTTTATTCTTTTAATTGAATCTTTCTGGCACCCAGATATTTTCTATTGCTTATTAAATTTATTTATAGGATATTTCCAGATATCAAAATACTTAAATGATTAATTTTTTTTTTCTTTTCAAATGAGGATGATTGCGATTGTAATTTCCTTTTGTTATTTTTTATACTTTTAGAGTAATTTATAATCTAATATGTAATTTCTTTTAATTCTTTTTGCCATCTAAAAAGAATACCCTAGAATGTAAAAACAATAATTTAAAATATAAAAATATTAATTTATTTCTTACCTCTTTTTGATCCATTATATTTTATATCTTTCATATATATGTGACATATTCTTTTTACTGAGTGTCACATAATAGCTGAGCATCTTACAGGTTATGGTCCATGATTTAAGTCTGAGCAGGTGGAACCGAGGAGAACAGCGACTGCCGCTATTACATCACGTTACCTCCCGGGGCTGTTATTTTGACGTGAGTTTACTAGGCAAGAGCACACATGGAGAAAGAGCTCATCCACGTGTGTTTTCTCTTAAATATCGGCGTTTTTGGCACGAAACTTCACCAGTCCTTCATCTAATCATTGGCTATTAACTTACTGATTGACAGCTTAGCTGAGGTCCAGATTGCTGGGATTAATTAATATGCATCATCTAACCACAAGAAACTGCAAGTTGTGTTTGTTCCACACTTTATTATCCTAAAATTCGTTCACTTTTATGACTTTCGCGTTATGATCAGGCATTGTAATAAAACTTACTTTACAGGGAAAACTTTAAAATTAATTTCAAGTTAAGAATTTTTAATGGGATTTTCTTTAAGTTATTACTCACTATTAATTTAAAATAATAAAATAATTATTTAAAATTCTGCCTCTCTTTATCTTTTCATATATATATATATATATAATAATGATTTAATAAGCGTAGTAGAAGCCAAGCAACAGATACCAAGATCACTGAAACCACAAAGACGAATAAGAATGAAAAATTTCTTTATGTAGGAGAAGCTCAGAAAGGTGAAGAAATTTATCAGGGGATGAAATACACATGTTTAAAAAAACCAAATTTATTAATTAACAACCTGCATAACAAACGAAACAATAAACTAACTCAACAAAATCTTAACAGAAAAACATAAACTAAATCAAAATTTATGTTAAATTAATTTAAGAAACTTAAGAAAGGAAAGGAGGCAGGTGGCAAGACTTGTGACTTGCCTGTAGGGTTAAACTAGTTTTTTGCCGGCAACACTCCCCCAGCCTGCCAAGACCAGAATAGGAGTCATATGTATTGAAAAAAGCAAAATTTCATAGCAGATGTGGAATAATGAAACTGAAGCAACAATGAAATTTATAGATTGAATACTATGTGTTTAATAATATGATTAGATTTTAAAAAATAGTTGACAACTCAACAATGAAGGAACTGAAAATTTAATGGAAAGAGAAAGATTGCAAATTAATACAAAGTAAATGCAACAAGCCTTCTGCCTTTTTTTTTTTTTTAATTTAATTTCGCAATCCCACCCAACCATCCAGCCAAACAACACCACCCATCCTCTGTAATCAAACATCTGCCTAACCAACCACCATAATATTTATATTCTACATTATTTTCAGTATGCTAACAGCCCTATTTCTGAAAGTTGGACCTTTGATTCTATATGGGAGATTATTCCATAAATCAAAATATATTATAAAGTAAGTTTTGTCTGGAATTTTTCTAAGAAGTTTCACGAACCTGTTTTATTGTAATTATTTTGCATTACACACAATATTCTGTATTATTTTCAGTATGCTAACAACCCTATTTCTGAAAGTTGGACATTTGATTCTATATGGGAGATTATTCCATAAATCTAAATATATTATAAAATAAGTTTTGTCTGGAATATTTCTAAGAAGTTTTACGAACCTGTTTTATTGTAATTATTTTGCATTACATATATATATATATTCTGTATTATTTTCAGTATGCTAATAGCCCTATTTCTGAAAGTTGGACCTTTGATTCTATACGAGAGATTATTCCTCGTAGACATGAATTACTGAACAATGCTTTTGAAATATTCTTAACTAATGGAATGACCTATATGATAGCTTTTCATTCTGAAAAAGTATGTATATCATTTCTCATAGAACATTTATTATATATCCCGTCTAGAAAATTTAAAATATGTTGGTATTATTAATTATGCCTATTGAAATGTATATATGTTGCAATGATATTATATTTTTTTTTGTGTGTTTTTAAATACTATCAGACATTTAAATAGGGAATATTTTTTTCATATCTTTGTAGTTTGTTTATAATTACAGTAATACAGTGGAGCACCTTTTATACATTTTTTATTTATGTGTTTTTCTCATTTATACATTTTTTAACTTCTGTCCCATAACATACCACTGCATTTTAATGTTAAAATCTTTTAATTATATGGCCTCTTAATTTACTTATACATTTTTTCTTGAAGAATCTCAAGTCTGTAATTCATTCCAGAGTAATATATATATGCTCTCTTTGTATGTGTTTTTTTCCATACTTTCCGATTACTTTTTCTTAGAACTATAGTATAAAATACAATATAAATTGATAGCCTAGGGAGATTTAGGAAATATTTTCAGAAACAAGCAGTTGGAAACAGGGTTGATTGACAAGTATACAACTGGCCAGGATTTCGTAGAGAAAGGAACTTAGATCTCTTACTCTATTGTTAACTTGCTTTTCAGGGATGGGATTTAACACTGAAAACCCTTATAGATTTACACATCAGGGATTTTGTAAATGTGCAGGTTTATTACTCATTTCCAGAGGTTAAAATTGAATAGGATTCTGAAACATTTTCTCACTGCTTTGTTGTTTTTGCATGACATCTCATCTATACATATAAAAGAGTACTTCCACTCACTCACTCACTGACTCATCAATGCACAGCAAAATCTATTGGAGCCACTGACTCGAAACTTGGTTAGAATATAGAACATATAGTGTAAGCTCCCCCTAAGAAGCGATTTTGCGAAATTCGCCCTCCAAGGGGGAGTAAGGGGCAAAATGTGATTTCACAAAAAAGTTTATATCTTAAAGAAAAAAAACAGATATCCGTAAAATTTTTGCTTTAAAATATAGCTAACACAAATATCTAAAAACCAATTTCTGGAATTTTAGAAATTCGGTCCCCAAGGGGGGAAAGGGGGCAAAACGTGATTTCACATGCGCAAAGCGTGGTTTCACATACTCCTATATATATATTTAAAAAAAAAAAAAAAAAAAAAAAAGATATACATGAAATTTTTGCTCGAATATATAGCTAATACAAATACCTAAAAACCAGTTTCTGGAATTTTAGAAATTCAGCCCCTGAGAGGGGGGAGAAGGGGCAAAACATGATTTGAAATAGTCCTTTATATCGCAAACAGGAAAAAAGATATATGTGAGACTTTTGCTCTAAAATATAGCTCCCATAGATACATAAAAACTAATTGCTTTAATTTTAGAAATTCGTCCCAGGTGGGGCGGGAAAGAGGGGCTAGGGGGCAAAAAAATAGAAATACAGTTAGACCGTTCAAAATTGAAACAGATAAGTTTTAGAGGCCTGCAAGTCGAATGAGGATATTTTCGAAAGTGTAAAGTTATTAGCAGGGTCAAAAAGGGAGGGGGTGGAGGGCAAAAAAATAAATAAATAAAAATAAAAATAGTTAGACCGTTCAAAATTGGTGCACAGAGGTTTTTGATACTTACAAATCGTTTCGGATATTTTCGAATTTGTAAATTATTAGGAGGGGTGTTAAGGGAGGCGGAAGAGCAAAAAAATAAAAATAGAGTTAGGTCGATCAAAATTGGTACATGGAGGTTTTTGATACCTACAAATTGATTGCGAATATTTTCGAATTTGTAAAATTATTAGGATAGACGGGCGGGGTGAACGGCCAAAAATATATAAATAAGAGTTAGAGCACTGAAAATTAGTGTTGCTAGGTTTTGAGGCCCGATAAATCGATTGCGGATGGTTATGGAATTATTACAAGGGTGGGAAAGGGAGGGGACGAGCGCAGGGGTAAAAATAAAGAAATTGAGATAGAATGTTAGAAATTAGTATTATTAGGTTTAAAAGCCCGAAAGAACGATTGAGAGTATTTTTTGAAGTCTAAAATAACTAGGAGGGGCGGGAACGGTAGATGCGCAGGCAGTGGGAGCCCGGACCGATTACTCCACCGATGGGAGAGGATTATTTTTTGTATTTTATATTTATGTTTTTACCTTACGGTAATATAGGGATTAGAGCTGGACGATATCAGAAATCAAATATCGTGATATATCGCCAAGTTAATATCGATATTAATGATATTATCGATATTTTTTCAAGAAAAGGAAAATAGACATTTGCTACTTTTTAAAGATAAATGAACACCAATTTTAATGTATACAAGCGTGGATTGTTTTCTGTGTCCGGAGATGAGAGAAGTCATGTAGAGCCGCACCAGATTGTAAAAACGTGAGAAAAATGACGGCTTTGGGCTTTCTCGGTTTTGTGAGGTCTAACTGCAATAGAGACAGTGCCCGGAGATGAGAGAAGTCGTGTAGATCCACACCAGATTGTAAAAACGTGAGAAAAATGGCTGCTTTGGCCTTTCTCACGGTTTTGTGAGATCTAACTGCAACGTTTCCGGCTGCAATCTTTGAGAGACAGTGTCCGGAGATGAGAGAAGTCGTGTAGAGCTGCACCAGATTGTAAAAAAGTAAAAAAAATGGCGGCTTTGGGCTTTCTCACGGTTTTGCGAGGTCTGACTTCTATAGAGACAGTGCCCGGAGATGAGAGAAGTCGTGCAGAGCCACACCAGATTGTAAAAGCGTGTGAAAAATGGCGGCTTTGGCCTTTCTCACGGTTTTGTGAGGTCTAACTGCAACGTTTCCGGATGCAATCTTTAAGAGACAGCATCCGGAGATGAGAGAAGTCGTGTAGAGCCGCACCAGATTGTAAAACAATATACAGTATATACAGTCGGTAACAAAAGTGTCCGAACACTAGCAAAAATTCTTATGTAAAAAAAGTACACTTCATACGGTTTTGTTAAATAAATCCTTATCGAATTCTGCTCTTAGTCAGTCTAAGAACACAATTCAACAAGGATTTATTTAACAAAACAGTGTTAAGTGTACTTTTTTTACATAGGAATTTTTACTAGTGTTCGGACACTTTTGTTACCGACTGTAATTATTAACACTTCACATTAACAAGTTAATTGTATGATACATTATTTGTATCATACAAGGATGGAAAGTGTTCGCTGACGATGACGCGAGTTCAATGATTTTTGTTCACCCAAAAGTTTTCACTTCAAATGGAAAGCGTTCGCTGACGATGACGCGAGTTTAATGATTTTTGTTCACTAAAAGTGCTCAACGCGCCTAAAGAAGTTTTCATTTCAATAAATGAATGAATATGTAAGTAAATATATTACTTTTATGTCGAAAAAAATATGTAAATGTACAAACATTTTTTTTTTTTTTTTTTTTTTTTTATAATTAAAATAGAATTTAAAAAAAAAAAAAAAAAGTGCTAAAGAAATGGAACCGCTTCAGCATAGCCCTTTGCAAAATTTAAATTTGGTACCGAAGTAACCCGGATATTTCTTTCCAAAATTTTCGATAGTCGCTTTAAATCATCAATAAATTGACAACAAAAATTTAAAAACCACAAAGGGGCTCCTTTGCTAAAGTTATACCAAAGACATTTTAAGAAATGAATATAGTAATCGATGCTAGTGAATGAAACACAGTTATTAAAATAAGTCCAGTCGTACTAAATTAAATTCTGTTTACATAGAATGGAAGTAGAATTTCTGTTTATTTATTTTTTAACCACTTTTCTTTTGTTTAAATCTCTTATATTTAATAAGAACAGCTAAAATAAATAAATAAATGAATAATAATAATAATAATAATATGCTGCACAAAAAATAAAATAAAATAAAAATGAATAAATAAAATAATAATAAAATGCTCAGTATTATATCGTTGTTCAGTCGGAAAACTGTCCCAATAAGTTAAACTCAATAAGTTAAATTTTTAATTGATATAGAAATTTATTTCCATAATTTTTTGCAAACCAGTTTATTTATAGAACATAGGTATTAAAATGACATTATAATAAACATATAAATATATTTATTTATTAAATTATTAATAACTTTCATTATATGGCTCAAGGATTTTACACTATTAAATTTATTGATGACATTTATTTTGAATTTTTCAGTGATATATTCACTTAATAAATGTTCATTTTCATAATTTTTTAATTAGGATTTCAACATTGTATGGAAACAGCTTCAAAGTCAAGGATTGCCATGTGAAACTAATAATGATCCTTTGGTTATAACTCAATTATGGCGTGATGGTACTATAACTAACTATGAATATTTAGTGCACTTAAATAAACTTGCTGGAAGGACTTTCAATGATTTGATGCAGTACCCTGTATTTCCATTTATTTTGGCTGATTATGTAAGCTTTTTCTTAAACCTACAAGAACCAGCCAGTTTCAGGTAATTGAAATATTAACTACAAAATTGTTAATGTTTGTGTTTTTTTAAATACTGATTTAGTATAAGTGTTTATTATTATTTCATTTAAAAAAAAAAAAAAAAATCTTTGTTAATTTTATATATAAATTTTGAAAGGTTGGTAGTAGTTTTTGGTATTACTGAATAATTATAGATAACTATAATGAAACCTTTTCAAACTTAATCAGTATTCTAATTTTTCAAATTTTCAAATGCAAAAAGAAGCAACTATTTCAGGACGCAACTGTTGAAGGAATTCTTTTTTCATGGCTGATTTGTTTTCCCTTAAAGCAGTCAAAAAATTTCCAAAAAATAAATAATTTTCTAATAAAATTACAGTTTTGCTTTTTAACTAGCACAGTTACAAGAAAGTATGTATTAGATTTACATTAGTATTGTGGTAAAAATTCATTTTTGTGGAGTTATTAAACTGAATATTTAAAATTTTAAGCTAACAAGGGAAGCTATAGAACAACATGTTGTTTATTTGGCATTGACAATAGCAGTGGCGTATCCAGAGGGGTGGAGGAGGTGCAGCCCCTTCAGAAATTTTGTAGAAAGTTTTAAAAAATAAAGATTAAGAGTAATATGTATGATTTCTGTACACTATGAAACATTATTGAACATAACTCAGCCCTCCCCGAAATAAAATCCTGGATACGTCACTGGACAATATGTACTGATACATTCCTTTAAAAATTTTTAAAAAAATTGGAAATAGTTTTTAATTTTGCATAAATGTTTTTATTTAAGAGTTTTCCATAGATCTAGTTTTGAAGCAATATATGGCATTCAAAATTCATTATTGTTATCTAACTGAAAGCAATTATTTATCAAAGTACAATTTGCTTTCATTGTAGTAAATTCTATGCAGAATTTCATATGTCTAATTTTTTTTTTTTTTTCTTTTACATTTTAGAAATTTATCAAAACCTATAGCAGTTCAGTTAGAAAGAAAAGAAGAATACTATCGGAATATGTACAAAGTAAGTAAACAGCAACAGTTCAAAAGGTATTTTACTTTGAAATAATTTTTATTAATACTGTTTTTGCTGGGTTAATAAATAACAATTTGGGGGAAATTTATAGGTTATTTATAATGAAGAATTTGTGGGTAAATTTATAGCCATACCAAATTAATTTGTGGAGACGCTTAAAAAAAAAAAAAAAAAAAAAAAAAAAAGCTAGGCAGAACTGAAATCCTACATTTCATGATCTCTTATCAAGTTTCAATTGGTAAAAAGAAATTTTGGTGTATGCAGGGAGTGGGGTTAAATTATAATAAATTATCACAATTCCTTAACAGAATTCTTTCTTATTTAATGTTATTTAGTTTTTGGCACATGGAAGTTAGGTAATTATTTTTACTATTTTAGAAGTTTGCCCAAATCTGTTATCTCTACATATTAAAAAATGATGAAGTTATTGATTAAAAACCTCGGGTTAATAAAGGTATTCTATTTGCCATCTTGAAAATTCTGAAAATCTCTCAGATTGTTGTTCTTTCAGTCTTATGACGTCATTTTCTACAGGAAAATTAAAATGTGATCAGTGATGTAAAAAAATAAAATAAGTGTCAATGTTGCTATTGGTAACAAAGAAATTTTTCGTCTGCAAATAATTAATAAAAAATGATATCTTAGATATTTTCAATGAAAAAATGAATTTAGGATTGTAATTTGTCATCTGTAGATATCTTTTTTTTTTTTCTAGTTTTAGAAAATTAATTTTCTTACTGGCAGTTTCTTATGTTGTTTATGATATTTTTTATATATTCTTTTTTTTTTTTTTTGTGAATAATGAAATAATGTTGTGTCTGTATAATTGACAGCATTTCTTTTTGTCTTTAAAGTGTATTTATCTTTTTTATTTAAAAACATATTTTAAAATACTTCGGATATATTTGAGCACAAAAAAATTTTTTTAGATTCAAATTCATTTATAAATGATAGCATCTTTTATTTTAGCAATGATAATTTTTTAACATTTCAGAATTAGACATTTCTATGATACATTTTATGTTTCTAATTATGGCAAGAAAAAATTTATCACTTAAACTTTTTATAAGGAATTGAGTTGATTTTTTCAAATAAAAATAAAAATAATATATATATATATATTTTTTTTTTTCAGATATTTTTAAATGTGTAAAATTATTATCTAGGCTGTTCATTAAAAATATATGTGACATATTCCTATATGACAGTTGTGAAACACATAAGTAATCTAGTCAAGTTAACTGGAAAACTCTTTATTTAAAATCCATTTCAGGGCTGGAGGTCCTAGTCTGGTAGGGCAATGAAGATTGATGGGGTTTTGAAGGCAGCCCCAACGTGTTAAACGGAATTTGTCGGCACCCAGCGTGGCCTCGTACATTAACTTTCAAATTCGGTGGCACAGATTTATTAGTTTTTACTGGCAAGAGCTAATCAAGGAAAATCCCGAATTTTGGCGAGTTCCATCTTTTAAACCCTTAATTTATGGTGTAATTTGACATTTTTCTAATTCCATCCCATTTCCTTTAATTGGTTATTTTATTTAATAACACCTTTTCTTTGTCTCTTATTGGTTGTATTTTTGTTTTTTGCAGACATCATGATGCCGGTCGCCATTTTGCCAACTTGCCAACTCGCTAAAACAGTTATTTATTGCTTTATATTTAACATAAATAATCAAACCTTAATTTAGAATCATAAATCTTCTATTTCTTTTAACATCTCAATTTCTTAATTTATTTCTTTCTTAATTTAATTCTTGTATTGAATCTTTCTGGTGCCAGATACTTTTTTATTGCTCATTAAACTTAGTTATAGGATATTTCCAGATATACAAATGCTTGATTTGTTTATTTCTTTCCAAATGATTGTGATTGTAATTTCTGTTCGTTATTTTTTATGCTTAAATCTTTTAATTCATTTTGCAATATTACTCTGAAATGTAAAAAGAATACCCTGAAAATATTAAAATAATAATTAAAAATATAAAAATATTAATTATGACCTGTTTTTTATCCATTATTTATATTTCACTCTTTTGATATGTAATATAATGGATAAAAAAGAGGTAAGAATTAATATTTTTATATTTTAAATTATTATTTTCATATTTTCAGGGTATTCCTTTTTTATTTCACAGTAATATTGCAAAGTAAATTAAGCGATTTAAGCATAAAAAATAACGAAGAAAAATTATAATCAGGATCATTTGGAAAGAAATAAACAAATTAATCGTTCAAGCATTTTGATATCTAGAAATATCCTATAAATAAGTTTAATGAGCAATAAAAAAGTATCTGGCACCAGAAATTAAGGATGTTAAAAGAAACAGAAGATTTATGATTATAAATTAAAGTTTGATTATTTATGTCAAATATAAAGCAATAAATAATTGTTTTAATGAGTTGGCGAGTTGGCAAAGTGGCGACCAGTGTCACAATGTCTGCAAAAAACAAAAATGCAATCAATAAGAGACAAAGAAAAGGCGTTGTTATTAAATAACCAATTAAAGAAAATGGGATGGAATTAGAAAAAGGCCAAATTACACCAAAAATTAAGGGTTTAAAAGATGAAACTCTCCAAAATTCAGGATCTTCCTTGATTAGCTCTTGCCAGTAAAATCTAGTAAATCTGCGCTACCGGATTTGAAAGTTAATGTGCGAGGCCACGCTGGATGCCGGCAAATTCTGTTTAATACGGCAAAGCCCCATCAATCTTCATTTTCAGAAAATATAATGATATCATCAAAATAAATTGAATAGTGTTTTCTATCTTCTCATTTTTAGTTCTGTTATTTTGTTGACTATGTATAAATTTGATTGACATATAGAATTGAAATTTGAAATTGGATGAGTTTAAAAAGTAAGGGCATCATCCGAAACTGTGTCAAAGGCTATAGTAATGCCAAGAAAAAAAGCTCCGACTTCATCACATTTAATAAAACTATCGTGAATGAATTCTGCTACTATAAATCTATTATGCTGGAATGCTTAGGTCTATAACCAAATTGAACGGGTTTCAATTACAAATCACTTCATCCTCCTCCCTCTCCTCTTCTTCTTTTTCATATAATTAAAAAAAAAGATCTAGTCTTCATTCATTATAACTGTACAATTCAAAGCGTATATTTATTATAAGTCAATATTTTAATAGCTTACGGTGTTTTTACATAAAGTTAAAATCGTTAAAGAAGATTACTCTTAATTTACAACTTAATACTCACATATGCCTTAAAAGAGAGAAAATCAAAAATTGGTTTATGATTTTCGACTTTTCTTTTTTTTTCCCACTTCAGGTTTTTGCGCAGTATTCTAATGATTTTTGGTGGCCCTGCTTTTCTGGCGGCCCTAAGTGACCTCCTAGGTTCACCTAATGGTAAAGCGGGCCCTGCTGAGCACTGAGGATGGACCCGATCGGGATCCCAAATATATATGCTCATCTAATAGAGGGTGTTTAGTAAGGTAAATGTCTGTAATTAAATTGTACATGGTTATTTACTGTAATTAAAGTCAGTATTTTGTAGGACCTCCTTTGTTTTTAATAACTTGGGCAATCCTCTTAGGCATGCTATAAATAAGAGACTTGCAGTAAACTTTATAAATGTCTGTGTACCGGGCATGCTTTATTGCATCAACAAGTGCTGTAGCAGTGGATGGTTGCTTTTCGACATCTTTATTTTTCACAATACGCCACAGATTCTCTGTTGGATTAAAATCTTGACTGTTACCTGGCCAGTCAAGCACTTTGATTTTCTGGGCCCTCAAATATTGACAATCTTTGCCCCCTGACATGGAGCCCATGCATGAAAATTGAACATTTATGAACAGGCGTGTGAAGCTTCAACTTCTGACGTAACAAATTAAAGTACCGCTTTCCGTTCACAGTGGTTTTAGGTGGCACAAAATACAGACTAGCAGTACCGGACACAGACATTGCACCCCGTATCATTTGGATTGGAGAATGTTTCACAGTTTGAATCGTATATCTCTCATCATATCTTTTCCCCCTTGGGCAGCGAACACTTGTAGCACATGCAGAGAATTGCTGCGAACTTGACTCATCCGGAAATAAGCCCCTACTCCACAGCTTTACTGTCAAACTTGATATTGTCTGGCAAAAGTTTCATACTCTGAGTAAGTTGAGGTTTCCATGCATGTTTATGGGATGATAAACCAAAATCTTTGGCCAAACGTCTTGAAATAGTACTCAAACTGACGTTGGTGCCTTTTGCAGCCAGAGAATGTCTAATTGTATTGCAGGAGGTTCTTGGATCTCGTACAGCCATCCTTCTTATCACATGACCATCATGTGCACTCATTTATCTAGGGTGACCACTTCTTGTAAGCTCCACAAATTTTCCCGAAATTTTAAATTTACTAATAACTTGATGCACAACTGTCTTGCTCACATTTACCCTCAAACTTATTTGATGTTCAGAAAATCCAATTTTATGCAGGGTCAATATTTCTGACCTTTTTGTAACAGTAAGTGAAGGTTTTTTTACCCATACAATAATTACATAACAAAAAAATTACCCTCAGTATCTTTATTTATTGTAATTTAACTTTTTTTTCTTTCTTTTTTATGTTATTTATTTATTTTGCCTTTTTATTTACTTGAATTATAGATGTTGAGTGAACAAGCAGAGTTTGATTCAAGTCTGCCATATATTGGTCCATATCACTATGGTTCTCATTATAGCAACAGCGGAACAGTTCTGCATTATTTAATTAGACTTTTGCCATATACGTATGGTTTTATAAGTTATCAAGGTATGATTTATTTTTCTGTATCTATTCAAAATAAACAATGAAAAAGTCACTTATTCTTTTTCTTAGCTTTTAAAATCTTTATAAATAATTTTATTACGTATATTAAAGTGTTTTAATTCTTAAGAAGTGATACAGAAGGCAGCATGGATATTATAAAATATCCTTTAGTACTTTTTTAATGCATTTTATAAGCTGATTAATTTTAATTTAAATGTATCGCCACATGTGCTATTTAATAATTTTATTTTTTGATAATCAGCTTAATACTTTATTATGAATAATATCATTTTAAACAATATTACGTATTTCAATTGCTTATATTTCACAAGTAATTTCTTGATGGGTATATACTCTTCCAATGATTTTAGTAGCTTAATCAAATCATTTTTAGCGACCATTGATTTTTAATTTTTATTAATTTAGTTATAATATAAATAAGATTTTCAATTTATTTATATTTTATTGATATCTTGTTTCAGAAATTGTACTTGAATCACATTTTATGTTCAAATTCATAATTTTAGGTAAATTTGACTCATTACTTTTGAAACTACGAGTCAGACTTAACTTGCAAAACTGATACTACTTCCCAAAAAAATTGCTAGAACTCTTTTTGTTTTGGCAAAATATTTAATCCCAAAAATTTCCAACTATCAGTTTCAGTAATTCAGTGTATATAAATGAGGAATTTGATAAACTTATGAATATTTTATGGTTCAATCTTAGCTAGAGAAAGAACATCTTTTAACTTTAGCATAATTAAACATATGTGTGCATGTGCATCAATAAAGTATTCATTATTTAAAGAACTATGTTTAAAGCTGGTGTCTTGTGAAATGAAAGATCTGTACCCTAATTTTTCAATTCTAGCTGGTATTACATTTATCATACCATTAAACAGTGCTTAAGAATTGGGAAAGAGCTTTAGTATGCAAATAAAATGGGGCCAATGAAGCAAACTGGCTATAGAGAACTAGACAAATTTAATTACTCTCAGCATAGATTTAATAGCAATACCCAGTTTTGATTTTGATGCAATTATTAAAAATTTTGAAAGTGTAAAAGATGGAAGGTTTTAATAGGGATGATTTAAGAAACTAATCTTATAATTATATAGATACAGTAGAAGATCTTTATTAAACAAACCTAAAAGCACAAGGTTTTACGTTATATAGAATTTTGCATTATGTAGATCACGTTTCACACATCATTAAAGATTAAACTTACCTTGTAAACATGACCAAATTTGTTGAAACATATCAAAACAGAGTAGGATAATTTTAAGTTACATTCCTTGGAACAGAAGTTGGATAGATTATAAGTTTCATGTTAAATTTACTTTATAAACATAGTCCATATATACTTGTACTAAATCGTTCATTATATGACTTGTGACTTATTCCTATTTGACAGTCGTGGAGGCATACAAGGAATCTAGTCAAGCTTGCTGGAAATTCTTTATTCAATATCCATAGATTTCTAAGGGCTAGGAAGGCAATGGAGACCAAAGGCGATCCACGGGGATTCAAATGCGGCCTGACTGCGGCAAAGCAGATTTCTCCAGCAGCCTCGCACGCTAATTTTCGGTTCTGTGGTGCATCTTTAATAAATTGTTAGTGGCAAGAGATAATCAAGGAAGCTCCTAAATTTTGGCGAGCTCCATCTTTTAAACCCTTAATTTTTGGTGTAATTTGGCGCATTTCCAATCTCCTTCCCATTTCCCCCTACTGGCCACTTTATTTAATAACACACCTCTCCTTTGTTCCTTATTGGCTGTACTTTAGTTTTTCCTAGACTGTCTGGAATCTTAACCCGCCAATTTGCCAAGTCATTAATATAATTATTTATTGCTTTATATTTGACATAAGTAATCAAACCCTAATTTATAGTCATAAATCTTTTATTTATTTTAACATCGCTAATTTAATTCTTTTATTGAATCTTTCCGGTACCAGATACATTTTTATTACTCGTTAAACTTATTTATAGAATATTTCTAGACATCAAAATGCTTATTCAATTTAAATGATTAACTTGTTTATTTATTTCTGAATGATCGGGATTGTAACTTCCGTTCATTATTTTTTATGCTTTTAGAGTAACTTACAGCCTTATGTAAAAACAATACTTTAAAATATAAAAATATTAATTTAATTCTTACCTCCTTTTTTATCCATTATACAAAAACAATAGTTTAAAATATAAAAATATTAATTTAATTCTTACCTCATTTTTATCCATTATATGCTTGTACTAAATCATTCATTATATGACTTATTTAAAAAAAAAAAAAGTAATGATAGCAATTTTTTTCTTTAAAAAGCTCTGAATTAAGGAGATAAAGAAAAAACAAATGTACTACACTAAGTTCTCCACTGAGTAATAGCTTTTTACAAAGTGTTTTTTAACTGCAAAATTCTTTGTTTATGTCTGAGAAATTGTGCGTTATATAGAGAATTGCGTTATAAAGATCTTCTACTGTATATGCATATATATTTAATTACATATTCTAAAAAAAGGCTTTTTATTTATTTATTTATTTATTTTTTTTTTTTTTTTTATAAAATGGATTGTCAATTTTAAACTTTTTTTATTTTTTAAATCACATATTAATAATAATTGGACACATAAAAGTATGTGCTTTTAAATTTTATTATAGGAATTTTATTTACTTTGTATAAATAGCATGCAGTTTATTTCATAGTGAATATCAAAATATACATTGTAATTTTGTCATAGTTTACAATTTTAAACTATTCTATTTAAATAAAACAGTTATCCCCCAGAAGCTTATTAATTTTATATAAATATAAGAAAACTTTACTTTAAGCTTCTGTTTAGTCACCATAGTCCTTTCAAGCAACAGACAGAGCCACACAAGCTAGCCATTGGGGGGAGGACCCTTGAAAGGACTATCGTGACTAAACAGAAGCTTAAAGTTTTCTTATATTTATATATTTTATTTAAATTGTCATGTTTAAATATATTTAAATGAAATAAGTGATATTTTTAAACTTACTAATGTTTCAGAGAGTTATTTAGAAATTAATTTGCATTTTTTAAAATTTAACTTGCAATTCTGTAAAGATTGAGTAAACATGATTCTCATATTTTCATTTCCAGAGTGATCTCTGTTGTTTAGATAGATACTTTTCAGTGTGTTAAAAGATTTGTTAATCATATTTAAAATTATGTCAATTTTCGTCTATTTTATTATATGACATTATAAGTTCTGATATCTAAAAAAAAGCACGCATTTTATTGAAATGTGTTTTAATTGTTTTCAGATAGAAATTTTGATTGTGCTGATCGAACATTTCATAATCTCAATACTTCTTGGGAATTAGTAACTGAAAAATCGTCTAGTGATGTTAAAGAACTCATTCCAGAATTTTTCTTTTTACCAGAGTTTTTGCGTAACTCCAATGGTAAATGTTATATTTAATTGCTTATTATAATATTTTTTTATGCTTTTATTTAATTTGATTTCACTTTCTGTATTTGTTTGCATGTATCAAATCTTGCAATCAATTTTTAACTATTACCAAACTAATTATCCTCAGAGTTTTCACGTGAGTTCATAATCGATAACACTGTAATATGCTAGCTATTTCTGGAATCCATCTAACCAAAGGTAGGTTCAAGATACAAAAATTTTTCTGCCTGTATTAAATCTTGCGATTTATTTAAAAAGTTTTTTTGCCGAACCAATTTTACTGAAATTTTAAACATGAGTCCATTGTCAGTGTTAATACAATATGCTGGCGTTTTCAGGAATTTAGACCACCAGAGGTAAAAATCTGTCTGCTTATAATTTATTTTTAATATCATCTATCAAACTGATTGCTCAAATTTTACCCATGAATCCACGGTCAATGACAATACACTAGGCTATAAATTTTAGAAATCTGCTGAATCAGGGGCAAAAATTTATCTGCCTGTATTATATCGTGCAGTTCATTTTTAATACTCTTTGCCGAACCAATTTTACTCAAATTTTAGAGGTGAGTTAATTAATATGCAAGAATTTTCAGAAACTTATATCACCAGGAGCAAAAATATGTCTGCATATATCAAATTTTGTAATTTGTTTTAAATACACTTCTATTAAGCCAATTTGATTGAAATTTTAATTATGAGTCCATGTTTGATGACACTAATAATAGAAAAATTTAATTCTTAATTAACAATGGATGTATTAGAATTTTGGGTTTTAAATCTTAGATCGTTGCTATAACAGAGTAAATAATGTAGTTTATTGTTCTAATTTCATTATTTTAAGTATTCCAGTATTCTGAGTTATTTATGTGATCGTATGAAGCAAAGAAGAATAATTGCGTGTAGAATGACTAATGCATAATGCCAGGAACAGTTCGTCGAAATATCGCTGGGGTGCACATCGGTATCACGATCCTGAAAATTAAGAAAGAACATGAAATAAGCTCACCAAGAAGAGACAGAGGCCATAATCTTCTGTGTAGAAAATTCATTCTCTTTATTATACGACTTCACGGAAGACAGGATGGAATCAGTCTGCTAGGTATCTGGTCCACTGATGCTTGGGTTGCAGCACGTGCATTGGGCACGGTCTTTTACCTCAATAAAAATAAATCGTGATTTTGTTGCCGATAGACGCTTATGAACAGCAAGCATACTAGGCACTCGAACTATTGATTCATTAAGTTAGATCCATGTCTATCTATCTAGAAGGTGGTTCATAACATAGAACATTCACCACGTGGCATTTGCCAGGCCGCACGCGGCGCAAACACCGAGAAGCGCCGGCACGCGAGATGCTATCACGTCAGAGTCTGCCCATCAAGTGCGGTGGAAAACGTGTGCCGAGGGCCCGCTCCCGAGCCCCAAACGTCACCACTAAGAGCGACCAATCAGGAACGGATGCCGACGAAAGAGTAGGGCGACAGGTGAAGAGCGTCAAAGTCACCACACACTATAACGGAAGAAAAGGAGACCGCAAAAGAAGGAACAGGAGGGAAATTTGAAGTACTGTTGGAAAGCAAACTAACGGCATGAAACGGGAATGCGTTGAATTTTAGACTAATTTAGATTAGATGGGAACATGTTAAGTTGTTTTTGCCAGAAATGTAGAAAAGCGATGTCATGCAACATGACACCCTCCCCAAAAACGGAGTTGAAAAAAAAACAGAAGCTCGGCAGGTAAAAGAGAAACAGGAACACCCAAGTAGGAGGATCAGACACCCAACGACTATCCATCTACAAAGGGTTACATGACAACACGCATTGTGCTGATTAAGAGTGAACATAAGTTTACATTAGGTGCAAGAAATGTGGTAACGTGAGAAAATTTTACATGAACATGTAGCAAATAGGTAAGTATACCTCAGAGTTATAACGAATAAAGACATTTTGTAATATCTTTGTGCAGGCCCGTAGCTAGACTATGTTTCCAGGAGGGGCAAACATATTTCTAGGGGGGGCATAAAATTTTTTTGAATTTTTCGATATTTTAAAATTTCCTTCCTCCTCCTCCTCCCCCCCCCCCCACCCATCCCCACCCCTTAGAAAATTTTCTGCTATAAATTTTAGACAAGATTCTTTTGTTACAAAATGAAATATTTCTACTTTTTTTTTTTTTTGTTAACCTTTTCGGCGATGCACAAATATTAATTCAGAATTGAAAAAACTGTCCCTGGAAATTTTTTTTATAAAATTTTTCTTTTATAACTTATACAAATAACTTCATTTATTTCATGTCATTTAATATTGTAGGTGATTTCTAAAGGCTGTTTATTTTAAATGGAGAAAATCTGCTTGCCTCTGAAAGGGTTAAGAACGCTTCCTCTAATAACAAATAACCGGGATGAAAGAATTCCCCCTTTTCTGCCACCAGTATTTTCGTACAAAAATTTCTTACCTATAAAGTCACAAAAGTAATTGTAAAAATGTGGTATAAAAATACTGCTGGCAAAAAATTATCCCTGAATTAATTAATATATTTTTATACACCATGAACACTCCTGGCTTTTTTACTACACAGTATTTATTAATATATGATTTAGATTCATTTACATTAACATTTTTTTCAAATAAAAAAAATATAAAAATATAAAAAGCATATAATATAAAAACACACTGTAAAAGGAGAATACACACTACCTGTATAAGTGTTTGAACACTTTGGATGTTACACAATTATTTGTTTGTGTGGGTTAAGACTGACTGACTACACTAGGGTTCTACTCCGTATCAATGCAATTTTTTGAGAAATCATGGGACACTCAAAAGATTTAATTTGAAATGGAATCGAACCCGGCACCTTGAGTCTTCCAGCTCTGAGAGCAGAGATTTAGGTTCTAAATAACAGTTGTGCTTTTAACTTCTCTTTATAAAGAAAAACACAAATTTCTATCTCTTTTTGTAAAGCAGGTATTGCTTTTATTGCTTTTGAAGATATTTAAATTTGATAAAGAAATTAGTAGAATTTATGATTTTATAGCAAAAACGAAAAAGTAGAAAGAAAGAAGAATATAATTTAAAAAAAAGTAAGACAGTATCATATTCTATCATTTTAAATTTTTAAATAATATGTGAAATTTCATTGAAACAGTAGAAAAAAATGTGAAAATAATTTTACATTTCAAATTAATTAAGGAAGACGGATAAGTCGATGATTCGAACTCGGCACCCCCTCTTCTAATTTTAGGAGCAGAACCTTGTGTCCCGAAGAATAGCGTATTTTTAATATATGTTTATGCAGAAAGTTACAATTTTTTGTTTTTATTTGTAAAGCGGGATAATATTTTATTGACATTTAAGATATTTAAATTAGATAAAGAAATTACTAAAATTTTAATTTCGATAATAATAATAATAAAAAGTGGGAAGGAGGGATAAACAGAAAGAAAAAAGATTATTATTTTTAAAATGAATAAAAAAAATAACACATTCTATTATTTTTAAGTTATAAACAATATGTTAAATCTCATTAAAAATATAGAAAAATAAAAAGTATAAGTGGAAATATTTGTATTTGACTAAATTATATATAGTGTATTTTTATATTACTTGTATAGCTAAAATAAGTAACAGCACAATATAAATAGACAATAAGACTTCTTCACACACCATAAATTTTAAGCCAGCACAACCGGTTTCGAAAGGACGTAGCCTTCCTTCATCAGGTGCAAAAAAAAAAAAAAAAAAAAAAAAAAAAAACACGTGCTACTGCCTTGAAGGCAAAAGCAGACAGTCTTGCTTTTGCCTTCAAGGCAGTAGCACGTGTTTTTTTGCACCTGATGAAGGAAGGCTACGTCCTTTCGAAACCGGTTGTGCTGGCTTAAAATTTACGGTGTGTGAAGAAGTCTTACTGTCTATTTATCGTTTGTACACCAGTTTTGCATTTAGTTTAATAGCACAATATATTTTTTAATTTTCAAACAATGTCAAATTTCATTAATAATGTAAAAGAATTAAAAAAAAAATCATGTTTTTAATATTTTAATTAAGTTAATAAATAACCTACGTTTCTATTTTTAAATATTAAATTCTTTTATCTGAATCACATGCTACGCTAAAGGAAATGTTCTTAAAGATTATATTAAAAAGTAATTTTTTTTTTCCCCTCTAGTAAAGAGTAAATGTTTAATGTTAGTTCATAGATAAACATCTCCAATGTTTATTTATAAAGAACTTTTTTGTTATGTTATAGAATTTTCGAGCTATTTTAAATATAATTAATTAATTAATTAAAATACATATAACATCATTTTAAATTTTTTTAACATTTTAATAAAATTTCTAAATAATCTAAAATAAAACTATGACAAATGAAAAATAAATGCAGGAAATACTTATACTTAATTTAATTACTAGGCTAAAAATTCTATAATAATAAATAATATTAAGAATATCTCTTTGGATTCTAAATGAGCAATGTTTTTATTGTAAGTTCCAAGAGAATCGCTGAAGTTCCTAATTTTATTTGTAAAGAAGTTATTTGTAAAGAATTTCAAGATGTTTACAAATGATAAACTAATTTGTCTGACTTAGATTTTAATAATAATAATAACAACAATAAAATTTTGTGAGGGAAAATTAAAATGTTAATATTAATAACAATACACACACACATATATGTATAGATATAATATGCTTTAAATGTACTAAAAATAAAGTGTCAAGATAATAAAGTACAATTTTGGAATTTTTGTTGTAATTTTTTTTATTGAATCTTATATGAATTTTGCTTTAATATATATATATATATATATTTTTTTTTAAGTATAAATTACATAATTTTAAAATCATGTTACAAATAAAACTGCATGTTACAGTTTTCATTTTAATATTTTAAAAATTGAAATGGAAGTAAAATATCAAAATAATTTTAGTGCTTATCTCGATGATCTTCAACTTGAATAAAAAATCCGTCTTATAAAAAATTATCACATACATAATCGGTCTTTCTTGAAGAGCTTTTGAAAAAAGCTTGCATAAAAGTAGCAAACAATGCGTAAGAAAACAGAAAACTCAGTGATTGGGAATACTTTCAACTGACCACCATTTATTCCCCACTTCTTTTTTTCCTTGAATGGTGAATGTCGTAAATCACTGTCTTATCAAAAGTGCGGGAGGCTGGCTAATTGATCTTTGGCGGCAAGTCATTATTACAGAAAAACAACATTTTTCCAATGACCCTTCAGAGAATGATAAGCATTTCAAAGGCAAATGTGATCACCACGGATTAAGAGATTCTATCTCCTAATCCGTGGTGATCACTATGATATAGCCTAGTGATTAGTGGCATCCCAGCTTCCGGATGTATTGTTGGAATAACCTCAAAGCAAAATTCACAAAGATATCTGTCTCTGACCCCTTAATTATCCCAGCGGGCGGGGGGTTAGAACCGAGATGTTCCAACGCCTTGGGGCGGCGCCCAATTTTCTACTTTGCGACGCTCAGTAGGTAACTGGAAATGGTCAATCCACGATAGTTTTGCTTACAACCATTTAAAAGTTAAGGGAATCGAGACGTATTGGATCACAAAGAAAACAAATCGAATAAAAAGAAAAACAATTTTTTCAATTTTCAGGCAGTTGTCAATTGCGATCCTCTGCCAGGATAGGATAAGAATATCAACATTTATTGCAGGGTTAATGTGAGGAGAAGAATTTTAAAATGTTGAAAAACATTTAACCATATTTATAATTTATAACATTATAAAGCTGTCATTAAAAAAGAAAGAAAATTTTTTTATCCATATGTACAGTTATTCTTTACATTCATTTATTTTATTTCTTATAACTTAAATTGGGTGAAATTGGTGCTTTTGTTATTTTAAAACACACATTTTACATTTTTAATATTTTATTTGAAGCATTTCCCAAATTAATTAAAAATGCCGCATAAAATAAAAATAATGAAAGATGCTTCTGTAATGAAGCATATACTAAGGAAGTAATGGACCTATTTACTTACATTATACGCATTCAAGTTAAAAAAAGCTTTAATATCAGTGCTTTGAATATATAAACTCAATGATGCATTGAATAAATTACTCATGGAAAAGTCGCATTATTTTCAACAAGAGCATAAATCACACCTATAACATTCTTATAAATTTTAGCTCAATCGAATAAAACGTTATCGTGATCACTCACACACAAATATACTCACATACATACAAACACTAGAAAAATTAAAAATATTTTATTCAGAACTCAAAATATACACAAAAATATCCTAGTCGAATTTTTTCATGATTGCAATACTTTCCTTGCATTGTTTGTTCGAAAAACAAACAAACAAACAAAAAAATTAAATAAATAAATAAAATAACAATAACATAAGATTACAGAAAACAAAAAACAGTATAACATATCTTAAAACAAATAAGAATAACACATGCATTTTAAAATTTTTATGACACACAAATACTCCGTCCGGAAATCTATTTTCATTTCATAAATTTGATTATTTAATAAAAATAAAATAAAGACGGATATGTAGTGTTTAACAAAATCATTTGTAGTATGAAAAAGTGCAACATTAAAAGTATAAAACATTGTTGATCTGAATTTTGTTTTGAATACAGTTATTGTTTTATCTACACATTGAAAATATTTTTATGGCTGTTTGGTCTTAAAAATCTATTTAAAATTTTAATACACACTCATTATACGTTATTTTATATAAAATTAAACAAATTTTTAAATTTACTTTAAACACAAAACTGTACTTATTTACAGATGAATACAATTTTTCGAATATATTCAAAAATATTAAGTACAGAAAAATTCATTCTCAAAGATATTATTAAACCGGTAGCGAATGTCTCGAACATGAGATATAAGTGAAAAAGAAATTAACTTTAAAAGAAAAAAAAATTATATTAATTATGAGTCTTTTGTTGATTCATATGTTTTGTTACATTATCACATGCATATTCAGTATTTATATATATATATATATATATATTTTTTTTTATCTTATAACTATGTTTTAATGAGTGATATATATATATATATATATATATATATATATAATTATTAATTTCGTGTTCAAATAAAAATAATAATCTTTACTTAAAAAAAAATAACAGTCCTCTGAAGCATTTTTCTGTTAAATTATATATATGTTTGTATGTATATAATAAGAGGAGTAGAAGCCTGCACGGGCATGAGCCAGAGACCCGAGTCCGACCCGGTCCTCGAATATATTTTTCCATTTGTTCTCGGGTCAGGGCGGGTTCGGACTTTTTTTTTCTTTTGTATATACTCGCGCCAGGCTATGTCTGGATTGAATTTTCCCCGGGACATGTCTACGTGGACATTTTTTCCGCATTTCATTAGTTAATTAACAAAGATTGTAAATAATAAAGCGTTTTTTTAATAATTTTTTTCACACAATTTTATGTGCTATTAGGTTACATGAAATTTTGTTTCGCTAAAAAGTATTCATAACTGCAATATGACCATTTGATTGTTTCTTTCTTCACGCTCTGATTTTCGTAAATATTTAAAAAATATCTCAAAAGGGATATATGTTATTGAAGGTCACAATTACAAGTTCCCTATACAAAATGGCATAAACGTTGCTACTAGTTTCAGCACATGAACAAACAAAATAAATTAAATACATCATGGTTTATCAGACTATTTTTATGGTCTAGAGAATCTAAGGAATATGAAGGTTAATTTTTAATTAATTTTTCTCTACTTTCTAGAGTAATGAAATCAAAATCATTTTCCAGATGCGCAAATGCATTTTTTCCCTTTTATTTTAATTATTTATTTATTTTGAAAATAGCTGGATTAACATTTATGTTTCGTTGACAGGGTCACACAAAAAGATTCAGATACATTACGGGATATAAACGGAAATTGATACAAACAAACTTTAGCAGTACTAACCATTTTTAATACTTACCTACATTATTTCATAATTATTTATTTATACTTTCAATTTCACTTTCTCTCTCTGTGTGTGGCTTTCTGTCAGTCTGCAATAATGTATTTCTGTTGACAAGTAATTGTCAGTCTCCTAAGTGAGCCCTAGTTTTGTCAATTGATTTTTTCCAGGGCGGGCCGGACCACAGGTTAAAATAAAATAAAATAATGAGACGGATCGGTCCCGGGCCGAAATTTTAATTGTTATTCTGAACCGGAACGTGTAAGGAAAGCTTTCTGCACGTGCAGACCTCTAAAGAAGCATGCAAATGCCCCTCCTTGTCTACACCCTGAATTGTATATATGCAAAATATGCACTTTAAGGGCGCAAAATGTTTTTTGGTTGTGTTTCATTTTCCAGAATTCTTGTTTCATCAATTAAAAAGACAGCGTCCGGTTGAGTTGTGATGTGGCACTATTGTATGAAGAACACAAATTTCACCGAAATCACTTAATCGCTTTCCACTAAAGGCACAGAAAACCTTTACAAAACTAAGAAAGTCAAGCTACAATCACCAACATAATTTCCCCCCGGTCTATGGGAATGGAGAGAAATTAAAGAGAAAAAGAAGACTTTTAAAAATGATATGGGTTTCATTTCTGGGAACTTGAGTTGACATTGAGTAGGAAGGGGGGGGGGGGGGTTGTACATAAAATTTTATTTACAGACTCAACCTTAAAAAAAAAAAAAAAAAAAAAAAAAAAATCTTTTTTTTTTTTTTTTTCTTTTTTCAAGTTTTTACCGAAAGTCTAACCATATGCTAGGCGCTAGGGCGGGCAAATTTTTCTCCAGGTCGGGCACAGCCCGTACTGGCCCCCACCTAGCTACGGGCCTGTCTTTGTGTCATTTTTTCTTTTGAAAACCACATATAAAAACTTCATCTGATAAACATTTTCAAACAGTAAATTAACTGTAATAGGCACACAATAAAACAAACAAAAAAAATTTTTGGACAAGTAGGTGAGTTACTATTGGTTATACTGTGACAAAACTATTGTATTATTTCTAAAACAACAAAATCTGTATTCAATGAAGAAGCAGTAAACTATATCTGCGTTGCCTGAAAACAAATTACAATGAAAGACAACTAAACTACAATCATGATAAGGAAAAAAAAAAATTTTTTTTTTTTTTTTTTTTTTTAATAAATAGTCTTTTTTTTTTTTTTTGCGTGTCAGCATAAAATTTCGTGACAACAAGGTAAAATATGCCTATGATAAACAGGAAAAAAAAATACAAAAAAAAACTGAAATAATTAAAAACTTTAATAAAACATACAACCTTTTATTACTTCATGTTTTCAAATTGCCGAACTAGTTTCCTCTGGGGCGCCCCAGCTTGATCACCGGCATCTTGGTGTGTGAAGTCGCTCGAAACTGATGTTTCTGGTTTCTTCCCTCTTTTATAGACTCTTCGCCATTGGCGATTGAGTAATGCCCCATCGTTGCCTTTGCAGCAATTTGAACTTGTTAAAATTTCTACGGACTCTCTTACTGTAGCGTAACTGTGATTATGGTAGTTGGCCAACTTTTTTACTTGATCAAATTTTATGTCTATCTCTTCGTTTTTGTTTACCTGGGTTAAAGCGGTTGTTATTTTTCCTGTAGTTATATCGTGGCTATGTTCTTTAATTCGTGTTTTTATTTTTATTTTTCCTATATAACACATTTCATTACCTTGTTTATTAGTATATGGTATTTTATAAATTCCCGCGGTCTCTAAAGGATTTAGTTTATCTTTGTCACTTCTGATTAATTGGAAAATATTAGGGTTTGGCTTGACAGGTATGTTTATATTGTGTTTTGCTGCTACTTTTTTGATTTTATTTGAAACTGCGCGATCATAAGGAATTGAAGTGGTGTAATTATGTTGAGGTTTTTGAAAATTATTAATCTGGTTTAAACTTTTAAATCTTTTTTTAAATAAGTTATCTATTAGTTTATTTGAGTAACCTGCTTTTTGTGTAAATTGTTTAATATTTTTTATTTCGTTTTTTAGAATTTTAGGGTCTTTACAAATTGTTATTGCGCAATTTATATGGGCCTGTATTGCATTTATTTTATATTTAAAGGGGGTACTACTATTTTTATGGATAATTTCATTACTACAATTAGGTTTTCTGTAAACTTGGGTGGTTATTTTATTATTGTGGCGGTTGACCACCCAAGTTTACAGAAAACCTAATTGTAGTAATGAAATTATCCATAAAAATAGTAGTACCCCCTTTAAATATAAAATAAATGCAATTGTTAGCTGGTGTGAAGTAGATCCAAGGCTAAGTGAATTAGCAGAGGAGCCTACTCTAGACGTAAACACCAGCGTAACAACATTTAAAGTTAATTAAATGAATTAGATACATGGAAGCTAGAGTAAGTAAATATGCTGAAAGATAAATATGTAGACATTGTTAAATAAATGACCATAACAAATTTTAATTTAATTTGTATTTTAATTGAAACAATAAATTCAAAAAAAAGTTTATATAAATATAACAATAAGTTTATATGAATAACAATAAGATAATTGAAGTAGACAAATACTTTTTATATATAACAAACATACCAAAGCAGATGCTGGATGACAAACAAGGTGAGTACGAAGACAATATTTAACATCTTTTTATTTCCCATATAGGTTGCAGAAAAGACTACTACGTGCCATTAGAAAGAAGCTGGTGACACTTATGTAGAAGACGTGACGTTCTTGTTTCCACTTGTTATTGTCGCGATATGAACACCTATAAATTTCATTTAAATTTCGAACTCACAAAAAGGATTAACGTGAGTTATAACTAACTAAAAATGAAAAGATTTTATTTGAATATAAAAAATAAACGCCACATATTACGGCGACATCTTATGAAGCCGGCATCGGCGAAAAATGAACAATGGCAGGGGCAAGAGCAAAGGTAAAGGCAACCGCGAAGGCAACCGCGAACACCCACTACCATCGGCGTTCGCTATTTATAGTTTCGCGGGAGAAACGAAGTGATCTTCCGGATGTACGTTGGGGCATGTGCCGGCGCGACGCGGCGCGTGCGTAGTCTTCGGCTATCGTTCTTAGAGATGTTTTATGCAAATTTTTGAAACTCGGCTCAGTCGGAACTTCCGGAAGGTTCGCTATTGTTTACGTTTCGCGTTTGAAAAATTAAGATGGATGATTTAAATTTGAAAGCTCTTTAATATAGCATTTCATTGAACGATATATTTATTTTCCTGGTAAGTAGAAAATATATTAAAAGGAAATTAGGATTTTTAATAAATGTTTAATTTTTTTTTCAACTAACGTTTTTTTTTTTTTTTAAGCTTTATTTTAAGAGTGATTAATTTTTAATATATTTAATTAGCATAACGATAAGAAAAAACGGCAAACTATAGGTTTACTATTAACAGCAATACAGGCCCATATAAATCGCGCAATAACAATTTTTAAAGACCCTAAAATTCTAAAAAACGAAATAAAAAATATTAAACAATTTACACAAAAAGCAGGTTACTCAAATAAATTAATAGATAACTTATTTAAAAAAAGATTAAAAAGTTTAAACCAGATTAATAATTTTCAAAAACCTCAATATAATTACACCACTTCAATTCCTTATGATCGCGCAGTTTCAAATAAAATCAAAAAAGTAGCAGCAAAACACAATATAAACATACCTGTCAAGCCAAACCCTAATATTTTCCAATTAATCAGAAGTGACAAAGATAAACTAAATCCTTTAGAGACCGCGGGAATTTATAAAATACCATATACTAATAAACAAGGTAATGAAATGTGTTATATAGGAAAAACAAAAAGAAAAATAAAAACACGAATTAAAGAACATAGCCACGATATAACTACAGGAAAAATAACAACTGCTTTAACCCAGGTAAACAAAAATGAAGAGATAGACATAAAATTTGATCAAGTAAAAAAGTTGGCCAACTACCATAACCACAGTTATGCTACAGTAAGAGAGTCCAGTGGCGGATTTAAGGGGGGGGCTAGGGGGCTGAAGCCCCCCCCCAAAACACTGACATTCACAATTGAATATTGCAATTGTAAATTTTTTATTGGTCTAGAATAACACTTTGAAAAATCTTAGCCCCCCCCAAAAGTCCAGTTCTGGATCCGCCACTGAGAGAGTCCGTAGAAATTTTAACAAGTTCAAATTGCTGCAATGGCAATGATGGGGCATTACTCAACCGCCAATGGCGAAGAGTCTATAAAAGAGGGAAGAAACCAGAAACATCAGTTTCGAGCGACTTCACACACCAAGATGCCGGTGATCAAGCTGGGGCGCCCCAGAGGAAACTAGTTCGGCAATTTGAAAACATGAAGTAATAAAAGGTTGTATGTTTTATTAAAGTTTTTAATTAAATCAACTTCATGGTTATAAATTATTTTAATGTAAAAACTGAAATATATTAAAATCACGAAATGCATCTTTTCAACACAAGAGCAGTGACTAGTATGATCCTGGGTTGAAAAGGAGAGGGAACAGCAACATCAGAATTTCATCCCTGCAGAAGATGGAATTCTGACGCACTGAAGCATGGACAAAAAAAGATGAGAAACTATTTTGTAAATTAAGTTTATCTCTGTAAGAAAAAGAGATATGAAAAAAAAATATATAAAAAAATTCTATTGAGCAAAATACATAAATATTACAGGTAACTGAAAATGTGTAAATACGTGAGGTGTCAAAGTGACTTACACTTGTAAACCAAACGTATACAATTACTTGTCCATATTGTTGAGCACCTAAAAGCCTGGTTTAAGAATATACATAAATGTTTTAAAACACTGAAAAAAATTACCAGGTTTAATTTAATAACATGTATAAAAAGTCTACTATTTAGTATTTTAACCTCTGAGAAGCAAAATGTAAACACAGAAAAAAAAATTTTTTTTAAGTATGAATTATTGTAAAACAAAATTGTAGCACATCTACACTATAATGGTAAATTTGGCAAATACCTAAATCATACCTGTTTAAAATGTCAGTATGTGTACATTATAAAGTATATAAACAGTACAGGAAAAATATCAAAATATGTCAGCTAGATATAAATACACTAAAAAAAATCAAGCTTAGGTGAATATAATGTGTAAATTATATTAAATGTAAATCAAATTAACACATAAAAACAAGTCAAAGTGATGTGTATATATATGTATATATATATATAGTGTAGTTTAGTAATGTCTAATGAGAAAAATAAAAAGAGCTATTGTATATGACTATTGATGAACACAAATAAAAGCACATCATTTGCCTAATGTTCAAAGGTAATAGAGACACTAAAAAATAAAAACTTCGAAGGATAATTTGTGTTTTGATAAGTAAGATATATACATATAAGGTACTCTTGAATAACTTGGTAATGAACGGTAGAAAAAAAATATGTCACATATTAAAAATAATGGAAGCTATTGAGTATGAGAAAAATAAATTTTGGTTAGCTACACGTAAGAAGGAGTTACCCAAATACATAACTGGAGTGTGTAAGTGTAACTAAACATAGTATAGCTATTGAACATTTCATAACAGTAGAAAAATGAATTGAATAAGTTGACTCAACCGTGAAAATGTAATCTAACAAAAAAATGTAGAGTAAGTGTATCTACCGATTGAAAAGTGACCCCCTTGATGAAAATATGTGTGTAAACCACAAACAATACAAAAATGAACATTGCACTTCACATAAGAATCAAACAAGAGAAATTTTACTCGCCTATAGCAACTAAATAAATCAACTATTGAAATGTGTGAATAGTAATTGTATATAAAAAGGAGTATAATTCCCTATTGCATAAAATGTAGACAAAAGCATATCAAGAGCCATGAGAGAAAAAAAAATCAACCTGAAACAACATATGCAATCTCACCACCAAATGTCGCGCACCAAACGACTGGTGTATGTGAGTGAAATGAAGAGTTGGGAAAAGGTACCGACGTTTACACCTTGCCAAAATAAACGTTGTCCTGGAATGTGTGTGAAAAAACTATTGAAACATAGTTGAACAAGGTGAAATTCAAATCTAACACAGTACCAAAAATGCTTAAGGCTAAAATGTGTATTACAATGAAAAAAAAAATAACTAAAGGTAATTGAATGTAAATAAATGTGACTTAAAGTTTAGAGTAGGAACTCCTAACCAAATGTATTAGAATGTGCTGGTTAAATAGAGATTTTAAAAAAATGAAGTGAAGTTTTGCGAGAAAAAAAAAAACATATGTGACATTAACATAAAACTAAATAAAATAGCTTATCAATGTGTAAAAACCTAAAGATTATAGGACAACACATGTACAATACCCTGTAAAAATGATACAAAAGGAATCCTATTGAGTCATTATATAACAATAAATCTGAATGAAAGTGAATGACGATATTATGAAAAAAAAATCCAAATGAAGATAAAAAAAAATTATATACATATTCAATAAGGTAAATAAAACACATTAAAAAAATGAAAATAACGACATTACAAATAAGTAAAGTTCCAAGAAGTGAGAGTAGTGAAAAATAAAAACCCATGATCAATGTGTAAAGAAGTAGAAGTACAGCGATTTGTCGACCCTAAAACAAAAAGGCAGTACATGTGAAAAATGTAAGTATATAAGTGAGTAATTGTATGAATAGATACAAGCATTTACCCCCAAAAAATAAACACTGCAAAGTAGTGTGTGTGAATGTGTGAGAAAATAAGTTCAGCAACTTGTCGATCGCCAAAGACAAAATCGCTGTGAACCTATAAATGTATGAACAGATGCAGGTATTTCCCATCACAAAAATAACGCTGCAAAAGAGTGTGTGTGAAAGTGTGTAAGTCACATGCATATAACAGTTAACATTAACCACTACCTCACATCCTGAACAGTTAATATTTTTTTTTTTTTTTTTTTTTGGGGGGGGGGGGGGCGATAATAGATAAATAATCATGGCATGTAACCAAATACATTACAAAAAAAAAGAAGAAAGCATGCAAATTAAAACAAATATATTGTGCATACCCTGAAAAAAAAAAACATACTGAAGAGGTAAGTATCATTTTTAAATCAAAATTTTAAATTATCTCTGCAATATTCTAAACACACTAAAAAAAAAAAAACACGTATGTAAAAGCATTGAATCAATCTAAGGACAACCACACATTTACATAGAAAAATGCATACATATAGAAAGCATAAAATGTATATGTAAACATATATAATACTAAGAAAAATTTTGCAATTTTTATATTGTCCTTATATATATATGAAATCAATTGCAACTCTTGCTGAAATAAAACCTAAACTGATGGCAGTAAGTGACCTGAAAAAGAGTATATATGCACACAGATATAAAGCAAAAAAAAATTATGAATGTTCAATAAGTCATTAATAAAAGTTGCATTCAAACGCGAAATGATATACTATTATTATTGCAGGCACATCGGTTAACAGTTGCACTGTGCTTTCTTGCTACTATCAGTTCCATTCATGTTAATGTAGGAAAACATATATCAATTTTGTAGCTGTTTTAAAACACCAGAAATAGAGAAAACGGAGCCTCCAATTCTTGAACTATACAAGTATACGGTAAAATATAGCAATATATTTTGAAAAAAAAATATTTGGTTGAAGTTCTGATTTGAAAAACAGCGGATGCAATTAGATTGTCTTAGCAAGTGCAGGAATGTACGCGATTACATCCAGTTAAACACTGTGTTAAGATTATAATTTTAGTAGTATTTCCTTCTGAATGCCTAAGTTGCTGACATGTTGAATGATATTTCACAGAGAAGCAGTTTATTTTTTTTTCTTATTCTCTTTTGAACATGAGTTTTTAAAACTTAGTTGCGAACAATGTGCACGGTGCGAAAATGGTAGGCACCAAATATAACAGAGTAAATAATGTAGTTTATTGTTCTAATTTCATTATTTTAAGTATTCCAGTATTCTGAGTTATTTATGTGATCATATGAAGTAAAGAAGAATAATTGCGTGTAGAATGACTAATGCATAACGCCAGGAACAGTTCGTCGAAATATCGCTGGGGTGCACATCGGTATCACGATCCTGAAAATTAAGAAAGAACATGGAATAAGCTCACCAAGAAGAGACAGAGGCCAGAATCTTCTGTGTAGAAAAATCATTCTCTTTATTATACGACTTCACGGAGGACAGGATGGAATCAGTCTGCTAGGTATCTGGTCCACTGATGCTTGGGTTGCAGCACATGTGCATTGGGCACGGTCTTTTACCTCGATAAAAATAAATCGTGATTTTGTTGCCGATAGACGCTTATGAACAGCAAGCATACTAGGCACTCGAACTATTGATTCATTAAGTTAGATCAACGTCTATCTATCTAGAAGGTGGTTCATAACATAGAACATTCACCACGCGGCGCGAATGCCGAGAAGCGCCGCCACGCGAGATGCTATCGCGTCAGAGTCTGCCCATCAAGTGCGGTGAAAAACGTGCGCCGAGGGCCCGCTCCCGAGCCCCAAACGTCACCACTAAGAGCGACCAATCAGGAACGGATGCCGACGAAAGAGTAGGGCGACAGGTGAAGAGCGTCAAAGTCACCACACACTATAACGGGAGAAAAGGAGACCGCAAAAGAAGGAACAGGAGGGAAATTTGAAGTACTGTTGGAAAGCAAACTAACGGCATGAAACGGGAATGCGTTGAATTTTAGACTAATTTAGATTAGATGGGAACATGTTAAGTTGTTTTTGCCAGAAATGTAGAAAAGCGATGTCATGCAACATGACAGTTGCTAATAAAATATTGGCGGAAAAATCGTATCTAGTGAAAAGTACAAAATTATAGTGCCGCTGCTCATGAAGAGAAATCCTAAATATTGAATTTTTGAAATATTAAAATAAATAAAAACAAAGATAACCAAATAAAATAATTAATTGACTTACCCAATCATCATATTAGATAAATATGCTGAAAGGTAAAACATTAATAATCCAAGTTGAACACAGAAATAACTTCACACATAATTGATGAGTAATTGGTGATTTTATTCCAGAGTAAACATATTATTAGGATGTGCTGGCAATGAACATATAAAAGATTATAAAATAAAATTATTTTCTTAAAAAAGGAACATGATTATACTGCTCCACATTGGATAGAGATGGACTTACATTGAAACAAAATATTGTGTGTATATTTTGATATGCAACATGATTATTCAAAATAGGGATAGTTTTTTTTTTTAATTTAAATCATAAAATTGTTCTAAGTGCATGTCCATGGAGACAATAAATTTAATTTATCCTAAATACGGAATTTATACACAATCTACGTTTGAATTGGTCGTTTTTAATTGAAGTTAATATCTGGAGATGCAAGTTATGAACCATCGATACTGAAGAATATCGTTTCTTTGATTGATAATAGATTAATTCTGAATAGTGACATTTGCTGCACATAAGATACCATTTTATTTTTACTAGTCCATATATGATCAACGAAATCTTCAATATAGATCATCAAATAAATTCTGGCTGAATGAGATTGTTGCGTAAAATCTTGCAGCTAGTATATACGTGCTTCCGAAGTTATAATTTCAGCAGATCACTCATTTTGGTACCTTTGATCATTAAATATATCCATTTTTGTTACCAGGCATGGCGTATCACTTTTATGGTCAATATATCAGGAGAAATATGCTGGTCTCCTCTTTAGGCCTATTTAGAGCATGTGATTCTTTCATCATGGAGTTGATCTTTATAGTATCGTGGCCAATTAAATTTTTGGCATACAAGCAGAAGATTCAGTTACCAAAACAGTTACATACAAAGTAATTTTCCTTTCCTAAAGAAATTTAGTTTTAAATAAATCACTAGTGACAAATGCTGCATGCATCAGCATAGAGCTAACCGATGGCCACAGTCACTGGCAGAAGAGCTGAGTTTTTTACATCTTACATCCTTGACAGTCATAATCCAAGAGAGAAGCCACGCTCATCCAATTTTCCCATGCGCATAACTGATGCACATAAGAATCGATGCATGCAGTAAATAGATTGTAAAGAATTTTAATTTGATCATAAGTTCAAATAAAAGTTAAAGAATTAAGATTAAAATTAATTAATTTTGATGAAGAAAAATTTATTTTAGACTATATTTTAGAGATGATTATTATTATTGAATCTCACTTATTTTCGTAAGTGACACTATTTTGAAACGGCATAGTGATGCCGCGTTTCTGCTGAGCTAATGGAACTTTCTAGAAGGGATTCTGAAAACATAATTAAAAGTGACGTCATAAATTTTAATTAACGAAATATAAACGTCAGAAAAATTAATACAGTAGAACTTGGATAATTCGAAGTTGAAGGGACCAGAAAAAAATTCGAAATATCCAAAAATTCGAATTACATATACTATTTTGTCAAAAAAAGTGATAAATTAAAAAATTAAAACTCTACGATCAGAGATTTAACACATAAACTTTATATCTAAGAATACCGCTACATTACCCCTTTCACCCCCCCCCCCCCCCCATTAAATCAATATTTTTTACGAGCTTAATTATTGAACACTTTTTAAAAAATAGTCAAATATTTTTTTATTTCTTTTTTAAGTAGAATCTTTGTGTCGTAGCATATGACCTGATACAAAAATAGAATCTTCTACATTACACGTGACTTTCAATTCACAAAAACCTTGAAGTTCATACATATGCACCATATCTTCTGGTGCACTAGCTAGGGGCTTCTATTGTATTTCCATATCCTTCTTTTGAAAGACTATAAAAATTGATAATGCACTTCAGATGAGTAAAATCTCGGGAACAAATTTTACTGTAATATTTTAAAGGTAATCATATGAAAAATTCGAATTATCCAAGATATTTTAACATTATTTTAATACAGAATTCAAGGGACCGTGTAAAATATTCGAATTATCCAAAATTTCGAATTAAACAAGTTTGAATTATTCAAGTTTCACTGTATTATTTATTTTTTAATTATTTGAATGTGATCTAAAATGTTTTTAAATCCATTTATCTATATTTTATTTTTTGATTTTCTGATTGGCGATTCTGTTCGTTTACATTCAGTAACGTTGGCGGTTTGTTTACAAACAAACCTGGTGAATTTTAGACTTTTCTTTTTTCTTGAATTTTGAGTAATTTAAATAATTAATTGGGGGAAAATAAATAAATAAGATCCAAATTATTTTTTAGAGGCTATGTGAAAGATTAAATAAATTAAATAATGTTAATTTTTTTTAATTTTAACAGACACTACAATATGCAAACATTTTAAGGGATCTGTCTCACCAGGGGCAGGTTTCAGGGCAAAAAATCTGTCTGCTTGTGACAAATCTTACAATTATTTTAGTCCTTTCTGTCAAACCAGTTTTGTACAAATTGTGCATACCAGTCCATAATCAATGATAATTCAATATATTAGTATTTTTAGGAAAAGGAAATAACAAACTTTAACATAGTAGTACCATAAACTTAAACAAACAAAAAAAAAAAAAAAAAAGTTGTATACTTTTTACAAAATATATGAATAAGTATAAATGATCAGGAATCTATTTAACCAAGAACAAGATGGAATTATTTTCAGACTTCTATCTCATCAGGGGCAGGTTCCAAGGGAAAAACATGTTTGCTTGTGTCAGATCTTATTACTTTTTAATCTACTTTTGTTGAACAAGAGTTTTTAATATATTTTACATTAAAAACATTTTTTTATAAATCTATGTGGCGTTATAATACATAACAGTACAATTAAAATGCTATTGTTTTTGTCATGTTACAAAATAACATACTTTAATATAATAGTGCCATAAAGAGAAATTATACCTAAAAACACAAATGCGAATAAAATGTTGTATACTGTTTACAAAATATATGAATAAGTGTAAATGATTAGGATTAAAACTGCATAAGCAATCAACACAAATTACGAAAACTCCACTACAATTGTTTTGCTTTGAAATAATTCAGCACAACTTTTCATCAGTGAAAAAAGTAGCATGAAAGCAGTAGGGTTCAATTTAAAAAATAAATTGAAGCAAATAGCATTGATATATTCATTACAAATCTATATATTAATAGGCAAGCATAAAATTTGTAGTCCCTTTTTAACATATTAATTATGGGAGTAGAGGGTTGAAAATGGTATCATTCGAAAGATATGGTTAGCCGGAAGGTGCGAATACAAATATTATTTTCTTACGATGTCAAGAAGGTATTTAAAAATACATTTATTTTTTATGCATTTTCCCCCATTTTTCCCTTTCATACACGTATTCCTTTACATTAAAAAATACCTAAAAGTAGAAAGTTGTTAAATCTGGCAATTTCATAAAGCTCAAATAAAACCATAGACACAGTAATTTGTATAATGTAGCATCACTATACGCAAGCGAAGTGATGACGTCACTGTCTGTCCATGGAGCCATGAAAAAGATTTTCTGTGTTAATCGTCCATTGGATTTTTTGTAAAAAAATATTAAAAAATAACGGAAATTATCTGCCGATTTTAATTCCGATATTTGGGTATAGTTATATATAAGTTACTCTCTACATGTGTTTGATTGAGTTATTTTTTCTGTAAAATTGATAAAATTTTAATTTAAAATCACAAAACTCCAGAAAAAAAATGGCAAACTTCCACTTTCGAATGTAAACATAAACATTTCATTTCAAAGGGTGATTTTTAAACAATAAATATTCAACTAATATACTAAATAAAAGGAAAATGGATTTGCTACTAACTGCTGCATGTGTAAATGTGTAAGTAGACAATACGGAAAAAATTCCGATTTCCGTTTTTTGCTGAATTTACATGTTTTGAACTTTCTTTACGTTTCAATTAACTGAAATTGGCTACTTATTTTTTAAAAAAGTGTCTTTATTGCTAGCTTTTGTGAGTAGAAGAAGCAAGTAGAAGATACATAAAAACTTTTGATTTCCGGTTTTCGATGAATTTACACGTTTTGAGATTTCCTTGCATTTTAATTAAGTGAAATTGACTACTTATTTTTATTTTTTAAAAAGTGGATTTATTATTCTTTCCTCTGCATATATAAGTAGAAAATATAAGATTCAGAAAAGTTTTAGATTTTCGGTTTTCGATAAAGTTACACATTTTGAAATTTCCCGAACTCAATTCGACCATTTTTGAAAAATATCTTTTTTTTTTTTTTTTTTCAAACACTTTTTGAACCAATCGAATTAATTTAACAGAATTTGATACTTGGATGGGCCTTGGTTTGACATGCTACCTATTAGCTTCTGGGCTGGCAATAACAAGGCTAGACAAGGCAATAACTTTGCTTTGCCCAAAAAAAAAAAAAAAATGGTCGAGTTTCGACCACTGGGTGATACTAGTATGTATAAAAGTTTGAACTGGTACATATTTATCTACCATTTAATATTTTTGTATTATTAGTTTATAGCCTAGGTGATCATTTTGGACTGCTAAATTTTCATTACTAGAACCGTAAATTATAAGATTATAAATTATTATACCCTATTATTCATTGAACCCAAAATTATAAGGTACATTGTGATTTTCATGCTGCAACCATGCCTACTTTTTTCACCTAAGAGTTGTACTCATTTATTTCAATTAGGACTGGATTATTTATCAATATATCACAAAATATCAATATTTTTTTAATATCACAATAACAATATTTAAATTCTTTCTCTTCCGACATATCCCTTTAATGATATTTATCAGCATATGCATGTGCCCGATCAAGCAAACATTGATAAATAACTTTAAAACACCCAATCTTACCAATACCTTCTTCAAATTCTTTCTCTTTCTTATTTATTCACTAGCACGCATGCACCGAGCAGCTGAATGTACCCCGAAAAATGACACGGAATAGCTTACTCTAATTCTCCTTCGTTCCCCACATTACTCGCTAAAGTAGAAAAACATTACCAAACAATCTCTCTCTTTCAGTGTTACTGCAATACATTCCTCTTTCCTTAAGAAAACAATGTAACTGGGATACACCCGGACCCCATAGCAGAAAATGCAAGACGCGCGACGTACGTCGCTGATTTTTTTTTAGTCTGCAGATTATTTCCAAATCAGCATTATGCAGAAATCCCAAATCTCCCGATTTTGGCAGGAAAGATAGCGATTTTCTATCTTTTTCCATCCACAACATAAATGTCAATATTAATTTTAAACACGCTTTATTAAATTCTAGAACCTATAGAGAGGTAGAACTGTTCAATATTTCTCACTCATATAATTTTTTTGTGACCCCCCTCCCCCTTACCCCTTGTTAACGATCGTCTATCAAACAAATCGCGAAATCCTTATGATTTCCATCCCCCCCCCCCCCCCCCCGCCAGTAACATAAATATCAATATTATTTTATAAAACTTACTTAATTAGATTTAAGAACTTATAAAGAAGTAGAATTGTTCAATATCTCATATTTGTTATACCCCCCCCCTTCCCGCTAACGATCGGTGATTGAACGTTCCACAAAATCAAAGCGTTGTAATTTTTAAACTTTCTCCATCCACAGTATAAATGTCAATATTCATTTTAAACATGCTTTTTTAGATTCTAGAACCTATAAAGAAGTAAAATTATTCAATATCTCTCATTCATGTAATTTTCTGTGAGCCCTCCCACCCCTGACGATCGACAATCAAACGACTCACGGAATTCTTACGATTTCAAATCTTCTCCATCTGTAACATAAATCTCAATGTTCTTTTTAAACTTATTTACTTAGATTCCAAAACCTAAAAAATGTATAATTGCTTTCTATCTCTAACCCGTACATTTGCTTCCCCCCCCCTCTCCACTAACGATCAGTAATCAAACACTCCATAGAAGCATTGTAATTTCTAATCTTCTTCCATCCAGAGCATAAATGTCAATGTTCATTTTAAGCTTACTTTATTAGATTCTGAAACCTATAAAGAAATAGAACTGTTCAATATCTCTCATTCATATAATTTTTTGCCCTCCCCCTCCCCTTTAGCATTTGCTACCGATCAGTAATGAAGTTCCCTGCAGAAGATTCCCATTCTTTCTCCATATGCAACATAACTATCAATATTCTGTTTAAATTTGCTTCATTAAATTACAGAACCTATTTAGAGGTAAAATTGTTCAATATCACTCACTACTCATGTAATTTTTGTTACTGCACCTTTGAATATATACTAGATTTTGTATCAATTTCAAAATTTGATGATCTTGACAAATTTTTATTTGAATACCACAGGGTTCACACTAAGGGAAAAAAATGAGTGGGATTCTCCCACTCTAACAAAAAAATTAAGTGGGATTTTGAAAATTTAAGTGAGATTTTTTAAATTTAAGTCCGTAATTACATTTTACAGAAAAAAAGTATTTTCAAGAAATATGCAAATTACAGACATGTAATTGCTGAAATTAGAAATTAGCTGAAAATTTTTCGCTAATATGATTGATTGGATGATTAGTTGAATATTGATGACGTCACTTTCAATAAACTGATGACATAAACATTTACATATATAGTTTTTATCTACATTAAGCATTTTCAGGATTTTTTCCTTAGCGTAAAAAAAAAAAAAAAAAAAAAAAAAATCTTCAATATACCCGAAATAACTTTTATATCCACATAAAATCTTATTAAAATTTCACACCAAGAGTAAAACAAATTTTTCAAACAAATATAGAATATGATTTTTATGTATGTACAGTCGGTCAAACAAAAAACGAAACACCCCCACCTATCTCATTACCTAATTATCGCAGAAACATGCAGTAGGCACCAATCGCCAGGAAATTATGTCTACTTTTTTTGTATGTAGGAAAAAATGACATTGGGGGTCGTCTACATATTAAAAATGGGTCCAACTTTGAAAATGCGAATGTTAACCCACTAATTTGACGACAGAAAACGATTCTAGAGCATCAAAATAGCCTAGATATAAATTTGCACGAAGATATCAACATTGGTTCCTGAGATATTTAAGGTTTTTCTTTAGGGGGTTATCTCCAAGTTTATTTTTTTATCATTTAGATCAGATTCAACGAATTTATTAGAGCTCTCTTCTATTATTCAATGCGTTTCATTCATCTACAAATTTCTAAATACATCAAAAGGAATATAATTTCAATGAGCATGTTAATGTGGAAATTTCGAACTATAAGAAATATTCTGTCCAAAAAAAATAACATAGGAGGGTCTATTAACACCTGTGTGTGTGAAGGGGAGGAGGAGGGGCACCGGCATTCAAAATTGATGTTTTATTATCGCATTTTCAAAAGATTTTAATTGAAATTAGATTTCTGTTATGCTTTTCCGAAAATGATTCTAGGAATTTTGATGAAAGTTTGGGGTTAAGTGTTTTCGGGATACTAGACTTACCACCATCTTCAGAAAAATTTGCGTTGGCTGTTAACCCCTTATCGCCCAATGGCAACAAATGAAATAAATTGGGTTTATTCGGAAACTGATATAAGGATTTTGATGAAAGTTTTGCGTTAAGTGCTTTTGAGTATGCTTAAACGAATGGAATTATCCCCATCGTCATAAAAATTCGTTGTCGCTATTAACCCTTTAAAGGACAATTGCAACGTATGTCAGAAATCGGCTTTACACGGATATGGACTAAGCAATTTTTATAAAAGTTTGAAGTCAGGGCTTTTTCATGAGAAAAAACAATTGTATTTCATTTTCAGATAAATTAGCGTTTACATTTAACCCTTTACCGGCCAACTGCAATACATAGCAAAAGTTGGGTTTATTCAAAAATGATTCTAGGGATTTTGATGAAAGTTTGGGGTTAAGTGTTTTCGGAATATTAGACTTACCATCATTTTCAGAATTATTTGCGTTGGCTGTTAACCCCTTGTCGGCCAACGGCAACAAATGAAATAAATTGGGTTTATTCGGAAACTGATATAAGGATTTTGATGAAAGTTTTGAGTTAAGTGCTTTTGAGTATGCTTAAACGAATGGAATTATCCCCATCGTCATAAAAATTCGTTGTCGCTGTTAACCCTTTAAAGGACAATTGCAACGTATGGCAGAAATCGGCTTTACGAGGATATGGACTATGCAATTTTTATGAAAGTTTGAAGTTAGGGCTTTTTCATGAGAAAAAACAATTGTATTTCATTTTCAGATAAATTAGCGTTTACATTTAACCCTTTACCGGCCAACTGCAATACATAGCAAAAGTTGGGTTTATTCAAAAATGATTCTAGAGATTTTGATGAAAGTTTGGGGTTAAGTGTTTTCGGAATATTAGACTTACCATCATCTTCAGAATTATTTGCGTTGGCTGTTAACCCCTTAACGGCCAATTGCAACAAATGAAATAAATTGGGGTTATTCGGAAACTGATATAAGGATTTTGATGAAAATTTTGCGTTAAGTACTTTTGAGTATGCTTAAACGAATGGATTTATCCCCATCGTCATAAAAATTCGTTGTCGCTGTTAACCCTTTAAAGGATAATTGCAACGTTTGTCAGAAATGGACTTTACACGGAAATGGACGAAGCAAATTTTATGAAAGTTCGATGTTAGGGCTTTTTCGTGAGAAAAAACAATTGGATTTAATCTTCAGATAAATTAGCGTTTACAGTTAACCCTTTACCGGCCAATTTAATACATAGCAGAAGTTCGGTTTACTCAAAAATGATTCTAGGGATTTTGATGAAAGTTTGGGGTTAAGTGTTTTCGGAATATTAGACTTACCACCATCTTTAGAAAAATTTGCGTTGGATGTTAACCCATTATCGGCCAATGGCAACAAATGAAATTGGGTTTATTCGGAAACTGATGAAAGGATATCATGAAAGTTTTGCGTTAAGTGATTTTGAGGTTGCTTAAACGAATGGAATTATCCCCATCGTCAAAAAAAATTTGCTGTCTATGTTAACCCTTTAAAGGCCATTGCAACGTATGTCAAAAATCGGCTTTACACGGATATGGACTAAACGATTTTTATGAAAATTTTAAGTCAGGGCTTTTTCATGAGAAAAAACAATTGGATTTCATCTTCATATAAATTAGCGTTTATAGTTAACCCTTTACCGGCCAATTGCAATACATAGCAGAAGTGGGGTTTACTCGAAAATGATTCTAGGGATTTTGATGAAAGTTTGGGGTTAAGTGTTTTAGGAATATTACACTTACCATCATCTTGAGAATAATTTGCGTTGGCTGTTAACCCCTTATCGGCCAATGGCACTAAATGAAATAAATTGGGTTTATTCGGAAACTGATATAAGGATTTTGGTGGACGTTTTGCATTAAGTGCTTTCGGGGATGCTTAAATGAATGGAATTATCCCCATCATCATAAAAATTCGTTGTCTCTGTTAACCCTTTAAAGGACAATTGCGACGTATGTCAGAAATTGGCTTTACACAGAAATGGACTAAGCGATTTTTATGAAAATTCGATGTTAGGGCTTTTTCATGAGAAAAAAACAATTGGATTTTATCTTCAGGTAAATTAGGGTTTACAGTTAACCCTTTACCGGCCAATTGCAATACATAGCAGAAGTTGGGTTTACTCGAAAATGATTCTAGGGATTTTGATGAAAGTTTTGGGTTAAGTTTTTTCGGAATATTAGACTTACCACCATCTTCAGAAAAATTTGCGTTGGCTGTTAACCCCTTATCGGCCAATGGCTACAAATGAAATAAATTGGGTTTATTTGGAAATTGATATAAGGATTTTGATGAAAGTTTTGCATTAAGTGCTTTCGGGGATTCTTAGATGAAGAAATTATCCTCACTGTCATAAATATTCCTTGTCGTTGTTAATCCTTTAAAGGCCAAATGCAACGTATGTTAGAAATTACCTTTATACGGAAATTGAGAAAATGTTTTTTCTGAAAGGTTACAGTTAGAGCTTTTTGATGAGAAAAGACGATTGGATCTCTGCTTCAGACAAATTAGCATTCCCAGTTAACCCTTTACTGACCAACTGCAATACATAGCAGAAATTGAGTTCACATGGAAATGGATATAGCGATTTTGATGAATATTTCGGACTAAGTTTTTTCGGGGACTGCTAAAACGAATGGTATTCCCTCATCTTCAGAAAAAAAAAATAACGTTCTCAATTAACCCTTTATCGGCCAATTGCAACATATGACAAAAATTGAGTCTACTTTTAAATAGGTATAAGGATTATGATGAAAATTTGAGGTTGCATAATTGATTAGAATTATTTTATTCTTCAGAAAATTTCTTGTTCTCTGTTAAACCTTTAAAAGCCCATTGCGACGTTTGCTAGAAATACGGTTTACACAAAAATAGACATAGCGAATTTCATAAAAGCTTGGAGTTAGGACTTTTTGATGAGAAAAAGCTTTTGGAAATATCCTCATATTTAGAAACAATCGCATTCGTTGTTAACTCTTTATCGACACATTACAACATACGGTCGAAATTGAGTATATTCGGAAATGGACAAAGCGATTTTTATGAAAGTTTGGAGTTACGGCCTTTAGATGAGAAAAAATGATTGGACTTATCCTTATCTTCAGAAAAAATCGCGTTCTCAATTAACATTTTATCGGCCAGTTGCAAATTATAGCAGAAGTTGGGTTTATTTAGAAATTTATATAGGGATTTTGATGATAGTTTGGGGTTAAAAACTTTCTGGGTGCTTAAAGAACTGGACATATCCCTATCTTCAGAAAAAAATTGTTCGCAGTTTACCATATATCGACCAGTTGCATCAAGCTTTAGAAATAGGCTTAATCGGAAATGGATATAGTGATTTCAAATAAAGTTTGTGGTTAGTGTTTTTAGGGATGCAAAAATGTTTGGACTTATTCTCATCTTTTGAAAAAAATGGCGTGATCAGTTAAACCTTTATCGACAAATTGCAACATATCGCCCAAATTCGGGTTACTCGGAAACGGATGTATCGATTTTGATGAAAGTTTGGGATTAAGTGTTTTCGGAGGTGCAGAAAGTTTGGATTTATACAGAAAAATTAGCGTTCGCTGTCATAGTATATGTTAAAAAAGTATTCGGGTTCCAGTTCATGACTTCATTTGTTATTTTGTTTAAATTTAGTACGAGAGAATGTAATCGATTCAAGCAATATTTGTGTGTATCGAAATATTTGGTAAATAATGAGGCAGGTTCAAGTCTATAACTGTATACTTATTGTGTATCTTGTTTTCTTTCTTTTCTTTCTATTTATATATATATATTTTAATACAATTCAATTTAATCAAAGGTAGCTGATATTTGTGCGTGTTGAAGTATTTGGTAAAGAAGGAAGCAGGATCCAGTCCATGATTGAAATTAAAGATTATTTTTTTTAATGAAAATGCCTAAATTCAAATAAAAGTAGGTGATATTTTCAAATGCCTAGCTAGTCGTTAATTTAGTTAAATAGCGATTGCAAGTTTTGTACTGGTAACGCTGCCGAAGGCAGCAGGAACAAGGAACAGTTGGCTAAAAGAATTAAAAAATGCATTTTCACCGTGTTCTGATTCATTCTGAAAGTTTCAAATCTGTAGCTTTTCAGGAAGTTAGTTAAATAAATTTTCTGTCGAATCATATAAACGCTTCCGAAGGCAGTAGGGACCTGAAACAGTTGACTAAAAGTGATAAAAAAATGTATTGTCACCGTGTTCTGAGCTATCCTGAAAGTTTCAAATGTCTAGCTAGTCGGGAAGTTAGTTAAAAATCGATTGCAAGATTTGTACTGGACAAACAAACAAACAAGAAGTGAAGTTAATAAAAATAATTACAAGATATAAAGAACTTTTATATACCATGTTTTTAAATTTTCTGTTGAATCATATAAACGCTAATGAGCGCAGCGGGTATCCGGAGCAATTGGAAAAAAGTATTAAAAAAATCCCTTGCTATCGTGTTTGAGCTATTACAAAAGTTTCAAATGGCTATCTAGCCGGGAAGTTAGTTAAAAGTAGATTGCAAGTTTGTACTGGTAACGCTAACGAAGAGAGCAGGGTCCCGAAGCAATTGGTTAAAAATATTTTTAAAATGCATTTTCACCGTATTCTGAACTATTCTGAAAGTTTCAAATGTCTAGCTACTCGGGAAGATAATTAAATAAATTTTCTGTTGAATCATATAAATGCAACGAATACAGTAGGGACCCGAAACAGTTGGCTAAAAGTATTTAAAAAATGTATTTTCACCGTGTTCTGAACTATTGTGAAAGGTTCAAATGTCGCCAGGAAGTTAGTTAAATAAATTTTCTGTTGAATCATATAAACGCTGCCGAAGGCAGTAGGGACCTGAAACAGTTGACTAAAAGTATTAAAAAAGTATTGTCACCGTGTTTGAGCTATCATAAAAGTTTCAAATGTCTAGCTAGTCGGGAAGTTGGTGAAAAATTGATTGCAAGCTTCGTACTGGTAACGCTGTCGAAGGCAGCAGGAACCCGAAGCAGTTGGTTAAAAATATTTTTAAAATGCCTTTTCGCTGTGTTCTAAACTATTCTGAAAGTTTAAAATGTCTAGCTAGTCTGGAAGTTAAATAAATTTTCTGTTGAATCATATAAACGGGTAGTGACCTAAAACAGTTGACTAAAAGTATTAAAAACATGTATTGTCACCGTGTTTTGAGCTAGCCTGAAAGTTTCAAATGTCTAACTAGTCGAAACGTTAGTGAAAAATCGATTGGAAGCTTCGTACTGATAACGCTGCCGAAGGCAGCAGATACCCTAAACAATTGGCTAAAGGTATTTTAAAAAATTCATTTTTACCGTGTTCTGAACTATTCTGAAAGTTTCAAATGTCTAGCTAGTCGGGAAGTTTTGTTAAATAAATTTTCTGTCGAATCATATAAGCGCTGCCGAAGGCAGTGGGACCTGAAATAGTTGACTAAAATTATTAGAAAAATGTATTGTCACCGTGTTGTGAGCTGTCCTGAAAATTTCAAATATCTAGCTAGTCGGGAAGTTAGTAAAAAATCGATTGCAAAATTTGTACTGGACAAAAAAAAAAAAAAAAAAAAAAAAAAAAAAAAGCATAAAAATAAACAAACAAACAAACAAGAATCAAAGTTAATAAAAACATGGTAATATGTTAAAATATTACAGGGAGTTCAAGTATTTTCTCCCCCTGCTTAATTTTACGCTGTTGCACTTCATATAATTTTAAACCATAAATCGTAATGATATATAATTTTTTGTCGTGTTCCTGTAAAAATCTATAAAGGCTATCTTTACCAAAATCTATACAATTTGTGCGACGGTAATGTATAACATGTGCATAAATTTTCAGTTTAATAGAATAAGGTGTTTAGATACTATCGCATTTTAAAACGATTGGGCCCATAGACCATAATGACAATTTTTCTTTCTGTCCTTGTAAAAAGGAAAAAAAAACTATACATGCTAGATTTATCAAAATCTATGCACTTTGTGCGAGAGTGATTATTAACATGTATAAAAGTTTTTTAACTCAAACGAATAAGGCTTTTAAATGCTATCGCATTTTATTTTATTTGGATCCATAGACAATAATGATAAATAATGTTTTTTTGTGTCCCTGTGAAAAACTATTAATGTTAGATACATCAAAATCTATACACTTTGTGCGACGGACATTTATAACACGCGTATTAGCTCAAAAGAAAATGGTATCTAGACGCTATCGCAGTTTGAAAAACCTGGCCCTATAGGCTATAACGATAAAGAATATTTCTTTTTTGTGCCTGTAAAAAGTACTTTTAAGTGCTAGATTCACCAAAATCAACAGTGATCGTGCTATGGTGCCATACAATAACTTACTATAATTCAACTTATTTGAACAGAGGATTTAGGCGCTGTCGTATTCACTCACACACATTCACCCATTCATAATCGAAAACTAGTAAAAATGAATTCAGTGTAATTCAAAAGTATAGAAAGCCCATAATCTCAAAGGTCGGGTTTTTTGTCACGATTACAATACTTCCTTTACATACGTAAGTTCGGAAAATAAAAATCTGATCTCTCAGCTATGAAGTTCTGTCCAACTCAAAGAAATAATTTATTCTGTAATAATATTATATTATTTTAATTGGTTAATTTATATTTCCAACACTATTAATAATAGCGACTATATAAATTAGAAATCACAATTCTTCTAAAGGAAATTACGAAAACATTATATAATATAGTAAGGAAAGAGATAAATAAAAAAAAAAAAAAAAAAATGTTAAACTACACTTTTAAATCGCATGTCTAATATTATAATACAATTTATTTCAGAATTAAATTCCAATTTATTTCAGCTGAAAAAAAAAAAAAAAAAAACATTGTTGAAATAATTAAAAATATATGAAAGTGAATTAAAACTTTTTTTTTCTTAATATCGTCTGCAATAAAATTCAAAACTGATTGTTGTGAATGCTACTTGTAAATACAGTTTGTAATCGTTATATGGCCCCCAAACTTGATCTTCGATCGTTTTTCTGGAATATCTCGAGAACTATTTGGCCCAATGAGCTGCAAATTTGCATATGCGTATTTTAATGTGCTAGAAATCGATATCTGTTAGAAAAATTATAGGTCACAATACATAATTTTTTAAAATATTAATTTAATATTTTTTATTCTATAGATAAAAACATTAAAATCTTAATGAAAATCATAAATATGTTTGGAAAACCTGTTATTAACATCATAAAAAAAACCAGGTAAAAGAAAATAAAAATGTAGGAGATATGAATAAAAATGTGTAATCAGACTTTAACATTAGAAGCTCGAAAGTTTAGACGTGTATAACTCCTAAACTTATACACCATATGACTTCCAAATTTATATCTGGGGATGAAATTGACTGTAGAATCGATATCCGAAATCAAAATTATATGTTACCATTGAAAAAATTAAAGTTTGACACGATTTCAATATGGAGACGACCCCTTAAGGTATTTTTTCCAATTAGCTTAAAAGAGAACAAAATTCCCTGACGAATGGTACCTTCGGTGTCTTTCTGCAACTATTTACTGATGAGTTAGGTGGGGGTGTTTCGTTTTTTTTTTGACCGACTGTACATTAATCATTCATATAAAAGTAGCAGTAGCTAATTATTAGTTTCAAACGTGCACAGGGATGGAACACGGGCGCAGTATTCATACCGGAATCTGTTGAAGAAATTTATCTACCTATAATATCGTTGATTTAAGAGGTAGAAAATTTTCTTACATTGATAGTGGTATGAATTCTGCGCCCGTGTTCCATCCCTGCGTGCATAAAACCAACTGAGTATTAATTTTCTTAAATTGATTTGGAAAAAAAATTTCTTACTTGAAAAATTTATTCTTCATTTCCTCCCATGTTTACAAATTTGGTATAGATATGGCACCCCATAAAGATTTAATTTAATTGAGAAAAAATAAATAGATTCACTAAGTTCAGCACTAAAGGTCTAAAAATAATTACATATGTCAGAAATATTGAGCACTTCTATTGCTTTATTGTTTCTAGAATTGATCATTGATCACAATCCATATTCTGGAGATGGGAAAGAGGAGGGGGTGGATTAAAAAAATAATTACAGCGTAAGAAATATTAAACTCTTTCAATTCTACTTCTAGAATCTAATAAAGCAAGTTTAAAATGAATATTATAAATACCTATAATTTATGTTGCAGATGGGTAAAGATTGGGAAACAAGACTTTTGCAGAATATTTGATTGCTGATCGCTAGATGGAGATAAATAAAGGGGGAGGTGGGCAAAAAATAATTACATGAGCAAGAAATATTTAACAATTGTATTTCTTTACAGGTTCTAGAATCTCATAAAGCAAGTTTGAAATGGATATTAACATTTATGTTGTGGATGGAGAAAGATTAGGAATCAGAAGCTTTTGTAGAACATTTGACTGCCAATTGTTCCATTTTTATTTATTTATTTATTTATTAACGAACAATATCCGCAATTTTTTTAAAAACGGAAAAAATAAATTAGCGGAGTTCAATGAATTAGATTTAAAAAAAAAAAAAAAAAATATCGCGGGAAAATCGCGCATATGAAAATTTTTTAAGTGGGATTTTTTTTAACATTGCGCGATTCCCGCGGGGCCGTGCCCTTAGCGGAAACCTATAAACCCGTGCCCTTAGCGGAAATGTTATCCCCCCTCATTGGTGTGCTTTTAGCATACGTGCCTTTAGCGGAAATGTATAATAAATTTCAAAATAAATTAATAAATAAATAAAAGAACTCTTCAGTTTTCCTTTACACTTTATCCGCATTTAGCACTGGCTGTATTTTGCGTCAGAAGTAACCTGTAGCGAAAACAGGTATGCGTACTGTACAATATCCGTTATTTGAGGGAACGGTGATCTGTAACCATATAAAGCTTAATGAATCACAGTACTCCTTACGAAAACGTACATTACTGCCATTTTATGATTTTATTATATTTTTGAAAATATAATTGCATTAGACCTTTTAAAACAAAAACGAAAAATCAGGAGGTACACATTGATTATCAGCATTTTCCAACTGTACGTATACTCATTGTACCGTATAACATTCTATGTTCTCTGTCCATATTATAACACAATGGACAGACAGAAAGACAGACATATAGACTAACTGAATTGATAATCACTCTGAAACATCGTTGGAATGTGTTAAAAATGCTTAACACAAATAGAAATGCTGCTCTTAATTTCCTATTTGAACCCCTTAATGTATTTTAACATTTTTGGGTAGCTCTGTAAATCTGGAGGTTAAGCACACTATAGTTTATAGAAAACATTTTCTTAGCATAATGACAATAAATGTGAATTTCTTTATGATTTTTTGAGGAAATTATTTAAATGTGATTTACAAAAATGTCTCCCATAAAGCGCAATGCTTTGGTATTTTTTGGATGTTCATGTACACAAACCAGTGGCATAGGTTCTGTTACAGCCATTTTAAGTAGGGAATATTCAATAATAAATTTGAATAACACATATTAGGAAAAACAAAATAAAAGTAAAAATTAGTAAGTTGGGGCCACCACAAGACTTTCTTCTATATTTTCTTATACGAATTCACTGAGTGCAAATAAATAATTTTTGTTATGTCACATATCAAGTTTCGTAAAGTTATGAGCTATAGAAGTTGAGATATAGCTTTCACACTGTCGAGGAAATTTGCAGTATGGCAACGCCACCTATTGGCCGATAAGCACCCAAATTGAAGCAGCATAATATCTCACAATGGCCTTCACATACATCATGTTTTGTTTGATAATACACAATAGAGTCTGAGATATAGCCTCCCCTTCAATTGCGGAAACCGCTGTATAGCAGCACCACCTGTGGAGCGGTTGACACCAAAAGTTGACAGATACTCTTTAACTACTTTTCTTGCGACCATGGAAGCCTCTGCGCAAGTGCGGATTCAACGAGTCCACTAGTAAAATAGGGGAGGCAAGCTTTTCGTTGAGAGAAAATAAGCGATAAGGGAATACTGAATGACTGACTGGATGCTTACTAAATTCAAACCTGTTGGTCAACTTGGAAACCCTCCAAGATTTTCGACTCGTCCTCACTGCTAGGCGTAGGAAACGTGGTTACACTATACTCATTTAGGTTAAGGTGCATCAACATATAAACTTATATGGAACTCTGTGCAGTAATTCCTGAGATATAGATTTCCCTTAAATTGTAGAAATCGCTGTATAGTAGCACCACTTGTCGGTCCATAAGCATTCAAATTGAATCAGCATAATGTCTCATGGTGGCCTTCTCTCATACCAAGTTTGGATTGATTATACGCAATAGAACCTGATATATAGCTTCCACTTAAATTGTAGAAATCTCTGTATAGCAGTGTCACCTGTTGAGCGGTTGACATCAAAAGTTGATAGCGCTAATCTAGCTCAAGGTGCATCTACATGTAAATTTATATGCAATTCTGAGCAGTAGTTCCGGAGATACAGTTGCCACAAAATTTTTGTCACACACACACACAGACAGACAGACAGACATTTTCTAAAAATAGTCAAATCGTGTTCTAGACCTCTCAAAACGAGTAAATCCGTCGAAAACCGGAAGTCTAATTTTTTTACGAATCCAATACTTTCTTCTATTGAATATAGAAGAGAGTAAAAATATAAAATTCTTAAAATATTTGTGGGCGCTGCAGGCGGACAAACAGACAGTAGAATAGACAAATACACTAATTCAAATCATATTCACATTTTAAAAAATGGTCGAATAAACGCTTAATGTAAAAGAAAATGCAATTCAGAAAATTTCCAATAATAACCCTCAGTGTAACTGAATATTTTTGCGTGACACTGTAAATCTAATGCTAATCATACTACATTCTATAGAAAGCATTATTTTGTGCATTTGAATAACATATTTCTATCTTCCACATGCACACTTTCTTATTTCCGCTAAGGGCACGGATTCTTCTATTCCTCCTTCTTCCCTTTCACCCATTCCGCTAAGGGCACGTTTCGCTAAGGGCACAGTCGCTAAGGGCACAACACCATTCCCGCGATCTAGCGCGAACCCTGTACCAGTATTTTTATAAATGGATCGCTAGTACTATAAAAAAAGAAATTGGATCTGAAAGGATCACAGGTTTTACTTGAAAGTCTTTTATTGAGCTGTCAAAGAAAATCCCTGTGCTTATTAAGTTACTTAACTCATTGATGTTACATATTCCATTAAGTTACTTAACCCCGCTATATGAATCTCACTCAAAAATTTTGCATTTTCGTACGCTTTGTTACAAAATGCATTCCTAATCATATATAGTTTAAATAATTAAAAAAAACAGTTATTTTGTTCAAAGATATATAGTTTCAAAATGGGAGACATGGCACCTAATGGAGGTAGAATAGATGTTTATAAACTGCATAACTCTTAAATTTTCTTGATCCCTGTTTGTTATAATTTAAGAAACGAATTTTTTAATTAATATCCATCATTTTAAACCCCTGCACTTGAATAATAAGTTATTTTTAGCGATTTTCTCTTCTTATGCAGTAGAAACAGATGATTTTGTTTGAATAATTAAGAAAAATAAATAAATAAATAAAAATACAATTTGCGTTACAAACTTTTTGAAAAAATTACCAGCGAAGCTAGACACTTCATTGTTCAATGTAAAAAATAAAAATATATATTTATATTAATTATTGTACAGAAAAATATTAGTAATTTTCCTGCAGTGGGAGTTTTGGCGCCTAATGGGTTAAATACAGTTTCAATTCCAGTATTACAAGTTTTCTGTGAAAGTTGGGGCTCGGACATTGAGAAGGTGAGCAAAATGCAATTAAGATGTACAGATGGCAATGATGAACAAACTGTAATTGCACTGCAAAAAATAGGTTCTTAAAAATAAGTATATATCGTCTCAAAATAGCCCCGAAAAAATATATACTTAAATTTGAAAACCCATGTACTCATTTTTGAGTACATTGATATGCCAAACATGGGGATATTGGGATTCTTATTGATCAACCCCATTTTTGAGCATGTCAATATACTCAAAAATGAGTACATGGGTTTTCAAATTTAAGTGTATATTGTTTCGGGGCTATTTTGAGACAATATATACTTATTTTTTAAGAACCTATATTTTACAGTGTGTTGATAAGAGAAAGTTTATACATCTTAATGTCCCTCCATCTGGTTACACAGGAACCAGAAAATTTTAGAAAGTTGCATTAATTTCAATGCTTAGAGTCTCCTGGAAGTATTTTACTAGAGTCAGTATGAACGAAATCATAAACAAAATAGTAGTTCTTATACAATATGAAAGATAATTGCTAATGCTAACTCTTTATCTAGCTATATGTAATGAAAATTCTATAACTACAATGCTTTGACATATCTGACAGATTAATAACATTAGATAAATGCAAAACTTGTGATAAAAATATGCTTACTGAATCCTGTAATACCCCCCCCACTGTAACTCATTGGGAAATTATGCTGCAGATTATTTTCTAATGCGTAAATAGTTGTCGCAGATTGACATAAAAATTTCTGCTACTGGGCACCCGGACACATACTTCCTCTTCCTTTATTCCTCAAAATCTCTCAAATTCTCTCAAATCTAAATTATCACTGCTTTAAAAAGTCTTTTAAAATATCATATCAAATGATTAATTCATCAAGAAAATTTATTTATCTCAATATATTGCAATGTTATCACCCAGCTTCTCACATTCGTACTTCCCCAGACCAATAAATAATATTGCAACCTCGTGTCTCGCAGGTGAAATAATATCCGAGTTTTAGTTCTTCCTGCTATTGGTTCATTGATATTTGTATATTTCAAAGTATCGACATTGGCTGGCTAATAACATGTGAGCTTCAGCAGTATGTGATGTGCTCAAATTAAAGCCAAATCGCAATATTTCAAATACCAGTGCCTACAAGAAGAGCTGTTCCTTGCCACGTATTACTTGCTTTGTTTTCTCATTTATTTTCGTCAAAACTAGGTTTCTCTAAATGCTAAAAAAGTTTTAAATGGTTACTCGGAATAGGGTAGAATGCCCGAAATATAAAGAACTAATATATATATACAGTAGAACTTAGATAATTTGAAGTTGAAGGGACCAGAAAAAAATTTGAAATATTCAAAAATTCGAATTACATATACTATTTTGTCACACACACACAAAAAAAAGAGATAAATTAACAAATTAAAACTCTACGACCAAAGATTTAACACATAAAATTTAAATCTAAGAATACTGCTACATCCCCCCCACTCCCATTAAATCAATATTTTTTACGAGTTTAATTATTCAACACTTTTTTAAAAAAAGTCAGATATTTTTTATTTCTTCTTTAACGGCCCTCTTCACTTACCGTCGCCGGAAGCCCGAGCCAATGTTATTTTATAAGGAAATTTTCTTTACAAGTAACTTATTAACTATTACATATTTTTAAATTCTGTTTTCACATTCAGAAAATTCCCAACTGTTAAATTGAAGGACCTTTTACAAAAATGTATTTTTTTTAATTCTAAATATTTTATTTTGAAATTGCAAAATGAAAAAAATTCACATTTTGAAAATTCGTATTTTGAGGCTTCAAAATAAAATATAAAAAAATAAAGAAATAATTTTTTAAAAAAGGTGCGTCAATTTAACAGTTGGGAATTTTCAGAATGGGAAATCAGAATTTGAAAATATGCATTAGTTAATAAGTTATTTGTAAAGAAAAATTTCCCATAGAATAACATTAGCTTCGGCGGTGAATGAAAAGGGCCCTTAAGTACAATCTTTGTGTCATAGCATATGACTTGATACAAAAATAGAATCTTCTTCATTAGACATGACTTTCAATTTAAAAAAACCTCGAAGTTCATGTATATGCACCATATCTTCTGATGCACTAGTTAGGGGCTTCTCTTGTATTTCCTTGTCCTTCTTTTGAAAGACTTAAAATATATTAGCTGAAAAAAATCTCGGGAACAAATTTTATAGTAATATTTTAAAGGTAATCGTGTGAAAAATTCGAATTATTCAAAATAGAATTTGAATTATCCACGATTTTTTAACATTATTTTAATACAAAATTCAAGGGACCGAGAAAAAATTCGAATTATCCAGAATTTCAAATTAAACCAGTTCGAATTATTCAAGTTTTACTGTATATTATAGGAAAAATGTTTGGGGATAATTATAAAATAAATTAAAAGACCTTACTTAGGCTTCATCTTCTGCAAGAAGCTTTTCGTGGGAGGATCCTCCCCCTTTCTCAGTTGCAAACTGTTCGAAGAATGAAGTAAAGCTATAAATAGCCAAGGCCCACACAAACAGTTTGCAATTGAGGAAGGGGGAGGATCCTCCCACGAAAAGCTTCTTGCAGAAGATGAAGCATAAGTAAGGTCTTTTAATTTATTTTATAATTATGTTGTGCTTCATTTAAAATTTAAATAAGTTGTTTGGGGATATTTCAGTTTTCCTGGTGTTAATGATAAATAATGAAATTGTTTGCATGTGTATTTTATTAACTTTTTTTAGGAATTTTATAAAATTTAAACTTTTCTTCGGAGCAAAATGTAATTTTGAATCATTGAACTAGATTGTGTCAAGCAGTAATTTATGCAGTTCTGACTGTAGGAGGAGCATGTGATGTTTTAAGTTCACTCCTCCTTACTATTGAATGACAGCAAAGTATCGCTTTTGATTGACAGGTGCAACAAAAAAAAGTAAAGAAAGAAAGTGATTATTTTATCTCTCTTACTATAGACATGTTTATTACTTTCTTAAGAGAATGTCATGTATTCAAGGATAGAATGGAAATTTTCCGCCACGTTTTTAAAGTGGATTCTGTACAAGTGTTTATAATTAATTTTTAAATGTCCTATTTGAGAAGAATGATGTTAATAGAATATGCTTATTTTTTTTTCTTAATTTTGGTTTCTAGTCAAATTTTGAATCTTGTTGCCAGGTGATCATTTATTATTTAATTTTCTCTGAAGGGAAAAAAAAAATTCATGGTTTTCAATGACCAGCGGTGAAATAATTGCATATTTTGAAAATCAGTAATGAAAAAGAGCCATACATTTAAAATACTTGCAGCAATTAAAGATTTTGAGATTTATCCAGAAAACAATCCTGGCTTTCAGCAATGAACTGCTAGAATATTGCGTGTTGCGACAATTAGACATTAAAAATGCAGACATTTTGTTGATCTATAGTAAAAAATCGCTTTGTTTCAGGAAGTAGCTCTGAAAAATATAATTTCGTATTTAAAATGTGTATTTAGTGGCGAATAAATTGTCTAATGTAAAGTCTCAAAAAAAGTAATTTTTACCAGCTGTATAACGATCCCATATTTCGGCAGTCGGTCACAAAAACAGTTCGGTCTTTTAACAGTCAGATTTGGAAAAAGCACAAGATCTGTTAATTAGCGGCGAAATGATTTCATATTTTGATAATCAACTTCAAAATTATTGTGTATTTCGTCAATAAGATTATATATAATCTGAATTTTATCAGTTAGATGGGAAATAATAGCTTATTTCAGCATTTAACAAAATTAAATACAATTTTAGCCAATTAGTAGAGAATATGAATAATAAATGTTGAGCAAAAAAAAATCCAATACACAAAGATATCCCTCCATGCAGGGTTCCCAGATAAATACTACATTTTTACTTTTAAGCACCACAATTTTTAAAGTGTTAATCTGTTGGTTTGATCGCATTTTTTAAAACTTATTTAAAGCTATTGTTTTAATATAAAAATAAAAATGTAGTATTCGTCTGGCAACTTTGCTGTAACAATAAATATGCATACATAGTGAAACATATAAATTCTCTGTTGAAGTTTCAATTTTTTTCCCCCTGCCATAAAAAGTGTGTATATGTGTGTGTGTGGGGGGGGGGGGGGTATATGCTCCAAAATTCAGAAAGGGGAAGAGCAAAATTTGTTTATTTATCTGATTTTATTTTTGATTGTAGTATTTTTAAAGTTTGTTGTAGAAAGCAGCATGAAATTTAACGAATTTTTAAAAAATGACCTAATGATTTTTTCCCCTGGACAATATCGATATAAATTTGAGGATATATTGCAATATTTTTTTTTCTGATATTGGCCAGCACTAATTTCGTGCCAGAAAAAATAAGTTTTAATACTTTATGTTGTTTGCTTATAAAGATTTTATTTTTTACCTTTCAGCATCTTACCTTGCACCTTACCCTTTTTACCTTGCATTTTACTGCAAAGTAACAGTAATGTTTAATATAAATCCTTTTATGACATCATTACCTGTTTGTTTGTGGCATCATTACTATCCTATTCACCTGACTGAATTTTAATTTGTTGTGCTTACTTATCTTTTCATTTTGATCTTTTTATTGTTCAGGCTTTGATTTTGGTGTAACTCAAGGTGGCATACGAGTAAATGATGTAATCCTTCCTCCATGGTGTAAGCAAGATGCTAGACTTTTTATCCTTATTCATCGGCAAGCTCTAGAATCTGAAATTGTTTCAAATAATCTTCATGCATGGATAGACCTTATATTTGGTTATAAACAAACAGGAGAAGCAGCCGTCAATGCATTAAATGTGTTTCATCCAAGTGTATGTAGAATTTGGTTTACTTTTAATTTAAATCTGCAGTTTATTATAATTATTATTGTTGTTGTTTATTTATTTATAATTAATTGTTTAAATATTAAATAAGAGAAATATTAAATTTTCTGAATCAAGTATCTTCATGACTTTTTAAATGAAACTAGTTATTGTTGAATAATAATTTTATTACCCGACCTGAACCCAACAGATGAATTTTAAATCAACCCGAACCCGCAATGAAGAATTTTGCCAACCTGAACCCAATTTATTTATACCCGAAACCCGACTAAACCATAGGTTTCTAAAGTTATCTGTATTAAAAAATATTTGCAACAGACATGTGATAGTGTCATTTATTGATAGAAATAATTTCTGTACTTACAGTTCTAAAGCAAAGTAATTTTCACAATACAGTGGCGCACCCACGGAGGGGGCTTAGGGGGCTGAAGCCCCCTCCAGAACGAGCTGACATAGTAAAAAATTTCAGATGTGCATGAAAAAAAAAAATACTACTCAAACACAGATATTGTAAGCAGAAATAGTTTATAAATTATACATTAAATATTAGGAATTTTTGAAATCCTTACTGTCAAAAACAAAAACATTGAACTAGTTCTTTGATTTTTAGTTGAAAGAAGTTGCAATTTTTAGGGATGGGCTTCTAAGGTCCTAAACTAGAGAATATACTGTCGTCACGAAATCGAGTAAGTATCTAAAAAGTCAGACAGAAGAAGCAATCAGACGTGGAAATAAGCTGGGATGTATTTTTCAGGAAAAGGGGATACCAAGCTCATGCAGTTATTGTATCTTAATTTATGAGTATTTATAGCATCTTTGTGGAAGTGTGTTTTGTCCCTGGGCAAAATTAACACATTCACATCGGCAAGTGAAAATTCTCGTTTGATATGAAATAAAAATTAGCTTTGCTCTTATAGTCATTCCTCTAAAACTAAATTTTAAATTAAAAATGGACTTTGCATATTCGTGTTAAACCCTTTAAATGCATCTAGTACAAATACATGCTAGTGAAATTTCGCATCAATTGCTGAAGATAAAATTTAATTGATCTGATCACAAATGAGTAAAATATTTTTCTAAAAATATACCGATTTAGAGAAATGCCACAAAGCGTAGTTACTGTTCAAAATAGGAAAATACCCTGATAATAATATTTTGAGATATTTTACAGATGCTTGGGAGGATGGGGTTAATTATTATTATTATTATTTTTTTTTTTTTGTAACAGTATGTAGAAAATACAGTAGGGTCCAAGCACAATTTTCATTTTTGCTTCTGATGTCACTGAGATCTAAGCTCCGTTCTTGGATAATAAAATTTTTGCCTGTTATAAAAATTCAAATTTCATAAATATATATTATATTATTGGAATACAATATCCTGTAATGATATTACTCAGAAAGGTAACGCTTGAAATATTTACCAACTGAACAAACTATTCTAAGCAATATATGTTTTAGGATATTAAGAGGTTCTGCCCCCTGCTTGCTGTGTTGGCTTACCCCCACGAAGACTACACGTCCGATTTGTTTCTGTTAATCGAACCTTGAAAGAGCATCGCCCCACACTCCAGATAATTAAATAAAAATAGCCATGTAAAAATTTACACTGAAATTCTGTTCTAATTCATACTTATAACAACTGCAGCTTTTATTTGGCTATAATTATTAAGATTTCTTAATTACTTAAGTGTTACTGCATATACAAATAAAGCATCACAAAAGGGTATTAAAATTGATCAAATTTTATTTTCAATGGAAATATTTGGGTGGGGGCATTTCATTTCGAGTAAATTTTATGTTCACCAGCTTGTCATATTCTTTTGATCGTAGATGGACCTAGAAGATTTTGATCGTAGACAGTTTTTGATCATAGTTGAATCTACAACTTTATGTTCGAAAGTTCAATTTCAACCCCAACTGACCGAATTACTTGCACATTATATACGGAGATAAATTCCACAATTGTGCTATTCAACTTAAATTCAGTTTCATTCATTCATTCATTTATTTCAAAAGAAACATTTAAAACAGATTCTTTACTATGCATATGTCTGCGTACCAGTGGCGGCTCATGGACCGAAAATAGGTGAAGAGCCATTTCACCTAATATTTTACACTGTATTCATTTATAGAGTATAAATTTACATTTAAATAAAATGAGTATTTTTAATTAAAATTATGCATTAAAACTACTTAAATGTTATTTCTCAGCTCTTCATCTATTTTCGGTTCATGAGCCGCCGTTGCTGCGTATATGGACATAAACCTATTACTATACTGTAGGACCCAATTACTCTTCAGCCCCCTCCAGACAGAAATTCTGGGTGCGCCACTGTCACAATATAATGCTGGAAAAGAAGAACTTAAATTGGTTATTCAGAATAATCCAACAGCATTAATAATTATTTTAATAAATAAAATAATCTATATAAATATATTATAATTTTAAAGTACAAAGTTGAATGCTGAATTAAGATAATGTGAGACAAAAAATATTAAAGCTAATGTAACAAGGGAGAAGGTGACTTTCTGCGACATAATAAATCAATACCAAATAAATGTATGTCGCTTAGAAGTTTTATATCATCAGATCAGCTGTAAATTACTTATTAATGAAATCCAAAAAATAAAGGATATTTTAATCTAATATTTATTTTTATAGAATAATTTTGCATTATATAGTAATCGATTTTGCATTATTCTCTCTTTCTCTCTCTCTGCTTTTTACTATAGACTTACTTTGGGATGGATAGAGACAAGTATTCAGATCCTTTGAAACGAGCTGCATTTCGCACTATGATTAGAACTTTAGGCAATACACCACAACAGTTGTTTTTCACTCCTCATCCCATGGTATCTTTAACTTTAGCAAATTTTGACTCTGTGGATGAAAAGGAAAGTCAAATAGTAAGTATTTAATTAACTGTTTTGAAAGGTGCAGAGTCTAGCAGTTGTAATTTTTTTAATTTTTAAAATCATTCATGCACAGTTCAATGAATTTTGAACATTTCATAAGCAATCGCCAACTGAAATGTGGCTGTGTGGACAGATTTGTCTTTTATTTATTAATAAAATTAAATATTACAATTATTTATTTAATTACAATTAATTAATTTTTCAAAATAGTGTATGTATGAAAAAAAAAAGTCCTGGTAGTTCTTGTAAGAACTAAACAATTTTCTTGAAATTTTATTTTTCCGACTGAGTGAAAGTAATGCCTGCACCGGGAGTCGAACCCTGGATCTTTGACTTACAAGGTCAAGGCTCTACCAATTGAGCTATCCAGGCCGACAACCGGTCGACATTACTCACTCAGACAACCTTTTAGGCAGAAACATCTGGTCTATCATATAGATAGCTCAACAGAAATAAGCCGCAGATAGTGGAAAACACCATTAAAAACACCATTAATGATGTTTTCCATTACCTGCGGCTTATTTCTGTTGAGCTATCTATATGATAGATCAGATGTTTCTGCCTAAAAGGTTGTCTGAGTGAGTAATGTCGACCGGTTGTCGGCCTGGATAGCTCAATTGGTAGAGCCTTGACCTTGTAAGTCAAAGATCCGGGGTTCGACTCCCAGTCCAGGCATTATTTTCACTCAGCTGGAAAAATAAAATTTCAACAAATATGATTTTCTTCCACAGTTGATTGTGTGATTTTAATAAAAATTATAAAAAATTTTCAGTTCTCTAATGGTTAAAAATCTTCATACAGTTATTCTTTGGCTAGTGTGTGTTCTGTTAATGTGCTTTTCAATTAGTGTGATTAATTTTTTTTTTTTTTTCTTTTAATTAGTGTGTTAATTAATCAAACGATTCCTCTCCCCCTGCCCCCCCCCTTTTAGGTCGATTCCTATTGCAATCACTTTGTTTATCTATCTATCTATATATATATATATATATATATATATATATATATATATATATATATATATATATCTATAATGAAAATTTTGTCATCACGATAACTCCCGAAATAATACTCGAAATCAAACCAAATTTGGACAGTGAAGTAATCTTATAAATATCTTGGATGAGTTCGTTAACCAAGTTGCTCCGACTTTTTGTTTTCAAGTGGCAGCCACTTGAAAATTTCAAACCGACATTGTAAAAAGCATATTTAAAGCAAGATTTGCTTGAATTTTGTTGTAAATACAGGTCACATGAGGGTCTCAATGATGTTTATTAATGAAGTTTATCCGCCATTTTCAATAAAGTGGCAGATATTTCAAGTTAAGTGGGACCACTTGAAATCAGGCTACCACTTGAAAATTTAAAATCCCTATAACTTCCGAAATAATACTCCAAATCGAACCAAATTTGAACAGTGTCTTAACTTATTTTATAAATATCTTAGATGAGTTTGTTAACCAAGTTGCTCCGCCATTTTGTTTTCAAGTGGAGACCACTTGAAAATTTCAAATTCAAATTGTAAAAAGCGTATTCCGATTTTTTTTTTTATTTTGATGTATACATAGATTACACAAGTTTCTCAAATAACTTTATTAATGAACTTTATCCGCCATTTTTAATAAAGTGGCGGATATCGTAAGTTAAGCGGGACCACTTGAAATTAGGCCACCACTTGAAAATTTAAAACTATGATAACTTCCGAAATAATACTCCAAATGGAACCAAATTTGAACAGTGTCTTAACTTATGTTATAAATATCTTAGATGAGTTTGTTAACCAAGTTGCTCCGCCATTTTGTTTTCAAGTGGAGACCACTTGAAAATTTCAAATTTAAATTGTAAAAAGCGTATTCCGAAATTGTTTGAATTTTGATGTAAATACAGACCACATAAGGATCTCAATGAAGTTTATTAATAAATTATGTCCGCCATTTTTAATAAAGTGGCAGATATCTTAAGTTAAGCGGGACCGCTTGAAATCAGGCCACCACTTGAAAATTTAAAACCATGATAACTTCCGAAATAATACTCCAAATGGAACCAAATTTGAACAGTGTCTTAACTTATCTTATAAATATCTTACATGAGTTTATTAACCAAGTTGCTCCACCATTTTGTTTTCAAGTGGAGACAACTTGAAAATTTCAATTTTAAATTGTAAAAAGCGTATTCCGAAATTGTTTGAATTTTGATGTAAATACAGACCACATAAGGATCTCAATGAAGTTTATTAATAAACTATATCCGCCACTTTTAATAAAGTGGCAGATATCTTAAGTTAAGCGCGGTCACTTGAAATCAGGCTCATACTTGAAAATTTAAAATCACGATAACTTTTGAAATAATACTTCAAATCGAACCAAATTTTGACAGTGATATTATCATATAATTATCTTGAATGTTTTCACTAGGCAACTTGTCCCGACATCTTGTTCTAAGTTCCAGCCACTTGAAATCACACTGCCACTTGAAAATATGCCATCACGATAACTTTTAAAATACTAAACTGATTCAAATAAAAGCTGGTTAGTGAACTTTTGGTTCAAATATCTAGGATAAGTTCACTTGATGACTTGATCCGCAATTTTATTTTCAAGTGGCGGCCACTTGAAAATTTGTCATTATGGTAACTTTAGTAAGACAGAATCAATTCGCTTCAAATTTGGGTAGTGGATTTATCATTCAAATATCTCAGATAAGTTCGCTAGGCATCTCACTCCACATTTTTTTACAAGTGGTTCCACCTGAAAATTTCTTATGATTATAATTTTTGAAATTCTGATTTAAACTAGAACTGGACAATGAACTTATCGTACAAATATACTGGATGATTTCGATGTTCAAGTTGTTTTGCTATTTTGTTTTACAAGTCGCAGCCACTTAGACTGCCACTTGAAAATTTGCCATAATAATAACTTTTGAAACACGGCACTGATTTAAACCACAGTTGGACAGTAACCTATGCTTCAAATATCTTCGATGTGTTTGCTGGAACTTTAGAAATACTAAATCAATTCAAATCAAAGTTGAAAAATGGATTTATCATTCAAACAACAAAAATTTAGAAAATTCACGTAACTCATGAACCAATCACGTTATTGCGACCATCTTTGGTATATCGATAATAAGTATTTTCTCGCCAAAAGAGTCGCCATAGGGGAAAAGTCGCCAAATCCATTACATGCGTTACTGGATCTTTTTAATGCGTTTTTAAGGTAAAATTAGACTGTTTTAATGCTAAAACAAACTAGAAATGCAGGAAACTAACATTTTATCAACTTACTAAGCCTCTTTGGAAGAATTTCTACAAAAAAAAAAAAAAAAAATTCAAATTTGCAACGATATCTTAGATGAGCCACTTTCTCTGCCATTTTGATCGAAGTGACAGCCACTTATTTTTTCAACACGATGACTTTTGATGACTTTTGAGATTTTGAATTAATTCGAACTATGTGTGTACAGTAGACTTATCTCACAAATGCATTTCATATATTTGTCAACTTAACCCACCATTTTTTTCCTAGCGCCGGCCACTTGAAAATTTTAAATTCACATAAAAGTGTATTTATGAACCGATTTGCTTAAAACTCCATATGTGCATAGCCTACATCAATATTTCTACCAAGTGCATTAACAATTTGTAGCCGCCATTTAGAAACAAAATGACGGCTACTTGATAAGGAAAAAGGAATCAACCTACCCTTCCGAATAAGCCGGAAGGTCTTGTTTTTTTTTAAAGTCAGACGTGGCACAAAACTATTTTGAATATAAAATTTGACAAGAAATGCAACTTATGGTGTGTAAACTGGTCACTTAATTGCTGAGAAAAAATTGGCAGATGTTTAAAAAAAATCTAGTACTGAAATGTACAAATTAAAAACACACCATTGTTCTTAGAAATTATTTTTATTTGGTTTTCTTGAAGTAAAAAAGTTAATGCTTACTGTTCAATGTATTTTTTCCTACTAAAGATTTCTTACATTGTCCAACCAGACAGCACTCCAGAAGGTGTTCACAATGCTACAGAAGGTTTAGTAATTGTGGAAGGGAGAAATGTCGTATCATACTTCCCAAATTAAAATTTTTAAATTTTATGAGTAATATCTATTATTAATAACATGATAGTGATAAAAATATTACTTTATACTATAATTACAATTACTAATATAAGTTGCATCCAAAATAATTTGTCAATCACAATTAAACGAAAGTTCCAGAACTTTTTATATGCAATTATTCACATAACCCACAATGTAAACAAAATTATATTACCATTTTTTTTTTTCTTCAACTAATATGTATGTGGTGAAAAGTCTTAATAACAATTTGATACTTTTAGTGTAACAAATTTTATTTTAAACTTATGTTACACACGAAACAACTTACAAATAAATATGTACAGTCAGTCAAAAAAGAAAACAAAACACCCCACCTATCTCATCAATAAATTGTTGCAGAAAGACCGAAGGTGCCATTCGTCAGGGAATTTTGTCCTCTTTTAAGCTAATTGAAAAAAAAAAAAAGCTTAAGGGGCCGTCTTCATATTAAAATTGTGTCAAACTTTAATTTTTTCAATGGTAACATATAATTTTGATTTTGGATATCATAAAAAGTGACAGTTTTTTGAGTGACGCAGCAAAGCTCAAACAAAGCTTAGCAGTGACACTATATATATAGCTAGTTTTAGATCAAAGGAATTTGGAAATGCCGACATGTAATATCTCAGTAAATAGGTGATATTTTGATCTGATGTTTTCAGAATAATCTTTTATCTTCTGCCTGATGCTATCCTGAAAGTTTCACACTTCAACATTGTATATATTTTGAGATCTGGAGTTGCAATTTAAGACTTCAAAGGAAAAATGTGTTATTGTGTAACTTTTTTTCCTCAAAAACGGCTCGAAGAAATTTTATGAAATTGAAATATGATATTAATTTCTTTTGTATGAGAAGCATGACGTGCCCCGTTTTTCCCAAAAAACTCTTGTTTCTTAAATAATTTAGCTTAAAAATCGAACTATTTTTTATTCCTCCATACATGCATTTCTTCTGCATATTCTCAGAACTCAGAACAGGTGTCATTCGATTTTATAAACTGATTTTTTTGCAAAACTGTTTTTTTTTCTTTTTTCTAATTTAATTAATTGATCACAAGGGGTCACATGTCCTCCAGTCTTTCTGAACATGAAAAAGCTTTTAACAATGATACATGGTAAATTGGTAAAGTCAATTGAAGAGCTTGTTTCCAAATGGCGTTAAGTCATTTTTTTCAGTTCTTCAAAAAACGTGATTTTGTTATATAAGATTTATTATTGAATTTAATGAAAAGATATTTTTTTCCAGTAATCTATGGATGATAATAACACTAAATTACATGTTTAAAAAAATCCTGACAGTATAGTTATTTAGAAATAAAAAAAGAAAAAAATGACTTAACCCCTTTTGGAACAAAACTATGACTTACGCCCTTTTGGCACAAACAAATAACGAAATGGAATGACTTACGCCCATTTGAAAGTAATCCAAGTATTTTTTTTTTTTTTTCATGTAAATACAGCATAAATTTTAGCTATACAATTTCGGAATGTAGTTAGTTACTACAAATCTTCATTTCCAATTCTATTTCTCCATCTTTATCATTATTTTCACTTATGTTAGCGTTAGCAGTATCGTTGCAAGATTATTCATAAAAATAAAAAATTCGTGCAATTTGTTAATTCCCAAACCGTTAAGTAATTTTAAAACATCTGTTTTTCTTTGCTTGTTTCGTGTTGTTTTTTGTTTTTATTTCAGAAGGGGTGCATGGGAGAATTTTTTCCCCCTCGTTTCAGGATCTTTTGATGGCAAAACGAACCACAGTACGTTGTCTTGATTCCCACATCTCGCTTCGTAATTTCCAGTACTTTTGCCTCTGAAATCAAGAAACCTTGTTTGCTTTTCAGACGACTATGTGCAAAAATTTCTCAATCTAAAATATTCCACTGCTTCTTATACTTGAAAAGATTTCGAACCTTAGAGAAATGTTCAAAATTTTCATTAGAGAGTAAAATTGTATCCTCTTTCTTTAAACTAGTCTCCACTCGGCCGAATATTCTATCTGCTGGTAAGTAGGAATGACCACGCACTGGTAAATAGTATGTGAAGGCGATTTCCTTTTGAGCACCCACTGCTGAAAGCATTCCTATCAAGGTATAATTTTTATTTGTGTGGTAATTCCTGATTTTGCATCAGGTCAAAACGTATTGCAATTTCATCTTCTCCTATAAACTTTTCCCCTAAAAGTGAATAAAATTTTTTGCTGCGGTGTTTATGAATCAAAAGTTCGGTTAACAAGGTCTTTTCTTTTTTCTGTACATTTTTCTGAATTCATTTGTATTTTTTTCCTAATACAGAAGAAACAAATGCTTTTTTTTTCGGTGTTTCAAACCCAAGATTAAAATCTTTTACAAACAAATCATGAAAAAGGTTATAAGTACATTCCTCTTTATATTTTTCTATAGGTTAAAAAAAAAAAAAAAAAAACTATCTTATTGTGACAATCTACAACAACATTTTCCCCTTTACTTTTGAGTTTACACCCAAGGCCAGACAAAACACGTGATACCAAGGCACGCTACAATTGGTTAAATTTGACTTAATCTCTTTTGGCACAAAACTTACTTGTGACTTAATTCTTTTTGGAAAAAAACACAGATTTCACTTTCTGTTTTCATTATGACTAAACTTTGTTTGGAACTTCTACTTATTGAAAATATATTGTTAGACGTGTGCTGCGACCTTTTGCATCGAAAAGTCAATTTTTGAAATTTTTGACTTAACGCCTTTTGGAAACAAGCTCTTCAATTAAGAACTGTCATATTGTACCCTAGTGAGAAAAGTGATATGCATCAAAAAATGGCAATTTTTGGTTTATGTAATTGGAAAATGTGTATGCAGTACCCTAATGTACACAAAAAGCATCACCTCTTTACTCTATCCCACAACATCAATTTGAGACGCAGCTGTGTCAGCTTTATTGTAGGCTAGTGAATTTTATAATTATCTTTAAGTTGATTTTTCTCAAATACTGCATTTTTGAGTTGTGTTACTTGTGTTATGTGGATTCAATATCCAAATTAAAATTATCAAACTAAATATGCACTTTTGGTTTCAGTTCTCATTTCTTCATTAATTATGGGCTAATTCAATAAAATGGATAGTATGCTTACTTTCTGCAAAATAAAATGTTGTTTGAATTTCCTAGTTTCAATTCATGCAGTCTGAAAAGAGTGATTTTGTTAGGTGTTCAAAATTTATCTTTAACGTTACAAGAATAATTTTCCATTTGAGAGTCCTTTTTGAAGTTATGTAACCTTTAACAGTAGAGCCAGAATAGATCTGTTCTTTGATTAAACCTTGCCTCCAAGCTCCATTTTAGACCAGGGCACTGTTATTACTATTCTTTAATGGTAAATCTTGACTTATCAAAGAAATTTCAAATTTACCACTTATTTTACCACTACTGCTTTTTGCATAAAGAAAATCATAGGGATGAAATCTTTAGAGTAGAGTGGATGAGGAAGTAATTCATATCATGATCTGAACAATTTAGCAATTCCAATTGGGGATATATAAATAGGTAGTGTCTTTAAAAACTATGTTTTTATCTTAGAAAAATGAGGTCATTATTCGACAGATTTCTGCTTTTAAATTGTCTAATAAATTAAATTGTTCAGCCATAATGTTTTTGGTTGATGGAATTGTTTTTGATTTCTTCGGTGTACATTTGCCAAGGGAAATATGCTATGTAGATTGTTCTTCCATTTGTAGTTATTGTATTGTATACAAGTTTCATTAACTGTAACAGAACATCACAAAAAATAATTGGATTGTACTTAAATTTGTCTAAACACTGCTTTGAAATGGTTATGCGAATTTGCTTTTGATCAACTCCATATCTCAGATCAATATTTGCTGTGAATTAGTGAGTGAGTGGGCAGGGATTGATTTACAGCAACACATTTCACATTTTCTTCTGTATATGAAAAAATATTTTTTTTTTAAACTTAAGTGTTAAACCAAAATCAGAAGTCAGAGACTTCAAGTGTGAATATTTCTATGCTGTTGTAAATTTGGACAAACATTTCCCGAAATTTTGCAAATTGGTGGAAAATTTTTGAGTTATGCATAAATACTTTTTATTATTATTATTATTATTTTTTTTTTTTTTTTTTTTTACTTTTGTGTACCATTTTATAATTTTGAACCGCTAAATTATAATCTTGGTGGTCTTTTTGGATCACTAAATTTTTCTTTGCTGGTGTGACCTTAGTAATAAAGAATTTTAAATCTTTCCTTTTATATTTTAAAGTAATCTGTTATTTTGTTATGTATTGTTTAAATTTAGGAAGTTATAGATACTGTTCAAGGATTACGTTGGGGTAATTTTGTTGGATCACCTGCAACTGGAACACCTAGTCTCGTATGGTCCCGAAAGCAAAATATTGTCCTCGGAAGTTTTCTTCCTCTACTCTCTAATTATGTATTTGGCCTAGGGGAAAATGTTTGCCTTCTTCTGAACCATAGAAAAGATAGTGGTATGTTTTTAGTTTGTTTTTTATTTATTTATTTATTTTTGGTGTAATAACAAATATTTGTCTAAAACAGCATTTTAATATTAAAATGCATTTTTAATATCTTTTTAATGTATAAATCAGTAAATATGTGTTTGATTTCTAAAAAATTTTATTCATCATTTAAAATAATTTCTTCTATTATTATTAAAAAATTATATTCCAATTACTTGAATATTTATTTTTAGATGTATATGAAAATTAAATAATTATGTTTAAACCAACAATTTATAATTTCTTAAAAATAAAGGACCAAATTTTATTTTTTGTATACTATATTAGTTCTTTAATGATACAAATACAGTGAAAACGTTTAACACGAAACTGAGGGGACCGAAATATTTTTTCGTGTAAAAAGATTCATAAAAAATGTACTAAACTGGCCAATGTTTTCCATATTGTCAATTATTATTTTCATTTCCTGTAAAATTACTACTAATTACATCCATTAGGATAAAAATCAAGTACAAATATTATTGCTTTTTGGGGGAAAAATCAGATATCTTTTACTGTCATTTTTTAGCACCATATTGTCCAAAAACTGATCGAGATTATACATTGTTTTATTCATCTCTGAATTCGAATGTGTATCTAAATAACTGTGGATACTCATTATTTTCTTCATTTATGAAGCAGAGGGGACAGGAACTGCATCAGTGATTCAGTTGTCAAATTTGTCATCAAAATTTACATAAATTGTTTAATGATGAACGATGTAAAAAATCTCATTGTCGGTGCTGTAAACACATTATCATCAAAGGCAACATATTACAGCATAGTTGCCAACATTTTAATTTATTCTGGAGCATTTTTAGCCCCGCCTTTAATCCGCACAACTTTATTTATAGACTATTTTCCTTCAATATGTAACTACGATAAAATAAAAGAAAATCACTCTTAAGAAAGAAGTGGTATGGTAATAAAGGCGGGTCTAAAAATGCTTCGGAATAAATTAAAATGTTGGCATCTCTGCTGTAGCAAACATGCCACTGAATATTGAAAGTGAATTTTTTTTCGTGTTAAGCAATTTTTGTTTCATGTTAAAAGAAAAAAAAAATTATTAAATAGCATAGTATACTGTCCGGACTGCTATAGCATTTCATGTTAACCGATTTTTCATGTGAAGCGTTTTCGTGTTAAACGTATTTCACTGTAATTTTTAACCTAATTCAACCATTGTTATTCATGACTAAATTTACAGTTTTTTTTTTCTTTTATTTAATTAAAAGTTTAGTTATTGTAACTATAATGATCTTATTCAAAACAACATAATTATAAAAATCATCCTTCCCAGCAAATACTCACTTATTATTATGGGCAGCTAGAAAAATAAATGATGTCAGTATTCTTCAATGCTAGTTCATCAGCACTGATAAATCGCTTGGATTATATGTGATAGACTCATTATAAAATAAGATATACAGAGTACACTAATTTCATTAATTAAAAACCTTATTTGAGCTTCTTAATTTCACCATAGCACTTTCAAAAGAGGCAGGTCGCTTTCTTCTTCTATGGTGGTGCAGTGGGAGCTTCTTGTGCAACAAATTCTTCTTTCAAATTTTGGCCTTTCTACTGGCCAAGGAGAAAGAAGATTCATTTGTGTTGTGACTTTTTTAACACATTGAGCACCATGCGAATTCTTAAGGAAATCCCCATCAGGCCACGCATGCTGGTATTGCAGTATAGCAATATATAACACATTGCCATCTTTCAGTAAAATCTATTAAAATGCCTTAATGGTAACCCTGTAATAAATAAAAATTAAATAAATTTTCAGTAATTACTTTAAACAATGTAATTTTTTTAGTTTTATATCATACTAGTATATAACCCGTCAAAAATGATGGAATGTGAAATCAATTAAGGTAGTGAATCAATGAATGCTTTGCCTGCTTTGCTGAACACTATATTTGAAGGGGACTAATGTGCAATTTGCACCTGACGGGACTAATATGCAAGTCGTACCTGACAGGACTAATGTGCAAGTTCCACCGAACGAACAAACTATTTCTTTTAACGAAAATACCTACTGACCCAGGACGATAGGTCTATTGTAACGTATCATATTATATATCATATTTATCATAATATAACTCAGTACTTATTTCACTTCCTTCTTCGACTCGTTTTAATAAGTATTTTTTATATGCATGGGCAAATTTAATATTTTTTAATTTTTCGCATGAAAACATTATTTCATCTTATGTTTCCCCCCCCCCCTCAAAAGAAAAAATATATATAACAATAACTGGTAAATTTTTTTGGCAACAATCATAAATTTAAATGTCCATTTTTAAAAAATTTAAAATACCTTTGACAATCCTTCTACTTGAGCAGCTTTAATGATATATTTCGACCTGCATTCGCAGTCATCCTCAGATGTTAGTTTTGCTGCATTACTGATTCACGTCTTCATCCTCTTCCACATCACTCTCCTCTTTTCCTACGTCACTTTGTCGTCGATAAGTCTTTATTACATGTTGCCAATCCTTAGCTATAATGCTATGCTCTCTCTCATTTACTGCAGAGTTAGAGGTTAATATTTCTAAAGCTTCGCGTTTCAGGGCGTAATTATGTGAATTGTAAGGCACTATTTTGATGGTTTTTAGGGTGTCAGTTTTTATAGGGTTAGTTTTATGCATACGTGATAAAGCGGTGGAGCATCTATTGTATTTAAGATCGCTGATTGTTATTGTATTGTTATTTTCTAAGTCAAATGTAATTTTGTATATTCCTGAAGTTTCTTTAGGGTCAATAATGTCTTTTTCGTTCCGAATTCGTTGAATAAAAAAGAATAAAAATTAAGGACAGGGAAATAGAACACATCAGCGAACTTAAATACAATAGATGCTCCACCGCTTTATCACGTATGCATAAAACTAACCCTATAATAACTGACACCCTAAAAACCATCAAAATAGCGCCTTACAATTCACATAATTACGCACTGAAACGCAAAGCTTTAGAAATATTAACCTCTAACTCTGCAGTAAATGAGAGAGAGCATAGCATTATAGCTAAGGATTGGCAACATGTAATAAAGACTTATCGACGACAAAGTGACGTAGGAAAAGAGGAGAGTGATGTGGAAGAGGTTGAAGACGTGAATCAGTAATGCAGCAAAACAAACATCTGAGGATGACTGCGAATGCAGGTCGAAATATATCATTAAAGCTGCTCAAGTAGAAGGATTGTCAAACGTATTTTAAAATTTTTTTAAAGTTTATTCGTCCTTCTTAAGAATTACAAAACATTTAAATGTCCAATTTTTAAATTATTTTCATACTTTAATTAATTCTAAAGTATCTAATCAAAACTTTGTTACAAATAAGGGACCAAATAAAAGGTAACATATTTGTAACGAAGTAACCTTACGTACCTTATTTGTAACCTTATTTATTTTAACTAATTTGATAAATATGACGTAACAATCAACTGTTTGTTTATATCAGATTAGATAAGTACATTATCATGATTGCAAGAATATGATGTAATAACTATTAGCCCATAATTTTTATGATTGAATTTTATATTACATTTTAATTTTATTCTCTATGGGTATTTTAGAATTGCAATGGTAGTTATAAACTTTCGTTGAAATCTTTTTACATATTGAGATTAAGGGAAAAGTGCAAGCACAAAAAATGTTCAGTTTTGAAAGATCTTTCTAATGATGTAACATTTATGCAGCTTTATAAAAAAATAAAAATACATAGCATTTCTAAGGAAAAAAAAAAAAGGCTACCAAAAATCTCTGTTTTGAAGCAGTTTTAACCGGAATCGTTCCTGACAGAAGATGGTCATTATTATTATTAATTTTATTCTGTCAGCCACCGGTGGTTGACACAGCCTAAACAGAAAGTTCAGCATCTGCCACCGATGGCTGATGGCATTCAACTTGTTAAATATTTCTATAGTTTTACAATATAGAGCATAAACTGTTGACAAACAGAGTTATCAAAAGTAATATCAGAGTTTAAATGCAGTAGAAGTGTTCATATTGCTTAGCTCTATAAAAATATTCTGACTTAAATGTAGCATAATTACAGATTCAAATTTGTAAAACATAACACAGTTTATTAAGATAACGAAGGCTTTACAAATGTAAACTTAAGAAGAAAAAGTATTAAATAAGCATTAAAAAAACAAAAAAAAAAAAAAGCTACTACTTCTGCCAGAAATTATTGAAACTTGAAATCATAATACATTTAAAAGCCAAAGAGCAGGCATAAGATTTTCTATTGAAGTTGCTATTTATTAATTATGCACATCTCTGTCAATGATAGTAGAAAAATTATTCATAGATATAATTTGTATTGTGTATATTTTTATGGAATTTACTGTTTTCAATATAGATCACGTTATAGAAATATGGTTAATTTAAAATAATGTAAAAATTAGAAGAACATGTTTTTGTTCAGCAATTCTTGTATGATCACACATAAACTGTCATTTAGATTTCATGGAATAATGCTCTTACCTATAAATTCTCTAACCACAATCCTCCAATAATTTATTTCTATCTAAGTAATTGGAAGAAGAAAATAAAGCGTTAGGCTTAAATAAAAAAGATATACAGTAGAGAGTCAAAAATCCACACAGCTTGGGACCAGAGGTTGTGTGGATTTTAGGATTTTGCGGATTTTGGGGCCCATAAAAAATTATTTTCACTTTGAATAACAAAAACAGAATATTATTCAAACTAAACACATATTAATCAATAATAATACTGAATATTAAATTATTAAGTACATAAGAATAATAATGAGCATTTACAAAAATATGTAATGAAAACATTAAATAAAAATGAAAAAAAAATATTTGTTAAACTTAGTTAAAATCTGTTCACATGTAGCTAGTTTTAAACTAAACTTGAACCTGCATGATTTATTTATTGTAAATAGTAGTAACATAAATGTATTTTTCTGTGAATTTTATTCAGTTCTTCCTTACAAATTATGCCTTCATCAGAAAAATTTTAAAAAATTAGTTTGTTATTATTTACCTGATTGATATCATCATATCACAACAATCATTATTTTCTTTTGATGAATTTAATATACTGTCAACTTCATTAGCAGCAACTTAGCTCTTGCAGTCCTTCATATTATTTTTGTTTTTTCTGTTTTGTCATCATAAAATGCAAACATAAAATCTGTATTCAAGATTTTTTTCAAAATTCTGATTTGCAGTTTTGTAATTTATTAATAGTTAATTTCATTGTTTGTATCTGACAAGCTGTGCGGATTTCGAACTTTGGCAGATTTTAGGTCGGTGGATTTCTGACTCTCTACTGTATATATATATATATAAATATATATTAAGTGTTGAAATTGAAAGCTATTGATTAAATATGTTTAATATACTATGTTTTGGTATTTAATTAAAATTGTTATTGCATGGTTTTATTTTTTAAAGTGTTGAAATTGAAAGTTATTGATTAAATGTGTTTAATGTACCGTGTTTTGATATTTAATTAAAATTGTTATTACATTAATTTCTAAATGTTATATTAAAAATTCATAATTATGTAGGATCTGGCATCTCTAAAGCTACTTACATAATGTCTGCAGCCCTTGTTAGTTGGAATCATAGTGATGGCATTGTAAGAATAAAATTATGTCGAGATCAACCATCATTACCATTATTAAGAGGCAGCTCTCTAGATCCAGTAAGATACTTTTACATTTATAAATGCACAATATACTATCGCATCTCATTTATTTTATACTATCTTTATCAAGTTTGTTTGTCAACCATTCCTATCCTATCACTTTCAGAGACTTTAATGTTTTAAATTTTACCCTTAATGTTTTATAACTTTAATTTTTCCTAGATCAGTAGCCACAAAAATAAATACAATCACTAATGTATAATCAGAGGGGGAAGGGAGGGTTTCTACCTAATGAGTATAAATATCTAGGATTCAGAAACAGAATGAATAACTTATTGATTCAGAATTTATAAGAATATTCCATTAAAAATATTTTTTAAATTTCTTTCTTTTTCTGTATTACTACTATAATCTTACAGATGCATATGTTTTTTTTTTTTTTTTTTTTTTTTTTTTTTTTACTGGGAGGCTCTACTCTCCTGCTTGCTTCGCTCACCAACCCCTGCAGTGACTTACCTAGCAGGCTTTACTTGCTTCGTTGGTTGCAATATTTAGATGAATTTTCATAGAGACTGAATAATTTAAATGTTTGAATAAATATATTTCGACTGCCGACTATTTTCAGCAATTAAAAGCTATGGCCAAATCCTGCTGTATACATTTGTTAATTAAATGTAAATCCAAATGATACTTAATCATTTGTGTTTGAGTAGAAATGTGTTTAATTTAAAATAATCTAAATAGGTATTCACATTTATTTGAAGATGATAAAAATAAGAAAAATGAAACGTATAAGATCATTTGATTAATTGAAATTAATATTTAAATAATAAATAAAATAAATAAAAATTTTAAAGCTGTTACCAAGATTTAAATTTTCCTACAATTTCAACAGTTTAGCAAAAAAATGCATACTCAGAGTTGTTATATATATTATCGGAATAACCTTACCTAAGCTTCCTTAGTTTTACCATAGTACTTTCGGGAGGGGCCCCCTGCCTTCTGTGGCGCTGTAGTGGGAGCTTTGTCTTTGACTGTCCTCTTTTGAGCTGTGCTCTAATTTTCAATGTCAATTTCAATCGATATTTTGCATTGGCTTGTTGCCATTACACGAAGATAAATTACTTACAGGGGTGCCTCCAGAAAATACTATGGTGAAACTAAGGAAGCTTAGGTATGGTTACTCTGATAATATATATAGTAATAAAGCTTCTTTCTTTTTAAAAAAATGAAGTATTATTATAGTTTGCGATTTTAAAGTTTCATCAAAATGAATATTTTCTTGTTGATATTATATTATCAGGATAATATGATGACATCAACAATGAAGGTGAAATTTTTAAAATTTATGTGAGACTAGCAGGCTTTGCCCGCTTCACTGGTCATTATATTGAAATGAATCCCCAAAACAGCATATCATTAATAATAACAAAATATCTAAAAAAAAAAAAAAAAAAAAATCATTGAAATCCGTCAAAATCTAATTTTAAGTTGCCCAATGCCTTCGGCAGTCCCTTACCTGCTTTTTACTCCCCCTCCCTCACGGTTACAGTTGAAAGTTTTACAAAATCTCATCAAAGTGCATATTTCGCACACTTAATTAACACCCACACACCAAAATTCGCCATTCTTAGGTAATTTGGACGGATTTAAGCTTCAAAATGTGGTTTTTGCCTCGCCCGTCCCAAGAGGAAGGGGGGGGGGGGGGGAATTTCCAAAATTACTTTATATTGCATGTTGCATACACATACCTAACCGACACATCAAAAAATTGAGATCATGAAATTATTTAAAGCTGAGCTATGCTTTAAAACTTTTTTTTTTTTAATCTCTCCCCCCGTTCTTAAAGGAGGGAAGGAGGAGGGAATTTCGCAAAATCCCTTCGTTAGATACATATAATCGTCCCTTACATAAAAAATGTCCAACCTTAGATAATTTAGTGCAGCGTTACGCATGAATACATGTTTTTGCCCCCCATTCTCCAAAGGGCGGTAGGGTGGAATTTCATAAAATCTTTTTGTAGCGTGTAGTATGTGAGTACCCTTCTTCCAAAACCTTTTCCCTTCCCTCCCCACCTTAAAAATCCAAAATTCCAAAATCGCAGAAAATAATTTTTTGTACTCAAGTCTGGTTTTTCCATCTGCAATTTCTTCACCGTTAAGTAATTTGGAGCCGAGTTAAGCCTTCTGCCCCCCAAGGGAGACGGGGGGGGGGGTATTTTTCAAAATTCTGTCTTAGTTGGGGGTCAGGCTCCGAAAACCATCCTGGTCACTATAGTTTGCGATTTTAAAGTTTCATCAAAATTAATATTTTCTTGTTGATATTATATTATCAGGATAATATGATGACATCAACAATGAAGGTAAAATTTTTAAAATTTATGTGAGATTATTCCCTGTAAAATAACATTTCAATAGAAGATGTTAAATATTAGAGTGGAATGGACAAATATTATAAAGTCTTTGAGATATTAGACAAAACTGAACTTGTAGGAAACATAACTGAGGATGATTGTTTAATTGAAAAAAAAGGGCTACTGAAAATAAATAATAATAATAAATGACATACTTTTTCAAATAATACCTGATTAATTTAACACTTAATAAACTGTACTACAAAAATATATTTCTGCTCTGTATATATAAATTTTTATTGTATATAGTTTTTAGATAGATAATTTTTTATTTTTAAAAACTTTTTAAATATTTTCTTTTAAATTTCTTTTATCCATCTATATCTGTCATGATGACAGTCCCCAAGATGAATGGAAAAATCAGACAGAGTATTCAAAGTTTTTAGAACATTCCGAATAATGATATACCACAAAGCAAAATGATGTTTCAAAATTGTTTTATTTGATTTAAATAATATTCAGGCATCTTCAATAATTTTTCTAATTCTTTCATGACAAATATTAAGCACCAAATGAACCTGAGCATATTCCTTATTACAATTGACTTAAATGGCCTTTTACATCTCAGTTTATTTTTGATATTGTTGTGCCTCCTTTGTAATTTTAAACCAATCAAAAACTCTTGTTCTCAATAAAATATTCTCCTCTAAATATTTTTGTAATAGTACATTTTTATTATTATTAAAATTTTGCAACAACATTTTTCTTTCTTTTTTTTTAATGCATGATGGCATTTTCCATTTTACTAAATCATGAGGTTAAGTATCTCCACCTATTTAAAAAAAGAAAGAAAAAAATTAATAATAATAAATGTAGACAGTTTTTTGAGCATATGTATTTTAAATTATTTTATTTTTTTTATTTCAGTAATTAATATATTGTTACATAGTATTTATTCTATTTACATTTTATTCTTGATTATATTGATTTTTTGTTTTTTAAACAGATTTGCTTGTGTGCCTCTGTACCTGATTGCATTTATTTGTTTGTTGCTCACTCATCAGGAATAATTGATGTTTTTAATCTAGAATTAAATGCATCAGAAGTAAGTTTTTCATTATGTGTATACAGAGTGTCTCAAAAAGATTGAAATACAGTTTAATTCTTTACCTACTAGAAATAAGCAGACAATCTAGTGTGTAAAACTGTTCGAAACAAGTTACAAAATAAAACTATGTCACTAAAATTTCTTCCACTTACTTTTCAAACAGTTAACTATTTTTAATTTTTGCATGATCTCTTTAGACATATTTGGTCAATTAGAAAAGTTATACATAATTGGAAATTGAATACTGTGCTTAGGAACCATATACCATAATTGTAATGTAAATTAGTGACATATTATAAAACAATATTTGCAATAAAACCATTGTTACGTATTAAGGTTAGCTTTACTATCTAGTTATGTGTTTTTATTTTTATTTTTTTTTCTTGTTTTATTTGCAATAATTAATAAATATACACCAGTTTTGGCGAAACTCAACTGAGACTGACTGACTTGGAGCGTTCGGCCACCTTTTATACCCCTTTATCGAACCCAGAAAAATTTAGAAATTTCACATAACTCATTAACCAATCACATTACAGCGTTCATCTTTGGTATATTAATAGTAAGAATTTCTCACCAAAAGTCGCCAAGGGGGAAAAGTCGCCAAATCCATTACCTGCCTTATTGGAGCTTTTTAATGCATTTTTAAGGGAAAATTAGTCTTTTTTAACGCTAAAACAAACTAGTAATCCAGAAAATTAACATTTTATCAACTTACTAAACCTCTTTGAAAGAATTTCCAAAAAATAAATAAATAAATAAATAAAATAAAATAAAAATAGAATTACTTTGCAATAAACCAAACCATGAAGTATAACTATAAATTAAATTTAAACATACAACCTTTAAGAATAAAAGTTGTATGTTTTTAAAAATTTAATTTAAATACAACCTTTATTCTTCATGTTGATTGCCGGACTAGTTTTGCATGGGGCGCCCCAGCCTTTTTCACCGGTGAAATGGTGTTCAAAGTTTGACGAAACTGACGTTTCCTTTTAAAAGGGGAGGAGCTAAAAGGAAACGTCAGTTTCATCAAACTTCGAACACAGTTTCGCCGGTAAAAGAGCTGGTGCGCCCCATGCAAAAGTAGTCCGGCAATCAACATGAAGAATAAAGGTTATATGTTTTGAAAATTTAATTTAAAAATAGAATTATTTAAAAATTTGCAACAATATGTTAGATTAGTTCACTAAGCAATCTTCTCTGCCATCTTAATCCAAGTAGCAGCCACTTAATTTTTCAATACGATGACTTTTGAGATTCTGAATTAATTAGAACTAAATTTGTACAGTAGACTTATCTCACAAATGCATTTGATATATTTGTTAACTTGGCCCACCATCTTGCTTCCAAGCGCCGGCCACTTGAAAATTTTAAATTCACATAAAAAGGTATTTATGAACCAATTTGCTTAAAACTCCATATGTGCATAGCCTACATCAATATTTCTACCAATTCCATTAATAATTTGTAGCCGACATTTTGAAACAAAGTGACGGCTACTTGATAAAGAAAAAGAAATCAACCTTCCCTACCGAATAAGCCAGAAGGACTTGTTTATACTTGAAGTATCTTAAAAGAAATGACATACATGATATAGATTCTTTCCAATGAAATTATCTATTGACATATTTTTTAATTTATTCCAGCTGATTATTAAAGAAAAACACCCTAGAATTCAACTGAATGGTCATTCTGCAGCAGTTAAATCTATATACATTTGTAAAGCTTTCAGTATTGTTGCTTCAGCCAGCCTTGATAAAACAGTAATCTTATGGGATTTAAATAAGTAAGTTATTATGTTTTTCATAATTTTTACAATATACATATAAATTCATAATACCCTCATTTTATTTAAAGAATAATTTTTAATAATATTTTCCTTCTAATTCTATTGTAAAATAATAAATATCATTGAATAGTGCTGATTATAAGTTAATTTGCCAAGGTGCAACATCCAGAGAACATATTAACTAAATTTAGCACTCTATGGCCCTTTTGCACCTAGTGGTAGTTTAGTTTTTTCATCTGCAAAAAACACAACTTAGAAGGCAATAAATGTAAAAATATTGGCAGATATAAAAAGGGTAGGTGCAAGCAAATAAAGTCTTTTTTTAAAAATATGCTCTTTTTTTTATTATTATTTATATATTTTTAAAGTCATGCTATGTAATGAGAACAAAAAGTTAAATACAATTGTATAATTTTATTTAAAATTGATGTTTCTTAAAATTTCACGCATTCACTCTCTTAAAAAATTTTAGATCTGTTTTAGCCTAGTATTATGGATCCAAATCATATAATTTTGAAAATATAAAATGAGTAGTGTAAAAGTAGGTATTATGAGATCGTTTCAAATTTTCTTCATGTTCATAATAGAATTTCTAATGGTGAGATGAATACTGAATCTACAGTTTTCAAATTATATTTGTTAGCCATCATGCAAAATTAAATAAATCAGCCAACCTGATTTCCCAACGAGTGGTACATCTTGAAACTGAAAAGAAAGGATTGAACACAAAAATATTGAAACTTATTTGTTGAACTATATGTATTTATTAGATGAGAAGATTGAGGGTAAGTGGATTTCAGAAATTTTGGATAAAAAGGAATCAAGAGAATCAAGTCCTTTCAATATTTTTAAATAAAAGGGGTAAAATCTTTAATCATACAGATCTCCTAATAAAATAAATAAAAATTTAAATGGATGTACTCTTTATTGTCATTTCCCAGTTAAGGCCATGGGCAAAATTCTCAACCTACACAACCGGCATCTGAAATACAACTGAATAAGCTTGCTAACTACACAAGTTAAAATGCACAATGCGTCTTCATATAAAATACAGAGCAAGCTATAAAAAGTACCAAACCACAGAGGTTAAAGGTGCAAGGGCATAGTGAAACAAACAACATATGGTCAGTCGGCACATGTGCACAAACATCAGAGCTGATGTGTAAATAGAGACAGGCTGAAATATAAACAGATCATTATAATATGTATTTTTTTCTTCTTCTTCATTTAGATAAAAATGCTTTTACAGAGTATATTATATGGGCTGAGAGGAATTCATCATGTTTCGTGCCAACTGAACAAACCAACTGTAATTTATTTCTTGTGAGTTAAGGAAGACTAAGAAATTACTAGATTACATAACAGTGAATAGGTTGACTGTTAATGTAGCAAATTTTCACTTTATCAGAATAAATTTATATTAGAATTGAAAATTCATATTGGAACTGGACAGTTTATATTTATCTGTATAAATATACTCTAGAAAATTTTAATATATAATTCTGAATGAGCACTAATTATGTTGAAGATCACTATGTGCTGGTTCTGTCATTTTAATTAAATTATATCTGTAGGCTGTATAACACTAATAAATCAACAGTCACTGATCAATTTCACTAATGAATCACTGAACACTGCCTTTATTGGAATTAAAACATGCAAGCAGCTTTTCGTTGCTGACTCGTTCATTACTATGTCACAACACAACTGAGAAAGAGAAAACAAAACAAATTATAAACAGTTTCCTGAGGTGTGGCGCAATTTGGCGGTTAAAATACTTACTCTTAACCGAATTCTATAATATATTTAATGATTCTATATATTAAAGATAGTTACTGTTACTGCCGTCATTTTTTTTTTTTTTTTTTTTCTTTTTTTGTCTGCAACTGCATCTCCTCATGAATGGCAGTGTCCTCCATGTCATGAGAGGTATCAGTGTTTGCCAAATATTCCAAGAATAACATTTCAGTTGGTTAGAAATTTCTATCATTTTAATTAATGAATAATTTAAAATGTCAAGTTAATAAAGGTACTGAATTTGCCATCTTGCAAAAAGTTTCTGTAAATCGTTGTTTTTTTTTCTTCAGTCTTATGACATCAGAATTACCAAGGAATATAAATTGTTATCGTTGGTGTAAAAAATAAAGTCAGTGTTGTTATTGGTAACAAAGAAATTTGTCATCTGCAAATAAAAAGCATCATCTTAGATATTTTCAATAAAGAAATGAATTTAAGATTGTAATTTGTCATCTGCAGATATCTTTTTTCTGCTTTTAAAAAATTAATTTTTTTACTGCCGATTTCTTATGTTGTTTATAAATTTTTTATATGTTATTTTCTTGTAAATAATGAAATAATATCGTGTCTATATAATTGACTGCATTTCTTTTTGTTTTTAAAGTGTATTTATCTTTATTTTAAACTTATTTTAAAATTCTTTAGATATATTTTGGCATATAAAAATATTTTTGAATCAAATTCACACTCATTTATTAATAACAGCATCTTCTAATTTTGCATTGATAATTTTTTAACATTACAGAATTAGGTATTTTTATTATACATTTCATATTTCTAATTATAGCAAGAAAAAAAATTCATTTGAGTACATTTTATCCTTCGTTATTTTAAGAAGTTGGTAGGAGAGAAAAATTGAAACTGTTAGAGATTTTCCTAAATTAATAATTTAAAAAAAATTTTCCTTTCAGATATTTTTGAATGTGTAAAATTATTATCTAGCTGTACATTAGAAATATATGGAGAATATTACATACTGCCCTAAATTAACTAAACAATTCAATAGTAAAATGTATAAATATTAGAAAAAACAAATATTATTATATTTTTTTTAACAAGCAATTATACTAAAAAATTCATTGTCAAACAGTGACAAAAATTTTAAAGTCACCAAGAGAGTCATATACTAAAACTGTAATACAAAATAGTATAGTTATTATGGCTTTCTATTCTGGAAAAATTTACTGATTTTTAGCATAATATTTCATTAAAAAAATGTGGGGTTAAATATTATGTATTTCAATTTGACATTGAATATGGGGATTTCTATAACATTTTTCTGCTTTTATTTTATGTTACACACTATTAATATTTCCATTTAGTGAAAGGCAAAGCAGTAAATAGGTGGGTGAAGCATTGGAGAAGTTAATAAGTGAAGCGAGTTGGGGGGAGGTGAAGCCTCTCTCTGGGGTTGGTGAGCAGAATGAACTGGGGAATATAATTTTTAATCCAGTGTTTTTTTTTTTTTTTTTTTTGTATCATTTTCTTAAATTTATTCTTTCATTTTAATCATATGCACTTCTTTACAATGGCTATTTTATTATTTATTTAATTCATTCATTTGAAAGAGAAATAGTTTTTTATTTTTATATTTATCATAATCAAGTGATAATATAGTCAAAAGGATTAAACATGTTTTAAGTTATAAATTAAATTATTCATTTTTTATATATAATTTTATTATTACAGAACAAGTGTTAGAAAAACTGTGTTATTAGGTCTCACTAACTGATGGTGCTAAAACTAAAATATTTAATAGATGCTGAGTTATAGCTATGTGTAAAATTGTAGCTCTTGAATAACAGCTGCACCACATGTCTTCCAATACATACCCAAATTGAAGTGCCTTGGTAAGCCACGTTCAGTGGGAACCAAAACCTAATACAGTATGGGTGGGGAAGACACTGCCTAAGGCAGCAGGTACCCAAAGCAAGTTTCCAAGGGATTTCAATAGATTTTTTTTTTTCTTTTTGAAGTTTTTATCTTTTATCTTTTTCTTTTTGAAGTTTTTTTCTTTTTGAAGTGCAAAATAAAATATTTTATTTTTTTGAAAATTTCAATTAAATATAATGATTAGCAAAGCAGGCAAAGTCTGCTAGTATAGCATAATTTTATCTCATATAATTGGAACTGCACATTTAGATTCTTGGCATAAACCTAATGATTATTTTCATCTTTTAATTAAAAAATGTCAGTATTTTTAAAACAATCTAAAAATTTCATTTAGGTTGTGCTACGTAAGAACTTTATCTTGTTATGAAGGTCCTGTGTCACTGGTTTGTGTTAGTGATACTTTAGGTGATGTTGCTTCAGTTTGCTCTGCAGAAAATAGTGAGTGAAATACAATTTATTGATTGTTTATTAAATTTATTAAATGTTTTATGGTTGTAGTTTTACCATTTGAAAAATTCAGAATGTGTTGATTAATTTCCCTGTGTAAGTGTACAGTTTCACTTTTATTATCATAATAAGGGAAAGCTTTGAGTTGGTGTATAACATTTCATACAAATTGTTATTACATAAGTTTTTTTTTTATTATTTATTTAATTTTTAATTTTATTAATATTTTTATTTAAAATAAGTGCACAATTAGAAAAAACATTTTATGCCTAAAAATTGCTTTAATTTTAATTTAATTTATTTATTTTTAGTACAACAGATTATTACTATTATTTCTTTTAGACAGCGTTGTTACCAATTTTTATATATCACCTTGAATGAACATGCAGACATTTTTGTTCTTATCTATACTAATATATAAATGCGAAAGTTTGGATGGATGGATGTTTGTTGCTCAATCACGCCACAACGGCTAAACGGATCTGGATGAAATTTGGTACAGAGATAGAGAATAGTCTGGAATAGAACATAGGCTACTTTTTTTCTATACTAATATATAAATGCGAAAGTTTGGATGGATGGACGGATGGATGGATGTTTGTTGCTCAATCACGCCACAACGGCTAAACGGATCTGGATGAAATTTGGTACAGAGATAGAGAATAGTCTGGAATAGAACATAGGCTACTTTTTTTCTGGAAATTTGATTGGATTTTTTAAAATTAATTAAAATAGGAAAATAATAAACTGGTAATTGACTTTATATAAGCCATTTAAATTTTTAATTGTTGCCAAAAAAAGTTTATGAGATATTTTTATTTATTTATTTATTTATTGTTTTCAACATAAAATGAAATATGCTTTCACACGAAAAATAAAAAATCACTAAATGTTAAATTGGTCGATGAGAAGATGACACTTTATAATTTTTAAATAAAATAGTAATATTACAAATCTAACATATCTATACTAATATATAAATGCGAAAGTTTGGATGGATGGATGGATGGATGTTTGTTGCTCAATCACGCCACAACGGCTAAACGGATCTGGATGAAATTTGGTACAGAGATAGAGAATAGTCTGGAATAGAACATAGGCTACTTTTTTTCCGGAAATTTGATTGGATTTTTTAAAATTAATTAAAATAGGAAAATAATAAACTGGTAATTGACTTAATATAAGCCATTTAAATTTTTAATTGTTGCCAAAAAAAGTTTACGAGATATTTTTATTTATTTATTTATTTATTGTTTTCAACATAAAATGAAATATGCTTTCACGCGAAAAATAAAAAATCACTAAATGTTAAATTGGTCGATGAGAAGAAGACACTTTATAATTTTAAAATAAAATAGTAATATTACAAATCTAACATATTTCTTCTAAATTTTATTTCATAGCATTTTTTTATATACCTCAACTTCAGATTTTTTTTTTCTTTTTTCTTTAGTACGGCAGTTGAAACACGCTTGGCATAAAAGCTAATTCAGCAATATATTAAAGGTATTTTCTTATTGATAATTCTGGACAATTTTTTTAATTTTGATGCTGAAGTAGATCGGACATTTTTCGCCAAGGAAAAGATAGAAAGAAATACGCAAGCGAAGTGATGAGGTCACTGGCTGTTCGTGGATGCAAAAAAAATATTTCCTATGTTAAACGCCCATCGGATTTTTTGTAAAAAATTATTAAAAATCGAGGAAAATTATTTCCCGATTTTAATCCCCATACTTGGTATAGATATGTATTAGTTATCATGTCCATGCGTTAGATTAAGTTATTTTTGTTGTAAAATTGACAAAATTTGAATTTTTAATTTCAAAACTCTAGGGAAAAAAAAAAAAAAAATGGCAAACTTCCATATTCGATTGAAAACACAAACATTTCATTTCAAAGGATGATATTTACACAATAAATATCGAACTAATATACTAATTAAAAGGAAAATGATAAATATTCTATTATAATTTAAAGTCAAATTTGTTTTCAAATGTCTAAATAAAGTATCTGATATAAGATACTAATATGTTGCAGCGGAGTAGATTTGATATCGGTCATCCTTGGCAGAAAAAAAAAAAAAAATCGCCAAATTATTTGGCGAACATAATTTAATTCCTTTCAAAAATCATAGTTATTTTAACAACTTATATTAAGAGAGTAATGAATAATATGAAACAATATTTCGTACAATGCATATTACGAAAATATACATCTGGCATGTATATTTTCGTATTTGTTTTTGATCACCAAATACAATAAGCGCCAAGAACGACAGAGTTTTGAAATTTAAAATTAAAATTTTGTCAATTTGACAGCAAAATAACTCAATCTAAATACACATGATAACTAATACATATATATATACCCAAAACCCAAATAGAGGGATTAAAATCGGAAAATAACTTTCCTCGATTTTTAATAATTTTTTACAAAAAATCCAATGGGCGATTAACTTAAGAAATCATTTTCTTGCATCCACGGATGGTCAGTGACGTCACACTTCGCTTGCGTATAAGAACAATAATCGCATAAATTATATTTTGGTCTAAAACTGCAACAAAATTTCAAAAGTCGCCAAGGGAATTAAGGCTGTACAATAATCAAGTTTACATACTAAATAATTTATTTATTTTTCTATATACCAACTACTATTAACTAAGCATAAAGTATATATAACCACAAAATAATAATAATAATAATAATTGTCTGATGTGATAGAGGTAGCCGATCATAGCATATTGTAATATTATATGTGGCTTGAAATTGCTGTCATTCTACGGTTGATCGATTAAATTAAATAAATATAAGAAATAACTTGAGAGCAAGTATTATGTACATCACGTATAATGTTGTTCATATGTAACTGGGATTCAGATATAAAAGAGCTACTTCAAAATTTTCGATACTGTCCGCATCGAAACTGTCATATATGATAAGCACCCAAATGGAAGCCCACGGGTAAGCTATTGTCACAGGCAATAGGGACAGGCACCGGAGACTGCAAGGACGAACAAGTCGTGCCGAAGGCAGCGGAACCCAAAGCAAGCTTTTGACCGATTTCAGTCTTTTTTTTTTTTTTTTCATAAAGCTATATAGAAAAGAGTTTGCCAGCGAAGCAGGCAAAGCCGTCCAAAATTGTTTAAGAACTGAAATATTATTCAGCAATTCGCCGGGAGATGAAAAAAAAAATCATTTCCTTGTAAAAAAAAAAAAAAAAAACTTACAAATTTGAAACTCATAAATATTATATGACTTTCACCTCATAATTAAAATTTTAATTCACCAGTCACCAAATTATTATTAGAACCAGATTAATATTGTGCAATAGTGAACTAAAATCATACAAAGAAAGGTTTTGAAATAAAATTCATAATTGACGACCCAGTTATTATACTTCCGCAACGCAGTACTGTTTTAGTACAGGATCCCTATGAATGAATTTTAAATTTTTATCGCCATGTTGGCGATAACTTTTTATTTATTTAATTTGGCTTTCAATGAGTTACAAATTTTTTTTAGTATACTTTGTCAGACTCTGTTTTGCACAGCACCACAATGATAAGGTTTCAGTACATTACATATTTTGATCAAACCGCCAGTTCCCACACATACACATCAAAATTTCCAAGTGAACGAAGTCGCGGGTAACAGCTAGTTTAAAATATATAAAGCTGAAAATTTCAAAGCTGGACACTTTGGTCCCATCATTTTGGTCCTGCTATTTTTTGTGATCTTTTCAATATGTATCAGTTTTTTAATATGATTGCACAGTTGTTGGCATGGAAGAAATGCAGGGCTCTCAGAATATCTTTAACCACTTCACCGACCATCCCGAGATAACTCAGTGTAAATGTAGCCTTACACACACTACAGTGGCCAGTGAAGTGGTTAATGAAAGGTAAATATATAAATTTTTTACATTACAATTTCTCTCTAGCCATTGAGATGTGGAGAATTTTGGTCCTGCTAATTTCTTACAAACATTTAAGTATATTTTAAAAAATGTTATGTATTTTTAGGTTGATTTCTTTAGAAATCGACCTATTGCAATCACTTCGTTTATCTATATATATATCTAGCTATCTATCTATCTATCTATCTATAATGAAAATTTTGTCATCACGATAACTCCAGAAATAATACTCGAAATCGAACCAAATTTGGACAGTGAACTAATCTTATAAATATCTTGGATGAGTTCGTTAACCAAGTTGCTCCGACTTTTTGTTTTCAAGTGGCAGCCACTTGAAAATTTCAAACCGACTTTGTAAAAAGCATATTTAAAGCAAGATTTCCTTGAATTTTGATGTAAATACAGGCCACATAAGGGTCTCAATGAAGTTTATTAATGAAGTTTATCCGCCATTTTTAATAAAGTGGCAGATATTTTAAGTTAAGCGGGACCACTTGAAATCAGGCTACCACTTGGAAATTTAAAATCACTATAACTTCCGAAATAATACTCCAAATCGAACCAAATTTAGACAGTGTCTTAACTTATCTTATAAATATCTTAGATGAGTTTATTAATCAAGTTGCTCTGCCATTTTGTTTTCAAGTGGAGACCACTTGAAAATTTCAAATTCAAATTGTAAAAAGCTTATTCCGAATTTCTTTGAAATTTGATGTAAATACAGACCTCATAAGGGTCTCAATGATGTTTATTAATGAAATTTATCAGTCATTTTTAATAAATTGGTAGATAACTTAAGTTAAGCGGGGCCACTTGAAATCATGCTACCACTTGAAAATTTAAAATCACAATAACTTCTGAAATAATACTCCAAATCGAACCAAATTTGCACAGTGTCTTAACTTATCTTATAAATAACTTAAATGAATTTGTTAACCAAGTTGCTCCGCCATTTTGTCTTCAAGTGGAGACCACTTGAAATTTTCAAATTCAAATTGTAAAAAGCGTATTCCTATTTTTTTTTTTTTTTTTTTTTTTTTTTTTATGTGTACATAGATTACACAAGTGTCTCAAATAACTTTATTAATGAACTTTATCCGCCATTTTTGATAAAGTGGCGCATATCTTAAGTTAAGCGGGCCCACTTGAAATCAGGCCACCACTTGAAAATTTAAAACCATGATAACTTCCGAAATAATACTCCAAATGGAACCAAATTTGAACAGTGTCTTAACTTATCTTATAAATATCTCAGATGAATTTGTTAACCAAGTTGCTCCGCCATTTTATTTTCAAGTGCAGACCACTTGAAAATTTCAAATTTAAATTTAAAAAAAGCGTATTCTGAAATTGTTTGAATTTTGATGTAAATACAGACCACATAAGGATCTTAGTGAAGTTTATTGATAAACTATATCCGCCATTTTTAATAAAGTGGCAGATATCTTAATTTAAGCGGGGCCACTTGAAATCAGGCTCCCACTTGAAAATTTAAAATCACGATAACTTCTGAAAAATTACTCCAAATCGAACCAAATTTGGACAGTGATATTATCATATAATTATCTTGAAGGTTTTCACTGGGCAACTTGTCCCGACATCTTGTTTCTAAGTTCCAGACACTTGAAATCACACTGCCACTTGAAAGTATGCCATCACGATAACTTTTAAAATACTATACTGATTCAAATAAAAGTTGAATAGTGAACTTATGGTTCAAATATCTAGGATAAGTTCACTTGGTGACTTGATCCGCAATTTTATTTCTAAGTGGCGGCCACTTGAAAATTTGTTATTATGGTAACTTTAGTAATACAGAATCAATTCGCATCAAATTTGGGTAGTGGATTTATCATTCAAATATCTCAGATAAGTTCGCTGGGCATCTCACTCCACTTTTTACTTCCTTATACAAAGTATAAGGAAGTATAGTAATCCCGATTTGCGAAATGGATTTTGTATTACACATTGCTCGAAAACGAATGATCGCTGAATGTTGCCAATTTATACGTGTGACAGTCATGATGTCTAGTTGCACACCTGCAAGTTTCGTCTTAACACGAGCTCTCGTTTTAGAGATATAAGCGACTTTACACGATTTTTCGTGACGTCTGTATGTATGTGTGTCTGTGTGTGTGTGGGTGGGTGTATGTCGCATAACTCAAAAACGGTTGGACGTAGAAAGTTGCGAATTGGTACATAGGTTTGTTATAACACCTAGTTGTGCACCTCCCTTTTTGGACTTTATATGATTTTCCGTTTTGTAGATATTTAGGAAAATTAGGTTCATAATGGGCAAAATGTATCAAAAAACGGTAATTGCTCAAAAACGGTTTGGACAAATCTTGCAATTTAACTGACTTCTCGACTAGCTAGACATTTGAAACTTTCAGAAAAGTTCAGAACACGTTGACATGAGTCCCCCCCCAAGGCACAACTTTGACATGAGTCCCCTCCCCAAGGCACGACTTTGACATGAGTCCCCCCCAAGGTACAACTTTGACATGAGTCCCCCCAAGGCACAACTTTGACATGAGTCCCCCCCAAGGCAAAACTTTGACATGAGTCCCCTCCCCAAGGTACAACTTTGACATGAGTCCCCACCAAGGCACATGAGTCCCCCAAGGCACAACTTTGACATGAGTCACCCCCAAGGTACAACTTTGACATGAGTCCCCCCAAGGCCCAACTTTGACATGAGTCCCTCCCCAGGCCCAACTTTGACATGAGTCCCCCCAAAGCCCAACTTTGACATGAGTCCCCCCAAGGCACAACTTTGACATGAGTCCCCTCAAGGCACAATTTTTTTTTTTTTTACGTATGCATGCATTTTTACTTCCTTATACAAAGTATAAGGAAGTATAGTAATCCAGATTTGCGAAATGGATTTTGTATTTCACATTGCTCGAAAACGAATGATCGCTGAATGTTGCCAATTTATACGTGTGACAGTCATGATGTCTAGTTGCACACCTGCAAGTTTCGTCTTAACACGAGCTCTCGTTTTAGAGATATAAGCGACTTTACACGATTTTTCGTGACGTCTGTATGTATGTGTGTCTGTGTGTGGGTGTATGTCGCATAACTCAAAAACGGTTGGATGTAGAAAGTTGCGAATTGGTACATAGGTTTGTTATAACACCTAGTTGTGCACCTCCCTTTTTGGACTTTATATGATTTTCCATTTTGGAGATATTTAGGAAAATTAGGTTCATAATGGGCAAAATGTATCAAAAAACGGTAATTGCTCAAAAACGGTTTGGACAAATCTTGCAATTTAACTGACTTCTCGACTAGCTAGACATTTGAAACTTTCAGAAAAGTTCAGAACACAGTGACATGAGTCCCCCCCAAGGCACAACTTTGACATGAGTCCCCTCCCCAAGGCACGACTTTGACATGAGTCCCCCCCAAGGTACAACTTTGACATGAGTCCCCCCAAGGCACAACTTTGACATGAGTCCCCCCCAAGGCAGAACTTTGACATGAGTCTCCTCCCCAAGGTACAACTTTGACATGAGTCCCCACCAAGGCACATGAGTCCCCCCCCAAGGCTCAACTTTGACATGAGTCCCCTCAAGGCCAATTTTTTTTTTTTTTTACGTATGCATTTTTAAAAAATATTTTTAGCCAACTGTTTCGGGTAAGTGGTGTCACCTGAAAATTTCTTATGACGATAATTTTTGAAATACTGATTTAATTTAAACTAGAACGGGACAATGAACTTATCGTACAAATATACTGGATGATCTCGATGGGCAAGTTGTTTTCCTATTTTGTTTCCAAGTCGCAGCCACTTAGACTGCCACTTGAAAATTTGCCATAAGAATAACTTTTGAAACACGGCACTGATTTAAACCACAGTTGGACAGTGAACCTATGCTTCAAATATCTTGGATGTGTTTGCTTGGCAACTTGTTCCACTGTATTGTTTCCAAGTGGCGACCACTTGAAAATTTTTATCACGGTAACTTCAGAAATACTTAATGCAAATCAAAGTTGAAAAATGGATTTATCATTCAAACAACAACAATTTAGAAAATTCACGTAACTCGTGAACCAATCACGTTATTGCGTCCAACTTTGGTATATCGATAAAAAGTATTTTCTCGCCAAAAGTCGCCAAAAAAGTCGCCATAGGGGAAAAGTCGCCAAATCCATTATCTGCGTTACTGGATCTTTTTAATCCGTTTTTAAGGAAAAATTAGGCTATTTTAATGCTAAAACAAACTAGAAATGCAGAAAACTAACATTTTAGCAGCTTACTAAGCCTCTTTGAAAGAATTTCTACAAAAAAAAAAAAATATTTTCAAATTTGCAACGATATCTTAGATGAGAAACTTTCTCTGCCATTTTGGTCAAAGTGGCAGCTACTTAATTTTTCAACACGATGACTTTTGAGATTTTGAATTAATTCGAACTATATATGTACAGTAGACTTATCTCACAAATACATTGCATATATTTGTCAACTTAACCCAACATTTTGTTTCCAAGCACCGGCCACTTGAAAATTTTAAATTCACATAAAAATGTATTTATGAACCGATTTGCTTAAAACTCCATATATGCATAGCCTACATCAATATTTCTACCAAGTGCATTAATAATTTGTAGCCGCCATTTTGAAACAAAATGACGGCTACTTGATAAGGAAAAAGAAATCAACCTGCCCTTCCGAAAAAGCCGGAAGGTCTTGTTTTTTTTTTTTTTTTTTTTTTTGACTTTTTTTTTTTTTTTCATTTGATTTTGATTTAACTTGCTATACTTGTAGTTTGATTTTTAAATTACTGTTAGTGATAAAAGTGTTATGGTTTTAAAAGTATTGTTAGTAATAACAATCTAGCACTTTCTTATTAGAAATTATTCCCCATTTAAATATATTTATTGATAAAGTCTAAATTGGTTTTAAAATAATAAAGTAGATAGATTTTTTTTTTTTTTTTCTTTTTAGGAAAAATAAAGTAATCTTAGAATTTTAAATATACAGTACAATCCCTTTTAACCGGCAACATTGGGACCGAGCCGTTGCCGGAAAAGAGAATTTTCCGGATAATTGAATATTTACCTATTCATATTCTGTATATGAATTTTGTTGTCCAAATTTTTCGATCTCCTGACCTTAATTAAATAAACACAATATCGGAAACATCGCCGATTTTTTAAAGCAAAAACACATACCACCGTAAGTATATATACAGTCGAGCGCCGAAAATCCGCCGATCTAAAATCCGCGCAAGTCGGCAGAGATAAACAAAGAATTTTGAAAGTCATAAACTATCAAAAAACTAAAAACTTTATTATCAAGAAACGAACGCGGGAGGAACTATGACGTCATCACAAACGTAAAATCAGTCGACAGTTTTATTTTTTTAAACTGTACTTCAATTAATAGCTAAAATCTAAACTTTTATACTTAAAATTAATTGATATGAACTGTTTTCCAAATTCAATCAAAAGTGAAATTATTTCCTTTAAATTCAACATGATATCCGGCAATTCCTTTTTTGGACTAATTAATCAAATAGAATAAATTTCAGAACAATCCGTTTTTATTTTCCGTAGGATCGCGCCGTACCTCAGATTGACGGTGAGCGTGCGTTCTTTCTCCTGGTCTTCCTTCACTCTCCGCCGGCTTCCCGTGCGCTCCTTTCCCGGTACCGTCGTTCGCCGTGGATTGCGTGTGGGCTAAGGCACCTATAATACGAGCAGACTCGTCCGGCATCTTTTCCCCCAATTCCTTCAAGTGGGGAGCGTGGGAGAGAAAAGCAACCCTGAGCCGTTTTACGCGTTTCGTTTCAAAGTTCGCCAAATTGCATGCTTTTTAAATGGTAATTTTCAAACGCATAAATAAAATATATTCATTCATAAAAGATAAGTAAATAAATTTAGCTTCGAATTTAAAAGAAAATATAATATTAGGTTATCAATAGCTGAATAGCTTTTTCTAATTGTGGAACTATTTACTTCCGCGGAAGCACACTTCTTTCATTGTCGTCTGCTTGCTTGTTTAGATCCCTTGTTATCGTTACGCTGTCAGAGGATATTTATTGTTTTCTGTGTATAAAGTAATAAATATAGATGGATGTCAAGATATTAATTGCAGTATTCATTCAAGAAAGAATCCTCGGATGTTTGGATTTCTTTTAGAGGCGATCAGAAAGAAAATTTGGACTGTTAATTTTCGTCGAGACAAATGCATTCAGAGATCCGGCGCTGAAGTATGGAATGTAAGTTATATTTTGTTTAATTAATATATCTCTTGATATATACCTCCTCTTTATGTGAAAATATGATAATGCATGCTGCTACTTATTAATATTTAACTGCTTATATGTTTTAAAGACGTAAAAAAGTTAACTATGAGCTTAATGTGATATTCTGAGTTTGTAAATATTGGCGACCTCAAATTTCGCCAAATAAAGTTTTGTTTTCATAATTTAATGCAAATGAAATTTAGTTTGTTTTAATTTTAAATCATAGGTGAATTATTATTGAAGAAATGTACGCATTTTTGCATTTTTAGGGTATTTTTATTTAATCATTAAAATCAGATAATAAAATTTTTGTGCTAAACAATATATTCATATCCATTATAGTTTAACTTACTACAGTAAAAAGCATTTATTTACTTGATAGACTTGTACTTTTCTGAAATATCTATTGGTGTTTTCTATTGTCTTAAAAGAGGTAAATTTAAATTAATAATAATTATAATAATAATAGAGTATGAATTTTGAAAATTTAAGTTTACTATGCTAAAATCTTTCAATAGAAACTTGTACAATCCTCGTTCAAAAAATCTAGATAAGGAATTTTTTTTCTAGATTAAGAAATATATGCTCCTTAAATTTCGTTTTAAACTACAATAATTTTCACATATAATACGTCCTTGTTTTTAATGTTAAATATTTTATTTAAAATAAATTGATTTACTTATTACATAATAATTATTTATTTTGAAGAAAGAATTTAGTTATTATTAATAAAAGATCTTGCTTATAAATAAATTCTTGCAAAATATAAAGAGATTTAAGATTTTTGTGAAATAATGCTAAATATTTTGATCAACATAAGAAACAAAACCTTTTTATGTTTAAAAATTTATATCTTAGAACATGGTATATTAATTGACATTATGTGAGTCAAAATATGCAGTCATATTATTATATATCTAAGAAATTTATTTATAATAAAGTTTAATGTAGTATATATGCATTAAACCTTTATTGAGGAAATTTCTCTGAAACAAGTTGGTGCTTTTATTTCTGTTTTCACGGTAAACCCATTATTTTTAATTTTAAATAATCTTATTTGTTTTTTAAAGTTTAATTAACATGAGATAAAAAAAATAAAAATGCTTTTAGATTATGAACTAATTATTTGATATTTATACAAAGTATCCAATCTGTTTTAATTTCTATCTTAATATTTAGTTTAACTGCACACTTGAATGACAGATTGTTCAGGTTCAGATGAAGATTTACTTTATGGGAATGTTTATGTATTATATAAATTGTTAAATCAATATTTTTCTGTTTTTTTTTTTTTTTTTTTTTTTTTTTTTTTTTAAATAGGATTTTCGGGGGGGGGGGGGAATTCATTTTTTATTTTCAGGGGTTGATCAAAATAAAAAAAAATTCTTTTAACCCCCTCCCCCCCCCTTCCTTCTCCAAACTGAATATTATAAAATGGGGCCTTTCAAAAAATTAAAGTTCATAAAATAGACCCTTTCAGAAAATTTAAATTTAGTAAACGAAGTATGAGCCCATTCACTAAATTTCAGTTCATAAAGTCATTTCACAAAATTTTTGTTTTATAAAAATTAAATTTTTTAAAAAATTTCCCATGTTTTCAATATTATTTCAAATGACTACTTGCACTTGATTCTCTGCCACATTATAAACTTGATATATATATATATATATATATATATATAAATTAGTGCTAATTTTTATTAGTTTACAAAAGTAGAATTTTTTTTACAAAATTTTCTTTTTGCACTTATATATTCTGCCAAAATGTCACCCCCCCCCCCCCCCAAAAAAAAAAAAAAAAAAAAAAAATCTTGGTCAACTCTTGAAATGTTCCATATGTAAAATGTAAATATTATATAAAAGTATCAATTTACTACTAGCAATTTACTTCTTTTGAATACATTTATGATACATTTTTAAATAAATGGATGTTAATTTGTTAATACAAGATTTAAAAAAATTCTTTAGGACCATTTTGAAGAGTCCCAATTCAAGCAGAATAGACTGAGGCTGAAATTGGATGTCCAAAACCTGGTTGTGTACTTGAATGACATCTGAGTAATCCAGAAAAGGTTTGTTTTCCATTTCTTTTATGACGTATTATGCTATAAATGTGTAAATGTTGATACCTGTCTTGCACAATAATTTTGAATTTTAAGTTGTACACAAAATTAAACTAATATGCATCATAAATTAAAAAAAATTAAGGATGCATATTAAACTTTTTTTAAATTTTTTAATTATATTTTTAAAGTTAAAGTGTTTTTACATAATGCAATTTAATATAGTTAAAACTGCAAATAAGCAGTTTTATTTTTTCATTTACAAATACTAAATTAAATAAGATTTTTACTATATTTATGAACCCTGTATTTTTTTATTATTTCATTTTAATATAAATAAATCTGTAAATAAAGTTTTATTTATTTATGCACAAATAATAAATTAAACAAATTTTTAGCTCATTTGCAAACTCTGTATTTTTACTTTCCGAACACTATAGTGAGGAAAGTATTGTAATCATGTCAAAAATCCGAATTCGAGATTTTGATGTTTCTATACGTTTTGAGGTCCCCTGAGTCCGTTTTCACTATTTTTACGATGATGTATGTATGTGTGTGTGTATGTGTGTATGTCTGTGGGTGAACACGCTAGCGTCTAAACGCTTCGTTCTATTAACCTGAAAGTTGGTACGCATATTGTAAGTCACCATAGTACGAACCCTATAGATTTTGGTGAATCTAGCACTTATAGTTTTTTTACAGGGACACAAAGAAAAATTCTTTATCATTATGGCCTATGGGAGCAAAATCTTAAAAGTGCGATAGCATCTAAACGCCTTATTCAATTGAGCAAAAATTTTATATACATATTATGGATCACAAATACTCAATCTGTATAGATTTTGGAGAATCTAGCACTTATAGTTTTTTTACAGGGACACAAAGAAAAATTCTTTATCATTATGCCTATGGGGCCAAATTTTTAAAAATGTGATAGTGTCTAAACGCCTTATTAATCCGAGCAAAAAAATTGTACACATGTTATAGATCACAGTTGAACTAACTGTATAGATTTTGGTGAATCTAGCACTTACAGTTTTTTTACAGGGACACAAAGAAAAATTCTTTATCATTATGACCTATGGGACTAAATTTTTAAAAGTACGATAGCATCTAAACGCCTTATTGAATTCAGCTGAAAATTTATATGAGTATTATAAATCACTGTTGCACTAACTATAAGCATTTTGGTGAATCTAACATTTATAGGTTTTTACAGGGACACAACGAAAATTTCTTTGTCATTATGATCTATGGGCTCAAAGTTCAGTAGCGTTAAATAAAACAACGTGTAATAGATGGAGAAAAATACTCAAACACTCTATTATGGTTTTCTCTCTTTTGTTTGCTTAACAACTACTCTTTCTTTACTTTATCTACAAAACTGTTAATTACTCAATGTTCGGAAAGTCGAGTGGAGTCACTCCAGATTTTTTAAATTACTAAAATGTAAATATCATTTATAAACACTTTACACTGTCTTTGTAAACAACTGAAAAAAAAATACTCTTCACAGTTCAGGCTCAGACATTTTTATTATTATTATTTATGTATTTTTCTCTATATACTTTGTACGGGCCTGGATTTTACACAATGTTATAAATTAGTTTGTCTTTTTTTTTTTTTTTTTACAATTATAACTAACTTGATTGACTCCTAGTTCGCACTGTGATTTTCTTAAATATTTTTAGCAAATGTGCTATTTATTGAAGGTAAGGCTGCAGGCAGACAAAAGGGGGGGGGGGGGTTAACAAAAGAGAGAGGAGGATGAAGAAGGTTCCTCACACAGAAATTTTTGTTAAATAAAAGTTCTTTTTGAACTACTATTGAAATAGACTAGAAATGTTCAAATACAGTGCCTTTGAGCTTATACCTTACCATATAATATGTTTATCGCATTGTAGGATAAAAGGAAGTAATGTAAACATCATAACAGATTATTTAGGATATTTTTGTTATTTCAGTGACATTAGATAATACAGGATAAGAGATGCATAATTGTGTTCATTTATTTCTTCTTCGAAAGGTCATCAAAATTATTCTTACTGTATCATTTTATGTACTTAAATATTTGAAAAATTAGTTATCATAGACTGAAATTATTGGTTAATTATTATTATTTTTTTTTTTTATAGGAATGTTATGAAGAATATAACAAAATTCTGAAAAAGAAAATTGCAGCATTAGAAAATGCTATCGTAAAAATTTAAAAGATATTAAAAGAAAAAGATGCAATACAAGAAAAAGACAGGGGGCTATCTTCATTTTTGTCTGAAAAGCAAATTGCATCTTTTTAGGTTGATAGACAGAGCATTACATATCGGAGCGATGAACCTTCCTGCATCTTGTATTTTCCAGATATGCATTTTTTACTTTGTTTAATATCAATTCAATTTGTAAAAGTGTTGTGAATATGTAATTATATTACATCCTATTTTGCAAGGCCTTTGTTGTATTTGATAAAACAATATAAGCATGTATAGATTTCTCCAGCAATGTAAACATTTTGTGAAACGAAATAAATAAAATATTAGTATTTTATTTTTCTAGTATTATTCGCATCTTTTGAAACAGTACAAGAATATAGGTTCATAATTTGATAAATAGAAATGATAGTTTTATTTATTTATTTTATTCTAAGGATTAATTTTATGTTACTGGGTTTTATTTTCATTTTATTAGTCTTTAAGTGCTATTACATTTAGACACCTATTACAACACCATCGTTCACGTGAAATAAAATGGGATAAAATATTTCACCAGGTTACTGAATAGAATTATAAGTAGTACGTTAAGTAGTACGTTAGATCACAAATCCATAATAGAATAAAATGCAAACATGATAACTTTAAATTATTATATTGGTATATATTACAGGATAGAATTATAGTGAATCAGAGAATGATTGACTGGTTTTATTAAAAAAACAAGAAAGAAATAATATGCTTAGGTCCATTATTATGAAACACTTTTCAATATTACATAAGTTATAGTAAAAGTAAGTCAGATAATGATTGGCTGGGTGTTATTGAAAAATTAAAATAATGCATCATTGACAAATTATAAAACACTTTCCTATGATTTGGAATATAGTTGTAATTGAAACTTTTGGAAAGTGAAAATGGAGAATTAACTTGTGTATATTCATATGTACTCAAAATCTATATTAGAGTAAAGAAAAATTATTATAGTGAATAATAATCATGCATCATTCATAAATTATGAAACACTTTCCCATGTTACTGGTTATAGTAAATGTGAGAGTAATTGAATGAATATTACACTTAAAAATATTTAAATAAAAGCAAATATAAGAAAAATTTCAAAAAACTTTAAATATTTTCGTTGGTCTAATAATTTGGCCAGGTACTGTATATATTATTATTATTATTTTGCAAGCCTTTGTTGCATCTAATTAAACATTACAAGCATCTAGATTTCTCCAACAGTGTAAATAATTTGTGAAATGAAATAAATAAAATATATGTATTTTTATTTGTCTGGTATTTGCATCTTTTGAAACAATGAGTGCATATAGACTCACAACTAAGTGTGTGTGTGTGTAAGGGGGGGGGGGGTCAGTCAGTATTACTCTTTTTAAACTAATGATTAAAAGTGTATATTACTGGATTTATTTTCATTTTATTAGCACATATAGAATATTACTTTTAGAAACCTAATATAACCAGGGTTCTCACAAATACAAATTTGGATACAAGAAATTTTTTTAAAAATATATATCAATGATTAGCCAATTCTAAAAATAAATAGAGGTAAAAAATGGTATTCAAATTTCCCTTTGTGAGAACTTTGATTATAACATCATTCACCTGGAGTAAAGTAGGATGAAATACTTTCTGAGGTTACTGGATAAAATTATAAAAGAATTTAATTATGAGAACTTACATTTGAGTAATGCAAATCCATAATAGAGTAAAATAAAATTATAGTGAAAAGAAGAGTAAATCGAAGAATGCGTGATGTTATTTAAAGACAAGAAATAAAAAATATGTTTTTAATTATTAATTATAAAACATTTTTCATATTGCACAATGTTGTTATAGTAAAAGTAAGTCTGGCACTGACTGAATGTTATTTGTTTAAAATAAAGAGAAATTGTAAAAAACTTTCCATTGACATGGAATATAGCTGTAGTTCAAACATTTAAAAAGGAAAAATGAAGAATTTACTTATATATATTCAGGGCCTGATTATCGCACAGGCCGTCTAGGGCACCTCTATTTAGAGGCACCAAAATAACTTTAAAAATTTTTAAATGCTATTTTTGGCAAAGATTTTCTTTAAAAAATTAATTGAAAGTTAGCTAATGATAATAATCTTTAGTTGAAATCTAATCTCCGAGGAGGAGGATCAAAAGTTATATGGCATGCCTACAGACCACACCTAGGGGTAGACACCAAATCGTCACCAATTTCCTGTTTCCTAGCTCTAATGCAACACTGAACCTAAACCTCAGGTTTGTATCCAGTTACATTTTTTTAACTTTGTGAAATTTTCTTAACTTTTTGAAAAAAATAAAATAATAATAATGATAATAAGCTTTAATTTGTTTGGGGGAAGGGGGCACGAAAATTGTCCTGGGCCTTGAGCCACAGCAGGTCTTAATCAGGCTCTGTATATATTCATATGTACTCAAGACAAATATAATAAAGAAAAAAAAATCAATTATATTCATAAATTATGAAACACTTTTGCATGTTACAATCTACAGTAAATGTGTGAGAGTGACTAAGTGAACATTGGCATTAAAAAATATTTAAAATAACAGTAAATGTAAAACGAAATTAAAATCTTGCATAAATAAAGATACTGAGAGACTTAAACATTATAGACAAGAATTACATTTAAAAAATAAATAAATAAATCAGTGAATGTTCAAATTAATTCTTAAAAAAAGTCATTTGTTAATTAGGAACACTATTTTATATTTTTCTGTAAAGATATAATTAGCAAATCAACTGAAATTTGTAGAAGACAGATTATATATATATATATATATATATATATATATATATATATAGATATACAAACTTTAATATATATATATTTATACAATAAAACCACCCTAAAGTTATTACAGGGAGAGGACACTCGTGTAGTCAGTTGACCTTAACACCTTCACGTGCACCATAGTAAGGGAGCCACCTGCCATAAAATATTAGCCCTTAAAAAGAAGTAGCCTTTTAATTAAGGTTGTTCAGAAAATCCTATTCAGGCCACAAAATCTATAAATTACATTTGGATTATAGGAATTTACGTTTTGATCACATAGCTGCAGTGGCGCATCCAGAACTTAACTTTTGGGGGGGGGGGGGGCTAAGAGTTTTCAAGATATTAATCCAGATCAATGAAAAATTTACAATTGTAACATTCAGTTGGGAATGTTAGTGCTTTTTTTTTGGAGGGGAGGGGGGGGGGCTTCAGCCCCTTAGCCCCCCTCCCCCATAAATCCGCCACTGCATAGCTGAAGATAGAGTGTTTAACCTCTCACTTATAAATGGTGAACACTAATTAGTTTTGGTCAAAGGCAAAGTAAAATTACTTGATCTTGTAAAAGGAATACAGTTGTAAGTGGGCTTTTATTTGAGGGATATTAATATTAAGTTATAGAAGGAAATTTTGGATCTGTTAAAATTGGCCTTGAAGGAATGTGGCCTTTCAAAAGAGATGGACATTTAGAGAAGATTCACTGAATTTTTAAAGGAAAGCAAAGCAAAATTTATCATCCTTAAATTTTTATAGTGAAAAATAAAAAAAGGAGGGGGAACATAGAAAATTTCTAGAAAGACTTCAGCCCTGATGATAAGTTTATACAAAATGCTAAGTTTTTTTTTTTTTTTTTTTACTTGATTGAAGGGTAACAGACTTTTATTATAGAAATCTTTATATATATATATATATATATATATATATATAAAAATGAATGTTTGTCTGTATGTCCTGTATAAAATCGTAAACGGCTTGACCGATTTCGATCATTCTTTTTTTGTTTTTTTCCTTATAGGTCAGGGATGGTTTAGGAAAAAAAAAAAATTGAAAAAATTCGCCCTCCAAGGGGGGGGGGGGAGGGGGCAAAACGTGAATTCAAAAAATTCTTCATATCTCAAACAAAAAAACAGATACCCGTAAAATTTTTGCTTTAAAATATAGCTAATATAAATGTCTAAAAACCAATTTCTAGAATTTTCGAAATTCGGTCCCTAAGAGGGGGCGGGGGGGGGGGGGGAGAAACGGGATTTCACATGCGTAAAACGCGATTTCGCATAATCCTATATATCTCAAACAAAAAAAATAAAAACAGATATACGTGAAATTTTTGCTATAAAATATATCTAATACAAATATCTAAAAACCAATTTCTAGAATTTTAAAAATTCAGCCCTCATGTGGGGCAGCAGGGGTAAAAACAATTAGAAATACAGTTAGGCCTTTCAAAATTGGTACAGATAGGTTTCAATAGCCTGCAAGTCGAATGGGGATATTTTCGAAAGTGTAAAGTTATTAGGAGGGGAGGGGGGGGGGCAAAAAAAAATAAAAAATATCGTTCAAATTTGGTATATAGAGGTTTTCGATACTTACAAATCGATTGCGGATATTTTCGAATTTGTAAAATTATTAGGAGGTGCGGTAAGGGGGGGGGCTATGGGCAAAAAAAAATAGAAATACAGTTAGGGCATTCAAAATTGGTGCAGATAGGTTTTAAAGGCCCGCAAGTCGAATGGGGATATTTTCGAAAGTGTAAAGTTATTAGGAGGGGAGGGATGGGGGGGGCAAAAAAAAATAGAGTTAGATCGTTCAAAATTGGTACACAAATGGTTTTCGATACTTAAAATCGAATGCGGATATTTTTGAATTTGTAAAATTATTAGGAGGGGCGATAAGAGGTGTGGGTCGGTAAGGGGGGGGGGCTATGGGCAAAAAGAAATAGAAATGCAGTTAGGCCGTTCAAAATTAGTACAGATTGGTTTTAGAGGCCTGCAAATCAAATGGGGATATTTTCGAAAGTGTAACGTTATTAGGAGGGACGGGAGGGGGGGGACGGAGGGGCAAAAAAAAAAAAAAAAATAGAGTTAGACCATTCAAAATTGGTACATAGAGGTTTTCGATACTTACAAATGGATTGCGGATATTTTCGAATTTTTAAAATTATTGGGAAGGGGGGGGGAGTGGTGGGGCAAAAAAATAAAAATTGAGAATTCAGTAATTATAGTGATTCATTTAAAAATAGGGTCCAGCGAAGCCTGCTAGTATATATATATAAAGAAAAAGTAAGTAAAAAAAACTCCACAAAAACTTTGGAAAGGAGCTATTATTCTTCGTAAAATTTAGTTATAGTATATGAAACTGAAATCTGTAGGAGACTGATTTTGATTTGTAAATTTTTTATACACATACATACATACTCACATACCTATTATATATATATGAAGAAGAGGGCTAAATTAACCATAATTAAATTTTAAATTTTAAAACAAGCTAGTATCCCGTGGCCACCACAAAACTTTCTTCTATATTTTACCGAAAAGTTCACGCAGCGCAAATTATTTGCTAAAATTGTTTTCCATGGGGAATGCAGACGGTTTGCGTCTCGGAGGTTGGTTGGTTGGTTGGAGGATTTAAGACCGATTGTCTCCGCATGTGTCCTAGGACTGTAGGGGAAATGCCCTCCATGGGGGTCTTTCTAAGGGGTCCTAGTCCGTATTTACTCGAGTTTCGGAGGAAACCATGGAAAACTCCGAACGACTAGGTGAATGGGCGTGACCTGGGATCGAACTCGGCACCTTCCATCTACCAGCTTTGAGCGCTTTTGTCTCGGAGCAGATGTATAAAACTAAATGTTGAGAGAAAGTCAATTTTGTGCCAACATCTGTGGATTTTTTTTTTTTTTTTTTTTTTTTTTTTTTTGTCATGATGGGTATCGTTCAAAAGAGCTTGCCAATACCTTTAAAACGAACGGTTGAACCATCGATCTGCGATAATTTAAAATAAAGTTATCGATTTTCTTCATTTTTAACAAATAATAATAATAATAATAATAATAAAATTTTAATGTAATATTGACAATAAAATTGACTTTCTGTTGGATATTTGGTGTTATACTACTTCTCTAATATGGTAATCGTCTGCATTATCATGGAAGATAATTTTTTTAAATAAAAATTTTAATAAATTATTTTTACTGAGTGAATTAGTATAAGAAAATACAGAAGAAATTCATGTGGTTGGCCACAACATACTAGTTTATTTTCGTTCTTTATTTCTGCATCTATACTAATGAAAGTGTTGTTAATATATATATATATATTAAATTACACAGTATTTGCACAATAACAATAAACATCTATATATAATTTTAAAATAAATTGTTAAAAACTTTAAAAATTATTTTGCAATTAAATTAAGTTATAAAATCTTGATGAAAATGAAATTATTTTTATATCTAACAATTAAACGAACCAAAGCAAAATTTAACATTTCTCATATTATTGAACAAGAAATGTTATTCACTACTGCAGAAATCACTACCTATTAAGTGCAGCCTCGAATTAAGAAAAGAACTATTATATATGCCGTATTAAATATCGCGCTGAACTCTGAGAAAAGAAACCTTCATTCAAACTCGCCAATAAAGCAATAAGCGCGCCAGTCGGGAAGCGCGGTTCCAAATGGGGGCAAATATGGAGGACGATAAGTCGGCCTGTATTATAGAGGCTCTAGTGTGGGCGGTGACGTCACGGACTCCGTTGGTGCGCCGCTCACGCTGATTAGACCGGCGCGGTGCGGCGTGACGTCGGGCTTTGCTCTCCGGGAATTGATAAAATGTTTTCCAAAATAAAAAAATAATTTTGTATATGTGTATATATATATATTTTAAGATATTTTACGGCCACGAGATCGAAATACATAAACACAATATCAAAAATATCACAGATTAATTAAAATAATAATTTAAAAAAAAAACATATGTACGCTAAATTCACATTTACCATTTACTAGAGAGGACTAGAGAAAGTGCCGTTATTTTGAGATTGCCGGTTAATTGAGTGCCGGTTACGAGAGATTTTACTGTAATTTGATTTTAGTGACAGAATGCTATTTCTTTCAAAGAACCAGTTATTGACTTGCTCCCAAAGACTTCTTCCTAAGTATAAGCTTGTGGCATTTTAATTGTAGAAACAGCATCTGAAAAAAATGAAAAAATATCTTAAATGTGACCAAACAATTTTGAAAATTGTAACTAATTTTCGGAATAGTGCAAATAGCAAAAGAATGAAAAAGTTCTTGCATAGAATTGTGCAGAATTTTCTCATAAAGTATAAAAAGGCCTCTTTTTATTTATTTATTTATTTTATGAATACCTATAATGTGCCATTGTAAAATTTGTGAAAGAAATAAAAACATAAAAGGATTGCTAACTACCTGCACGTGGTGCAGTCTGGAAACTTTTTCAAGCATTTTCTTCCTTTGAAAATTTTTTGGATCAAAACTAAAAATTAACAAAAAACTTAAAAAAAAAGGAGTAAAAGAAATTATACAAAACACAAATATTACAATAACGCTTTGTAACAGTAAGAAAAAGAAAGTTGATTATTTTCTCTTATGCTCGAATTGTGGCAACATAAAATTATTCAAAGTTCTACAAATTAAAAAGAAAATATTTTAGGTTGGAATTCGAATGGTTTAAAGTATTCTTATTATGGGATTGTTCTCATTTTATCCAAGTCTTCAAAAATTTTAATAGAAATAAAATGTAACTCTGTAAAATAGCATTCAATATAACACATTCTGTAAGTCTTATAATACACTTTTATAACATAAGTTATGCTTATGGACCCCACATCTGTATTTATCTAAACTTAATAAACTTTAATATTAAATAAATTCACATGTCCTACAAAACTTTAATCAGGAAATATTTAAAATGATTTTAAAACGCTGCATTGTTAACATGTCATCGGATTTAATAAAAGAGATAAAAATGAACATAAATGGCTGTATAGAATTAACAAGACAGAAAACTTTCTAAGCATGACTATTACTTGATATGTTTTCCTTTTAATTTGTAGGACTTTGTATATTTTTTGCACAAAAATGTAGAGGGATTAGTGAAAACATATAAATTTTAAGTGATATCCTTTAATTAATTAAATATTTTAGAGGATGCTGGATAAAGCATCGATTTCCTGCAAATTTTTTGTTCAAACGCTATTTGAATGAGATAATTAAGAGCTGCATTACAATGTTTTATATTAAAAACCTTCTATTATATTTTAATTAAATTGGAGTGTAAAGGTTGATATTTTTTTATTTACCAACTATGTGAAAAATACCAGAGCTGGGAATCGAACCCGGGCACCTCCGCTTAATGCACGGATGCTCTACCACTGAGCTACCCTGGCTGACAACCAGCTAGGCATTTCTCACATAATATTCGTTGGCGAAGTCACCGAGTTTGCAAACGCAGATATAACAGGTATGGGCGTCGGCACATAGGGGCAAGGGAGGGCACTTGCCCCCTCCTGGAAAATTCTAATAAATAAATAATTATCAAACAAAATTACAATTAAAGTTTTAAAGCTGCGTCATTAGAATTAAAATAACGAAATAAAATGAGTCACATTATTTAATTAACCAAATAAAATTTGCCAATTAGAGTCAAACCAACTCGACCTGCACTTATAAGTTGTCTCTAACCTTTCCCTGCAAACATATTTTAAATCGACTTGACAGTACGTTTTTCGGATTAGTGTTGGTTTAGAATAAGTTGTATAATTTCTATAAGTAAAATGTTGTAGCTTAAACTGCCTGTCTAAAAAATTGTTGTAGTAAATACTTACACACTGGCTTACTTAATCACCTCAATCAACCAACCAATCTTTTGAATGTAATTGAATTTTTAAAAACATGCTGAAATTTCGCAATTTGAAGTTTGCCCCCTCCTGAAAAATTTTCTAGCGACGCCACTGATAACAGGTGAGACAATAATAATCGTAGCACAACTCCATAGACCACGAAATTTCAATTTAGAAATTTTTATTCATGAATTCATCAAACGTGAATATTCATTTTAATTAAATTGGAGTGTAAAGGTTGTTTCACATAGTTGGTAAATAAAAAATATCAACCTTTACACTCCAATTTAATTAAAATGAATATTCACGGTTGATGAATTCATGAATAAAAATTTCTAAAACCTTCTATTATATTTAAACTGAAATTTAGGGGACTTATATAGGTTAACAATGTTTAGATCTTCGCTGATAACTAATACCCTTTATCATTCAAAATTCGAACCAAGATAATAAATAATTAATTAAAAGAGAAACCTTTAAATGTACCTCATGTTTCATGAATATTTTCATCTGGGCGCTATCATCTATATAAATGCATGCAGGAGCATGCATTTATATAGAAGAATAGATTAAAATAAATCATGTTGTACTAAATTAAATTCTGTTTTGTATAGAATTTTACATTTATTATTTAGGAAACAAAAATAAGCTTAGGTTTTTTTTTTTTTTTTTTTTTTTAATATATTTTACCTATTGTCACAATTAAATGAAAAAAAAAAAAAAAAAAAAATCATGATTTCAAAGGCTTAAATTCTGAAAGATTTTTTTTATTTAATAACTGATTCCTTTTTTTTACTAAGCTACGTCCAGACTTTATTTATTTTATTATTGTTATTTAATTGTAAATGAAATTTGAATTTAAAAGAAAAAAAAATTGAGATTTTTTGGAGTCAGTTTTTCTAGTAGATGTAAATTTATCATTTTCTGTAATTTTTTACTTTTGTGGAAACAGTAAATTTCAAATTTCTATAAAAATTCTGAATAAATCATTGAAAACAAACAAAATCATATTTGTATTTTTACCTCCATTACCTTATTACCATTGGTAATGGAAGTATTGTATTCGGTCCAAAAATTCAATATCGAGTTTTCACCTGATTTAAAAAAGACCCCCCCCCCCCTCCGAGTCCAAAAAAGTAGTTTTTGGTAATTGGTCAGTGCTTGTGTATGTGTGGAAACTTCTGACTATCATATCTTCAAAACTAATAAAGATAGAACTACTAAACTTCAGAATTGATACAGGTTTGGTGTACAGATGAATTTCCCAAATTTTGGTGAAAATTAGAAAAATGGAAGTGGGTCATCGGAAATCAGAAGTGGGGCCATAAGTCCGTGTCTCAAAAACGGCTCTAACGATATTCTTCAAAATTGTTATACAAACACCTTATTAGATGTCCTTTCGAATGATATAGTTGGTTAATTCAGGAAAATTGATAAGCATCCTGTATAAAATAAATAACTCAATTTCAGGTCTCGCAAGTGCATTCCTTTAAAAATGACTGTATGGATCTTTTTGAAACTCACCATATTAACTCCCTTTAAAATACCCTTTTGTATGTAATTATTGTTTTCCGGTCATAATTTGAGTTTGCCAAGTTTTAGTAAAACTTGGTGTCTCAAAAACGACTTGAACGATTTTTTTGAAAATGGTTACATAAATCCCTTTTTCATTATTATGTGGTTATTAGCGTTTATTCAGATTTAGATCTCAAAAATTGGTGTTTAAACAAACAACTCTATCACCATTTTTTTTTTTTTTTTTCCTTATTTCTTAACTCATTGTGTAAACTCTGTTTTATATGTCTTTACACGTATGTCAAGTTTCTCTTACCGGAAAATTCCAAAAAAATGCATTTAATACATGTAATAGTGGATAATGGAAGTTGTGTGGTTGTTTCACACCAGATTTTTAGGATCAATAAATCAGCTCTAAGAGAAAAAAAAAAAAAAAAAGTTGCAAAGTTAAAATCAAAAGCATTCTTAAAAAATAAAAGCAAGTATATTAAAAGAATGTATTCTGTACATTCTTTTTGTATTTTTATTATTATTATTATTATTATTTTACTCCAATTCTACTTTTTTAATTTATTTGTTTAAAACAAATATATGCTTGAATACAAATGTTAAATAGATTGTTTTTATATTTGAATTAAATAATTTTAATGATCTATAAATTAAGTGTACAGATAAAACAAAGCAATTTGTTTAAATTTAAAATTACAACTGACAGCAATAAAATGTACTTTATATATAAAATTAAAATAGAAAATTAACTATATATGGTTTGAAACTGCATTGTTTTTCTTAATGCCTGCATCACAATGAATGAGAAAACATATTAAAAATATGCATTGAATATATATAAAACCTTTATAAAAGCATTTAAAAATTGAGATGTAATCTGCATGCAGACGATAGTTTGTATGCAGATTACAGCTCTATATCCTCAACAAAAAATATTTTTTATCTCTATGTGGGATAAGATTTCTCTTGCCAATTCTGAACATGCACACACTCAACACTTTATTTTATTTTATTAATGTATCTAATTGTGTTTGGCAAAGTCAGATTATGCCATTCATGTAACACTATTTATTCTACAATATTTTAAGAATCTCAAAAATGTAGAATAATTCTTGTTGAAGAACTTGTTGAATCATTTATAACTTACATGCTATTTTAATTAACTGAAATTTTAAAGTAATTTAAATTATATTAGATGCAGGTTCATTTCTGAAAGTGCATACTATCAATGGGGACACTGTTGGAACTGTCAAGGTTATTGAGAAAATTACAGCTCTTTGCTACTCAACTGCTCCTGAAGGATTGTCTGTGAATTTAATTGCTACTGGTCTCGACAATGGAGTTATTCAGTATGTTTAATTAATTGTAGTTAAATATCTTTTAATTTAATAAAAATTTTATAATAATACTCCAGTTAATATATTAAAAGAGTTATATACATGTGTGTCTGCAGAATGGGGCAAGGGGAAGCACTTGCCCCCCCCCCGCCTTTGGAAAATTCTACTAAGCATTTTTTCTAAAATTTAAAACTACGCTATCAGAATTTTAATAAAAAAAAAAAAAAAATTCTGGTTGTGACCCCCCCCCCCCCTGAAATTTTTTCTGGCGACGCCACTGGTTATATATACTTAGAAATAAGAATACAGTAAACTCTCAATTCAGAATCCTGGTCCCTGATAAGTAAAAAAAAAAACTTTACATAATCAAATTTATGTAACTTTTGGTGAAAATATTTTGTAAAAGTGATACAAAAATATAAAATTATTATACAATTAGAAATTACTACCCTTCATTACCTATAAATTATTAATATTATTTAATTTAATGATAGTTTATAACATATTCAGCATATAATGAAATAATAGCGATAAAAATTCATTTTTAAAACAAGTAGGATATATCCTAAAAAGGAGTTGAATGAAGACTTACCTCTTAAGGAAATCGTTAATGATAGGCTTAAAATGCTGCTCTTTAAGACCAATTTCAGCAAAAAAATTTCTAACTCCTAACTGAACAGAAAATGAAGGCTGTGCTTCTAGTATTTAGTAAATAAGGGTTTCAGCTTATCAGAGATAGATCTCTTATCTCATTAGAATGTTGGAATTTCTGATTTTTAATTTAAACACTCAAGTGGCCCACTACTGGTACACTTACCTTACTCTCATTTTAGTCTTAAAAATACAAATTTGTGTTTTAATATATAAGATAATGCTGTTCCATTTAAATTTGTAATAAATTTTTGAAACAGCATTATCTTATTTGCATAAATAAGATAATGCTGTTTCATTTAAATTATAGTATTTTTACTGCTACCAGTCAGAAGTTGTGATGTTCAAGTTCTAATATGCTTCTGATGACAACTGTCATAACAGCTGTATTGTTTTACACCAAAGAACCAGAATAAATTTCTTAGTTTTTTGTTGAGCTAACAGAAAAAATTAATTTATAAATTTTTTTAATCAACTGCAATCGCAAAACTTTGCTGGGTGAGCCACATGCAGCCTGAGGTCACATGCGGCCTGAGCCACATGCTAACTTCTGTTGTACTGTATCTCATTTTTGCTGAGATATAAGGTTGTCTTCATCAATTATAGGTATATGTTAGTTTCCAAACCGCAAGTGATATCACACAACACAATATCATTGTTACTAAAATCATTTAACTATTTAGAAGAATTGTACTTAATATAAATCGTTGTTTGAATATTTATCACATATGTTTTATTTGCTCCTGTTTTAATGTGGTAAATTGTATCAGAGTTGATCAGAAAAAGCATGTAGCATGTAGAAGTACTGATTTGGACTAGAAATTCAAATCTTTTTAAAAAAGTTTTGGAAAGTTAAAAGTATATTATAATGGTGCTGGATGATAAATAACAAAAATAAAATATTTATGCATACCCTTTCATTGGGCAGAAGAGAGGGAAACAGCATGAGACTAGCCATTTTGAAATAATATATTTTTCATTAAAAGTCTTTATTCAGTATTTTAAGATTTTTATTTATTAATCTTATTTGTTTATTTTTAATAGTTTATACAGTTCATGGGATTTAAAACTAGTTCGAGTAATTGTGTGTGATAGATTTACTCTTCCAATCAGATGGTAAGGTTTTTTTTTTTTTTTCTTATAAACTAATATTTCTTAAATTTTTAGATATAGTACACATAGTATTTATATTCATGTACACACATATGTGTATAATTAAATTTATTATACTGCTTTTACTATATAAATATTATATATGATATAGACTTTTCTATTTTAAATTGCTTTTATCAAAGAAAATTTTTCAAAGGCTATTTACTAATTTATTGCAAATTTTCAGTTACATAGTTACTGAATTTTTTTTTTTTTTTTTTTTTTTTTTTTATAACTTCCTCGAATACTTAAATGTGATCTGTATGAGTTAATATGTTAATCCCTTATATATCAAATTGAAAAACAAAAATTATATATTTGTTTATTCATTTTACATTTTGAATGTAACATGCAATACTGTATTACATTAGAATTTTTAGATATGATAACTGGCTGATTTTAATTAGGTGATTAAATTTTGACTACAACTTTCCAAGTTCAATAATGTTAATATATTATCATTTGCACTTGAAAATAATTCACACATATCTGATTAAATCAGTATAACTTTCATAGTCTTATTTTAATAAAAGATGTATTATTTGGTAAATTCAAATATTAAATTAATATTTGAATTAATTCAAATTTAATTCGGTGTATTAAATCTTTCTAAATTTTACCATTAACCCCTTCCGGTACGATTTAATAATGAAAAAGTGTGCATGAAATAACCATTTAATTTTTATTTCAAAAAACTTGTTTCATTTTATAATTCTTACATATTCTTAATTAATATTCATTTTTACTTCCTTATACAAAGTATAAGGAAGTATAGTAATCCCGATTTGCGAAATGGATTTTGTATTTCACATTGCTCGAAAACGAATGATCGCTGAATGTTGCCAATTTATACGTGTGACAGTCATGATGTCTAGTTGCACACCTGCAAGTTTCGTCTTAACACGAGCTCTCGTTTTAGAGATATAAGCGACTTTACACGATTTTTCGTGACGTCTGTATGTATGTGTGTCTGTGTGTGTGTGTGTGTGGGTGTATGTCGCATAACTCAAAAACGGTTGGACGTAGAAAGTTGCGAATTGGTACATAGGTTTGTTATAACACCTAGTTGTGCACCTCCCTTTTTGGACTTTATATGATTTTCCGTTTTGTAGATATTTAGGAAAATTAGGTTCATAATGGGCAAAATGTATCAAAAAACGGTAATTGCTCAAAAACGGTTTGGACAAATCTTGCAATTTAACTGACTTCTCGACTAGCTAGACATTTGAAACTTTCAGAAAAGTTCAGAACACGTTGACATGAGTCCCCCCCAAGGCACAACTTTGACATGAGTCCCCCCGAAGGCACAACTTTGACATGAGTCCCCTCCCCAAGGCACGACTTTGACATGAGTCCCCCCCAAGGTACAACTTTGACATGAGTCCCCCCAAGGCACAACTTTGACATGAGTCCCCCCCAAGGCAAAACTTTGACATGAGTCCCCTCCCCAAGGTACAACTTTGACATGAGTCCCCACCAAGGCACATGAGTCCCCCAAGGCACAACTTTGACATGAGTCACCCCTAAGGTACAACTTTGACATGAGTCCCCCCAAGGCCCAACTTTGACATGAGTCCCTCCCCAGGCCCAACTTTGACATGAGTCCCCCCAAAGCCCAACTTTGACATGAGTCCCCCCAAGGCACAACTTTGACATGAGTCCCCTCAAGGCACAATTTTTTTTTTTTACGTATGCATGCATTTTTACTTCCTTATACAAAGTATAAGGAAGTATAGTAATCCAGATTTGCGAAATGGATTTTGTATTTCACATTGCTCGAAAACGAATGATCGCTGAATGTTGCCAATTTATACATGTGACAGTCATGATGTCTAGTTGCACACCTGCAAGTTTCGTCTTAACACGAGCTCTCGTTTTAGAGATATAAGCGACTTTACACGATTTTTCGTGACGTCTGTATGTATGTGTGTCTGTGTGTGGGTGTATGTCGCATAACTCAAAAACGGTTGGACGTAGAAAGTTGCGAATTGGTACATAGGTTTGTTATAACACCTAGTTGTGCACCTCCCTTTTTGGACTTTATATGATTTTCCGTTTTGGAGATATTTAGGAGAATTAGGTTCATAATGGGCAAAATGTATCAAAAAACGGTAATTGCTCAAAAACGGTTTGGACAAATCTTGCAATTTAACTGACTTCTCGACTAGCTAGACATTTGAAACTTTCAGAAAAGTTCAGAACACGTTGACATGAGTCCCCCCCCAAGGCACAACTTTGACATGAGTCCCCCCCAAAGCACAACTTTGACATGAGTCCCCTCCCCAAGGCACGACTTTGACATGAGTCCCCCCCAAGGTACAACTTTGACATGAGTCCCCCCAAGGCACAACTTTGACATGAGTCCCCCCCAATGCAGAACTTTGACATGAGTCCCCTCCCCAAGGTACAACTTTGACATGAGTCCCCACCAAGGCACATGAGTCCCCCCCCCAAGGCTCAACTTTGACATGAGTCCCCTCAAGGCCAATTTTTTTTTTTTTTTTTTTTACGTATGCATTTTTTAAAAATATTTTTAGCCAACTGTTTCGGGTCCAGTGACAATGTTTTTTAACATTATGTATATTTCTAAAAGTGTATAAGGAAGTCATGTGGTGCCCACATCAGATTTTTATATATTGTTAAATGACACTAAAAACAGTAAAATTAAGAAAAAATCAGAGCAAAACTTTAAATAAGGTATATAGTTAATAGTCTTCAAGCGTGTGGTACTTTTCAAAACACTCTGGTAAGTGCAAAGGAATCCTGCATTGTTTACACTGCCAGGGAGTCTCACTTCTAATTTTATTCTTGTAACACACACGGCACCTCTTAGTAGGTTTTCTTTTATTCTGAGTTCAAGGAATGTATTCTGGAAAATGTCCCCATCTTTTAGCCTGCAACCTAGCCGGGGTGTCACTACATGAAGGACATCCACGGGTTTTATAATCCGGTAGTGTAACTTTTTGTAGGATTTGTTCTGCTATGTCCAGTCGAAAGCTCCCAATTCCGATTTTGTTGGCATTATTGATTTTGTTATATAAAACATATGAATTGTAGAGTGCAATGTCAAACATGTAAAAAAATATTTTCTTATATCCTTTCATATATTCTTCTGATTCTTCATAATCGCTCCAATCACCTTGACCTTCATAGTCTGCAAAACTCTTATCCATTATGGTATTTACTATACAACACGTTTTTCCTTTACAGAAATATATATTGACTGATGCTCACATTAAATTTTTACAAGAATGAAATTTTACAGACTAACAACAATTCGGCTGTGACTTGTACCAAGAAATTCTAACGGTAAACAATATGTGATAGGGATCTGTGATATTTCCACAAGTAAAAAAGGTGTTGCCAAATTCAGTACACTAGAAATTTTAAACTAAATTAATTATCATATTCAACAGTAAGCATGACGAGTGTAGCTCGTCATTGTGCGATATTGCATGAAAAACCAATGACGAGCTATACTCGTCATTTTACCGGAAGGGGTTAATTATTTTATTCCAAAAACTTCCTATTATATATAAATGCTAAAATATTTTACTTGATTAAAATATGAATAAATGTATTTTATTATTGAAAAGGATAGATAACATTATAAATTTAAATACCTTATAAAAACATTTTTTATGTGTAACAGATATATTTTGGCTACATTCGTAGCCACCTTCAGTGTAAGCAGGTGGTTTATCTTTTTCTCGGTTTATCTTTCTTGTTGGCTTTACCTGTCTTTCTCTCACAGAGATGGAGATTATTTAACATAATAAGATAAATGATACTATTACTGTGATATAGCATATTAACACATTAATATATTACTGAAAATCCCTATTAAATAAATACACTTAAAATTTTTATTTACTTCCATGGAGAATTCTTTGGCATTGCACCAAACTATTCTTTTAATAGGGAATGAATCAATCAGTGCATTAATCTCATTAACATTCATAATACTACCTAACAATTTCAAAGATTTTATATTACTCAAATAATGCTTTCAGTTCTCTGACAGAGTGCCAAATTATTATTAGTATCAGTCAAATAATATTTTCATATAATACTTTATAATATATTTATTATCCTACAACTGTATACACTAATATTGAGGGGGCTACCACCCCCTCAATCCCCCCTCCCCCAATTCAGTTATAGTGCCTACATTTATTTAAAAAGAGAAGTCGAGGCTTTATTAATCTGCCTTCAAATTTGCCAATTTTCATCAGATTTTTAAGTGACAACCTACAAAATATCAAATTTGAATTTTCTCCTGTTATTTGTATTTAAGCTATGTTGATAACACATATACATACAGATCAGTTGTTAAATATTGGACTTTCATATTCAAGGAACCTCAAAACGTACTATACAAAAAACCAGAAATGAAAATAGAAATTCAAAAAATGCTTTGTTTTCAGCATGGGTATGAGAAACTAATTTTCCTTTCTGAGCAGTGTTTGTCGACATAGTAAAATGCATAGTACTTCCATCAATTACATTCAGTAGAAAAGAACTTTTAGCTCAATTTTAGATAGCCCTGTATATTGTCTATAAACAGTATGCTCTATGAACCATATGGTGCACTTAAATTGAGTCTTACTTGAAAAACATCTAACACAAAATGAATTACAAATCCAACAATTTCCAAGCATAGTCCCAATGTATCCTAATACTTTGGGTAGCCCTGTAAACAAATGATAAATGATTTCCATAGCACAATACACATAATACATGCTTTTACACTTATAATATATTTATATATATACATTTATTTTGGTTTAGTGCAGCCTATAGATGTTAAACTCTACATAACTGTGATTTTCCCTATAGACTTAATGTACAATGAATTCTCTTCGGTGTCCCTGTATGCAAACCATATGTTTGATATCAATGAAAAGCGTAGTGTAATATCCCTGTATGATACATATTTAGCATACTGAGTTTGGACTTTCTGCTACCATTTGTTCTTGAGACATGCATATAACAGACACACACAGACTACCTGTTAAAAACATGATTTTCGGATTCAAGGTATCTCCAAACTTATAAATATAACAAAATCTTGATTTTGAAAATTTAACCCAAAAACAGTACTTTCTCTACCGCATATATATATATATATATATATATATATATGGGTAAAAGAAACTAAAAAGGTGAAATTTTTATAAGGTATTTAAACTTATATGAATAAATTACATAATGAATGTAGTTTTTTGCAAAACTCATATTAATATGAGCTAGATTTCTTTTCTTAGCAAGACCTACAGAAGGCATCTCAGATAGTCATAAGCCCAATGTGTGCACATTTGGCGTTAATCCTAAACATCTATATAATAATAAAGGAAGAAGTCTGTCTGTCTGAGCATCTATACGTTCAGCCCCTATTGAACGCAGAAGTACAAAATTTGACATATGGGTGCTCCGAAGCCTGCCCGAATGCATAGTGAAAACAGAATTTTAAAATTTTAATTAGTTGCTGAGATATTAATTAAAATGTAGACCCATGTCTAATCAAAAAGCGATCTTAATTACTCAGAATTCACCGCGATTGCATAAAAAAATATATTTTAACGGAGTTAAAAGCAGAAAAAATGGAAAATAAATTAGAAATATTAGTCCGATCGTTACGAATTTGGTACCAAATGAAAGGGTTTTTTTTTCCGAATCTAAGAGTGCAAGTGGCTTATCTCTACAGCAATTAGATTTTTTAAAATTAACTAAAGTATGAAATTTAGTTGGCAACAGGCAGTTATTTCATTTATCAAAGATTCTTCAGTGACAGGTGCTAGACATGCTGGCTAAATATTCTTCCGATCGGGAAAATTGCTTTTCGTTTTTCGAGCACGTGACAGAGTACTGGAAATAAAAAAAGCAGTTTTTGAATTTTTTCAATTTAAAATCGATCAAAAGCAGAACTTTGAAATTGCCCGTCATTATGGCTCATCTGTATGCAGTTAAAAAATCTAAAGTATAGCTTTAAAAATAAAATAGACGTATTACATTTATTTAAATTCATTTTTATTTCATCTGTTAATGACACCAAAAGTTACTTTTAACAGAATAATATTGATTTTTTTTTCCTTTTTTTTATGAATTCGGTTTATAAAAGCAGTTTTGGAATTCTTAAATTTTAGACGGATTTCAATAGAAATCGTTAATCGCCCTTGATAGATTAGCCATTTTGAGTTCAAAATATATCAAAGATATTCATTATTGTAATACATAATACATCATTCAAAAGATATTTTAAAGTATTTTTATTGCAGGCTATTAAAATGATATAAGCCATTCAAATTCTGTACGAAACTTTCGGAGAAAACTATGGAAAACCCAGAAAATTTTTATTCTTTTATATTTTACAGAGTTTCAAATTCAGATTTTTGCTCACATTTCGTACTAATAATTTTTAACGGTATATAGCCCGGAATTAAGCAAGTTTTGGAGAAAACCACAGATAAGTCAGACACAAATCTTTTAAAAAAATGTTTGTATTATCTTTGTATTTCAGCTTCTAATTAGTATAATTTCATTTTTATATTATCGAAAGTCGAATTCGAGATTTCACCTGATTTACACGTTTTAAGGTGTCCTGATTAGGTTTTCTTTTGTATCTCAGCTACTAATTAAAATAATTTCATAAGTAATACATCATTCGAAAGCTTTGTTGATTTGGAATTGAACAATATATTACAGAAATTTCTACCGTCAGATGGCGCTGTAATATTTTAAAATTTCAATATTTCAAATTCTAATGAGCGAGGAAGGTGTTGTAAGTTCTAAAACGGGGATAAGGCGCCACCGAGCGGGACTTAGCTAAAGTCAGAAATTTGAAAGATCATAACATGGTGAGCAAACAGGCTGTTTCAGATATTGAAAAAGGAAGAGGGCACCGAAGGCGCTACCTCACGGGAATTTACTGCGATTTCAATAAGCTATTTTCACGATATATCAATAAGTTATTATTAATTTTCCCTTAAATTGACCCCAAACTATCAAGTAGCAATATTGTATTTTGTAATCAAATCATGGAATAAAATAGAAGTGGAAACAGTGATCAAATCCTTCAAAAAAAATGTAGGATTTCCATGGCTATGAATGGCACTGAGGGCAATTGATTATGGAACACTAATGGCAAAACTGAAATTGTCTTGCTAGGTATAAAATGCAGGGATGAGATTCTTCTAACTTTAATCAGAATTTCAGACTTTTCTTTACTTTTTAAAAGTAATTTTCACAATTTTTATTCCAAAATGTATTTTTGCTTAATTTCCATTGTTTAAATATGTTCTTGACCAACTGATCTTCATACATTCTCATATTTGCTCATGGAAAAAATGATTTCTCTCAACCGTTTCTTCTTTTGTTTCAAAAATTAAATTATCTGAAATTTTTGCACGTATTTTCAGACTTTTTGTTCATTTCCCACTCTCATCCCTGAAAATGGGACACATATGACAAGGACAAGCTGCTCAACAATGAAAGTGGGACTTAAGGAGCTATTTATCATTTGTTGTCATGGTGGTTTTAATTTACATTATCAATCTATTTATTTTTGTATCTGTCTTATAAGAAGACCCTGAATTTTGGAAGCCTTATTTTATTTATTTATTTTTTATGATTCGACTATTTTATCTGTGAAAATATTCAGTAACTATTATATGAATCATATAATCTATACATATAAAAGAGTACTTCCACTCATTGACTGACTCATCAGCGCACAGCAAAATCTACTGGAGCCACTGACTTGAAACTGGGTCAGATTATAGAACATATAGTGTAAGCAGTACCCTAAGAAGTACCCTAAGAAGCGATTTTCGCCCCCCAAGGGGGTGTAGGGGCAAAATGTGATTTCACGAAAACCTTCATATCTCAAAGAAAGAAATATGTACCCCTAAAATTTTTGCTTTAAAATATAGCTAACACAAATATCTAAAAACCAATTTCTGGAATTTTAGAAGTTCGGTCCCCAAGGGGGGAAAGGGGGCAAAACGTGATTTCACATGCGCAAAATCTGGTTTCACATACTCATGTATCTCAAACAGAAAAACAAATATATGTGAAATTTTTGCTCTAATATATAGCTAATACAAATACCTAATAACTAATTTCTGGAATTTTCGAAATTCAGCCCCCAAGAGGGGAGGAGAGGGACCAAAACGTGATTTGAAACAATCCTTTATATTGCAAGCCGAAAAAAATATATATGTAAGATATTTTTGCTCTAAAATATAGCTCCCATAAATACATAAAAATTAATTTCTTTAATTTTAAAAATTCGTCCCAGGTGGGGCAGGAAAGGGGGGCTAAGAGGTAAAAAAATAGAAATATAGGTAGAACGTTCAAAGTTGGTACAGATAGGTTTTAGAGATGCTTTTTATATAATCCAAATGGGCTAAGCTTAGATTTCCTCAGCTGACATTTTTGTGAACCTTTTAATAGAAGAATCATTTTCAACTGTTAAAAAATTCAACATTCAGAAAAACTTTACAAAATCTCATCATCTAAACTTATACATTTATAAACTTATGAATGCATTATTAAACTTATGAGCATTTGAATTTTATAAACTGATCACATTAGATCGTAAAATTAACAAATTGTTTTATCTGAAATTGATTTCTACCACTTTATTTTATTTACTTAATTATAGTACATATTAACTATTAAGTTTTTACCTTACTTTTCACTGTGTTGCATTTTATTTTGTTTCTCTGCATGGTAACTGATTGTATTAGATTCAATAAGAAAAATAGTTAAAACAATCTTGAATTATTGTGTTCAAACTATTATTTTAATTTTAAAGGCTTTTTCTTTTTCTTTTTTTTTTTTTTTTTTTTATTTATATATAGTATTAGCTTTTCTGCTGATAACCAACATTTGTATGCATCTAATGAAGATGGAACAGTAACTGTTTGGGAAAAACCTTCACGAGGCTTATCAAGTGTGCCTAGACTTCTGGTATTCACATAAAGCCTTAAGGTGTTACTTATTAAAATGAATTATTGATTTATAGTTTTTATAAATGCTTTTTATGATTTTTAATTATAGTTTCATGAGCATAAAACAATCAAAGTAGTGTATATAACTGAATCAGTCTATCTCTATTTTTCTAAAAAAAAAAAAAAAATTATTACATTGTTGTATGTTGTATAACTCTTAACATTCCATTCTATATTGTAAATGTGATTTTTTTATTTTCTTTTAATATTTATGTTTGTGCATAATTGTATTTGATAAAAAGTAAGAATGAGGATTTTTTGGTCATAAAAAATGACATTAAATATAGGGGAATTTTATATGGTCCTTTAAGTGCCATTTTACTTAGAAAGTAAATAAGAATGTGTTGATTTTAGACATTAAAAAATAAAAGAAAGAAATTAAATAACTTTTACAAATAATGGGAAATTTTAACTGATATTTTTCGATTAAAAAATAAGAAATATTTGTTTTGAATTACTGTGTGCATTTATATTATAATGAATATTATAAAATATAAAAATATATATAGATTAATTATGGTGCTGCATTTTAACATTTAAATGACTTATATTTTCTATAGAAAGATATGATTATTATGTATCTACCATAATATCTAAAAATAATAATACACCATTTGTTGTGTCTTTATAATTCCTGGCATTCTTTACAAAGTTTTTTCTTTTCTAGTCACTCTTTTACATCAATCAAAATTTTGTAAATCACTGTGCGTCTTTATTTGCTATTAGATTTGTGTTTTCAATGTTTGTTAATATATTCTTTTGAAATTTGCCTTTGAATTAAATATTTAATATCCTATATATTTTTATATGTATATAAAATAATTTCTAATTGTTATTACAAATACCTTTGAAAGGACATCTGTTATTGAAGGATGAGATAAATAATTCCTTCTTGTATTATTATAAATTTTGTTATGAAGTGTATAAACTTATTATGCAATTTTACAAAAGTTTTTATTTATGTTTTTATGGTTATATTTACTTACCCAATATTTCCATACTTATAATATAGTGAAGAGGAGAAATTTCAAAATAATGATTTTTTTATGGCTCTCGCTTTACAGCTCAATATTTAGCCTCAAAATGAATTATTATTATTTTTTATAATTCATAATACTAAAAAGTTTGTTAATTTGTTTAATTTTTATACTTATTTCTATAGATATTGACTGGAAAGTTCAGGTGCAGTTAGCTTTAAAATATGGTAAATGTCAATGGAACAATTTTTCTTCAAAATTATGTTGTATACAACAGGAAAAATAAATTTTCATTAACAGAAATAAAATATAATAAAAAACTACATGTTTCAGATTGTATCGTATATAAAATGTGGATGCAAAACATGTGATGTTTTTAGTCTTCACTAAAATTACCATGGCTAATAGCCTTAATTATTATTTTGTTTATTACTCTATTTTGGTTTTCACATATCATGAGCAAATATCTAAAAAAGAATACATTTCCAGCCTTCATATATCTTCTAAATGTTAATAAACAGCAATGTAGCTATGAATTTTTATTTATAAAATCCTGACAATTCATAGTTTTACACTTAAAAAGAAATAATGGCTAGTTTTAATAGCTATGATAACATTTTAAATCAGTTTTCAAAATATATTTTGCAATATTGATTTATCACATTAGCACATCTTTCTGCATATTTAATTATTTCTTAAAAATAAAACCATGATGCTTTATGTGTGAGTGTAAATGAAATATGGCAAAACATTTATTATTATTATTATTATTATTTTTTTTTTTTTTAAGCTGATAAAACAAATGTAAAATAAGTATTAAAATTTTCTAAATTCAGAATGCAATAAATAAGTCAATAATTCTTCCTACAAAATAACTATGGGGCAAGTAGCCTTTATTCTGTAATTTAGGAATTAAAAGTATTATTTGTCTTTAAATTTTCTTTTGCACATTATAGATACAGTTAAGCAGTATTTTTGACACTGCCAATTTTCCAAGATAATTCTATTGAGTGATAAATATTACATTAAATGGATATTTTCTCTTTAACTCATAAGGGATTTAATCAGAATATCCATGAAGTAATAATTACAGAAATTTTTATCCAGGTATAGTAAAAAATTTCAGTTTGATATTTTTATTTTCGAATGTGATATTCGCTTCTTTAAACATTATATTCATACCTATAATAATTAAGAAGAGTCATTTTTAGAAACAAATGTTCTACAAGACCATTTAACTGAAAATTTAACAATTATTTATAAAATAGTTTAATTTCTTTCATGACTCTAAGATATTAAATTTACTGCAATTTCATTATCAGAGTATTTTGTAACATATCTCTTACTTTCACATAAAAGAAAATTTGCAAAATTTTAGGCTTCTACTATGCTTAATAGATAATCATTATTATTATTATTATATATATATAAACAGGAAGGCTGAATTTAATGAGCTGTAAATTAACTTTAAAAAAAAAAGTCAAATATTGTAATACAATAAAAATAAAAATATGTCAACAGAAAATCATTTTTTTTTTTTTTTATGTTATAATTCGTAATTATATTTTGATTTTTGGCAAACATCGTTTTGTACAACTTAATATGAACAAAATTATGAATAATATGTGTACTTTAGATGTTAAAATTTAATGTTTGTATTTACTAGTCATTAAGTTATCCTAAATAAAATTATAATTGTTTGCATGAAAGAAAAATTGCAATACGTAGATTTTTTATTATGAAAATATCCTGAAGTGTTTATAATTTGTTATTCTATTATTGTATATTATTCATCTATAAAAGTATTTTTTATATTAGTAATTTAATTGAAAATTTATAGATTTAATGCTCTTATATATGAAAATAAGAAATAGAGCTTTGACATCTTATTCTTTTTACTAAAATATTATATATATATTATATATAAGTATTATAGAAAAATACTTCAATTTTTATTCAGATGTTTTTATGAGCTATTGTTGAAATTACATCTTTTGATTTTTTTTTTTTTTTTTTTTTTGCTTTTATTGTCTGGGTACTTTTGTTTTGTTGTGTGTGTGTGTTTTATTTTATTTTATTTTAAATGTCCCTTTTTATGTTGTTAAAATTTACTTTTTAACCTTGTTAATAATTAATCTTTTTATATTATTTATGAAAGTATTTTAGAATATTCTGTTGCTTATTACTAGTTCAAAACTGTTATGCAGTTGTCATACTTTGCTAGACAGTTTAGCATATAATTTATGTTTATAAATATTACATAAAAACCAGTAAAAATTACATTATTGTGATTATTAGTAAAATATTTTATGAGTAAAAAAAAATCTTAAAATACTTGACATTCTTGCACCAAGAAAGTTGGTTTTATTAAAATGTCAATAAAGTTGGTGCTTTAGATTTTTCAAATTACATGCATACATATTTTAAAAAGAAAAAGTGCTTTTCTTTCTATTCTGTACAAAGTTTTTATTAGCGTTTTTGCTCAATTTTTAGTATGAAAAAATATAGAATTTCTTTGGTGCTTTATTATTTATATGTATCATTTATTTATCTCTATATATTTAGATTTTTTTTTTTTTTTTCATTTTTTATATGTAGGTATGCATGCATTTTATGTTAAAGTCATTAGAAAAAAATTGTAAATGTAGAAGTACGATTAAGCTGTGTGACAGAAAGTTTTATTGTTGCAAATTTCAGTAATTTGAATATTTAACCGAACAATTAATTGCATTCTATTTCCTTTTACCTTCCATGAATTTTACTAATTTCCTATTTCAATATAAAATCAAGCTACAATGTAATAAACTCGATAATTTCACTTTCACCTATTTATGCTACATTTCATTTTCATTTCTGTTTTGTTCTGCGTTCACATATTCAAATTTCTAATTTGTATTCCTTATTTATTTCTCACTTCTTTTTATTCAAAGGAGAAAAGAAAAGCATTAATTTTATTTTTATATTTCATATGCTTAATAGATATATTTTCTATACAGTATTCCAGATTATTCTTTTTAATGATCTTTAGCTTGCACATAAATGATAATATATGCATAATTATATAAAATTTGCTTTTTTATTATATTTTATTATGTTTTATGTATGGTAGCAAATGTTTTTAATCAGAATGCTCAATAAAATTGCTTCCTTTAAAAAGAAAAAGCTATAAATATTTTTAAAAATTCAAAAGGATTAATTAAAAATAATATAAAAGTTTTTTTTTTTTTTTTTTTTAATAGTAAGATCGTTAATCAATTTTATAAATATATATATATATACAGTATAACACCTTTAATTCGGACTTCTATAATTTGGAAATATCTATAATTTGGATTTTTAAAACCAAATTCCCTCTTTTTTGTTTTTGATTTAGATGGATGACTACAGATGGCGCTACTATACAAATAATTCCGTTTTAGAAATTTTTTATTTTAATCAACCAATTTGAATGCTTCTTACTTTTTTTTTTTTCAATAATTGTTAAAATAAACAGGTGTCTGATTGGATGTTTAGAAGAAATATCTGTGTTAGCTGTATGCCAAAAGTTACTTTCTGTTTCCTGTTTCTTTTCATTTTAGATTATTAGTGCGTTGTTGTTGTTGTTAAATTAAAATTTTTTATGTGTGAGTTTGGTTATTAAGATGAATGATATATGAAAATCTGATAGTTTTCGCAAGCCAAAAATCGAACTGTCATCTTTTTAGACATGCTAAAGTAATTTTTATTTACACTTGAAAATTCAATATATATATACATATATATATATATATTTAAATCAATTAATTTAATTTTAATAATTTTCTGTATTTTTCTTTTTTTATATATAAATTTTGATTTGATATTTGATAATGTATATATTTTTAGCATTATTCATTTATAATTTCTTTTAACTTTAAATCTTTTACACTGGCCATTAATTTGTATGATAATAATAGTAATAAAATTAATTTATTTGTCATAATCTGTTTAAATAATTGAAATTTTTTTAATAATATAGCTTTGATTTTTGGGATTTATATTAATTTATTATATTATAGTTATGATTTAAAATCACAAAATTATATTATCTATTCATTAAGAAGTCATTCTCCTCAAATTAAGAAAGATGGCACCACCACACAAAAGAAAGATATATTTTGTGATGTTTTACTTTTCAAATAAATAAAATTGTTAATATTATTTGATTAAAAAAATAATTGATAATTTATTGTACGATAATGAATGCTTATCGTACATTTTTATTATTTTAAACAAACATCCATGTATTACATTTTAGTAATTTAAATGCATCCAAGTTCTGAAACAGAGATCTATAATCTGGAAATTTCCGTAATTCGGAATCGACGAGGTCCCGACGATTCCGGATTAAAGGTGTTATGCTGTATATATATATGTATATAGTAAAAGACACATAGTTCTTATGTCCTTTAATCTCAGTAATTACAAAATACATGTATAAATTTCTAATTTGTGTAATTATGAGTTTTGATTTATTATACAGTCTGAAACATTGCTGTATTACTATGTTTTGTTCATTACATCCTCACTCATTAATAATACTGATTGAGGTTCATTATATGTTTCAGATTCCTTTATTACTTTTGCATTTAATTTTGTAAAACTCTTTGCATTATACCAGTGTTTAGAAAAAGAAAATATATAGCTGAGAAACTGGTGAAAATTTTAGTACTAGTCATTTACTACTAAACTCTTTATTAATCTTTGCTGTCAAATTTACACTTTGAAATATTTTAGTGTTCAAAAAAAAAAAAAAAAAAAAAAAAAAGTGTGCTATATTTTTCTTCTACAAATTAAGCTAATTATATTTATTTTATTCTATTTTAGAGGTTTTTTCTGTCTTGTAATTTTCTCTTTTTTTTCCATAAACAAAACAATTCAATGTCCTGTTTGACAGTCTTATCTGTTGATGACCCTTTTAATTTATGTTTGCCTTTTAATAAAATTAATAGCTTGTCAAATATCAGCAGGACTCTTTTATGTTATTCTTGTTCCACAGTTTATCAAAATTTATAAGTTACTTTTAATCACCATGTAAGAATAATTGTTTTTTAAAAGACCAGACCTGATGCACTTAGAATTTAACCAATATATATTCTTGTTTCAGTTTCTCCTGCAATTTAATAACAGAATTTGATGTGTGGCTGCTTGATTTTATCTTAATGCAATTTGATTGTTTTTTGGTACTGTAAATGCATGTATGCCTTATCTATAAATGTTTTTTATAAAGATTATGGCATATGTGCATTGAAGTAAAATTACTTTTTTACATTTATATTGTAAATTTTAACTTGCTTACTACAAACTTAACATTACAGTAAGAAAAATCTTTACTACACTTTGACTGTTGTGATGATATTTCTTTGACAAAATATATCTTAGACAGAATTTTGTTGTAAGTTGGAATTGTTTAATGTCTTCATAACTTACTGTTTTGAAAGATTCATGTCGTAATTTGTGGAATTCCCATTTTCCTTTTCTTCTTCTTTCAAACCATATTTGAAAGTGGCAAAACACTGACTTGTAATCCGTATAGCTAGTTAATATTATTTACATTTTGGATATCAGAATAAATGTGATTTTATTTCCTTTTTGAATAATTAAATTTATGCATGTAGGTAATATTGCACAATTTCTTTTGGAAAATATCTATAACTATTGAAAAAATAAAATTGTAGTAACATATGTCTTCCTTTTAATTAAATAGCGTTTTAAAACTATTATTATTTTCAACTAGCCCTTCTATATGTGATAAAAATTGTTTCTTAATTTGTGTACAGAGAATTTAGAATTAAATTGGGGAAAAAAAAAAAAAAAAAAAAAAAAAAACTCAATCAAAATTTAAGTTAATAGTTTATTTTGTTTAGAATTTCTGAGAAAAAATAATTGTAACTTAAAAGAGAAAGCAAAATATTACAGCATCGCCGGAGTTGGGTAACTGGCCGACAAATTTTAATGGAGAGCTAAACTATGGCATTTTGATTTAATTTAATTAAGTAAGTTTCTCTTTTAGAAACTTCCTTTTTATTACAACATCCATTTAATATTTATTCTGTTTTGTTTTTTACATTAGTTAATAAAATTATCAACCAGTCACATTATCAAATTAAAAGTTTGTATGTATTTAAATATTGAATGCTTACCTCAGTTAAAACTGTCAGTGCTTTAAAAATATCTTTTTTCTTTGTCAAGTATATTTTTTTAAATATATTATTTGTAAAGTAAGATTATCATATTTTTTTCTCCTTTTAAAACTACTATTTGATACTAAAAGGTCAAATATTAATAAAAAATATTTTGCATTCTTTCTTTATCATAAAATTAAGAATACAAAGTCTACTGTATTTAATTTTATGGTAAAATTTTGTTACATTAATATTATTTGAAAATAATTGTACAAAAAGCATAAAACATAAAAATTAATAAATTTTTAAATAAATATATAATGTGATAATCTTGCTAGTAAATATCTTGCATACATTTTTCACAAAGTATTAACTGTTATGTGTAATATGTCAAATGTTATAACATAGTAATTTTAACAAACATTATTATGTAATGTTGCAGTGAAATTAAAAATAAATTATATTAAAGATTTTATATTCTTAGTATTTCTTTTCATTCTTACTGTTAAAAATCATTAGATTATCAGTTAGAGTAAATGGGTTAAAATTAAATAAAAAGGAGAGAGAAAGTTATTGTGAAAAAGTGTTTAAAAAATTGCATTTTCTTTTAAAATAATATTTTCCAGGGGAAGATCTTCCATAGTGCATATTTTAATTTCTTTGAAAACTAAGGGGGAGGGGGGGGGGGGGAGATTCCTTTAACAGTTTTATTATACAAGTGGCAGATAATTAATAATAATAATAATAATTAAACAACTTTTTTTTTTTTTTTTTTTTAATGCAAACACTTTAGATTTCAAGCATTTAGTCAAATATCTACAAAAATATTTGATGAATACACCTGAAACTCCACGAGTCTAAGTACATTTTATAGCTCATATTTCAGTGAAAGTTTTGTTCTGATACCCCCCCCCCCCCCACACACACACACCAAAAGAAAGAAAGAGAAAAAAGAAACAGTAATAAAATAGTAAATAATGTTTGAAATGAGTTGTAACTGTTACATATTATTACATTGCTTGTTTAAATGGAAGAGCTTAGTGGATAGACCTTTTAAGTGACTTACAAAAAAAAAAAAGATTTTTGAGAAGGGAAAACAAAAAAACTTATGGTCTTTTTTTAAATATCAAATTCATCATAATTCATTCAAATTCACTGTTAAATCATAGGATCTCCCAAGTCTTCTAATGATGCTGTTTTCAATTAAATAAGTTTTTATATACATATCTTTGGGCTATTCCATTTCATATATATGGGGGATTTTCTTAATAGCATGTTGTTAATTCCACTACGTTCTACAGTTATTTTTGTTCATTTGTATGAGAATAGCACGTAAGTTCATGAAGATAAAAATATTTTATTAACAAAATCAAAAATTTTTCATGCATTTTTGTTAACATGCAGTTTTAGGTTGATTTCTTTAGAAATCGACCTATTGCAATCACTTCGTTTATCTATATATATATACTAGCAGGCTTTGCCCGCTTCGCTGGACATTAAACTTAAATGAGTTGTCAAAATCCCATATCTTTATTAATAACCTAAGTTCTCGCTGTGATTGGTAGAAGTTTTCTCGCTCGCAATGTGAGGAGTCTAGGTCTCCACTGTCTTCGGCACAACTTACCCACTTCTTACTTACTCTTCCTCAGCGGGTGAGTTCGAAGTTTTGCAAAATCACACTAATGTACATAATGCGTAAACTTAATCAATCTCCGATCTGGGTCCCCATTGCCTTCGGCACAACATACCCACTTCTTACTTCCCCTTCCTCAGCGGGTGAGTTCGAAGTTTTGAAAAATCACACTAATGTACATAATGCGTGCACTTAATCAATACCGAGTCTGGGTCCTCACTGCCTTCGGCACAACTTACCCACTTCTTACTTCCCCTTCCTCAGCGGGTGAGTTCGAAGTTTTGCAAAATCCCACTAATGTACATAATGCGTACACTTAATCAATATCCGCACACCGAAATTCGCCATTCTAAGATAATTGAAAGCGAATTCAAATGGAAAAACATGTTTTTACACATGTTTATTGGGAACGACTTCAGTATAACCCCACAACGATATTTGGCGATTTTTTTGTTGGCGATTATGGCTAAATCATAAATCTAAAAATCATAAATCATATATGATAAATGATAAAATGATAAAGCATAAAATCATAAATCCAAAATAAACAACATATTAGGCTGCCATATTATATCGCAAACAGTCCAGAACGACATCGTTATCCTTCAAAACGGCGCCAAAGAAAAATCGCCAAATTCAGCTGTTGGGTTATACTAAAGTTATACCGTTTATTGCCCTCCGACTCCGAGAATGGGGGGGGGGGGATTTAGATTTTCGTAAAATCCAGTTACAATAAGTGCCAGATGCAAACAAACAATTTACGCGCCAAATTTTGTGACCACAGAAGTCTTTAATAGAAAATATTACAAATAAATAAATACAAAAAGCACAGCTTTAGTATGGGACCCCTTTGGATAATTTAAATATTTTAAGCCATTTTTGCGATGAACTGAGTTGGCTATCTCAACTGTGCAATTAAAGATCTTGGCGAGAAACGTCCGAGCTATGTCGGTTCCGAATTTGAAATTTTGCCAAAGGGATCCAATACTAAAGCTGTTCCATACACAAAATAAATAAATAAAATAAAATAATAAAATAAAATAAAAAATCTTTTCTGATATCTACAAAATAAAAATAAAAATAAAAAATCTTAATAAAATCCAAATTATAATCATTTACAATTAATGGGAGAACATAAAAAAACCCTCATAAGGTACACAATAACAACAAAAAATTTTGTTTTACTGCAGGAAAGAAAAGTACTGCTTAATTAAATAAAAATATTAAACTAATGCCAAATATCTCTAAGAAAATATTTATCTATGTGCAAATTCCTCATTAAAAAAAAAAAAAAAAAAAAAAAAAAAAAAAAATCGCCAACTTTTGTAGGTATTTTTCTCTCTAATTTTTGTTGTTATTCACGTGAAATTAAAAATATTTCATTTTATTTCTCGAAAATAAATATATATATAAATGCATATTTATAAATATAAAACCTTTTACCGAATCCGCGTTAAAAACGGAAAAAAGGTAAAATAAATTAGAAATATCAGACCTATATTTATAAATTTGATACCAAATGAAAGGGGTGATTTTTTCTGAATACAGGGGTGCAAACAGTTTTTCGATGCGACAATTAGATTTTTAAAAAGTAACTAAAGTATGAAATTTAAGTGGCAACGGAAAAACGGAAAAGAAGGAAAATAAATTAGAAGTATCAGACCTATCGTTACAAATTCAGTACCAAATGAAAGAGGTGATTTTTCTGAATCCTGGGGTGTAAACAGTTTTTCGGTACGACAATTAGATGTTTTAAAATTAACTAAAGTATGAAACTCAGGTGGCAAAACTTCATTTCAATCTTTTCATAATATTTAGTGCGAATCACGCGAATAAAAAAAGTCTTTATCTTAAAAATTTATTTTTGCGTTTTATTTTTCCATTCAAAGCGTTTTAGTGAAAAAATATTTATGGCGCATGCGCAGAAGTTTTTTACCCACAATTTAAACACTAATCAGAATTTTGAAAATTTCTATAGATATAATTTTAAGTAGGGTGAAGACCTAAGTTTCTGCCAAGCGCCGTTGAATTTCGTCCAGCCGTTCTCGAGTGATGCCCGGACAAACGTGTTTTAGTCTTTTACCCACCAGGGGGGAACGGGGGGGAATTTCTAAAAAGTTGATAGATATAATTTCAAGTTGGGTGAAGACCTAAATCCCTGCCAAGCACCGTTGAATTCTGTCCTGCCTTTCTCAAGTGATGCCCGGACAAAAAAAGCGACATACGGACACGATGACACACACACACACACAGGCAAAATTTTCTGAAGTCATTTTCGGCTTTCATGGGGTGTGAAACGTGAAGATATCGCAAAATTTTTCGATTCCGACAAATTTACAGACAAAAGTCTGATTTTATTAATATAGATATCTATCTATCTATCTATAATGAAAAATTTGTCATCACGATAACTCCCGAAATAATACTCGAAATCGAACCAAATTTGGACAGTGAACTAATCTTATAAATATCTTGGATGAGTTCGTTAACCAAGTTGCTCCGACTTTTTGTTTTCAAGTGGCAGCCACTTGAAAATTTCAAACTGACATTGTAGAAAGCATATTTAAAGCAAGATTTGCTAGAATTTTGTTGTAAATACAGGTCACATGAGGGTCTCAATGATGTTTATTAATGAAGTTTATCCACCATTTTCCATAAAGTGGCAGATATTTCAAGTTAAGCGTGGCCACTTGAAATCAGGCTACCACTTGAAAATTTAAAATCCCTATAACTTCCGAAATAATACTCCAAATCGAACCAAATTTGAACAGTGTCTTAACTTATCTTATAAATATCTTAGATGAGTTTGTTAACAAAGTTGCTCTGCCATTTTGTTTCCAAGTGGAGAACACTTGAAAATTTCAAATTCAAATTGTAAAAAGCGTATTCCGAATTTTTTTTAAATTTTGATGTATACATAGATTACACAAGTTTCTCAAATAACTTTATTAATGAACTTTATCCGCCATTTTTATTAAAGTGGCGGATATCTTAAGTTAAGCGGGACCACTTGAAATTAGGCCACCACTTGAAAATTTAAAACCATGATAACTTCCGAAATAATACTCCAAATGGAACCAAATTTGAACAGTGTCTTAACTTATGTTATAAATATCTTAGATGAGTTTGTTAACCAAGTTGCTCCGCCATTTTGTTTTCAAGTGGAGACCACTTGAAAATTTCAAATTCAAATTGTAAAAAGCGTATTCCGAAATTGTTTGAATTTTGATGTAAATACAGACCACATAAGGATCTCAATGAAGTTTATTAATAAACTATCTCCGCCATTTTTAATAAAGTGACAGATATCTTAAATTAAGCGGGACCACTTGAAATCAGGCTACCACTTGAAAATTTTAAATCCCTATAACTTCCGAAAGAATACTCCAAATGGAACCAAATTTGAATAGTGTCTTAACTTATCTTATAAATATCTTGGATGAGTTTGTTAACCAAGTTGCTCCGCCCTTTTGTTTTCAAGTGGAGACCACTTGAAAATTTCAAATTCAAATTGTAAAAAGCGTATTCCGAATTTTTTTTTAATTTTGATGTATACATAGATTACACAAGTGTCTCAAATAACTTTATTAATGAACTTTATCCGACATTTTTAATAAAGTGGTGGATATCTTAAGTTAAGCGGGATCGCTTGAAATCAGGCCACCACTTGAAAATTTAAAACCGTGATAACTTCCGAAATAATACTCCAAATGGAACCAAATTTGAACAGTGTCTTAACCTATCTTATAAATATCTTACATGAGTTTGTGAACCAAGTTGTTCCGCCATTTTGTTTTCAAGTGGAGACAACTTGAAAATTTCAAATTTAAATTGTAAAAAGCGTATTCCGAAATTGTTTGAATTTTGATGTAAATACAGACCACATAAGGATCTCAATGAAGTTTATTAATAAACTATCTCCGCCATTTTTAATAAAGTAACAGATATCTTAAGTTAAGCGGGATCGCTTGAAATCAGGCCACCACTTGAAAATTTAAAACCGTGATAACTAGGGCTGGATTATTTATCAATATATCCCCAAGTATCGATATTTTTTAAATATCCTGATAACAATATTTAAGATTTTGCTCTGCCAATATATCCTTTTAACGATATTATTGAGTGCGCAACGCGCGATCAATTGATATGCTGATAAGTACCGTTAAACGCCAACGACGGATTAATAGAATTGTGCTTCCGCACTAGCACGCATCACGAATGAAACCCGAATTCCCGAATGAAACCCGAGCGAACGAACATTCCGAGCGAGCGAACGATCCCATCAGCGAACGAAACCCGAATATAAAGAGCGCGCAATATCGTATACTAATACCCATTCTCTTATTTTTCTCCCATCCCTCACTGATAAAATAAAAATATATAATCCCACCCCAAACGATCACTGCACTCTCACAATGCATATACTTCCTCTTCCTTTATTCCTGCGTGCGCAACCTCAAATCTAAAATATCACTGCTTTAATAAGTCCACCGCATAATAAAAAAATAAACAGTATTTATTGAAAGCCATCTGCTTTTCCCGCAGTATTGACTAAACGATAATATGAAATAATTTACACTACGTTAGTATTTGATAATATTCCACATCGCCACTCATGAATCGTAGGTCGTAGGTGTAATACCACAGTAACCAAACCACAGACAGGGCGATATAAAAACAAACGCTTATTATGACGAATGCAAACAATATCTTTTGTTTTAGCTCATTTCCTGCTATTGGTTCATTGATATTGGTTTATTTCAAAGTATCGATAACTTCTGGCCAATAAGATGCGACGTTCAATGTGTTTAACTCACTTTGGGCTCAGTGATGCCAGATTGGGGATTTTGTCCCCATTTTGGGGATTTTTGAAGCTTATGGGGACAATTTTGGGGACTTTTTGGGGAGTTCTTCAACTTTCTGTCAATGTTGGCAACGTAATGATTTATCCCTACGACTAGAGACTTTCAATAGCTTTGTTGTTATTTGGGGATTTTTTTCAAAAATTGAGTTCATTTGGGGAAAAATCTGAGCTCAAATCAGAAAAATCTGCTTGATATTCTTTATTGAAAAAAAAATGTTTTTTTTTTTCCTCTTTTTAGTGGAAAACCTGTTGGGGATTTTTTCAAAAAAAACCCTTGATTTGGGGAAATTTTAAGATCTGTTTGGGGAAATAATTTTCAACCATCTGGCATCACTGCTTTGGGCTGTATTTCAGTCAGATAGCTAGCTCCCTTTCTCCTTTCCCATGTTATCCAATGGGATTTTCGTTGCTTCGTTTTATAAAAATATCTCATTCAAAAATGAAGTTTTTCGAATTCTGTTTTTTGAATATTACTCTTTGAACTTGGTTTACTACTTGAACCCTTTTAGCTTGGTGAACAATTTTTCGAAAAAATTAGTTTAAATATTTTATTTCAATTAAGTAAATTATGGACTCTAAGTGTGGATCTCTAAGTAAAATATTTAAATTTATTTTTTTCGAAAAATTGCTCACTAAGCTAAAAGACGACCTGTTCAAAGAGTAATATTCAAAAAACGACGCGACAAAAAACCCATTGGATAACATGGGAAGGGAGAAAGGGTGCTATCTGACTGATGTAAAATAAAGTTTTATCTTCAGTAATTTTACAGTGACAGTTTCTTTATAGAAATATATAATATTGGATAGTTTATTACTTTTTTCATGTAGCATTTATTTTTTCTCTTTCCTTTTCCTTCTTTTTCTTTCTTTCTTTCTTTTTTTTTTTTTTTTTTTAAGCCGTACATGTTAAATAAAATTGGTTTAAATGCAAAATGAGTTACTTTAAGTAACAAAACTTTAATATAATTTTGTTTAAATAATATAATTTTTATACTGACAATGTATACATATATATATATATATATATATATATATATAATATATATATATAATTCAATTTTCAATTGTTGTGAAACTATTACGAATGTGAATTGAACACATATACATTTAAAAAATATTGCAATGATTTGGTAAGCAGAAACAAAAATAAAAATGACAAGTAACTGACATTTAGGATGCATATAAGAGTTTTAAGTAAAAAATATTACTCTCTACGACCAAAAAAGGTGTATCCAATTCCAATGCCATTTCTTAACTATTTCAAATGATTTTCCTTTTTATTTAATACCTACATCTTAAGACAATTTTTCTTAAGCTTTATTTTTAGTAGAATTATGAATTTTGATATATTTGGTACAAATAAAACACAGATCACATATTAGCTGTGTTAAAATATGATTTTAAAATAATTAAAGCTTAAAATGGGAAGAATACAGGATAAACTATACAGAGGTATACTAAAAAGCAATAGTATAAGTTATAAGAAACACAAAATATTGATTCACTTTTTATGATTTTTTTTTTTTTTTTTTTTTTTTTAATGATAAAGTTATGGTAGTAATATACCAGAAAATATATGGAAAACACTCTATACTTGTATACTTTAAAATTCGTGTGCATATGTTGTTAAAAAATAACAAATGTCTATTTTTTCCTATCTTGAAAGAAATATCGCAATATATCACTAATATCGATATTATCTTGGTGATATATCGCGATATTTAATTTCTGATATCGTCCAGCACTAGTGATAACTTCCGAAATAATACTCCAAATGGAACCAAATTTGAACAGTGTCTTAACCTATCTTATAAATATCTTACATGAGTTTGTGAACCAAGTTGTTCCGCCATTTTGTTTTCAAGTGGAGACAACTTGAAAATTTCAAATTTAAATTGTAAAAAGCGTATTCCGAAATTGTTTGAATTTTGATGTAAATACAGACCACATAAGGATCACAATGAAGTTTATTAATAAACTATAACCGCCATTTTTAATAAAGTGGCAGATATCTTAAGTTAAGCGCGGTCACTTGAAATCAGGCTCCCACTTGAAAATTTAAAATCACGATAACTTTTGAAATAATACTTCAAATCGAACCAAATTTTGACAGTGATATTATCATATAATTATCTTGAATGTTTTCACTAGGCAACTTGTCCCGACATCTTGTGTCTAAGTTCTAGCCACTTGAAATCACACTGCCACTTGAAAATATGCCATCACGATAACTTTTAAAATACTAAACTGATTCAAATAAAAGCTGGGTAGTGAACTTTTGGTTCAAATATCTAGGATAAGTTCACTTGATGACTTGATCCGCAATTTTATTTTCAAGTGGCGGCCACTTGAAAATTTGTCATTATGGCAACTTTAGTAAGACAGAATCAATTCGCTTCAAATTTGGGTAGTGGATTTATCATTCAAATATCTCAGATAAGTTCGCTAGGCATCTCACTCCACTTTTTTTTACAAGTGGTGCCACCTGAAAATTTCTTATGATTATAATTTTTGAAATTCTAATTTAATTTAAACTAGAACTGGACAATGAACTTATCGTACAAATACACTGGATGATTTCGATGGGCAAGTTGTTTTCCTATTTTGTTTTACAAGTCGCAGCCACTTAGACTGCCACTTGAAAATTTGCCATAATAATAACTTTTGAAACACTGCACTGATTTGAACCACAGTTGGACAGTAACCTATGCTTCAAATATCTTCGATGTGTTTGCTGGAACTTTAGTACAACTTTAGAAAAAAATACTTAATCAATTCAAATCAAAGTTGAAAAATGGATTTATCATTCAAACAACAAAAATTTAGAAAATTCACGTAACTCATGAACCAATTTACGTTATTGCGTCCATCTTTGGTATATCGATAATAAGTATTTTCTTGCTAAAAGTCGCCAAAAAAGTCGCCATAGGGAAAAAGTTGCCAAATTTGGCGCCAAATCCATTACACACGTTACTGGATCTTTTTAATGCGTTTTTAAGGTAAAATTAGACTATTTTTATGCTAAAACAAACTAGAAATGCAGGAAACTGACATTTTATCAATTTACTAAGCCTCTTTGAAAGAATTTCTACAAAAAAAAAATTATTTTCAAATTTGCAACGATATCTTAGATGAGCAACTTTCTCTGCCATTTTTATCGAAGTGGCAGCCACTTAATTTTTCAACACAATGACTTTTGAGATTTTGAATTAATTCGAACTATGTGTGTACAGTAGACTTATCTCACAAATGCATTTCATATATTTATCAACTTAACTCACCATTTTTTTTTCCTAGCGCCAGCCACTTGAAAATTTTAAATTCACATAAAAGTGTATTTATGAACCGATTTGCTTAAAACTCCATATGTGCATAGCCTACATCAATATTTCTACCAAGTGCATTAATAATTTGTAGCCGCCATTTTGAAAGAAAATGACGGCTACTTGATAAGGATAAAGAAATCAACCTACCCTTCCGAAAAAGTCGGAAGGTCTTGTTTTTTTTTTTTATTTAAAAACAATGAAATGTCAATTAAATCTTAAATGTACCTTTTTGTAGCAGCATTTGATGATATATTTTAGCGTATTAACGTAGCCATCTTCAGATGTTGATATGCTGCCTACTGACTGCTGTCCATGTCTTGCCTGTTGTCAGTCGAACGTTTTTTCCTTCCTTCTTTCCTCTTAATTTTTAGGTGTTGCCAATCGGTGGGTATAATACTATGCTCTGTGTCGTTAATTGGAGTGTTAGTGGTTAGTCTTTCTAAAGCTTCACATTTTAAGACATATTGGTGTGAGTTATAATGAACTATTTTCGTAGTTACATTTATTAATATCACACAATCAACAAATTGGGAAGAAAATCATATTTTTTTATTGAAAATTTATTTTACCAACTGAGTGAAAATAATGCCTCGACCGGGAGTCGAACCCCGGATCTTTGACTTACAAGGTCAAGGCTCTACCAATTGAGCTATCCAGGCTGACAACCGTTGGGCATTTTTCACTCAGACAACCTTGTCCTGCCTAAAGGTTGTCTGAGTGAGTAATGCCCACCGGTTGTCGGCCTGGATAGTTCAGTTGGTAGAGCGTTAAACTTGTAAGTCAAAGATCCGGGGTTTGACTCCCGGTCCAGGCATTATTTTCACTCAGTTCGAAAAATAAATTTTCAATAAAAAAATATTTTCGTAGTTGTTAGTGTACTGAGGTTATAATGGGGTTAGTAGTTTGTTTTCTTGATAAAGCAGTGGAGGGTCTATTATATTTTTAATCAGTAAGGTGTTCTGTTTCGTGATCTTTAATTTTACGTTTAGTCATTCTGATGTAACAATCATTTTCAATGTTTTCAAACTTAAAATTTATTTTATATACTCCAGAAGTGTCTTTAAAGTGAATTAAGACTTTTTCATTTCTTATTCTTTGAAAAATGTTTTTATTGAGTTTAATAGGTATATTAATCCCAGCTCTTGAACCTTCATATTTGATTTTATTGGCAGCGCCGTTACAAAAGGGGATTGAGGGGAGTAAATTTGGTTTTAATTTTTGAGTGTTGCTGATAGAGTTTAAGGATTTTAGACATGTTTTGTAGATTTTTTGTATCTCTTTTGGCAATATTTTTAATAAATTTAATTTCATTATTGAGGAGGTTTTTATTTAAACAAACAAGAATGGTGCAATTTATGTAGGAACGGAAAGCGGCAAGTTTGCAAGGAAAAGGGGTTTTACATTTCTGATTAATAATTTCGTTATTTTAGTTGGATTTTGGAAGATGGTTATGTCAAAAGTGTTGTTTTTATTTTTAATAATTTTAACGTCCAGAAAATTTATACTATTGTTGGTTTCTGTTTCAAGAGAGAATTTAATGTTGCTGTCTAAATTGTTTAGATCGATTAAAATTTGTTGAGGGTTAAAATGAGAGGGGATGACGGCAAAAATGTCAACGTATCTTAGCCAAATTTTACAGTTTTCAATAATATGGGTAGTGGAGGCCTCTAACTGTCGGAGTTTTAATTCGGCAATGGTTTCAGATATGGGTGAGCCCATCGGCACACTTTTAGTTTCCTTGAAAATAGTGTTATTAAAGGCAAAGTATGTTTCGTTTAGGAGAAGGTATTTGTACTGATTAGGGTTTCACTAATTTTATTATTTCCATAAATTTCGATAATTTTGTCTTAGATGATATAGGTAATTTTGTTGATATCTATAGACGGATATAGGTCTTTAATATCAAAACTGACAAAAGTGTCGGTATTATTAATGGTGATATTGTGAATTTTTTGGATGAAAACTTCAGCTGAAATTAAACTACAGTCCGAGGGGGGGAGGAGAAATTTATATATGTCTTTTCTTTCATATACACTTCTAAATTTTAGGTTACTTATAATTGTAAAATCAAATTTACCCCCTCCATCTCCTTTTGTAACGGCACTGATCATCCTAACTGACAGGCGACAATAAAAAAGCACTCTTGTAAAGCAACGGAATAAGCACCGCAGATTCCTAGCTTTTCTCTTACTAAATTAAACTGTATAAAAGCGGACGCCAATACTTCTTATTTACACTTTAAAATTATTAAAGTAGCATCTCTTGTGTTCGTATAACAATTCCCTATAACATTAAACATAAGAAAATTATTCCTACGGTAAAAAGTAGTTCACTAAAATTAAAAATTCAAACTATATGAAAAAATGCAACTAACATCGTTGCTAACTTTATTCTGTTCCATTTCTTGAATAAAAAAAAAAAACAAAACCATGGATGCCACACGCATCACATAATCTTTACATTTTAACAAATTTTGAAGATAGCACGCGCTCATATTTTACATAAAAATTAAAAGCATTAAATTCATTTAACTCTTTTTTTCTTTGACATATTGTTCAGCACGTGAACTTACAAAAAATAGAGGATAAATAATAAACAAATTTATACACTGAAATGGAAAATGGCTCAGTTATAACATCCTCCCACCTTTTGATTATAGGTTATAATCAAAACCAAATATTGCAGGTGTAGTTCTCAATACATTAGTCTTTCAGGGACTTTAATTCTCCTTCCCGCTTTGCTATATCTGACTGGTTCCTCTTCTGAAGTTACAACGGGTTTAACAGTTTGAGCAGAGGTTTCCTTTGAATGGTATGCTTCTTTCAGTTTTGAACTATTATTTGATGATGTTACTTCTAAAGGATATAATCTTTGAATAGGTCGTAAAAGTTCATGTTGCGAAGTTTGAACCTTTACAAGTCGAACTTTTTTATCTTTTCCAGGAATAAGCTCTGTGATACGGCCTAGTGGCCAGTGGATTCGTTTCTTGTTGTCAGATCCAATTAATACAATATCTCCGACAGCGATACCCTTTTCTGGCTGTTTTCTATTTGCTCGCTGTATGAGAGCACCCAAATATTCGGATCTGAATCGATCTCTCAAAGCTCTGAGTAGGGACTGCCTGTATCTCAGCCTCTTTGCTAAAGAATCTTGTTCAACTACATCAACATCTGGAAGCTGAATTTCGTGAACATCTTGAAGAAACATAGGTGGGGAGATAGGCTTTACAGTCGCATCTTCAGAAAGATATGTTAGAGGCCTTGAATTCACTACACTTTCAACATCAGCTAAAAGAGTTGTCATTTCTTCGTACGTAAGACAGGCGCGTCCTAAGACTCTTTTAAGAAGGTCTTTTATTACCCTAATCAGCCTCTCCCAGAAGCCACCCCACCACGCCGCCGTTGGCGGGTTAAACTTCCAGTCTATGGAGTTGACAGACCCATATTTTTGTATACGTTGCCAATCTAAGCTTCTCAATAAATTAGCTGCACCAACAAAATTTGTTCCGTTATCACAGTAGATAACAGAGCATCTTCCTCTGCGAGCCACAAACCTTCTCAAACCCATCAGAAATGCATCTGTTGAAGCAGAGGTCACTAGCTCTAGATGAACAGCTCTATATATAGCACATGTGAAAATCAAAATCCAACCCTTCTTATCGTTCTTAAGATACAAAGGACCAGCCATATCTATGCCTGTAACTTGAAATATGGCAGAATCTTTTACTCTGTTTTCAGGTAGAGGAGCACTAGATGTCCATAAAGCCCTTGAATTAAACCTTTTACAAATCACACAGCTGGCTAACACAAGCTTTACACTCTTTCTTCCGTTGAGGATCCAATACCTTTCTCTAAGCAAATTTAAGAGGATTTGTAACCCCGCATGACAGTTCTTTACATGAATATAAAAAATAAGTCGCTTAACAACTTCATGCTTTGAAGGGAGAATTATGGGATGGAGAAAATCTTCACTATCTTTCCTGTAAGTTATTTTAGTTTTCAAACGAATGAAATGTTGCTCATCCTTACAGGTTTGTAGTGTCTTCAATCTTTCATTACTTTCCGAAGAGAAAGATTCTTTTTGAACCATGCGTGGAGTTTTTATCTCAGCTTCCCGAAATTCAGTAACCGTCAATTCGCCTTTACTCTTTTCAGGATTTAAACAATTATGCTTAAAGCGAAGAATCCAAGCAATTTTTTTCATAACTTGAAAAGTAACGGTAATACCAGTTATTATTGGATGGAAATTCAGGTTTCGTCAACATACAAGTAGACTTTGACCTTTCTTTCTGAATTTCTTCCTCATTCCAATCTTCATCGGAAGTGTTCATGTGGTTTCTAAATTCTGCTGAATCTTTCATCCAATGTGGGCCCTCCCACCATCTGATTAAAGCTAATTGCTTAGCCTTAGAGCCTCTAGACGGCAAGTCTGCTGGATTCTTCTCACTTGGTATATGTTTCCATGATGAAGGACTGCTTAATTTCTGAATCTCTTGAACCCAATTTCGGACAAACACAGACCAGCTCTCATTTCTTCAGGTATGTTTCTATGGCAACAAGACCTGATGTCAATACTTTTCTTTTGCCAGTTAACAACTTTCCCATAATATCAGCACCAATCAATATTTCGATAACTTCACGGCAATGACTTACACCAGATAATTCGATTCCATATTCTTTCAACTCTTTAATCCACGGACCATTAGTGACCGGTTGAATGTTTTCACATATAGTAATTTGATCCATCACTTCAAAATTACAAGTGAACTTCTCATTCATATCCTTAACCTTTATTCTATAACAATTATGTTGGCATTCCTTTGTTGTAACTCCACCAAACAATGAATGCTTCATTTTTTCTTGACGAATAGGAGTATAATTCATCTTTTCTGCTATACTTTTCAAAATATAAGATTTTTGGGATGCCGAATCTAACAATAAACGAACTGTTTTTTGCTTGTTTTCGGAGATGAGTTTCACCTTTAAGGTTTGAAGGAATACTTTAGCACTTTGCTTATTAAAATTTGTCATGTTTACTTCACTACTGACTGAATTTTCTTCAACCTTTTCTTGTGTAGTTTTACCTTGAGAATCATGCAAATCGCACATCAAAGGCACATGCTTCTTAGAACAGATAATGCATCTTAAAACTGCTCGACATTTTTTAGCTGTATGATTAGGTAACAAACAAGCGAAGCAGCAATTTTTATCCTTTATAATCTTTTGTATCTCAGATAAACTCAATTTTCGAGCTGAAAAGCATTCAGAGCTCAAATGTTTGCCTTGGCAAAAAATGCATACCCTTTTGAAATCTAAAGCAGAAGACGTTGTCAATAAACCTGCAGCTGTCGATATCTTATTTCGCATATAGTCTGCACTTGCACCGTTTTTCCTTTTAGAATATTTATTATCTTCACACTTTGTCAAACCGAAGCCCGCTGCAGCTAAAGATATTCTCTCTTCACTTTCTACTTCCGTTTTCAAAAAATGCATCAGATTATTCAACCTTCCTTTAGCATCTGTATTAGAAGAAGAGAGATTTGAACGATTCCAGGCCTTCAAAAAGTCTGCTGGTAAAAAAGACTCAACCATAGGGTATAAAATGGAGGCATATTTATCAGTGGTAACACCTAATGTTTCTAGCGCCCGTAAATATGACTCAAGCTTATCATATAATGAAGTTAATGCAAATTTACCTTTTGTTTGCACAGATATTATCAATTTCAATAACTCTCGTACATACACTTCTACTAGAATATCTTCCCTGCCAAAACGAGCCTTTAAACTTTCCACTGCCTTTGAATAATTGCCGCCAGTTGGCGGGAAACTTTCAACAACTTCTCTTGCGCGTGAACCAGCGATTGTTGGAACTTGTCCTCTGGGGCAATCTCATCATCTTTATTGATTTGTTCAAACTGGCTCCAAAAAGGCAACCAATCCTTAATTTTTCCGCCAAATTTCCTGAATTCCAGCTTAGGTAAAGTAAATTTTCGTCTCATAGTACTATTTTCACAATTACTTAAAATAGCATCAGTTTGAATTTGCCCAGATGATTGTATTCTCGCCAATTCTAAATCATGATTCAATCTTAATTTCTCTTTCTCCAGTTCTGCTTCTTTTTCCAGCTTTAATGCCTCAGCTTCTTTCAAAGCTTGTTTTTCTTCTTTCAAAGCTTGTTTTTGTTTTTCTTCTTTCAAAACTTGTTCTTGTTTCTCTTCTTTCATTTTTCTTTCAGCTATAGCATTTTCTAAAATATCTTTCACAAATTCGGGATCCTTTTCATACTCTTTACTATTTAAAATCAGCTCTTTTAAGCTTGCTATTGTGAACGTCGAAGGCAAAGCCTCTCCAATCTCTTCGGCTACCCACTTCAAATCTTCTTTTTAAAATCCTTTAATGGTTTTAAACATCTTTTTAATCTTAATATAATCAAAATAATTTTACTTCACTTGAACGGTCCTATCGCGGATGCCACTATTTTTATGTAAAGCAACGGAATAAGCACCGCAAATTCCTAGCTTTTCTCTTACTAAATTAAACTGTATAAAAGCGGATGCCAATACTTCTTATTTAGACATTAAAATTATTAAAGTAGCATCTCTTGTGCTCATATAATAATTCCCTATAACATTAAACATAAGAAAATTATTCCTACGGTAAAAAGTAGTTCACTAAAATTAAAAATTCAAACTATATGAAAAAATGCAACTAACATCGTTGCTAACTTTATTCTGTTCCATTTCTGGAATCAAAAAAAAAAAAAAAAAAACCATGGATGCCACACGCATCACATAATCTTTACATTTTAACAATTTTTGAAGATAGCACGCGCTCATATTTTACATAAAAATTAAAAGCATTAAATTCATTTAACTCTTTTTTTCTTTGACATATTGTTCAGCATGTGAACTTACAAAAAATAGAGGATAAATAATAAACAAATTTATACACTGAAATTGAAAATGGCTCAGTTATAACAACTCTGTAGTATGTTTAATTTACACTAAACTAGAACTGTAGAACTGATATATAAATTTAGTAGTCAGCTTTGGATTATCGCTCTACTGCCATTGTTTACACACTAGGATTAATTACAGCGGGATTTACTGATTAAATGAATTTCGAACCATTTCAAACTCTCTGCCTGAACGAACCCAGCATATGCTGATCCAAGGCCCCACTATTTAAGGAATTAGATGAGCCAGCAGAAATAGAAAAAGCAAAATATATCAAAAATGAAAATTCTGTTTCCGAGAACATTTAGTATTTTTTGAAGATAAATTTCATATATGTAAATATACATATAGATTTGAATTTTTACTAAAATAAAAGGTAATATTTTGTAATTTAATATTAGGGCTTTTGGTGGCCTCTCAATGTCCGGGGCCCCTGGGCAAAGTCCCGGCTTGCCCATGTGATAATATGGGCCTGTTTCTGTCTGGTAACAGACGTTATAAATATTTACATCTACACATGTTTCAATAAATAGGTGTGGTAGATTCTAAATAAATATTAAGCTCAATTTTCCTGTATTTGTTTCATTTTAAACCTCATGTTATCATATAATGCAATAATTATATGACCAAATCATAAAGAACCTAAAAAAAAAAAAAGGGGGGGGGGTATTTGCGAAAGTTGGTAAGTAAAACTGAAATGACCCCAAATCTATTTATTTTTACTTCTAAATAAGTTGGTAAAAGCCAATATTTGACTTTGCAATTTTAGGACTTCTCTTCACCTAAAAAAATGTCTTGTTGATGTCCCTGTCAAAAAAAGGGAAATGCACTCATGGATAGGGCATTTCAGTCATCAGATTCAGTTTGTGGTTTCTCTCCATTTATTTCTATAGATCCATAAAATTGAACAGATAGATTTTATGGATTAAAAAAAAAAAAAAAAAACTAGAAAGCAGAAAATGAGATGAAATTGGATTTTAGGATTGGGATTTGAAACATATTGACTTGGATGAGGTGCAGAAAAATTTAAAACAAAAGTCAAGAATAAAAGCCATGTATCCGAAAGTACATGAAAAAAATATATAAAGGATGGGAAGACTCTGCATAGATTGTAGAGCCATTAGTGTAGCAGTATAAAATATTGTTAGTTAATAGGATTAATACAACTGCTATATTTCCTTAGTACAATGAGAAAACAAATAGGAATAGGAAATGTTCTTATTAATTCATTAAGAAAGTATAATTTTTTTATAAAAATAAAGAAATAGAAAATGTTTTTATTGATTCATTAAAATATATATAAAATTTGTGTAAGAATACAGATATATAAAACATGATTAAACAAAGAGAACAATAATATAATGTTATTGAAATTGATAACTTCCACACCATACAAAATATGTCTGTAAAATGTTTTCTGCACTAAATAATCATCTTAGTAATCAACTTTCAATTCTCTCAACAGCTTAGCAGCTTCACTGTGTGCCTGAAAAATATAGGTGAATAATTTAAGAAAATCATATTTTTCAGATGTACAAAGACATTTTTTTTTTTTTCTGAACATGAACTTAAGTAATATTTACATGCACCAAATATTGTTTGTATGTTTGATGATACTTGATACAGAGAATCACAAACCCAAACCACAAAGTAAAAACAAATTTTCAAGCTGATGTGCTGCAAATACCCCCCCCCCTTCTTGCATTAAAATTATGAAATGAGCAATTGGCGACGATCTGGGATTCATATCCAGAAGCGATCCAGAGACGTGCCATCAGAATTTTGATCATTCGCGGAGGGGATGGATCCCTCCATTTCGGTCACCTCCAGAGATATTAATTTTATGTAATGTGAAAGGAATTGTGGGAGAACTGGGCTAAATTTTCCATAAGCATACATTATAATTATTTTTATAAGTGTTATTAGTTTAAAACTATGAGAAGTGATAGAGATTTTACGGGAATTGTTAACATTCTACTTTAAAACTTCGTAATGTATTAAAAATAAAAGATTTCCATAGCATAGCAGAGTAGGATAGTAACATAAATATGCTTTATTTATGAGGATTACCGCTTTAAGAATAGTACGGAGTTTCATGAAAACTAAAAAACAAAAATTCCGAATACACAAGAGGTTTAATAATTATTTAACCTTCCTTTAGGCACGCGGCCTACGATCGTAGACCATATATGTTTTAAGTAACATAATTTCTATTAGATGGCGCCAGTTTTTATCTTTTTTTTTTTTTGTTTTTTTTTTTTTTTTTTTGTTATATTTTAAACCGTAAATAAATTTGGTCTATGCGTGTAGACCGCGCGCCTGAAAACGTCAGTAAAAGACGCGCGCCTAAGGGAGGGTTAAAACTAATATGTTATACTAACTTTATTTTTAACCGACTTCAAAAAGGAGAAGGCTCTTAATTCAAACCGTATGTTTTTTTACTTCCATTACCCGACTACCGTAGCTAATGGAATTATTGTATTCGGTCCAAACATTTGATATCGAGTTTTCACCTAATTTACACGTTTTAAGATCCCATGAGTCCAAAACGTAATTTTTGGCAGTTGCTCAGTGTGTGTATGTATGTGGAGAATCTTCTGGCTATCATATCTCCGAAACTAATAAAGATAGACCTACAAAACTTCAGAATTGTGACAGGTCTGGTGTACAGATGATTTTTTTAAAATTTTAGTGAAAATTGGAAAACCGTAAGTGGGACCACAAGTCCGTATCTCAAAAATGGCTCGAATGATTTTCTTCAAAGTTGCTATATAAACACTCTATCAGATGTCCTTTCGAATGATATAGTTGATTAGTTCAGGAAAATTGATAGGCGTCCTGTATAAATAGCTCAATTTCAGGTCTCACAGGTGCGTTCCTTTAAAAACGGCTGTATGGATTTTTTTTTTCGAACACGACATATTAACTCTCTTTTACATATGCTTTTGTATGTAATTATTGTTTTCTGGTCAATAATTGAGTATGTCAAGTTTTGGTAAAAGTTGGTATCTCAAAAACGGCTCTAACGATTTTTTTTCTTATGTATTCCGTGGTTATTACAGGAAAATCAACAGTCATCCTGCTTAGGTGGGTCAGTTTTAGCTATCGTAAATTGGTATTTCAAAAAATAACTCTACCAATTTTTGTTTCCATTACCCGATTACCGTAGGTAATGGAAGTATTGTATTCGGTCCAAAATTTTGATATCAAGATTTCACCTGATTTTCATGTTTCAATATGGGGATCATTGCGTTGGAAATTAATGTACGAAAACAGTGCTAATGAAATTAGTCATTTAATTACAATAAGTTAAATGTATCGAATCGGATTGAGGGTAGCCTCTGAGGTGCGGCATTTCAGTCTGCGACTGTGCTGAGTGTTCTATCATAGTCATTCCTTTTAATATGAGTACATTTTGCTCTCAATAGAAATTAGTAACAATAAATATATGATGAGGAATTGAGCAGAATACATCTATGCCAACGTATTTCTTTTAGAAAAGGGAAATAGAATATGCACATCATTATCACTTTGATTTTTATAGCATATTAAGTTAGATTATTTATGATTACTGAGGAACAAATAGAATAGCATTAAAAAAATGTTTAATTTTTTTTTTTTTTTTTTTTTTACTTTGTATGCTTGGGGAGGGGGGGGGGTAAAGAATGAGTAACGGACATGTCTAAGGAGGAAATTATGCATAGAAAATTTTATGAATTTCAACCATAAAATTTTATGAATTTCAACCACAAAATTTAAAACAAAATATCGATCTTTATTATGACTAAGATGTTCTTTAAAAATATATAATAATTAAACATAAGGTGAATATTTAGTGAAAATTCAAGCACTGATCATAAGAGAAATATTTTGTAAAGTTGTACATTTTAAATATTTGAATCCAAAATGATAATAAAAATAGTTGAAATCTAAGTACTACCGATTTGGACTTATGAGCATTCTTCATGCAATTTAGTAAGTATTCATCATTTAGTCGAACAATTTTTTCAAACTTTTTGGCCTTATTCATACATGAAATCGGATCTCAATGCTAATATATTGCTATGATTATTATCTACTTCTCTATTCTGAAAACTATTTCTTAATTTCAAGATATGGTTCGTTTTGCGATTTAAATCTTGCATTAACCAAAAAAAAGAAACGCCGGATGTTTATTTACACAGGTTAAGCAGCGTGAAGTTTCTCTTTGCACTTTCAGATTTGGCGAAAATCGTACAGTGTAGTGAAAAATTGTGATTTTGTGCTGTACGCGCCAACATAATGAAGATACGCCTCCCGGAGCCTACACCATATTATTATGTCGGTAAAACGGGTAAAACCATTTCACTTATTCATTATTCATCAATTACTGTATTGTTTATCTATTATAGCTTACACTTAATATTTAAATTTGAAAATGTATGTTGTATAAAAATTTTGTATCTCCTTTTTTTACTTCCTTATACAGTGTATAATGAAGTATAGTAATCCCGATTTGCGAAATGGATTTTGTATTTCACATTGCTCGAAAACGAATCATCGCTGAATGTTGCCAATTTATACGTGAGACTGTCATGATGTCTAGTTGCACACCTGCAAGTTTCGTCTTAACACGAGCTCTCGTTTTAGAGATATAAGCGACGTTACACGATTTTTCGTGACGTCTGTATTTATGTGTGTCTGTGTGTGTGTGGGTGTATGTCGCATAACTCAAAAACGGTTGGACGTAGAAAGTTGCGAATTGGTACATAGGTTTGTTATAACATCTGGTTGTGCACCTCCCTTTTTGGACTTTATATGATTTTCCGTTTTGGAGGTATTTAGGAAAATTAGTTTCATAATGGGCAAAATGTATCAAAAAACGGTAATAGCTCAAAAACGGTTTGGACAAATCTTGCAATTTAACTGACTTCTCGACTAGCTAGACATTTGAAACTTTCAGAAAAGTTCAGAACACATTGACATGAGTCCCCCCAAGGCACAACTTTGACATGAGTCCCCCCCAAGGCACAACTTTGACATAAGTCCCCCCAAGGCACAACTTTGACATGAGTCCCCTCCCCAAGGTACAACTTTGACATGAGTCCCCCCAAGGCACACAAGTCCCCCTCAAGGCACAACTTTGAAATGAGTCCCCCCAAGGTAAAACTTTGACATGAGTCCCCCCCCAAAGCACAACTTTGACATGAGTCCCCCCAAGGCACAACTTTGACATGAGTCCCCCCAAGGCACAACTTTGACATGAGTCCCCCCCCTAAGACACAACTTTGACATGAGTCCCCTCCCCAAGGCACGACTTTGACATGAGTCCCCCCCCAAGGTACAACTTTGACATGAGTCCCCCCAAGGCACAGCTTTGACATGAGTCCCTTCCCCAAGGTACAACTTTGACATGAGTACTCCCCAAGGCACATGAGTCCCTCCCAAGGCACAGCTTTGACATGAGTCCCCCCAAGGTACAACTTTGACATGAGTCCCCACCCAAGGCACAACTTTAACATGAGTCCCCACAGGTACAACTTTGACATGAGTCCCCCCCCAAGGTACAACTTTGACATGAGTCCCCCCAAGGCACAACTTTGACATAAGTCCCCCCAAGGCACAACTTTGACATGAGTCCCCCCCAAGGCACAACTTTGACATGAGTCCCCTCCCCAAGGTACAACTTTGACATGATTCCCCCCCAAGGCACATGAGTCCCTCCCAAGGCACAGCTTTGACATGAGTCCCCTCCAAGGTACAACTTTGACATGAGTCCCCCCAAGGCACATGAGTCCCCCCCCAAGGCACAACTTTGACATGAGTCCCCCCCAAGGTACAACTTTGACATGAGTCCCCCCAAGGCACATGAGTCCCCACCCAAGGCACAACTTTAACATGAGTCCCCGAAGGTACAACTTTGACATGAGTCCCCCCCCCAAGGTACAACTTTGACATGAGTCCCCTCCCCAAGGTACAACTTTGACATGAGTCCCCCCAAGGCACACAAGTCCCCCTCAAGGCACAACTTTGAAATGAGTCCCCCCCAAGGTAAAACTTTGACATGAGTCCCCCCCCAAAGCACAACTTTGACATGAGTCCCCCCAAGGCACAACTTTGACATGAGTCCCCCCAAGGCACAACTTTGACATGAGTCCCCCCCTAAGACACAACTTTGACATGAATCCCCCCCAAGGCACAACTTTGATATGAGTCCCCTCCCCAAGGCACGACTTTGACATGAGTCCCCCGCAAGGTACAACTTTGACATGAGTCCCCCCAAGGCACAGCTTTGACATGAGTCCCTTCCCCAAGGTACAACTTTGACATGAGTACTCCCCAAGGCACATGAGTCCCTCCCAAGGCACAGCTTTGACATGAGTCCCCCCAAGGTACAACTTTGACATGAGTCCCCACCCAAGGCACAACTTTAACATGAGTCCCCACAGGTACAACTTTGACATGAGTCCCCCCCAAGGTACAACTTTGACATGAGTCCCCCCAAGGCACAACTTTGACATGAGTCCCCCCAAGGCACAACTTTGACATGAGTCCCCCCCAAGGCACAACTTTGACATGAGTCCCCTCCCCAAGGTACAACTTTGACATGAGTCCCCCCCAAGGCACATGAGTCCCTCCCAAGGCACAGCTTTGACATGAGTCCCCTCCAAGGTACAACTTTGACATGAGTCCCCCCAAGGCACATGAGTCCCCCCAAGGCACAACTTTGACATGAGTCCCCCCCAAGGTACAACTTTGACATGAGTCCCCCCAAGGCACATGAGTCCCCACCCAAGGCACAACTTTAACATGAGTCCCCGAAGGTACAACTTTGACATGAGTCCCCCCCCAAGGTACAACTTTGACATGAGTCCCCCCAAGGCACAACTTTGACATGAGTCCCCCCAAGTCACAACTTTGACATGAGTCCCCCCCAAGGCACAACTTTGACATGAGTCCCCTCCCCAAGGTACAACTTTGACATGAGTCCCCCCCAAGGCACATGAGTCCCTCCCAAGGCACAGCTTTGACATGAGTCCCCTTTAAGGTACAACTTTGACATGAGTCCCCCCAAGGCACATGAGTCCCCCCCAAGGCACAACTTTTACATGAGTCCCCCCCAAGGTACAACTTTGACATGAGTCCCCCCAAGGCACAACTTTGACATGAGTCCCCCCCAAGGCACAACTTTGACATGAGTCTCCCCCAAGGCACAACTTTGACATAAGTCCCCTCAAGGCACATTTTTTTTTTTTTTTTTTTTACGTATGCATGCATTTTTTTTAAATATTTTTAGCCAAATGTTTCGGCTCCAGTGACAATGTTTTTTAGCATTATGTATATTTCTAAAAGTGTATAAGGAAGTCATGTGGTGCCCACATCACATGTGGTGCCCACCAGCGTGAAGTTTCTCTTTGCACTTTCAGATTTGGCGAAAATCGTACAGTGTAGTGAAAAATTGTGATTTTGTGCTCTACGCGCCAACATAATGGAGATACGCCTCCCGGAGCCTACACCATATTATTATGTCGGTAAAACGGGTAAAACCATTTCACTTATTCATTATTCATCAATTACTGTATTGCCTATCTATTATAGCTTACACTTAATATTTAAATTTGAAAATGTATGTTGTATAAAAATTTTGTATCTCCTTTTTTTACTTCCTTATACAATGTATAATGAAGTATAGTAATCCCGATTTGCGAAATGGATTTTGTATTTCACATTGCTCGAAAACGAATCATCGCTGAATGTTGCCAATTTATACGTGAGACTGTCATGATGTCTAGTTGCACACCTGCAAGTTTCGTCTTAACACGAGCTCTCGTTTTAGAGATATAAGCGACGTTACACGATTTTTCGTGACGTCTGTATGTATGTGTGTCTGTGTGTGTGTGGGTGTATGTCGCATAACTCAAAAACGGTTGGACGTAGAAAGTTGCGAATTGGTACATAGGTTTGTTATAACATCTAGTTGTGCACCTCCCTTTTTGGACTTTATATGATTTTCCGTTTTGGAGATATTTAGGAAAATTAGTTTCATAATGGGCAAAATGTATCAAAAAACGGTAATAGCTCAAAAACGGTTTGGACAAATCTTGCAATTTAACTGACTTCTCGACTAGCTAGACATTTGAAACTTTCAGAAAAGTTCAGAACACATTGACATGAGTCCTCCCAAGGCACAACTTTGACATGAGTCCCCCCCCAAGGCACAACTTTGACATAAGTGCCCCCAAGGCACAACTTTGACATGAGTCCCCTCCCCAAGGCAAGACTTTGACATGAGTCCCCCCCAAGGTACAACTTTGACATGAGTCCCCCCAAGGCACAACTTTGACATGAGTCCCCTCCCCAAGGTACAACTTTGACATGAGTCCCCCCAAGGCACACAAGTCCCCCTCAAGGCACAACTTTGAAATGAGTCCCCCACAAGGTACAACTTTGACATGAGTCCCCCCCCCAAAGCACAACTTTGACATGAGTCCCCCCAAGGCACAACTTTGACATGAGTCCCCCCAAGGCACAACTTTGACGTGAGTCCCCCCCTAAGACACAACTTTGACATGAATCCCCCCCAAGGCACAACTTTGACATGAGTCCCCTCCCCAAGGCACGACTTTGACATGAGTCCCCCCCAAGGTACAACTTTGACATGAGTCCCCCCAAGGCACAGCTTTGACATGAGTCCCTTCCCCAAGGTACAACTTTGACATGAGTACTCCCCAAGGCACATGAGCCCCTCCCAAGGCACAGCTTTGACATGAGTCCCCCCAAGGTACAACTTTGACATGAGTCCCCCCAAGGCACATGAGTCCCCACCCAAGGCACAACTTTAACATGAGTCCCCACAGGTACAACTTTGACATGAGTCCCCCCCAAGGTACAACTTTGACATGAGTCACCCCAAGGCACAACTTTGACATGAGTCCCCCCAAGGCACAACTTTGACATGAGTCCCCCCCAAGGCACAACTTTGACATGAGTACCCTCCCCAAGGTACAACTTTGACATGAGTCCCCCCCAAGGCACATGAGTCCCTCCCAAGGCACAGCTTTGACATGAGTCCCCTCCAAGGTACAACTTTGACATGAGTCCCCCCAAGGCACATGAGTCCCCCCCAAGGCACAACTTTGACATGAGTCCCCCCCAAGGTACAACTTTGACATGAGTCCCCCCAAGGCACATGAGTCCCCACCCAAGGCACAACTTTAACATGAGTCCCCCAAGGTACAACTTTGACATGAGTCCCCCCCCAAAGTACAACTTTGACATGAGTCCCCCCAAGGCACAACTTTGACATGAGTCCCCCCAAGTCACAACTTTGACATGAGTCCCCCCCAAGGCACAACTTTGACATGAGTCCCCTCCCCAAGGTACAACTTTGACATGAGTCCCCCCAAGGCACATGAGTCCCCCCCAAGGCACAACTTTTACATGAGTCCCCCCCCAAGGTACAACTTTGACATGAGTCCCCCCAAGGCACAACTTTGACATGAGTCCCCCCCAAGGCACAACTTTGACATGAGTCTCCCCCAAGGCACAACTTTGACATAAGTCCCCTCAAGGCACATTTTTTTTTTTTTTTTTTTTTTTTACGTATGCATGCATTTTTTTTAAATATTTTTAGCCAAATGTTTCGGCTCCAGTGACAATGTTTTTTAGCATTATGTATATTTCTAAAAGTGTATAAGGAAGTCATGTGGTGCCCACATCAGATTTTTTAACTTATGAGTTCTGAGTATCGAGTGAAGAATAGTTTCTGTTAGTATGTTCTTTACCAGCCATATATAAATTAGAGAATGTACTCACAATTTGATTAAAATTCTAAAAGGCCTGTTTTTATATGTATATGGACACTGAAATATATGAAAACTCATAATTATTGTAAGGGGGTACCTCCATATGCCTTTTGATAAATAATTAAAAATTTGTGTTATATGTAAAAAAATGTCTTTTGTTTTGTGTCTTAATTTAATTATTAGTTCTTTCTTTTACTAGTGGGGTATGATTACTATTTGGAATTTTAATGAAAATGTTAGTTGTGTGAGCCATTTAGTGACCTGGTTGCTAACAAATGTGAAAAGTTGTAAAGCTGAAAATTTATGTGTTAGCTAAATTTAGGAGTTTACCATATTGTTAAATTTGGGTTGTGTTATTTAACTCCCAGCAGGACACATGTGTTTAATTTTTTTTTTTTTAGGGGGAAGAAATGGCTTTTCATTATTTTTTAAATTTAATTTTATTGGTTTAAACTTGTGGTAGTTTCTGTTGTTGCAATGTAAAAATTAGGGGTGGGAATTGATTAAACGTCTTAACTGGGTTAATCGTAGTTCATTAATCGATTAATTGGATTTTTAATCGGTTTTCATTTTTCTTTATATAATTTTATTTCAATGATGAATAAAACTCTCATATTGTATATATATTATTATTATTATTCATAAGTTTGACTGAGAATTTTTTTTTTTTTTTTTTTTCAAAAATTTTTGTCTAATCAATTATATCTGTTTCATAGCTGAAATTTAGATCAATTTTCAGAGTAATAATTGGTGACTTTAAGTGTTAATTTTATATAAATATTTTCACTTATTCAATTTTTTTAATAAATTAATTTTTCAATTCATTTTGAAAGAAAGATTAAATGAATTTACACATATTTTAGTTTTATATTTGCAGGCCTTGTCCATCTCGCTTGTCACTATTTTTAAATGAATTCTCAAAGTTTCACATCATTATCATAAAAATCTGAAATTCTTATATTTTAGTACTTCTTTGTCACTTCGGACTAGAACCCAGACTGTTATTTTCTGTTTCTACTTCAATAGTTACTGTTAGCAATTTGAACAGACAATAAACGCTTGAAGATATTGTGAAACTCTGTTGACATTTTCCCCATCAGAGGGATAGTGGAAATCTCAATCCCTTTTCTTTTCTTTTTTTGTTAATTTTTAGCATTTCTATTTTTTGAAAGCCGCTTGTTTCTGAGAATACTATTACCCTAGCCAACTCTTTATGTAGAAGGCTACAGACAGGTGGTGGAACTCCAACATGCATATGGAGCGGCATTTTGTTTAACAACTGTCCTCTCCTGCTTTCTCTATCAACAAAAGTGCAACAACTTCTTTTGATAGGTTTTATTTATTTTTATTTATTTATTTTTTCGCTTTTTCAATATTTGATGGATGTTTCTTAGAATGTTTGTTAGCAAAATATGCAAAAAAAATATTTTGTAGGCAGAACAGCATTTTTACTTTAACTCATAGTTTGAAAATTTTAATCGGATTTGAAAATTTTTAATCGAATTAATTAATCCGATTAACTCGATTAAAAAAAATTGATCGGGACTAAGCATTGATCGATTAACCGAACCGATTAATCTGCACAGCCCTAATAAAAAATCATGGCCTTAAAATAAAGTTTGTTTGTTAATAGAAATTGCCATAAGAGTCAGATTTAACTATTAATTCTGAAATTAAGATATTGAGGCAGCAGAGATTTTGCATTCATCACCAGCGAGCTTCGGCTCTATTTAACAACATAGAAACCTGGGTGGAATTTACGTAATTGGGTTAATTTATTAAAATGGGTGCTAAAAGATATAATGCAACGCACTGGGACAAATGCACAATAATTCGACAATAATGCACACAAATTCGGGATCCTTTTCATACTCTTTACTATTTAAAATCAGCTCTTTTAAGCTTGCTATTGTGAACGTCGAAGGCAAAGCCTCTCCAATCTCTTCGGCTACCCACTTCAAATCTTCTTTTTAAAATCCTTTAACGGTTTTAAACATCTTTTTAATCTTAATATAATCAAAATAATTTTACTTCACTTGAACGGTCCTATCGCGGACGCCACTATTTTTATGTAAAGCAACGGAATAAGCACAGCAAATTCCTAGCTTTTCTCTTACTAAATTAAACTGTATAAAAGTGGACGCCAATACTTCTTATTTAGACATTAAAATTATTAAAGTAGCATCTCTTGTGCTCATATAATAATTCCCTATAACATTAAACATAAGAAAATTATTCCTACGGTAAAAAGTAGTTCACTAAAATTAAAAATTCAAACTATATGAAAAAATGCAACTAACATCGTTGCTAACTTTATTCTGTTCCATTTCTTGAATCAAAAAAAAAAAAAAAAAAAAACCATGGATGCCACACGCATCACATAATCTTTACATTTTAACAAATTTTGAAGATAGCACGCGCTCATATTTTACATAAAAATTAAAAGCATTAAATTCATTTAACTCTTTTTTTCTTTGACATATTGTTCAGCATGTGAACTTACAAAAAATAGAGGATAAATAATAAACAAATTTATACACTGAAATTGAAAATGGCTCAGTTATAACAACTCTGTAGTATGTTTAATTTACACTAAACTAGAACTGTAGAACTGATATATAAATTTAGTAGTCAGCTTTGTATTATCGCTCTACTGCCATTGTTTACACACTAGGATTAATTACAGCGGGATTTACTGATTAAATGAATTTCGAACCATTTCAAACTCTCTGCCTGAACGAACCCGGCATATGCTGATCCAACGCCCCACTATTTAAGGAATTAGATGAGCCAGCAGAAATAGAAAAAGCAAAATATATCAAAAATGAAAATTCTGTTTCCGAGAACATTTAGTATTTTTTAAAGATAAATTTCATATATGTAAATATACATATAGATTTGAATTTTTACTAAAATAAAAGGTAATATTTTGTAATTTAATATTAGGGCTTTTGGTGGCCTCTCAATGTTCGGGGCCCCTGGGCAAAGTCCCGGCTTGCCCATGCGATAATATGGGCCTGTTTCTGTCTGGTAACAGACGTTATAAATATTTACATCTACACATGTTTCAATAAATAGGTGTGGTAGATTCTAAATAAATATTAAGCTCAATTTTCCTGTATTTGTTTCATTTTAAACCTTATGTTATCATATAATGCAATAATTATATGACCAAATCATAAAGAACCTAAAAAAAAAAAAAAGGGGGGGGGGTATTTGCGAAAGTTGGCAAGTAAAACTGAAATGACCCCAAATCTATTTATTTTTACTTCTAAATAAGTTGGTAAAAGCCAATATTTGACTTTGCAATTTTAGGACTTCTCTTCACCTAAAAAAATGTCTTGTTGATGTCCCTGTCAAAAAAAGGGAAATGCACTCATGGATAGGGCATTTCAGTCATCAGATTCAGTTTGTGGTTTCTCTCCATTTATTTCTATAGATCCATAAAATTGAACAGATAGATTTTATGGATTAAAAAAAAAAAAAAAAAAAAAAAAAAAAACTAGAAAGCAGAAAATGAGATGAAATTGGATTTTAGGATTGGGATTTGAAACATATTGACTTGGATGAGGTGCAGAAAAATTTAAAACAAAAGTCAAGAATAAAAGCCATGTATCCGAAAGTACATGAAAAAAATATATAAAGGATGGGAAGACTCTGCATAGATTGTAGAGCCATTAGTGTAGCAGTATAAAATATTGTTAGTTAATAGGATTAATACAACTGCTATATTTCCTTAGTACAATGAGAAAACAAATAGGAATAGGAAATGTTCTTATTAATTCATTAAGAAAGTATAATTTTTTTATAAAAATAAAGAAATAGAAAATGTTTTTATTGATTCATTAAAATATATATAAAATTTGTGTAAGAATACAGATATATAAAACATGATTAAACAAAGAGAACAATAATATAATGTTATTGAAATTGATAACTTCCACACCATACAAAATATGTCTGTAAAATGTTTTCTGCACTAAATAATCATCTTAGTAATCAACTTTCAATTCTCTCAACAGCTTAGCAGCTTCACTGTGTGCCTGAAAAATATAGGTGAATAATTTAAGAAAATCATATTTTTCAGATGTACAAAGACATTTTTTTTTTTTTCTGAACATGAACTTAAGTAATATTTACATGCACCAAATATTGTTTGTATGTTTGATGATACTTGATACAGAGAATCACAAACCCAAACCACAAAGTAAAAACAAATTTTCAAGCTGATGTGCTGCAAATACCCCCCCCCCCTTCTTGCATTAAAATTATGAAATGAGCAATTGGCGACGATCTGGGATTCATATCCAGAAGCGATCCAGAGACGTGCCATCAGAATTTTGATCATTCGCGGAGGGGATGGATCCCTCCATTTCGGTCACCTCCAGAGATATTAATTTTATGTAATGTGAAAGGAATTGTGGGAGAACTGGGCTAAATTTTCCATAAGCATACATTATAATTATTTTTATAAGTGTTATTAGTTTAAAACTATGAGAAGTGATAGAGATTTTACGGGAATTGTTAACATTCTACTTTAAAACTTCGTAATGTATTAAAAATAAAAGATTTCCATAGCATAGCAGAGTAGGATAGTAACATAAATATGCTTTATTTATGAGGATTACCGCTTTAAGAATAGTACGGAGTTTCATGAAAACTAAAAAACAAAAATTCCGAATACACAAGAGGTTTAATAATTATTTAACCTTCCTTTAGGCACGCGGCCTACGATCGTAGACCATATATGTTTTAAGTAACATAATTTCTATTAGATGGCGCCAGTTTTTATCTTTTTTTTTTTGTTGTTTTTTTTTTTTTTTTTTGTTATATTTTAAACCGTAAATAAATTTGGTCTATGCGTGTAGACCGCGCGCCTGAAAACGTCAGTAAAAGACGCGCGCCTAAGGGAGGGTTAAAACTAATATGTTATACTAACTTTATTTTTAACCGACTTCAAAAAGGAGAAGGCTCTTAATTCAAACCGTATGTTTTTTTACTTCCATTACCCGACTACCGTAGCTAATGGAATTATTGTATTCGGTCCAAACATTTGATATCGAGTTTTCACCTAATTTACACGTTTTAAGATCCCATGAGTCCAAAACGTAATTTTTGGCAGTTGCTCAGTGTGTGTATGTATGTGGAGAATCTTCTGGCTATCATATCTCCGAAACTAATAAAGATAGAACTACAAAACTTCAGAATTGTGACAGGTCTGGTGTACAGATGATTTTTTTAAAATTTTAGTGAAAATTGGAAAACCGTAAGTGGGACCACAAGTCCGTATCTCAAAAATGGCTCGAATGATTTTCTTCAAAGTTGCTATATAAACACTCTATCAGATGTCCTTTCGAATGATATAGTTGATTAGTTCAGGAAAATTGATAGGCGTCCTGTATAAATAGCTCAATTTCAGGTCTCACAGGTGCGTTCCTTTAAAAACGGCTGTATGGATTTTTTTTTTTCGAACACGACATATTAACTCTCTTTTACATATGCTTTTGTATGTAATTATTGTTTTCTGGTCAATAATTGAGTATGTCAAGTTTTGGTAAAAGTTGGTATCTCAAAAACGGCTCTAACGATTTTTTTTCTTATGTATTCCGTGGTTATTACAGGAAAATCAACAGTCATCCTGCTTAGGTGGGTCAGTTTTAGCTATCGTAAATTGGTATTTCAAAAAATAACTCTACCAATTTTTGTTTCCATTACCCGATTACCGTAGGTAATGGAAGTATTGTATTCGGTCCAAAATTTTGATATCAAGATTTCACCTGATTTTCATGTTTCAATATGGGGATCATTGCGTTGGAAATTAATGTACGAAAACAGTGCTAATGAAATTAGTCATTTAATTACAATAAGTTAAATGTATCGAATCGGATTGAGGGTAGCCTCTGAGGTGCGGCATTTCAGTCTGCGACTGTGCTGAGTGTTCTATCATAGTCATTCCTTTTAATATGAGTACATTTTGCTCTCAATAGAAATTAGTAACAATAAATATATGATGAGGAATTGAGCAGAATACATCTATGCCAACGTATTTCTTTTAGAAAAGGGAAATAGAATATGCACATCATTATCACTTTGATTTTTATAGCATATTAAGTTAGATTATTTATGATTACTGAGGAACAAATAGAATAGCATTAAAAAAATGTTTAATGTTTTTTTTTTTTTTTACTTTGTATGCTTGGGGAGGGGGGGGGGGGTAAAGAATGAGTAACGGACATGTCTAAGGAGGAAATTATGCGTAGAAAATTTTATGAATTTCAACCATAAAATTTTATGAATTTCAACCACAAAATTTAAAACAAAATATCGATCTTTATTATGACTAAGATGTTCTTTAAAAATATATAATAATTAAACATAAGGTGAATATTTAGTGAAAATTCAAGCACTGATCATAAGAGAAATATTTTGTAAAGTTGTACATTTTAAATATTTGAATCCAAAATGATAATAAAAATAGTTGAAATCTAAGTACTACCGATTTGGACTTATGAGCATTCTTCATGCAATTTAGTAAGTATTCATCATTTAGTCGAACAATTTTTTCAAACTTTTTGGCCTTATTCATACATGAAATCGGATCTCAATGCTAATATATTGCTATGATTATTATCTACTTCTCTATTCTGAAAACTATTTCTTAATTTCAAGATATGGTTCGTTTTGCGATTTAAATCTTGCATTAACCAAAAAAAAGAAACGCCGGATGTTTATTTACACAGGTTAAGCAGCGTGAAGTTTCTCTTTGCACTTTCAGATTTGGCGAAAATCGTACAGTGTAGTGAAAAATTGTGATTTTGTGCTGTACGCGCCAACATAATGAAGATACGCCTCCCGGAGCCTACACCATATTATTATGTCGGTAAAACGGGTAAAACCATTTCACTTATTCATTATTCATCAATTACTGTATTGTTTATCTATTATAGCTTACACTTAATATTTAAATTTGAAAATGTATGTTGTATAAAAATTTTGTATCTCCTTTTTTTACTTCCTTATACAGTGTATAATGAAGTATAGTAATCCCGATTTGCGAAATGGATTTTGTATTTCACATTGCTCGAAAACGAATCATCGCTGAATGTTGCCAATTTATACGTGAGACTGTCATGATGTCTAGTTGCACACCTGCAAGTTTCGTCTTAACACGAGCTCTCGTTTTAGAGATATAAGCGACGTTACACGATTTTTCGTGACGTCTGTATTTATGTGTGTCTGTGTGTGTGTGGGTGTATGTCGCATAACTCAAAAACGGTTGGACGTAGAAAGTTGCGAATTGGTACATAGGTTTGTTATAACATCTGGTTGTGCACCTCCCTTTTTGGACTTTATATGATTTTCCGTTTGGGAGGTATTTAGGAAAATTAGTTTCATAATGGGCAAAATGTATCAAAAAACGGTAATAGCTCAAAAACGGTTTGGACAAATCTTGCAATTTAACTGACTTCTCGACTAGCTAGACATTTGAAACTTTCAGAAAAGTTCAGAACACATTGACATGAGTCCCCCCAAGGCACAACTTTGACATGAGTCCCCCCCAAGGCACAACTTTGACATAAGTGCCCCCAAGGTACAACTTTGACATGAGTCCCCCCAAGGCACAACTTTGACATGAGTCCCCTCCCCAAGGTACAACTTTGACATGAGTCCCCCCAAGGCACACAAGTCCCCCTCAAGGCACAACTTTGAAATGAGTCCCCCCAAGGTAAAACTTTGACATGAGTCCCCCCCCAAAGCACAACTTTGACATGAGTCCCCCCAAGACACAACTTTGACATGAGTCCCCCCAAGGCACAACTTTGACATGAGTCCCCCCCCCTAAGACACAACTTTGACATGAGTCCCCTCCCCAAGGCACGACTTTGACATGAGTCCCCCCCAAGGTACAACTTTGACATGAGTCCCCCCAAGGCACAGCTTTGACATGAGTCCCTTCCCCAAGGTACAACTTTGACATGAGTACTCCCCAAGGCACATGAGTCCCTCCCAAGGCACAGCTTTGACATGAGTCCCCCCAAGGTACAACTTTGACATGAGTCCCCACCCAAGGCACAACTTTAACATGAGTCCCCACAGGTACAACTTTGACATGAGTCCCCCCCCAAGGTACAACTTTGACATGAGTCCCCCCAAGGCACAACTTTGACATGAGTCCCCCCAAGGCACAACTTTGACATGAGTCCCCCCCAAGGCACAACTTTGACATGAGACCCCTCCCCAAGGTACAACTTTGACATGAGTCCCCCCCAAGGCACATGAGTCCCTCCCAAGGCACAGCTTTGACATGAGTCCCCTCCAAGGTACAACTTTGACATGAGTCCCCCCAAGGCACATGAGTCCCCCCCAAGGCACAACTTTGACATGAGTCCCCCCCAAGGTACAACTTTGACATGAGTCCCCCCCAAGGCACATGAGTCCCCACCCAAGGCACAACTTTAACATGAGTCCCCGAAGGTACAACTTTGACATGAGTCCCCCCCCAAGGTACAACTTTGACATGAGTCCCCTCCCCAAGGTACAACTTTGACATGAGTCCCCCCAAGGCACACAAGTCCCCCTCAAGGCACAACTTTGAAATGAGTCCCCCCCAAGGTAAAACTTTGACATGAGTCCCCCCCCAAAGCACAACTTTGACATGAGTCCCCCCAAGGCACAACTTTGACATGAGTCCCCCCAAGGCACAACTTTGACATGAGTCCCCCCCTAAGACACAACTTTGACATGAATCCCCCCCAAGGCACAACTTTGACATGAGTCCCCTCCCCAAGGCACGACTTTGACATGAGTCCCCCCCAAGGTACAACTTTGACATGAGTCCCCCCAAGGCACAGCTTTGACATGAGTCCCTTCCCCAAGGTACAACTTTGACATGAGTACTCCCCAAGGCACATGAGTCCCTCCCAAGGCACAGCTTTGACATGAGTCCCCCCAAGGTACAACTTTGACATGAGTCCCCACCCAAGGCACAACTTTAACATGAGTCCCCACAGGTACAACTTTGACATGAGTCCCCCCCAAGGTACAACTTTGACATGAGTCCCCCCAAGGCACAACTTTGACATGAGTCCCCCCAAGGCACAACTTTGACATGAGTCCCCCCCAAGGCACAACTTTGACATGAGTCCCCTCCCCAAGGTACAACTTTGACATGAGTCCCCCCCAAGGCACATGAGTCCCTCCCAAGGCACAGCTTTGACATGAGTCCCCTCCAAGGTACAACTTTGACATGAGTCCCCCCAAGGCACATGAGTCCCCCCCAAGGCACAACTTTGACATGAGTCCCCCCCAAGGTACAACTTTGACATGAGTCCCCCCAAGGCACATGAGTCCCCACCCAAGGCACAACTTTAACATGAGTCCCCGAAGGTACAACTTTGACATGAGTCCCCCCCCAAGGTACAACTTTGACATGAGTCCCCCCAAGGCACAACTTTGACATGAGTCCCCCCAAGTCACAACTTTGACATGAGTCCCCCCCAAGGCACAACTTTGACATGAGTCCCCTCCCCAAGGTACAACTTTGACATGAGTCCCCCCCAAGGCACATGAGTCCCTCCCAAGGCACAGCTTTGACATGAGTCCCCTTTAAGGTACAACTTTGACATGAGTCCCCCCAAGGCACATGAGTCCCCCCCAAGGCACAACTTTTACATGAGTCCCCCCCAAGGTACAACTTTGACATGAGTCCCCCCAAGGCACAACTTTGACATGAGTCCCCCCCAAGGCACAACTTTGACATGAGTCTCCCCCAAGGCACAACTTTGACATAAGTCCCCTCAAGGCACATTTTTTTTTTTTTTTTTTTTTTACGTATGCATGCATTTTTTTAAAATATTTTTAGCCAAATGTTTCGGCTCCAGTGACAATGTTTTTTAGCATTATGTATATTTCTAAAAGTGTATAAGGAAGTCATGTGGTGCCCACATCACATGTGGTGCCCACCAGCGTGAAGTTTCTCTTTGCACTTTCAGATTTGGCGAAAATCGTACAGTGTAGTGAAAAATTGTGATTTTGTGCTGTACGCGCCAACATAATGGAGATACGCCTCCCGGAGCCTACACCATATTATTATGTCGGTAAAACGGGTAAAACCATTTCACTTATTCATTATTCATCAATTACTGTATTGCCTATCTATTATAGCTTACACTTAATATTTAAATTTGAAAATGTATGTTGTATAAAAATTTTTTATCTCCTTTTTTTACTTCCTTATACAATGTATAATGAAGTATAGTAATCCCGATTTGCGAAATGGATTTTGTATTTCACATTGCTCGAAAACGAATCATCGCTGAATGTTGCCAATTTATACGTGAGACTGTCATGATGTCTAGTTGCACACCTGCAAGTTTCGTCTTAACACGAGCTCTCGTTTTAGAGATATAAGCGACGTTACACGATTTTTCGTGACGTCTGTATGTATGTGTGTCTGTGTGTGTGTGGGTGTATGTCGCATAACTCAAAAACGGTTGGACGTAGAAAGTTGCGAATTGGTACATAGGTTTGTTATAACATCTAGTTGTGCACCTCCCTTTTTGGACTTTATATGATTTTCCGTTTTGGAGATATTTAGGAAAATTAGTTTCATAATGGGCAAAATGTATCAAAAAACGGTAATAGCTCAAAAACGGTTTGGACAAATCTTGCAATTTAACTGACTTCTCGACTAGCTAGACATTTGAAACTTTCAGAAAAGTTCAGAACACATTGACATGAGTCCTCCCAAGGCACAACTTTGACATGAGTCCCCCCCCAAGGCACAACTTTGACATAAGTGCCCCCAAGGCACAACTTTGACGTGAGTCCCCTCCCCAAGGCAAGACTTTGACATGAGTCCCCCCCAAGGTACAACTTTGACATGAGTCCCCCCAAGGCACAACTTTGACATGAGTCCCCTCCCCAAGGTACAACTTTGACATGAGTCCCCCCAAGGCACACAAGTCCCCCTCAAGGCACAACTTTGAAATGAGTCCCCCACAAGGTACAACTTTGACATGAGTCCCCCCCCCAAAGCACAACTTTGACATGAGTCCCCCCAAGGCACAACTTTGACATGAGTCCCCCCAAGGCACAACTTTGACGTGAGTCCCCCCCTAAGACACAACTTTGACATGAATCCCCCCCAAGGCACAACTTTGACATGAGTCCCCTCCCCAAGGCACGACTTTGACATGAGTCCCCCCCAAGGTACAACTTTGACATGAGTCCCCCCAAGGCACAGCTTTGACATGAGTCCCTTCCCCAAGGTACAACTTTGACATGAGTACTCCCCAAGGCACATGAGCCCCTCCCAAGGCACAGCTTTGACATGAGTCCCCCCAAGGTACAACTTTGACATGAGTCCCCCCAAGGCACATGAGTCCCCACCCAAGGCACAACTTTAACATGAGTCCCCACAGGTACAACTTTGACATGAGTCCCCCCCAAGGTACAACTTTGACATGAGTCACCCCAAGGCACAACTTTGACATGAGTCCCCCCAAGGCACAACTTTGACATGAGTCCCCCCCAAGGCACAACTTTGACATGAGTCCCCTCCCCAAGGTACAACTTTGACATGAGTCCCCCCCAAGGCACATGAGTCCCTCCCAAGGCACAGCTTTGACATGAGTCCCCTCCAAGGTACAACTTTGACATGAGTCCCCCCAAGGCACATGAGTCCCCCCCAAGGCACAACTTTGACATGAGTCCCCCCCTAGGTACAACTTTGACATGAGTCCCCCCAAGGCACATGAGTCCCCACCCAAGGCACAACTTTAACATGAGTCCCCCAAGGTACAACTTTGACATGAGTCCCCCCCCCAAGGTACAACTTTGACATGAGTCCCCCCAAGGCACAACTTTGACATGAGTCCCCCCAAGTCACAACTTTGACATGAGTCCCCCCCAAGGCACAACTTTGACATGAGTCCCCTCCCCAAGGTACAACTTTGACATGAGTCCCCCCAAGGCACATGAGTCCCCCCCAAGGCACAACTTTTACATGAGTCCCCCCCCAAGGTACAACTTTGACATGAGTCCCCCCAAGGCACAACTTTGACATGAGTCCCCCCAAGGCACAACTTTGACATGAGTCTCCCCCAAGGCACAACTTTGACATAAGTCCCCTCAAGGCACATTTTTTTTTTTTTTTTTTTTTTACGTATGCATGCATTTTTTTTAAATATTTTTAGCCAAATGTTTCGGCTCCAGTGACAATGTTTTTTAGCATTATGTATATTTCTAAAAGTGTATAAGGAAGTCATGTTGTGCCCACATCAGATTTTTTAACTTATGAGTTCTGAGTATCGAGTGAAGAATAGTTTCTGTTAGTATGTTCTTTACCAGCCATATATAAATTAGAGAATGTACTCACAATTTGATTAAAATTCTAAAAGGCCTGTTTTTATATGTATATGGACACTGAAATATATGAAAACTCATAATTATTGTAAGGGGGTACCTCCATATGCCTTTTGATAAATAATTAAAAATTTGTGTTATATGTAAAAAAATGTCTTTTGTTTTGTGTCTTAATTTAATTATTAGTTCTTTCTTTTACTAGTGGAGTATGATTACTATTTGGAATTTTAATGAAAATGTTAGTTGTGTGAGCCATTTAGTGACCTGGTTGCTAACAAATGTGAAAAGTTGTAAAGCTGAAAATTTATGTGTTAGCTAAATTTAGGAGTTTACCATATTGTTAAATTTGGGTTGTGTTATTTAACTCCCAGCAGGACACATGTGTTTAATTTTTTTTTTTTTTAGGGGGAAGAAATGGCTTTTCATTATTTTTTAAATTTAATTTTATTGGTTTAAACTTGTGGTAGTTTCTGTTGTTGCAATGTAAAAATTAGGGGTGGGAATTGATTAAACGTCTTAACTGGGTTAATCGTAGTTCATTAATCGATTAATTGGATTTTTAATCGGTTTTCATTTTTCTTTATATAATTTTATTTCAATGATGAATAAAACTCTCATATTGTATATATATTATTATTATTATTCATAAGTTTGACTGAGAAATTTTTTTTTTTCAAAAATTTTTGTCTAATCAATTATATCTGTTTCATAGCTGAAATTTAGATCAATTTTCAGAGTAATAATTGGTGACTTTAAGTGTTAATTTTATATAAATATTTTCACTTATTCAATTTTTTTAATAAATTAATTTTTCAATTCATTTTGAAAGAAAGATTAAATGAATTTACACATATTTTAGTTTTATATTTGCAGGCCTTGTCCATCTCGCTTGTCACTATTTTTAAATGAATTCTCAAAGTTTCACATCATTATCATAAAAATCTGAAATTCTTATATTTTAGTACTTCTTTGTCACTTCGGACTAGAACACAGACTGTTATTTTCTGTTTCTACTTCAATAGTTACTGTTAGCAATTTGAACAGACAATAAACGCTTGAAGATATTGTGAAACTCTGTTGACATTTTCCCCATCAGAGGGATAGTGGAAATCTCAATCCCTTTTCTTTTCTTTTTTTGTTAATTTTTAGCATTTCTATTTTTTGAAATCCTCTTGTTTCTGAGAATACTATTACCCTAGCCAACTCTTTCTGTAGAAGGCTACAGACAGGTGGTGGAACTCCAACATGCATATGGAGCGGCATTTTGTTTAATAACTGTCCTCTCCTGCTTTCTCTATCAACAAAAGTGCAACAACTTCTTTTGATAGGTTTTATTTATTTTTATTTATTTATTTTTTCGCTTTTTCAATATTTGATGGATGTTTCTTAGAATGTTTGTTAGCAAAATATGCAAAAAAAATATTTTGTAGGCAGAACAGCATTTTTACTTTAACTCATAGTTTGAAAATTTTAATCGGATTTGAAAATTTTTAATCGAGTTAATTGATCCGATTAACTCGATTAAAAAAATTGATCGGGACTAAGCATTGATCGATTAACCGAACCGATTAATCTGCACAGCCCTAATAAAAATTCATGGCCTTAAAATAAAGTTTGTTTGCTAATAGAAATTGCCATAAGAGTCAGATTTAACTATTAATTATGAAATTAAGATATTGAGGCAGCAGAGATTTTGCATTCATCACCAGCGAGCTTCGGCTCTATTTAACAACATAGAAACCTGGGTGGAATTTACGTAATTGGGTTAATTTATTAAAATGGGTGCTAAAAGATATAATGCAACGCACTGGGACAAATGCACAATAATTCGACAATAATGCACACAAATTCGGGATCCTTTTCATACTCTTTACTATTTAAAATCAGCTCTTTTAAGCTTGCTATTGTGAACGTCGAAGGCAAAGCCTCTCCAATCTCTTCGGCTACCCACTTCAAATCTTCTTTTTAAAATCCTTTAACGGTTTTAAACATCTTTTTAATCTTAATATAATCAAAATAATTTTACTTCACTTGAACGGTCCTATCGCGGACGCCACTATTTTTATGTAAAGCAACGGAATAAGCACAGCAAATTCCTAGCTTTTCTCTTACTAAATTAAACTGTATAAAAGCGGACGCCAATACTTCTTATTTAGACATTAAAATTATTAAAGTAGCATCTCTTGTGCTCATATAATAATTCCCTATAACATTAAACATAAGAAAATTATTCCTACGGTAAAAAGTAGTTCACTAAAATTAAAAATTCAAACTATATGAAAAAATGCAACTAACATCGTTGCTAACTTTATTCTGTTCCATTTCTTGAATCAAAAAAAAAAAAAAAAAAAAAAAAACCATGGATGCCACACGCATCACATAATCTTTACATTTTAACAAATTTTGAAGATAGCACGCGCTCATATTTTACATAAAAATTAAAAGCATTAAATTCATTTAACTCTTTTTTTCTTTGACATATTGTTCAGCATGTGAACTTACAAAAAATAGAGGATAAATAATAAACAAATTTATACACTGAAATTGAAAATGGCTCAGTTATAACAACTCTGTAGTATGTTTAATTTACACTAAACTAGAACTGTAGAACTGATATATAAATTTAGTAGTCAGCTTTGGATTATCGCTCTACTGCCATTGTTTACACACTAGGATTAATTACAGCGGGATTTACTGATTAAATGAATTTCGAACCATTTCAAACTCTCTGCCTGAACGAACCCGGCATATGCTGATCCAAGGCCCCACTATTTAAGGAATTAGATGAGCCAGCAGAAATAGAAAAAGCAAAATATATCAAAAATGAAAATTCTGTTTCCGAGAACATTTAGTATTTTTTAAAGATAAATTTCATATATGTAAATATACATATAGATTTGAATTTTTACTAAAATAAAAGGTAATATTTTGTAATTTAATATTAGGGCTTTTGGTGGCCTCTCAATGTTCGGGGCCCCTGGGCAAAGTCCCGGCTTGCCCATGCGATAATATGGGCCTGTTTCTGTCTGGTAACAGACGTTATAAATATTTACATCTACACATGTTTCAATAAATAGGTGTGGTAGATTCTAAATAAATATTAAGCTCAATTTTCCTGTATTTGTTTCATTTTAAACCTCATGTTATCATATAATGCAATAATTATATGACCAAATCATAAAGAACCTAAAAAAAAAAAAAAAAGGGGGGGGGGGGTATTTGCGAAAGTTGGCAAGTAAAACTGAAATGACCCCAAATCTATTTATTTTTACTTCTAAATAAGTTGGTAAAAGCCAATATTTGACTTTGCAATTTTAGGACTTCTCTTCACCTAAAAAAATGTCTTGATGATGTCCCTGTCAAAAAAAGGGAAATGCACTCATGGATAGGGCATTTCAGTCATCAGATTCAGTTTGTGGTTTCTCTCCATTTATTCCTATAGATCCATAAAATTGAACAGATAGATTTTATGGATTAAAAAAAAAACTAGAAAGCAGAAAATGAGATGAAATTGGATTTTAGGATTGGGATTTGAAACATATTGACTTGGATGAGGTGCAGAAAAATTTAAAACAAAAGTCAAGAATAAAAGTCATGTATCCGAAAGTACGTAAAAAAAATATATAAAAGATGGGAAGACTCTGCATAGATTGTAGAGCCATTAGTGTAGCAGTATAAAATATTGTTAGTTAATAGGATTAATACAACTGCTATATTTCCTTAGTACAATGAGAAAACAAATAGGAATAGGAAATGTTCTTATTAATTCATTAAGAAAGTATAATTTTTTTATAAAAATAAAGAAATAGAAAATGTTTTTATTGATTCATTAAAATATATATAAAATTTGTGTAAGAATACAGATATATAAAACATGATTAAACAAAGAGAACAATAATATAATGTTATTGAAATTGAATGTTATCAAATTTTCAAGCTGATGTGCTGCAAATACCCCCCCCCCCCCTCTTGCATTAAAATTATGAAATGAGCAATTGGCGACGATCTGGGATTCATATCCAGAAGCGATCCAGAGACGTGCCATCAGAATTTTGATCATTCGCGGAGGGGATGGATCCCTCCATTTCGGTCACCTCCAGAGATATTAATTTTATGTAATGTGAAAGGAATTGTGGGAGAACTGGGCTAAATTTTCCATAAGCATACATTATAATTATTTTTATAAGTGTTATTAGTTTAAAACTATGAGAAGTGATAGAGATTTTACGGGAATTGTTAACATTCTACTTTAAAACTTCGTAATGTATTAAAAATAAAAGATTTCCATAGCATAGCAGAGTAGGATAGTAACATAAATATGCTTTATTTATGAGGATTACCGCTTTAAGAATAGTACGGAGTTTCATGAAAACTAAAAAACAAAAATTCCGAATACACAAGAGGTTTAATAATTATTTAACCTTCCTTTAGGCACGCGGCCTACGATCGTAGACCATATATGTTTTAAGTAACATAATTTCTATTAGATGGCGCCAGTTTTTATCTTTTTTTTTTTTTTTTTTTTTTTTTTTATATTTTAAACCGTAAATAAATTTGGTCTATGCGTGTAGACCGCGCAGGGCCCGACTTAGACTACCTGCAGCCCCGGGGCAAGCCTATTCTGGGGGGCCCCCTTGCAGTGGCATAAGAGGTCTTTAGGTTGCAGAATTTCTGTATTCGCCTGTAGGGGGGCCCCTTCCAGAAGGGGGGCCCAGGGCATTTGCCCCGTATGCCCTGCCGTAAGTCGGGGCCTGAGACCGCGCGCCTGAAAACGTCAGTAAAAGACGCGCGCCTAAGGGAGGGTTAAAGCTAATATGTTATACTAACTTTATTTTTAACCGACTTCAAAAAGGAGAAGGCTCTTAATTCAAACCGTATGTTTTTTTACTTCCATTACCCGACTACCGTAGCTAATGGAATTATTGTATTCGGTCCAAACATTTGATATCGAGTTTTCACCTAATTTACACGTTTTAAGGTCCCATGAGTCCAAAACGTAATTTTTGGCAGTTGCTCAGTGTGTGTATGTATGTGGAGAATCTTCTGGCTATCATATCTCCGAAACTAATAAAGATAGAACTACAAAACTTCAGAATTGTGACAGGTCTGGTGTACAGATGATTTTTTTAAAATTTTAGTTAAAATTGGAAAACCGTAAGTGGGACCACAAGTCCGTATCTCAAAAATGGCTCGAATGATTTTCTTCAAAGTTGCTATATAAACACTCTATCAGATGTCCTTTCGAATGATATAGTTGACTAGTTCAGGAAAATTGATAGGCGTCCTGTATAAATAGCTCAATTTCAGGTCTCACAGGTGCGTTCCTTTAAAAACGGCTGCATGGATTTTTTTTTTTTTTTTTTTTTTTTTTTTTTTTTGAACACGACATATTAACTCTCTTTTACATATGCTTTTGTATGTAATTATTGTTTTCTGGTCAATAATTGAGTATGTCAAGTTTTGGTAAAAGTTGGTATCTCAAAAACGGCTCTAACGATTTTTTTTTTTTATGTATTCCGTGGTTATTACAGGAAAATCAACAGTCATCCTGCTTAGGTGGGTCAGTTTTAGCTATCGTAAATTGGTATTTCAAAAAATAACTCTACCAATTTTTGTTTCCATTACCCGATTACCGTAGGTAATGGAAGTATTGTATTCGGTCCAAAATTTTGATATCAAGATTTCACCTGATTTTCATGTTTCCATATGGGGATCATTGCGTTGGAAATTAATGTACGAAAACAGTGCTAATGAAATTAGTCATTTAATTACAATAAGTTAAATGTATCGAATCGGATTGAGGGTAGCCTCTGAGGTGCGGCATTTCAGTCTGCGACTGTGCTGAGTGCTCTATCATAGTCATTCCTTTTAATATGAGTACATTTTGCTCTCAATAGAAATTAGTAACAATAAATATATGATGAGGAATTGAGCAGAATACATCTATGCCAACGTATTTCTTTTAGAAAAGGGAAATAAAATATGCACATCATTATCACTTTGATTTTTATAGCATATTAAGTTAGATTATTTATGATTACTGAGGAACAAATAGAATAGCATTAAAAAAATTTTTAATGTTTTTTTTTTTTTTTTTTTTTTTACTTTGTATGCTTGGGGAGGGGGGGGGGGGGTAAAGAATGAGTAACGGACATGTCTAAGGAGGAAATTATGCGTAGAAAATTTTATGAATTTCAACCATAAAATTTTATGAATTTCAACCACAAAATTTAAAACAAAATATCGATCTTTATTATGACTAAGATGTTCTTTAAAAATATATAATAATTAAACATAAGGTGAATATTTAGTGAAAATTCAAGCACTGATCATAAGAGAAATATTTTGTAAAGTTGTACATTTTAAATATTTGAATCCAAAATGATAATAAAAATAGTTGAAATCTGAGTACTACCGATTTGGACTTATGAGCATTCTTCATGCAATTTAGTAAGTATTCATCATTTAGTCGAACAATTTTTTCAAACTTTTTGGCCTTATTCATACATGAAATCGGATCTCAATGCTAATATATTGCTATGATTATTATCTACTTCTCTATTCGGAAAACTATTTCTTAATTTCAAGATATGGTTCGTTTTGCGATTTAAATCTTGCATTAACCAAAAAAAAGAAACGCCGGATGTTTATTTACACAGGTTAAGCAGCGTGAAGTTTCTCTTTGCACTTTCAGATTTGGCGAAAATCGTACAGTGTAGTGAAAAATTGTGATTTTGTGCTGTACGCGCCAACATAATGGAGATACGCCTCCCGGAGCCTACACCATATTATTATGTCGGTAAAACGGGTAAAACCATTTCACTTATTCATTATTCATCAATTACTGTATTGCCTATCTATTATAGCTTACACTTAATATTTAAATTTGAAAATGTATGTTGTATAAAAATTTTGTATCTCCTTTTTTTACTTCCTTATACAATGTATAATGAAGTATAGTAATCCCGATTTGCGAAATGGATTTTGTATTTCACATTGCTCGAAAACGAATCATCGCTGAATGTTGCCAATTTATACGTGAGACTGTCATGACGTCTAGTTGCACACCTGCAAGTTTCGTCTTAACACGAGCTCTCGTTTTAGAGATATAAGCGACGTTACACGATTTTTCGTGACGTCTGTATGTATGTGTGTCTGTGTGTGTGTGGGTGTATGTCGCATAACTCAAAAACGGTTGGACGTAGAAAGTTGCGAATTGGTACATAGGTTTGTTATAACATCTAGTTGTGCACCTCCCTTTTTGGACTTTATATGATTTTCCGTTTTGGAGATATTTAGGAAAATTAGTTTCATAATGGGCAAAATGTATCAAAAAACGGTAATAGCTCAAAAACGGTTTGGACAAATCTTGCAATTTAACTGACTTCTCGACTAGCTAGACATTTGAAACTTTCAGAAAAGTTCAGAACACATTGACATGAGTCCTCCCAAGGCACAACTTTGACATGAGTCCCCCCCCAAGGCACAACTTTGACATAAGTGCCCCCAAGGCACAACTTTGACATGAGTCCCCTCCCCAAGGCAAGACTTTGACATGAGTCCCCCCCAAGGTACAACTTTGACATGAGTCCCCCCAAGGCACAACTTTGACATGAGTCCCCTCCCCAAGGTACAACTTTGACATGAGTCCCCCCAAGGCACACAAGTCCCCCTCAAGGCACAACTTTGAAATGAGTCCCCCACAAGGTACAACTTTGACATGAGTCCCCCCCCCAAAGCACAACTTTGACATGAGTCCCCCCAAGGCACAACTTTGACATGAGTCCCCCGAAGGCACAACTTTGACATGAGTCCCCCCCTAAGACACAACTTTGACATGAATCCCCCCCAAGGCACAACTTTGACATGAGTCCCCTCCCCAAGGCACGACTTTGACATGAGTCCCCCCCAAGGTACAACTTTGACATGAGTCCCCCCAAGGCACAGCTTTGACATGAGTCCCTTCCCCAAGGTACAACTTTGACATGAGTACTCCCCAAGGCACATGAGCCCCTCCCAAGGCACAGCTTTGACATGAGTCCCCCCAAGGTACAACTTTGACATGAGTCCCCCCAAGGCACATGAGTCCCCACCCAAGGCACAACTTTAACATGAGTCCCCACAGGTACAACTTTGACATGAGTCCCCCCCAAGGTACAACTTTGACATGAGTCACCCCAAGGCACAACTTTGACATGAGTCCCCCCAAGGCACAACTTTGACATGAGTCCCCCCCAAGGCACAACTTTGACATGAGTCCCCTCCCCAAGGTACAACTTTGACATGAGTCCCCCCCAAGGCACATGAGTCCCTCCCAAGGCACAGCTTTGACATGAGTCCCCTCCAAGGTACAACTTTGACATGAGTCCCCCCAAGGCACATGAGTCCCCCCCAAGGCACAACTTTGACATGAGTCCCCCCCAAGGTACAACTTTGACATGAGTCCCCCCAAGGCACATGAGTCCCCACCCAAGGCACAACTTTAACATGAGTCCCCCAAGGTACAACTTTGACATGAGTCCCCCCCGAAGGTACAACTTTGACATGAGTCCCCCCAAGGCACAACTTTGACATGAGTCCCCCCAAGTCACAACTTTGACATGAGTCCCCCCCAAGGCACAACTTTGACATGAGTCCCCTCCCCAAGGTACAACTTTGACATGAGTCCCCCCAAGGCACATGAGTCCCCCCCAAGGCACAACTTTTACATGAGTCCCCCCCCAAGGTACAACTTTGACATGAGTCCCCCCAAGGCACAACTTTGACATGAGTCCCCCCCAAGGCACAACTTTGACATGAGTCTCCCCCAAGGCACAACTTTGACATAAGTCCCCTCAAGGCACATTTTTTTTTTTTTTTTTTTTTTTTTTACGTATGCATGCATTTTTTTTAAATATTTTTAGCCAAATGTTTCGGCTCCAGTGACAATGTTTTTTAGCATTATGTATATTTCTAAAAGTGTATAAGGAAGTCATGTGGTGCCCACATCAGATTTTTTAACTTATGAGTTCTGAGTATCGAGTGAAGAATAGTTTCTGTTAGTATGTTCTTTACCAGCCATATATAAATTAGAGAATGTACTCACAATTTGATTAAAATTCTAAAAGGCCTGTTTTTATATGTATATGGACACTGAAATATATGAAAACTCATAATTATTGTAAGGGGGTACCTCCATATGCCTTTTGATAAATAATTAAAAATTTGTGTTATATGTAAAAAAATGTCTTTTGTTTTGTGTCTTAATTTAATTATTAGTTCTTTCTTTTACTAGTGGGGTATGATTACTATTTGGAATTTTAATGAAAATGTTAGTTGTGTGAGCCATTTAGTGACCTGGTTGCTAACAAATGTGAAAAGTTGTAAAGCTGAAAATTTATGTGTTAGCTAAATTTAGATTGCTTAATGAGAGTTTACCATATTGTTAAATTTGGGTTGTGTTATTTAACTCCCAGCAGGACACATGTGTTTAATTTTTTTTTTTTTTTTTAGGGGGAAGAAATGGCTTTTCATTATTTTTTAAATTTAATTTTATTGGTTTAAACTTGTGGTAGTTTCTGTTGTTGCAATGTAAAAATTAGGGGTGGGAATTGATTAAACGTCTTAACTGGGTTAATCGTAGTTCATTAATCGATTAATTGGATTTTTAATCGGTTTTCATTTTTCTTTATATAATTTTATTTCAATGATGAATAAAACTCTCATATTGTATATATATATATTATTATTATTCATAAGTTTGACTGAGAAATTTTTTTTTTTTTTTTTTCAAAAATTTTTGTCTAATCAATTATATCTGTTTCATAGCTGAAATTTAGATCAATTTTCAGAGTAATAATTGGTGACTTTAAGTGTTAATTTTATATAAATATTTTCACTTATTCAATTTTTTTAATAAATTAATTTTTCAATTCATTTTGAAAGAAAGATTAAATGAATTTACACATATTTTAGTTTTATATTTGCAGGCCTTGTCCATCTCGCTTGTCACTATTTTTAAATGAATTCTCAAAGTTTCACATCATTATCATAAAAATCTGAAATTCTTATATTTTAGTACTTCTTTGTCACTTCGGACTAGAACACAGACTGTTATTTTCTGTTTGTACTTCAATAGTTACTGTTAGCAATTTGAACAGACAATAAACGCTTGAAGATATTGTGAAACTCTGTTGACATTTTCCCCATCAGAGGGATAGTGGAAATCTCAATCCCTTTTCTTTTCTTTTTTTGTTAATTTTTAGCATTTCTATTTTTTGAAAGCCTCTTGTTTCTGAGAATACTATTACCCTAGCCAACTCTTTCTGTAGAAGGCTACAGACAGGTGGTGGAACTCCAACATGCATATGGAGCGGCATTTTGTTTAATAACTGTCCTCTCCTGCTTTCTCTATCAACAAAAGTGCAACAACTTCTTTTGATAGGTTTTATTTATTTTTATTTATTTATTTTTTCGCTTTTTCAATATTTGATGGATGTTTCTTAGAATGTTTGTTAGCAAAATATGCAAAAAAAATATTTTGTAGGCAGAACAGCATTTTTACTTTAACTCATAGTTTGAAAATTTTAATCGGATTTGAAAATTTTTAATCGAGTTAATTGATCCGATTAACTCGATTAAAAAAAATTGATCGGGACTAAGCATTGATCGATTAACCGAACCGATTAATCTGCACAGCCCTAATAAAAATTCATGGCCTTAAAATAAAGTTTGTTTGCTAATAGAAATTGCCATAAGAGTCAGATTTAACTATTAATTATGAAATTAAGATATTGAGGCAGCAGAGATTTTGCATTCATCACCAGCGAGCTTCGGCTCTATTTAACAACATAGAAACCTGGGTGGAATTTACGTAATTGGGTTAATTTATTAAAATGGGTGCTAAAAGATATAATGCAACGCACTGGTCAATTCTTCAGTAAACTTTAAGAAACTTACAAAATTTTAGTTTGGAAATTTTTTTATAGCATAAGTACAAATCGCATTACAACAGCAAATATGTTCAACAGTTTGGTTCCTTTAAGATTAAATCGTTTAGAATTATTGAACTACTTTAGTTAAAGCCGTCTGCCTAACATCGGACCAGCATTCGTTTTCCTTTGGGAAAACCAGGGACGTATCCAGAGGGGGGGCTCTGGGGGCTCGAGCGCCAAATTTCCTGAATTCCAGCTAAGGTAAAGTAAATTTTCGTCTCATAGTACTATTTTCACAATTACTTAAAATAGCATCAGTTTGAATTTGCCCAGATGATTGTATTCTCGCCAATTCTAAATCATGATTCAATCTTAATTTCTCTTTCTCCAGTTCTGCTTCTTTTTCCAGCTTTAATGCCTCAGCTTCTTTCAAAGCTTGTTTTTGTTTTTCTTCTTTCAAAGCTTGTTCTTGTTTCTCTTCTTTCATTTTTCTTTCAGCTATAGCATTTTCTAAAATATCTTTCACAAATTCGGGATCCTTTTCATACTCTTTACTATTTAAAATCAGCTCTTTTAAGCTTGCTATTGTGAACGTCGAAGGCAAAGCCTCTCCAATCTCTTCGGCTACCTACTTCAAATCTTCTTTTTAAAATCCTTTAACGGTTTTAAACATCTTTTTAATCTTAATATAATCAAAATAATTTTACTTCACTTGAACGGTCCTATCGCGGACGCCACTATTTTTATGTAAAGCAACGGAATAAGCACAGCAAATTCCTAGCTTTTCTATACTAAATTAAACTGTATAAAAGCGGACGCCAATACTTCTTATTTAGACATTAAAATTATTAAAGTAGCATCTCTTGTGCTCATATAATAATTCCCTATAACATTAAACATAAGAAAATTATTCCTACGGTAAAAAGTAGTTCACTAAAATTAAAAATTCAAACTATATGAAAAAATGCAACTAACATCGTTGCTAACTTTATTCTGTTCCATTTCTTGAATCAAAAAAAAAAAAAAAAAAAAAAAAACATGGATGCCACACGCATCACATAATCTTTACATTTTAACAAATTTTGAAGATAGCACGCGCTCATATTTTACATAAAAATTAAAAGCATTAAATTCATTTAACTCTTTTTTTCTTTGACATATTGTTCAGCATGTGAACTTACAAAAAATAGAGGATAAATAATAAACAAATTTATACACTGAAATTGAAAATGGCTCAGTTATAACAACTCTGTAGTATGTTTAATTTACACTAAACTAGAACTGTAGAACTGATATATAAATTTAGTAGTCAGCTTTGGATTATCGCTCTACTGCCATTGTTTACACACTAGGATTAATTACAGCGGGATTTACTGATTAAATGAATTTCGAACCATTTCAAACTCTCTGCCTGAACGAACCCGGCATATGCTGATCCAAGGCCACACTATTTAAGGAATTAGAGGAGCCAGCAGAAATAGAAAAAGCAAAATATATCAAAAATGAAAATTCTGTTTCCGAGAACATTTAGTATTTTTTAAAGATAAATTTCATATATGTAAATATACATATAGATTTGAATTTTTACTAAAATAAAAGGTAATATTTTGTAATTTAATATTAGGGCTTTTGGTGGCCTCTCAATGTCCGGGGCCCCTGGGCAAAGTCCCGGCTTGCCCATGCGATAATATGGGCCTGTTTCTGTTTGGTAACAGACGTTATAAATATTTACATCTACACATGTTTCAATAAATAGGTGTGGTAGACTCTAAATAAATATTAAGCTCAATTTTCCTGTATTTGTTTCATTTTAAACCTCATGTTATCATATAATGCAATAATTATATGACCAAATCATAAAGAACCTAAAAAAAAAAAAAAAAAGGGGGGGGGGGTATTTGCGAAAGTTGGCAAGTAAAACTGAAGTGACCCCAAATCTATTTATTTTTACTTCTAAATAAATTGGTAAAAGCCAATATTTGACTTTGCAATTTTAGGACTTCTCTTCACCTAAAAAAATGTCTTGATGATGTCCCTGTCAAAAAAAGGGAAATGCACTCATGGATAGGGCATTTCAGTCATCAGATTCAGTTTGTGGTTTCTCTCCATTTATTCCTATAGATCCATAAAATTGAACAGATAGATTTTATGGATTAAAAAAAAAAACTAGAAAGCAGAAAATGAGATGAAATTGGATTTTAGGATTGGGATTTGAAACATATTGACTTGGATGAGGTGCAGAAAAATTTAAAACAAAAGTCAAGAATAAAAGCCATGTATCCGAAAGTACGTAAAAAAAATATATAAAAGATGGGAAGACTCTGCATAGATTGTAGAGCCATTAGTGTAGCAGTATAAAATATTGTTAGTTAATAGGATTAATACAACTGCTATATTTCCTTAGTACAATGAGAAAACAAATAGGAATAGGAAATGTTCTTATTAATTCATTAAGAAAGTATAATTTTTTTTATAAAAATAAAGAAATAGAAAATGTTTTTATTGATTCATTAAAATATATATAAGATTTGTGTAAGAATACAGATATATAAAACATGATTAAACAAAGAGAACAATAATATAATGTTATTGAAATTGATAACTTCCACACCATACAAATTATGTCTGTAAAATGTTTTCTGCACTAAATAATCATCTTAGTAATCAACTTTCAATTCTCTCAACAGCTTAGCAGCTTCACTGTGTGCCTGAAAAATATAGGTGAATAATTTAAGAAAATCATATTTTTCAGATGTACAAAGACATTTTTTTTTTTTTTTTCTGAACATGAACTTAAGTAATATTTACATGCACCAAATATTGTTTGTATGTTTGATGATACTTGATACAGAGAATCACAAACCCAAACCACAAAGTAAAAACAAATTTTCAAGCTGATGTGCTGCAAATACCCCCCCCCCCCTTCTTGCATTAAAATTATGAAATGAGCAATTGGCGACGATCTGGGATTCATATCCAGAAGCGATCCAGAGACGTGCCATCAGAATTTTGATCATTCGCGGAGGGGATGGATCCCTCCATTTCGGTCACCTCCAGAGATATTAATTTTATGTAATGTGAAAGGAATTGTGGGAGAACTGGGCTAAATTTTCCATAAGCATACATTATAATTATTTTTATAAGTGTTATTAGTTTAAAACTATGAGAAGTGATAGAGATTTTACGGGAATTGTTAACATTCTACTTTAAAACTTCGTAATGTATTAAAAATAAAAGATTTCCATAGCATAGCAGAGTAGGATAGTAACATAAATATGCTTTATTTATGAGGATTACCGCTTTAAGAATAGTACGGAGTTTCATGAAAACTAAAAAACAAAAATTCCGAATACACAAGAGGTTTAATAATTATTTAACCTTCCTTTAGGCACGCGGCCTACGATCGTAGACCATATATGTTTTAAGTAACATAATTTCTATTAGATGGCGCCAGTTTTTATCTTTTTTTTTTTTTTTTTTTTTTTTTTTGTTATATTTTAAACCGTAAATAAATTTGGTCTATGCGTGTAGACCGCGCGCCTGAAAACGTCAGTAAAAGACGCGCGCCTAAGGGAGGGTTAAAACTAATATGTTATACTAACTTTATTTTTAACCGACTTCAAAAAGGAGAAGGCTCTTAATTCAAACCGTATGTTTTTTTACTTCCATTACCCGACTACCGTAGCTAATGGAATTATTGTATTCGGTCCAAAGATTTGATATCGAGTTTTCACCTAATTTACACGTTTTAAGGTCCCATGAGTCCAAAACGTAATTTTTGGCAGTTGCTCAGTGTGTGCATGTATGTGGAGAATCTTCTGGCTATCATATCTCCGAAACTAATAAAGATAGAACTACAAAACTTCATAATTGTGACAGGTCTGGTGTACAGATGATTTTTTTAAAATTTTAGTGAAAATTGGAAAACCGTAAGTGGGACCACAAGTCCGTATCTCAAAAATGGCTCGAATGATTTTCTTCAAAGTTGCTATATAAACACTCTATCAGATGTCCTTTCGAATGATATAGTTGATTAGTTCAGGAAAATTGATAGACGTCCTGTATAAATAGCTCAATTTCAGGTCTCACAGGTGCGTTCCTTTAAAAACGGCTGTATGGATTTTTTTTTTTTTTTTTTTTTTTTTTTTTTTTTTGAACACGACATATTAACTCTCTTTTACATATGCTTTTGTATGTAATTATTGTTTTCTGGTCAATAATTGAGTATGTCAAGTTTTGTTAAAAGTTGGTATCTCAAAAACGGCTCTAACGATTTTTTTTCTTATGTATTCCGTGGTTATTACAGGAAAATCAACAGTCATCCTGCTTAGGTGGGTCAGTTTTAGCTATCGTAAATTGGTATTTCAAAAAATAACTCTACCAATTTTTGTTTCCATTACCCGATTACCGTAGGTAATGGAAGTATTGTATTCGGTCCAAAATTTTGATATCAAGATTTCACCTGATTTTCATGTTTCAATATGGGGATCATTGCGTTGGAAATTAATGTACGAAAACAGTGCTAATGAAATTAGTCATTTAATTACAATAAGTTAAATGTATCGAATCGGATTGAGGGTAGCCTCTGAGGTGCGGCATTTCAGTCTGCGACTGTGCTGAGTGTTCTATCATAGTCATTCCTTTTAATATGAGTACATTTTGCTCTCAATAGAAATTAGTAACAATAAATATATGATGAGGAATTGAGCAGAATACATCTATGCCAACGTATTTCTTTTAGAAAAGGGAAATAGAATATGCACATCATTATCACTTTGATTTTTATAGCATATTAAGTTAGATTATTTATGATTACTGAGGAACAAATAGAATAGCATTAAAAAAATGTTTAATGATTTTTTTTTTTTTTTTTTTTTTTTTACTTTGTATGCTTGGGGAGGGGGGGGGGGTAAAGAATGAGTAACGGACATGTCTAAGGAGGAAATTATGCGTAGAAAATTTTATGAATTTCAACCATAAAATTTTATGAATTTCAACCACAAAATTTAAAACAAAATATCGATCTTTATTATGACTAAGATGTTCTTTAAAAATATATAATAAGTAAACATAAGGTGAATATTTAGTGAAAATTCAAGCACTGATCATAAGAGAAATATTTTGTAAAGTTGTACATTTTAAATATTTGAATCCAAAATGATAATAAAAATAGTTGAAATCTAAGTACTACCGATTTGGACTTATGAGCATTCTTCATGCAATTTAGTAAGTATTCATCATTTAGTCGAACAATTTTTTCAAACTTTTTGGCCTTATTCATACATGAAATCGGATCTCAATGCTAATATATTGCTATGATTATTATCTACTTCTCTATTCGGAAAACTATTTCTTAATTTCAAGATATGGTTCGTTTTGCGATTTAAATCTTGCATTAACCAAAAAAAAGAAACGCCGGATGTTTATTTACACAGGTTAAGCAGCGTGAAGTTTCTCTTTGCACTTTCAGATTTGGCGAAAATCGTACAGTGTAGTGAAAAATTGTGATTTTGTGCTGTACGCGCCAACATAATGGAGATACGCCTCCCGGAACCTACACCATATTATTATGTCGGTAAAACGGGTAAAACCATTTCACTTATTCATTATTCATCAATTACTGTATTGCCTATCTATTATAGCTTACACTTAATATTTAAATTTGAAAATGTATGTTGTATAAAAATTTTGTATCTCCTTTTTTTACTTCCTTATACAATGTATAATGAAGTATAGTAATCCCGATTTGCGAAATGGATTTTGTATTTCACATTGCTCGAAAACGAATCATCGCTGAATGTTGCCAATTTATACGTGAGACTGTCATGATGTCTAGTTGCACACCTGCAAGTTTCGTCTTAACACGAGCTCTCGTTTTAGAGATATAAGCGACGTTACACGATTTTTCGTGACGTCTGTATGTATGTGTGTCTGTGTGTGTGTGGGTGTATGTCGCATAACTCAAAAACGGTTGGACGTAGAAAGTTGCGAATTGGTACATAGGTTTGTTATAACATCTAGTTGTGCACCTCCCTTTTTGGACTTTATATGATTTTCCGTTTTGGAGATATTTAGGAAAATTAGTTTCATAATGGGCAAAATGTATCAAAAAACGGTAATAGCTCAAAAACGGTTTGGACAAATCTTGCAATTTAACTGACTTCTCGACTAGCTAGACATTTGAAACTTTCAGAAAAGTTCAGAACACATTGACATGAGTCCCCCCAAGGCACAACTTTGACATGAGTCCCCCCCCAAGGCACAACTTTGACATAAGTGCCCCCAAGGCACAACTTTGACATGAGTCCCCTCCCCAAGGCAAGACTTTGACATGAGTCCCCCCCAAGGTACAACTTTGACATGAGTCCCCCCAAGGCACAACTTTGACATGAGTCCCCTCCCCAAGGTACAACTTTGACATGAGTCCCCCCAAGGCACACAAGTCCCCCTCAAGGCACAACTTTGAAATGAGTCCCCCCCAAGGTACAACTTTGACATGAGTCCCCCCCCAAAGCACAACTTTGACATGAGTCCCCCCAAGGCACAACTTTGACATGAGTCCCCCCAAGGCACAACTTTGACATGAGTCCCCCCCTAAGACACAACTTTGACATGAATCCCCCCCAAGGCACAACTTTGACATGAGTCCCCTCCCCAAGGCACGACTTTGACATGAGTACTCCCCAAGGCACATGAGTCCCTCCCAAGGCACAGCTTTGACATGAGTTCCCCCAAGGTACAACTTTGACATGAGTCCCCCCAAGGCACATGAGTCCCCACCCAAGGCACAACTTTAACATGAGTCCCCCAAGGTACAACTTTGACATGAGTCCCCCCCCCAAGGTACAACTTTGACATGAGTCCCCCCAAGGCACAACTTTGACATGAGTCCCCCCAAGGCACAACTTTGACATGAGTCCCCCCCAAGGCACAACTTTGACATGAGTCCCCTCCCCAAGGTACAACTTTGACATGAGTCCCCCCCAAGGCACATGAGTCCCTCCCAAGGCACAGCTTTGACATGAGTCCCCTCCAAGGTACAACTTTGACATGAGTCCCCCCAAGGCACATGAGTCCCCCCCAAGGCACAACTTTGACATGAGTCCCCCCCAAGGTACAACTTTGACATGAGTCCCCCCAAGGCACATGAGTCCCCACCCAAGGCACAACTTTAACATGAGTCCCCCAAGGTACAACTTTGACATGAGTCCCCCCCCAAGGTACAACTTTGACATGAGTCCCCCCAAGGCACAACTTTGACATGAGTCCCCCCAAGTCACAACTTTGACATGAGTCCCCCCCAAGGCACAACTTTGACATGAGTCCCCTCCCCAAGGTACAACTTTGACATGAGTCCCCCCCAAGGCATATGAGTCCCTCCCAAGGCACAGCTTTGACATGAGTCCCCTTTAAGGTACAACTTTGACATGAGTCCCCCCAAGGCACAACTTTGACATGAGTCCCCCCCAAGGCACAACTTTGACATGAGTCTCCCCCAAGGCACAACTTTGACATAAGTCCCCTCAAGGCACATTTTTTTTTTTTTTTTTTTTTTTTTTTTTTACGTATGCATGCATTTTTTTTTAAATATTTTTAGCCAAATGTTTCGGCTCCATGACAATGTTTTTTAGCATTATGTATATTTCTAAAAGTGTATAAGGAAGTCATGTGGTGCCCACATCAGTTTTTTTAACTTATGAGTTCTGAGTATCGAGTGAAGAATAGTTTCTGTTAGTATGTTCTTTACCAGCCATATATAAATTAGAGAATGTACTCACAATTTGATTAAAATTCTAAAAGGCCTGTTTTTATATGTATATGGACACTGAAATATATGAAAACTCATAATTATTGTAAGGGGGCCTTTTGTATGCCTTTTGATAAATAATTAAAAATTTGTGTTATATGTAAAAAAATGTCTTTTGTTTTGTGTCTTAATTTAATTATTAGTTCTTTCTTTTACTAGTGGGGTATGATTACTATTTGGAATTTTAATGAAAATGTTAGCTGTGTGAGCCATTTAGTGACCTGGTTGCTAACGAATGTGAAAAGTTGTAAAGCTGAAAATTTATGTGTTAGCTAAATTTAGATAGCTTAATGAGAGTTTACCATATTGTTAAATTTGGGTTGTGTTATTTAACTCCCAGCAGGACACATGTGTTTAATTTTTTTTTTTTTAGGGGGAAGTAATGGCTCTTCATTATTTTTTTAATTTAATTTTATTGGTTTAAACTTGTGGTAGTTTCTGTTGTTGCAATGTAAAAATTAGGGGTGGGAATTGATTAAACGTCTTAACTGGGTTAATCGTAGTTCATTAATCGATTAATTGGATTTTTAATCGGTTTTCATTTTTCTTTATATAATTTTATTTCAATGATGAATGAAACTCTCATATTGTATATATATTATTATTATTATTCATAAGTTTAACTGAGAAATTTTTTTTTTTTTTTTTTCAAAAATTTTTGTCTAATCAATTATATCTGTTTCAAAGCTGAAATTTAGATCAATTTTCAGAGTAATAATTGGTGACTTTAAGTGTTAATTTTATATAAATATTTTCACTTATTCAATTTTTTTAATAAATTAATTTTTCAATTCATTTTGAAAGAAAGATTAAATGAATTTACACATATTTTAGTTTTATATTTGCAGGCCTTGTCCATCTCGCTTGTCACTATTTTTAAATGAATTCTCAAAGTTTCACATCATTATCATAAAAATCTGAAATTCTTATATTTTAGTACTTCTTTGTCACTTCGGACTAGAACACAGACTGTTATTTTCTGTTTCTACTTCAATAGTTACTGTTAGCAATTTGAACAGACAATAAACGCTTGAAGATATTGTGAAACTCTGTTGACATTTTCCCCATCAGAGGGATAGTGGAAATCTCAATCCCTTTTCTTTTCTTTTTTTGTTAATTTTTAGCATTTCTATTTTTTGAAAGCCGCTTGTTTCTGAGAATACTATTACCCTAGCCAACTCTTTATGTAGAAGGCTACAGACAGGTGGTGGAACTCCAACATGCATATGGAGCGGCATTTTGTTTAACAACTGTCCTCTCCTGCTTTCTCTATCAACAAAAGTGCAACAACTTCTTTTGATAGGTTTTATTTATTTTTATTTATTTATTTTTTCGCTTTTTCAATATTTGATGGATGTTTCTTAGAATGTTTGTTAGCAAAATATGCAAAAAAAATATTTTGTAGGCAGAACAGCATTTTTACTTTAACTCATAGTTTGAAAATTTTAATCGGATTTGAAAATTTTTAATCGAATTAATTAATCCGATTAACTCGATTAAAAAAAATTGATCGGGACTAAGCATTGATCGATTAACCGAACCGATTAATCTGCACAGCCCTAATAAAAAATCATGGCCTTAAAATAAAGTTTGTTTGTTAATAGAAATTGCCATAAGAGTCAGATTTAACTATTAATTCTGAAATTAAGATATTGAGGCAGCAGAGATTTTGCATTCATCACCAGCGAGCTTCGGCTCTATTTAACAACATAGAAACCTGGGTGGAATTTACGTAATTGGGTTAATTTATTAAAATGGGTGCTAAAAGATATAATGCAACTTACTGGTCAATTCTTCAGTAAACTTTAAGAAACTTACAAAATTTTAGTTTGGAAATTTTTTTTATAGCATAAGTACAAATCGCATTACAACAGCAAATATGTTCAATAGTTTGGTTCCTTTAAGATTAAATCGTTTAGAATTATTGAACTACTTTAGTTAAAGCCGTCTGCCTAACATCGGACCAGCATTCGTTTTCCTTTGGGAAAACCAGGGACGTATCCAGAGGGGGGCTCTGGGGGCTCGAGCCCCCCCCCCCCCCCGAAATTGTCTGAGACAATTTTTTTCATGTTCTGCTGACCAGAAAAATAATTGTAAAAAAATGAATTTTTTCTCCACAATATCTTTTTTTTGTTGTTGTTGTTGTTAGTTTGTTTGCTTGTGAAACTTTATTTATTAGCAATTTTCTATCTTGTAAAGTCCAAATTAGAGAAATGCATATTAGCTCTCTGTGAAAAACACTAAAAACACCACTTTATGGTACTTATTGTTGTACACTGTAATGTGTCTCCTTTCTTTTAAACACTTCTCTTGCCAGAAATAGCGTTTTAGTTCCATGTGAGACAAAAGATTCGTCATTAACAAAGATCACATTTGCATATGAAATTTCTAGTTTTGTTAGTTATGCACATAGTATACTTTCCACAGAGTATAAATTCTAACAAAAAAAAAAAAAAAAAAAAAAAAAAAAAAACAGCCAATATAAATTCTACTTTACAGAAAGACATGTGATAAATGATGGTACTATCTAATCATACTTAAAGCAAAAATGCCAGTAATCACATCATAGAGTATAGCATTCAGTATTCATATTTGCAGCGAGGCAGATTTTCAAACGAACATTCAGCAGTGGCGGATTTAAGGGGGGGGGGGCTAGGGGGCTGAAGCCCCCCCCAAAACACTGACATTCACAATTGAATATTGCAATTGTAAAATTTTTATTGGTCTAGAATAGCACTTTGAAAAATCTTAGCCCCCCCCAAAAGTTAAGTTCTGGATCCGCCACTGACATTCAGATTCCCAAACCAGACAGAGCTTTGACTGGACAAGACTCTAGTGGGTACATGCAGTCCACAGGTTCTGTCAAAGAAACACCGTATCAATTTTACTTGTTTTCCAAAAGGAAAGTGAAGTGTTAAACCCACTTGCGGAAAAAGCCACCATATGTGGCCATACGTCATCAGCATCGTTCAAACTATTATACTTCTACCTTCATCCGTCGCCATGCACCTATAACTAAATAACATTCGCATAAGGAATCAGAAGGATTACCACAACGAATCTCTCAGGGAGAAAAATCAATCGCATGCAATTATATAGCCCCAAGCATTGCAACAATTATTGGTCAACACAAAGTCAGAAAAGTATTTGTAGCTCTCTGCGCTCGAAAGAAGTAAGGTATTGTACTGGTATGAACCACAGCTCGCACCATAGGCCAAGTGAAAGGGAAGAAGGAAAACTTTAAATATATATATATATATATATATATATATATATATATATATATATATATATATATAAGTGGGTGTGAGCTGCGATGCAAGTAGAATAAGTGGCTCTGCTATCTACTGTCCTGAAAGGCCTTAAAAAACCAACACGTTATGTAAACATCTTTGTTACTATCGTTACAAAGCAGACATATCTGAGTCTGATGTAGAACGCGATGATGGGCCATCGCTTCACTGTTCAATTTCCAAACAATAATCCCTAATGACGTGCATCCACAGTTGGTGATACGCTGTGTCACATGAGACACCTGGTTGATACACACCCTGGTTACACATAGAAACGCTAGATAATTCGATACGTACGCCATGCCAGAAGATTTTCAGCAACTACAATGCATATAAACATGGCCCCAGGGTCTGTAGAAGGCACGTCTACCCACGCTAAATAGTAAGCCATATGAGAAGGCCTCAATGCGTTCACTAAACCTAGACATGTAATATGTCTAGGTTTAGTGGACGCCAGAACACAGGTCCTCATGTTTCCGGTAATCTTATACTATTAAGTGAGCAATATTTGTATATTTCACTGTTCTCGAAAACGGTAGTTCGGACAGTCACGAGATTTAACACAAAGGTGCCTCCTGGAGGATCATTGTGCACACCGAAGTCAGAATTTCGAATTTTTGTTAAGTTTTCTTTTAATTAATAAAAATATGAAAAGAATAAGCTAATAATAGCAAAAAAAAAAAAAAAAAATAGCCATTTAAATTTAATCCATGATTTCATTGTTGCCAAAAAAAAAAAAAAATTCTAAAAAATTATACAGACACGACATTATTTCGTTATTTAAAACATGAAAATCTGACATTGACAGATTTTAATTTAGTGCCAGAGGCCTACTGCTAAACTTGTTAATATCGACAAATTCTTCTTTAGTTAATTCGTGACGATCTAAATTCCATGATAAAGTTTTCATTAAATCAAACCAATGTGTTTCAGCTGCAGATATTGTAACAAATAACGTTGGAAGTCCAAACTGTCTTATAGCCGCAAAACAACGTTTTTTCTATTTTTCCCAATGAGGGGGAGGTGTACCTTGGGGGGGGACTCATGTCAAAGGTGTGCCTTGGGGGGGGACTTATGTCAAAGTTGTACCTTGGGGGGGACTCATGTCAAAGTTGGGCCTTGAGGGGACTCATGTCAAAGTTGGGCCTGGGGGGGGGGGACTCATGTCAAAGTTGTGCCTTGGGCGGGACTCATGTCAAAGTTGTGCCTTAGGCAGGACTCATGTCAAAGTTGGGCCTGGGGGGGACTCATGTCAAAGTTGTGCCTTGGGGGGACTTCATTCAATAAATCCCCATTCAATAAACCGACTGAAATAGGCCCTTAGCACTATTAAGAGTGTATTATAAAAATTCGACAACGCTGTACCGACTGAAATAGGGGTACCTGGGGGGGGGACTCATGTCAAAGTTGGGCCTTGGGGGGACTTCATACAATAAATCCCCATTCAATAAACCGACTGAAATAGGCCCTTAAAATATTTATGTAATAGTATGTAAATATTTATGTATTATTATGTAATGGACGATTATATGTATCTAACCCATAGTATGAAGAGATTTTGCGAATTTCCCTCCTCCTTCCCTCCTTTAAGAGCGGGGGGAGAGATTAAAAAAAAAAAAAAAAGTTTTAAAGCATAGCTCAGCTTTAAATAATTTCAGAATCTCAATTTTTTGATGTGTCGGTTAGGTATGTGTATGCAACATACAATATAAAGTAATTTTGGAAATTTACTCCCCCCCCCGCCCTTCCCCTTGGGGCGGGCGGGGCAAAAACCACATTTTGAAGCTTAAATCCGTCCAAACTGCCTAAGAATGCCGAATTTTGGTGTGTGGGTGTTAATTAAGTGTGCGAAATATGCACTTTGATGGGATTTTGTAAAACTTTCAACTTTAACCGCGAGGGAGGGGGAGTAAAAAGCAGGTAAGGGACTGCCGGAGGCATTAGGGCTCCAGACTCGACTGTGACGAGGGGGAATACCACTACAGAAAGTACCAGGAACTCAAACTTAAGATTTTTTCGGATTTCAATGATTTTTTTTTTTAGTTATTTTATTATTAATGATATGCTGTTTTGGGGATTTATTTCAATATAATGGCCAGCGAAGCGGGCAAAGCCTGCTGGTATGATTTAAAGCAAGCATTATTATCTAATTAGAAAACCACATATATACATTATTTTCTTCTACACACATAACAAGAGAAAAAAGTATTGGATTCGGAAACTTTTAGACTTCCAGTTTTCAATGCATTTACATGTTTTTAGATGCATTGAACAAACACCATTAGACTATTTTTGGAAACACATATATAAATTTTTTGTTGATTAGATTTTTGGGTATATCGCCCAGCAGGTAGCGTGGCTGCACTAGATTTCCCTTTTTATGGGAAAGATATATCTCAGCTGTAAAAAAAAAAAAAAAAAAAAAAAGCTATATATAAAAAAAAAAAAAAACGAAAAGTATTTGAAACATGGTTGTTTCAAACATAAATCATGCGCCATACCACTGAATTAGGGCGTCAACCAGTTTTTGGAATGTTGAATTTGAATGGACTTAAGCTAGACAGACAGCATATCAACTGTCTAGAATTCATTTCTTGGGTAATCATACCATCAGAATTTAAAACCTCCTTCCCCAACTTCAATATACCTGAGCTATTACATTTACAAATCATGGAGGACACAACGGATTTTACGTGCACCAGATACCATTAATCTACATGACAGTCTTTGGATCGCTCCAGCATCGGTCGCTCAATCCTTCAATTACGAGCTCGACTCCTTATTAATCGGACTACCGTGAGTCCAGTTTTTGGGGATTTTCTCCGTTTGTCAGCAGTTTATAACATCACGGATTAAAGAACTCTCTAGCAGAGACTTGTGCATTTTAAAGGACTATTTCCATCAGTTTTGGGCTCAAGGCACTTTTTAGAATTATTATTATTATTATTAAATCTTTTCTTGCCATTTCAGATTTTAGGAATATTAATTCCATTGTTTGCTGCCATGCGACGTTGTAACCGATCTTATTTATAGCGCATAACCATTTTACTATGCCTAGATACGAATTTTAAAGCAATATCTTATATTTGTTTTAAATTTAAGGTAATTGTGGGGGGGGGGGGGGGCAAACTTTAATGCACATGCTCTTGGTGTACATATGTGCGGGTGCACAACCAACATCTGAGTGAAAGTTGGGCCCCCTCCGAAATTTTTTTCTGGATACGGCCGTGGGGAAAACAAAGAAAATTGAGACCTAATTTGTTTGACAGAACCTGGGAAGGTGATAATGTGTGGGGAAGTGGCATGTCGACCGCTCTCGACGTAAATTTCGGCAGAAGTGATGGAACCTGTACCGCATGTACCCACTTGAGCCTGGTCCAGTCAAAGCTCAGTCTGGTTTGGGAATCTGGACATTCTTCTGAAATTCTGCCTCGCTGCAAATATGCATGCTGAATGCTGTACTACGTGCTGTGATTACTGCCTTTTTACTTTTAGTAGGATCGGGTAATACCATCTTTCATCACATGTCTTTCTGTTAAGTTGACTTTATATTGCCTGTTTATGTTAGAATTTATGCTCTATGGTATGTAGACTACGTGCATAACTGACAAAACTAGAAGTTCGATATGCAACTGTGATATTTGTGAATGACGAAATCTTTTGTCTTACAAGGATTAAAACACTGTTTCTGACAAGAGAAATGTATAAAAGAAAGGAGACAAATTACGATAAGTACGTAAAGTTCTTCTTTAGTGTTTTTTACAAAAAGCGAATATGCATTTCGGTAATTTGGACTTTACAAGACAGAAAATTGCTAATGAATAAGATTTCACAAGCAAACAAACAAGAAAAGATATTGTGGAGAAAAAATTAGTGGGAGGGGGTCTCGAACCCCTAGAGCCCCCCCCCCCCCCTCTGGATACGCCTCTGGCATTGAAGAAAAATTTTCTTGCTTCATAATAAAACAGAGTCCAGCACAATAAAACACAGTTCCATACTTCTTGAAAACATTATGCCACGTCGCCAAAGTCCTCGTAACTACAGTTGTTTCAATACATGTCGACATACACAATGACCAGGAAACTTCCAGAAGCTGAAAGAGCCTCAGTCGAAACATACTGCAAAATTAAAGAACTTTAAACTTAAAAGGAATTAATCCATCTTGAAAAAGATACACTAGACATCAAGCACCAGCGAACTAAGCTAAACTGGCAGCATTTATATTTTAAACGCTAGTAGAAGCACGTGTGCCTGCAGCGTCAAGCCAATCAAGACACACTACATTCATATGACGTACTCGTATACATAGCGATGTCATCGCCGCCTAACGGCCAGGAGGACAGTTAACGTAAGTCTGTATAGCAGTAGCTGTCATGGAAAGAGAAAAACAAGGGTACTTAATTTAATAATTTTTTTATTTAATAAAAAAATATTAAACTTCAAGAGGGAAAGGATTATAAATTAATTTTGTAAGCCCTTTTTTTTTAATTTGTAAACTTTGAAAACTTGCAAAGATAGCTGAAATAGCTATCACATATAAATCAAGTGAAAATTCGACATTGAATTTTCGGACCAATTACAATACTTCCAATACGGTAGTCGGGTAATGAAAGTAAAACCTTTGGAGTTATAAAGAAAAATTCCGAAAATTTTTGAATAAAATATTAATAACTTTTTAAATATTTGAGCTATCCTCACAATACTCTACACATGGCTAAAATATAACATTTATAAGTATATCTAAAATTTGCAGATGAATCGACGCTTTTCTATATACAGGATAATCACAAATGCTTTTTATTTAATTGGATTTGTCGTTCGTTCTCTAAGGGTCTTCGTGACAAAATCTTTGCTGAAAAATATGAGGAAAGGTTTTTCTTATTTCCGAAATTCAAGAACGACACATAAGTATATTTCAAGATATTCGACAAAACCTAAAAAAGCGAAAGTGTTTCCATAGTTCCCATTATTTTGTCCGGCACTTGTACATATGCACACACGAACACACTTAAAACACATGCGTAAAATCATGCATTACTACGCGTAGTAAAATCATGCATTACTTATAAATTATAAAACACTTTCCGATATTAATAGGCAAGAAATGGCATTGCGGGCAGAGACTACTAAAACCTGCAGAATATACATTTGGATTTTCTGTTTACAGACATACAAATGCACATGCGCGTAGTAAAATGCATCACGTATAAATTATGAAACCTTTTCCTATATTTGTAGAGAAAGAAATGCGACTATAGGAGACAGATTCCGATTACGGTTTCCAAAATCACCATTTTGAAATCAGTTAATAAATTACCTGGCGGTCATCGGCTGTCTTTATAGGATAATTAACAGCTTCTTTTAAATACGCAATAGCTTTTTCTTGGTTATTGAGCTTAAGTTGACACTTTGCTAACATCAATAAATTCATGCTGTAGAATAAGGGGGAAACTGTAAAGAAAAAAAAGTAATTTTTTTCTTTAAAAAAAAATGTTATAATAAACCACATATCAATTAAAAAAGTAAAGCGGCCAAAGACCAGATAAATTTTAATTATTTATATTTAAAATGAATTTACATACATTAATTTAGTTCTTAGTTTTTAGCTTTTAAAATATTTCTGTGACTGTGACATGCATAAATAGACATTTTCTGAAATCAGTCGAGTCGTTCTATCAAAATATTATGTTAAAACTTTTCACAAATAAAACACGTTATGAATAGGAGAGAACTGTGTAATATGGAACATGAGAAAATTGATATGTTCAAAACTAGATGGTGAAACCATATCATTGCCTTTAGTGAATATTATTGTTTTACAAAGCAAGAAGTAACTTGAACATGCTTACCTGTATTTGGACGATTATGAAATTGAGTTTTCAGTTTATATGATCACTGATGTAACAAGTATGTCAAAATGAAAGTATTACTTCCTACTGTTAGGTAATTGTAATATAATTTTCCCGCTAATAGTAGCAAATGTACTTATTTTCTGAACAATCTGGACATGTGTTTCATGGGTGCGAATTCGCATAGCGATATATGATTGGAAATAACATTGCTCTGTTTATGCGCGTAATACTACTACGGGAGGCAACGCTACAAATAGGTCAATTATTTTATACCGACTGATAATTGTACCAATGTTTGTTCTCGTCTCTCTCATCAGACATCCGACCGTCATCTGCTCCAGTAGTGGTGGGAGTAGTAGTTAGAGGGGGTCAAAGTCGTGAAAAAAAAAAAAAAAAAAAAAAACAGTAAATTTTAAAGTTATTTTATACCACACAAAACTTGGTTTAGGAGATTATTTATACAATAAGAAAATAACTGTCAGCCACCTGGAAAGTGGTGGATTATACGTCAGTCGCTAGACCGAACCTGCAAAAAATCTTAAAAATTAAAGTTATTTTATACCCCACGAACCTGATATATATGATTCTTCATACGTCAAATAATGGGAAAATAACTGTCAGCTGCTTTGGTAGCGGTGGAAAGACCGTCAGCCGAGGCCATGGATGTAATAACATGGCGTAGAAAATCCGAGCGCAGTCTAGTAATTTACATAGCTAAATTGACGACTGTTCTGAGATAATGTTTTTTCCCTGTTCTGAGATAATATTTTTTATTATAAATAGAAGATATATACATATATCACAAAATATTTACTTAACTTTAATGCTGATTTTCGTATATTAAAATGCTCTCAATTCTGTCATCACTTTTTTTAACCGACCCGAACCCAACCCGAAAACTAAATGAAAATTGCTTATTCATCTAAAAATCATACAAAACTTTTTTAAATTATAAAATAAGGTAAATTTTCATTGTCATACAGTTGGTAAATTATTTTAAAAAGAATTTGAATGCAATTTCTAATTGTTTGATTTAAAAATTAAAAAATCTGACAAATAGATCAATAATAATTTTTAACTATTTATGTAAGTTGTGAATTTCAAGAGTAAACTAGTACGTTGTGGCCACCACAAGACTTTCTTCTATACTTTCCTATATTTTACTAAGTGCAAATAATTTATTTAAAATATTATTTTTAAAAATTATCTTACAGGGTTAATGCAAACGATTTTCATCTTAGAGACAACTAACACTAAATATCCAAAGTAACCAGTTTTATTGCCTATAAATAGCATCTTAAAAAGTACGTTTTTATATTGGTTATCTCACATATGAGGTTTCGTACAGTTTTATGCCATAGAAGTTAAGATATAGCTTTCCCATTATCAAGGGATATTGCAGTATAGCAGATAAACCTACTGACCGATTAGCATCCAGATTGATTCGACATAATACCTCTATGGCTTTCTCACATATCAAGTTTTGTTTGATTATACACAATAGAACCTTAGATATAGCCTCTCATTAAATTGCAAATATCGCTGAATAGCAGCGCCATCTGTTGAGCGGTTGACACCAAAAGTTCAGACACTAATTTAGGTCAAGGTGCATCTACATATAAATTTATATGCAATTTTATGCAGCAGTTCCTGAGATTATAGCTTCCCTTAAACTGCCGAAATAGCGTTACAGCAGCGCCACCTGTTGACCGATAAGAATTCAAATTGAATCACCATAATGTCTCATAATAGCCTTTTCACATATCAAGCTTTGTTTGAGTATCCTCAATAGAATCTGAGATATATCCTCCTCTTAAATCTCGGAAAATACTGTATAGCAGTGCCACCTGTTGATCGGTTGACAAAAATTGATAGGCACTAATTTAGATCAAAGTACCTCTACATATAAATTCACATATAATTTTGAACAGTAGTTCTGGAGATACAGTCGCTACAAAATTTTTGTCACACACACACAGACAGAAAGACATTTTCTATAAATGGTAAAATCGTGTTCTAGACCTCTCAAAACGTGTAAATCCGTCGAATACTGGAAGTTGAAAATTTTTATGAGTCCAATTCTTCTATTGAATATAGAAGAAAGTAAACAATGCACTTTAAATGTTCGTAATTTGTTGTATATTACTTATAGTTTGGTAAAGAAAATTAAGATGTATTATTCTTTATTGCTTTTGTCCGATGTGGATGTTTACCTTACTATAATAATTTGTGTAGCATGTATGTGATTCACAGTTAAACATTTGCTGATAAACATTTTCTTCCGGTGTCAGTTTTACTTGGTGCATTATTTATTTGTTCTAGAGAAGACGATAAAGAATATAATCTGCCTTGATGGTATTTGTTTCCTTTATGCGTTTATTTTACATAACTTTTTTTAATTAAATCACAACAAGTATTCCCTGTATATTTGCTGTATATACAAATGTAAATGAAAGAAAAATTAAAAATTTCGTTAACATAAAAGCGAGGATTAAAATTAATTGAAAATAAAGATATCTAAAAAAAAAAAAATGTAAATTGAGAAGTAACATAATTTCCCAAAACGTAAAAGCAAGGTTATGTTGTATTTCTTATATATATATATACTAGCAGGCAACGCCCCGTTTCGTTGGTCCCTATTTTTAAATGAATCACTACAATTACTGAATTCTCAAAATTGCATTAATTTGTATCACGTGGAAAAAAAAAAGAGAAACAAAATCTGATTAGGAAAAATGTCGCACCGGGTTCTCACTGTCTTCGGAAAAAATTCCCAAAATGCTCTAAATTTATTTCTATTATTTTCCCCCTTCGCCCCCCCCCCTCCGGTCTATCCTAATAATTTTACAAATTCGAAAATATTCGCAATCGATTTGTAAGTATCAAAAACCTCTATGCACCAGTTTTGAACGATCTATCTCAATCTTTATTTTTTTGCCCCTCCGCTCCCCCCCTTCCTGCCCCTCCCAATAATTTTAAAAATTCAAAAATATCCGCAACCGATTTGTAGGTGTCGAAAACCTCTATGTACCAATTTTGAATGATATAACTCTATTTTTTTTTTTTTTTTTTTTTTTTTTTGCCCCTCCACCCCCCCCCCTTTCTGGCCCTCCTAATAACTTTACACTTTCGAAAATATCCCCATTCGACTTGCAGGCCTCTAAAAACTACCTGTGCCAAAAAACCAGAAATAAACTACAATTCAATGGTAGAGACTTATTAGTCAAGCAGAACTTTCTATTCCGTAAAGTCTTAGCGAGAAACTCACCTCAGTGGTCATAACGGGACCACTTTTATAGCCTGCCATTAATCCTGAATTTTATAGTAACTTCCGTAATAATCGAGTTACAGCTTGGGCAATGGGTCTATCGATAGTAAAGGTTTTTTCACCAAGGTCGTCAAAATAGTTGTCAAGGTGCGATTGAGTCTCCAAATTCATCGCCAAGTCCATTACGTGCCCTGATAAAGTGTGTTTTTAACGGAGAAGGATCTTTTTTAACGCAGAAACAAGCTAGAAATGCGAAAAATTGACATTTTATAATGTGACTAAACCTCTTAGAAAGAAATCACATAAAAATAACCAGTACTATTTAGAAATCTGTAACACTATATTTACATCTATGCATAACACGCACGATTTTTATTGATCTATTACACAAATATATTCATTATGCATACGTATTATATTTATAAAGCACATACATAACCTGCAAAAGAAGTGATATCTCATAAAAAAAACAATACTATTGTAAAAGTCAACCCGCCCAGCAAAAACTCTTACCTTTCTTATGCATACATATTATATTTATAAAAGTACATACATATCCTACAAAAAGATGTGATATCTCATAAAAAACAATACTATTGTAAAAGTCACCCCCAGCAAAAACTCTTACCTTTCTTAAGCAGCCAAAAAAAGGATTGATATCAAATTTCACCGCCGCTATTCAATCCCGGGTACTCAATTCCTAGCTTAATGAAGATCTGCCAATAACACAGCATCATACTTGCCAACTTTTCCGGTTTTCCCGGAAGACTTCCGGTTTTTTAACGTATCTTCCGGACAGATGATGAAATCTTTCGTTTTTAAAAAAGTCGCGGATATCGTTCGTTTTAAAAAGAAACCCCGAATGTTCAGCGAAAACTCCAGATTCACAATCTTTCTCCATCCATAACATAAATGTCAATATTCATTTCAAACTTGCTTTATGAGATTCTAAAACATGTAACGAAATAGAATTGTTAAATATTTCTTGCTGATGTAATTATTTTTTGCCCCCCCCCCCTCCTTTATCTCCAACCAGTGGTCAGCAATCAAATGTTCTGCAGAAGTCTTTTGTTTCCTAATCTTTATCCATCTGCAACATAAATGATAATATTAATTTTAAACTTCTTCCATTAGATTCTAGAAGTAGAGTTGAAAGAGTTTATTAATATTTCTTACTCTGTAATTATTTTTGTATTTCCCCCCCCCCCTTCCCTGGATTGTGATCAATTATCAATTCTAGAAACAATAAAGCAGTGGAAATGCTCAATATTTCTGATGTATGTAATTATTTTTAGACCTTTATTGCTGAATTTAATGAATCTGTTTATTTTTCCTCAGTTAAACTAAATATTTTTATGTCATATTTATACCAAACGTGTAAATATGGGGGAAAAATGAAGAATAATTTTTTCAATTAGGAAAATTTTTCCCAAATCAATTTAAGAAAATTAATACTCAGTTGGTTTTATCCACGTTTGAAACTGATAATTAGCTACCGCTACTTTTTTTTATATGTATGATTAATGTACACAAAAATCATATTCTATATTTGTTTAAAAAATTTGTTTTTCTGTTGGCATGGAATTTTATTAAGGTTTTATGTGGATAAAGAAGTTATTGCAGTTATATATATATATATATATATATTTATGTTAAGGAAAAAATTCTGAAATTGCTTAACGCAGTTAAAAATTTTACACATAAATATTTATTTCGCCAATTTGTTGAAAGTGACAGTATCAATGTTTAACTAATCAATCAACCAACCAACAATGTTAGCGAAAAATTTTCATCTAACTTCTAATTTTAAAAATCACATGTATGATTTGGTGGGGGAGGGAGAAGGAGAAAGCTTTAACAGGGTTCATACTCATCAGGGAAGACCTGAAATACTCAGGGAAGTAGGATTTTGTTAAAAAAAAATATCAGGGAAAATAAAAATTTTCATCAAAAGTCAGAGAAAATCAATTATAAAACCTGGAAAAACAAATATTTCCTTTCTGTCAAATGACATTTTTTGTTTAGCTTCATATCAAAATTCAAATGATTAAGGATCGTGAAAATATGCATGTAAACAATGATTTCTACCTGAATTTCTATCATGATTGGCAGTAACATGACCTCATACTGTGGAAGTAGATGTATTTTCTTCTCTCTAGAGGAACATTTCTTTTAATAGTCACTAACATTTTTTTGAAAATTATCCAGGGAATTTTTTTTTTCCATATCTGAATGCGAACCCTGTTGAAACAGCTAATGGAAACTAAAAATGTTTAATAGAAAATATTTGACAGCTTCTTAGTGAGCGCATTTCTTTCTACACTATATTATTCTATTTCTTATTTAATTTACTTTTTTATTATATACTTTAACTTAACTAAGTTTTTTTGTCTATTGTTGAACAAATTTCGTACAAATTCGGTTTTGTAGATATTTATATGTTGAAGAGGTATAACTTTATAAAAACTTTTATATATTTAGTTATTTACTTTATATTTACTTTTTTAAAACTTTTATATATTTAGTATAATCAATCTATAGTAAAACATTTTTATAGATTGCTTCAAAATATTAAAATTGTAAAACTGTATATTGTTTAATACGTCAGAGAAAAAAAAAATCTTCCCCTTTTTTATGGAATCTTCTGGTTTTTCAACAGAAATCGTCCCTTTTTTTCTTAAAATTGGTTGGCAAGTATGCAGCATGTATCTTTCTAATAAATCCTAGCCTCTTTCAACATTCTTTGTTATCTGTGTTAGTTTTTTCGCTGCATTATAAAGTTACTAGCAGGCTTTGCCCGCTTCGCTGGCCACTAAATTTAAAGGAAACTCTTTTCTATATAGCTTTATAAAAATAAAATAAAATAAATTACTGAAATTGTTCAAAAGCTCGCTCCAGGTCCCTGCTGCATTCGGCAGCGATTTGGTCATCCACTGCAACTCGGGCGCTTGTCCCTATTACCTGCGACAATAGTTTACCAATGAGCTTCCATTTAGGTACTTATTATATAACAGTTTCGAAACAGATAGTATCGAAAAAATTGGAGTTTCCCTTTTATATTTGAATTCCAGTTACATGTGAACAACACTATACGTGTTGTTCACATGTAACTCGGACTGAACTCAAATGTAACTGGGTTTAGACAACATAATATTTGCTTTTACGTTATTTCATATGTTTATTTTGTTTATCATTAAATGACAGCAATTTCACGCCAAATATTACAATATGCTGTGACCGGCTACATCTGTCGCATGAGACAATTAATTTTTTGTGTTTATATATAATTCATGGGTTGTAAACCTGATAGTACAGCCTTAATATAGTTCTCTTTGGCGGCTTTTGAATTTTTGTCACCATTTTAGACTTAATCCATTGTAACAATATGCTATGAGCGCTATTTCTGCCGTATTTTAGACAACTAATCTTTTTATGTTTATATATATTTCCGATTAAACATATTTTTATTTATTTATTTAAATATTAATTTGAATTTTTCAAATATTTCTGTTCGACAGCGTGCAAGTGCAGTAACACACAGAGGCTCATTTGTTTGTATGATAAATTAGCATAGTGATTATTATATAAAAAAATAAATAAATAGGTAAACATTATCGTGTTACACAACTTTATTATGTCGCTCCATTGGCGGCTTTTGAATTTTTGTCGCCATATTAGCGATGGATTTTTTTTTTTTTTTTTTTTTTTTTTTTTTTTTACTTTTTGGTATGAAAAGGGGGAAGACTATTTTGCTAATAATTTTATCAGACTCTTTTTTGTTTATACATAAGAATCCTTTATATTCTGCTTACATTTTTAATGGTTTTTAGGTTTAAAATAGTGCTTGTTGAAATAAATTTCCTATCTTTAAAACTGCATTTGTTCTGTAAATTTTGTGTAAAAATAAATCATTTATGTTTTTATATATTTGATGCGCTACTTAGATTAAAATGGCTGTTGCTATATTAAACTTCTTGTCGAAAAAAAAAAAAAAAAAAAAAAAAAAATCGCCCAGCAGGATCTATTAATGAAACTGATAAACTAAAAATATGGTTTATAGAGTTTAAATAATCTATTTAAAAAAACTTTTAAAACCCAAATTATTAATGTATCGTATCACATACATAGATATAGTAATAATATATAGATTGATCATTGGGGAGAAAAAAGTGATTCCTTTTCACTCGGGAAAAGACGGCGATTTTACCAAAATATGGCAGTCTTTCCCCGAGTGAATACACACGAATGTTTTAGCAAATAAAATTCATGAATAATTTATTTACTAAAGGTGAATGAAAAGCTCCAGATATAGTTTCAAATTCATTCTTCTTTTTTTCCTTCAATACTACTTAATGGCTGATTCCAAAGCTTTTTTTTCGGCATCAAATATCTTTGCACGATAATATGGGGATGATAGATCTATATATATTATTATATCTATGATCACATAAATCTTTTTGAAGATAGAATAAAACTTAATTTGAAAAAAAAAATAATAACTTTTGTTTATTAATCAAAATAATTGATGAAATTTGAAATGCAAGTTGGTCTTGTGGGGTACAGGCTGTATATTATATTTTTGTGTCCGTGAGAGAAAATTTAAAAGAATTTGAAAACTGCAATTTTTAATCCCACTTAAAAATCATGTGACTTAATGTGAAGCAGATTTTTCATTTTTTTTTCTCCTAACGGTTTCCATACAATCTTCTGCTGTTGCCATCTAAAATTCATACTTTAGTTAATTTTAAAAAATATAATTGTCCGATTGATAAGCTGTTTAATGCATCGGATTTACAAAAAACATCCCTTTCATTTTTTATCTTATTTGTAACGATGCGACTGATATTTCTAATTTATTTTCTAATTTTTCTGATTTATTTTCCTCATTTTAAATAAATGTCCGTTTTTATTATTATTATTATTATTATTATTATTTTGTCGAAAAAAAAATTGGCAACAATTAAATTATGGATAAAATTTTAAAATTTAAATTGCTTATTTATCAGAAATTAGAAGGTTATTATTTTCACATTTTAATTAATTAAGAAAAAACTAATCAAAAATTCGAAAATCTGACTTCGATGTGCACAATGATCGTTCGGGGGACACCTTTGTGTTAAATCTCGTGACTGTCCGAGCTACCGTTTTCGAGAACAGTGAAATATACAAATATTGCTCACTTAATAGTATAAGATAATTTAAAGTATTTTTACGGCGGGGTGCGTCCGCTACGTAGAAGTTTTAATTAATAAAAAATTTAGCTAGTAAAGATTAAAATATTATTACGCACCCCGCCGTAAAAATACTTTAAATTATAACTTTATAATGCAGCGAAAAAACTAACATAGATAACAAAGAATGTTGAAAGAGATTATGATTTATTAGAAAGATACATGCAGTGTTATTGGCAGATCTTCATTAAGCTAGGCATTGAGTACCCGGGATTCAATAGCGGTGGCAAAATTTGATATCAATCCTTTTTTTTTTTTTTTTTTTTTTTGGGGGGGGGGGGCTGCTTAAGAGAGGTAAGAGTTTTTGCTGGGCGGGGTGACTTTTACAATAGTATTTTTTTTTTATTTTTTTTTTATGAGATATTATTATTATTATTTCTTATTTTATTTTATTCTAAGGTAGCAAGCAAAAAAAATTCTTTCTTTTCTTTTTTATGTTTTCGCATTTATATATTTATATTTTTAAATGCTTTAAATGCCTGCATTCGAAAAACTATCCGCGATTGTAATGAAATGCTCGCCCTCTGGTGGGCTAAGGTGAAATTATCACACCACTGAAAGCTTTCACGCTGAAACAATGATAGAACAACAAGAAAGAACAATGATAGAACAACAAGAAAGAACAATAATAGATACACGTGTGGCTATTTTATTTACTAACAACTGCAGTTGTGAAAGCGCCATCTATCGATCATTACATACGCGGATAATTAACTTTATAAAATAATAAAATTATTAATGTACTATTATAAATTATCTGATCTGACGATATTTTTTTTTTTTTTTAACTTTTGTCTTGGCAACAGTTAAAAATAATATAGAAAAAAAGAATTAAAAAAACTTTCTCTTATTGGTTTTTATTAATAATATCAGAATATGAATTACCCATAAAACTTTGGAGTAATGATAAAATAAACCAGAATTTTTAAAATAATGAATTGATGTTAATGACACTTGTCTTATCTTAAAAATTACTTTGCAAACTGTAAACACAATAAATACTGAAAACATTTTACAAATACAGCTTTAATAATATTTTATATACAAAATCCTTTTCTTTTTTTTTTTCAGATTAATACTCTGCAAAAAAATATTCATTTAATTAAAAAAAAAAAAAAAAAAAAAAATCAACAGAAGAACATATTAAATCTTAATGCTTTTACTACAAATAATAATTAATAAAATGAAAAGTACACAAATTTTATAAATACTATTTTTCTGCTTACAAATTTGTTTATTTTATTTTATTTTATTTTTTGGTCGTAGAACATAATAAAAGGACATACTCACAAATTGGAAAAGTATAAATCATTTTACAATATGGTGAATATGATTTTATTTTATTGAAAATAAATTTCTGAACTGAATATGTAATTTTGGGGGGGGAGGTCTATTTTTAATTTACAAAAATAAAATAAAATAACAGCATTTCATCTGAAAATATAATAAGTTTATAGTACACTGTAAAAAAATAACTATTACCAGCTGCAATCTGTGATTTATTTTATCCAATCACAGATTGCAGCTGGTAATAGGTTTTTTTTTTTTTTTTTTTTTTTTTTTTTACAGTGTATTAACTTGTGTTATAAATATACCATATCATCATATTATGCCATAAAATTATAGAAATTGTACATACAAATGGTTATTTAATGTTTATTATGCTTTTTTATATCCCCCCCCTTTTTTTTTACGTAAAGTAATAAAATGCAAGTTTATAGAAATCAGACGCACAGATAGTTATTTAATGATTATTCTTTTTTCTATTTTTCCCCTTTTTATAAAGAAAATAATAAAACCTATTGCTATTATTATTATTTAATTGTTCTTCCTATTATAATATTTTGGGGGATTAGTTAAGGCTTTCATGCTTATCTGATGTACACATCGTTAATGAATAAAACCAAAATAAGTTACGATAAAAACAAATAGAAGCAATCCATATGATCCTCCCTTTAAAACTATATCCGCGTTTGTAATGATCGATAGATGCCGCTTTCTCAACTGCAGTTGTTAGTAAATATTGCCACGTGTAATAATTGCCACGTGCATTTATTATTGCGCTTTCTTGTTGTTCTATCATTGTTTCAGCGTGAAAGCTATCAGTGGTATGATAATTTCACCTTAGCCCACCAGAGGGCGAGCATTTCATTACAATCGCGGATACAGATTCTCACTAGCAAGACTCCCTATATAATATCAGACTTGCCATTCCAGCGGTCTTCTATTGGAGAAAATGTCCGCCTTTGAAAGTGTATTACTCACTAGATGGCGCTTAGAGTGTGGGATGGAATTTCTTAAATGCCGATTGGATAACATTGTAGTGTAGACAAAATTGTAAGAGCTGTTTTTTAAATACTACATAAGTATTGCGTAAAAAAAAAGTTTACCTCCCATAATAATCAACTAATCTTTCGAAATTATAGAAAAAATGAAAGATTTAAACATAAAATAAAATATAAATTGCGTTTAAAAAGGGACTCACAAATCCCTACAGTGTTGCCAACTATAAGAATTTGTCCCTCGACATAGGGACTTTGGTGTGGTTGTTTTGTAAGAAATTTCATGTGATTATGCATGGATTAGGCTGATTTTTCCACTTTTTTTCTCAATTTTTCCTAACGTAGGGATATTCATCGTCAGTATAGGGATATTATGTAAACAATATCCCTAAAAGACCTGGCTGGTAGCGCCATCTATAACAATTCTTCGCGGACAAGTGAAAATCAGCGAATGGGTAGCCTGTATTACATAGGAAGCCTTGCTCATTAGTTAAAAACGAACAATATCTGAATGAAATTCGAATATTTTCTTCGAATTTTCCCTTTCTTACTTTCTTGGCGTCAGCAGTTGCGGAAATCAGCTCAGTTTGGCTTGAATCAGTGATGCCAGATTGGGGATTTTGTCCACATTTTGGGGATTTTTGAGGCTTCTGGGGACAATTTTGGCGACCACATGTTTGTGGGGAATTTTTGGGGGAATTCCAAAATTTTTGGGGAGAAATCTGGGGAGTTCTTCAACTTTCTGTCAATGTTGGCAACGTAATGATTTATCCCTACGACTAGAGACTTTCAATAGCTTTATTGTTATTTGGGGATTTTTTTGAAAAATTGCCCTCATTTGGGGAAAAATCTGAGCTTAAATCATAAAATATCTGCTTGATTGCTTGATATTTTTCTTTTGAAAAAAATTTTATTTTCCCTTTTTAGTAGAAATCAAGTTGGGGATTTTTTCAAAAAAAAAAAAAAACCTGATTTGGGGAAATAATTTTCGACCACCTGGCATCACTGGCTTGAATCACTAACATCAGTGCTTTCCCCTTTTCTCTCACAATCCCTCCCACTTTGTGAGCTGGTTATCGTAAAGTTGTGGCGTTTGACCAGAATTCGGCCCAAGATCGTTCTTAAACACGCTAATTCTACGAAAGTTCGTAAGATTTAAAGTTCAGTTTCCACTGAGGTTGGTTCGAACGGCACTATTGATGTGGTCAAGCGGATCCTTTGATGTGGTCAGGGAGTTGGACCTGGTTCTACGGTTGGTTCGAAGGGAGAAATCCCTGGTTCTAGCCCCCAGCTGAGATAATTGAGGGGCCGGAGGTAGATATCTTTGTCAATTTTGCATGCTTTCCTTTGAAGTAACTGCGCAATCTGATAAAAAAGGGCTACAACTGATGACAAGACATTTGGCTCTTTGTGTCCGAAGCGTGATTAATGACTTTTTGAACCTTGGTCTAGAGCTCGCAGTGGAAATCGGCCTTAAGATCAAACTTAAGAACGAGGCACCGCAATCCCAGCCTAAGTATTTTCCTCACATAAATATGTTAATTAAGAAGCTTTAAATTTTAAAACTTTATAAAAGTTCTTAATGTGCAATTTGAGATTATTATTATTATTATTTTAATTTAAAATAAGTTACAAATTAAAAAGGTAAATAAAATTAATATATGAAAATACTTAAAAAATCCTTTTCAAGCTTGAATCTAAAAGTTTAGAACTTTAGTATGTAGTGCTGCCCTCTTTCGGATAAGGATGTAGAATAAGAATTTAAAATTAGTCAGATATTTCAATAATCAGAATTACTTACGTAAATATAATGACAAAAGGCAAATACAATAAAATAATAATAATGATTTGTTTTATATAAAGTTTTACAAAAATTTGAAATAAAAATGACTTGAGGAAAAAAGAAACCCTAATACAAGATTTCTAATAAGCACTTCGTATTACTTTAGTACATTTTTCATGCACTCACTTTAAATGTATGGTTCCTCAACTCCTCTTATACTTAAAAAGGATTACATTTTTGATATATTAAGAAGATTAATTTAAAAAAAAAAAAAAAAAAAAACTTATATTTTTCCAAATACCTTCTTAAAACTTATTTAAATATTGTCCAGGAAACTTTCCTTGGTCAGTTTCTTTAAATTCAAAAAGCAACAGCATTCTTCGGCACACATAATATTTTTATTATTTTTAAATATAATATTAAAAAATTACCAACTCAAACTTAATTATCTTGTTTTATTTTTTATTTCATTTTGCACGTGCGCTTTTTATTTCCTAATTCAAAATTATTAAAATAAATTTTTTTGATACTGTCCGTTTCGAAACTGATTATTATTAATTTTCTTTTCTTTTCCTTTCTAAAAAAAAAAAAAAAAAAAAAAAAAGAAAGAAAGATTTTGGTGAAATTCTGGCAAAAGCAGAATTTAGTTTAGTACGGAGGACTATTAGTTTTTTTTTTTTTTTTTTTTCAAATTATAACATTGCTTTCCAATTATTCAATTATATTTTGGATTTCGATAAATGACCAACTATCGTAAAACTGATATCGTAAAAATTCGTAGATGGAGACTAATAGTCCCCAGTCCTTAAAAAAAAAAAAAAAAAAAAAAAAAAGCGCATCACACAATTTTTACTTTCCAGAGTGGAATGTTAAAAAATAGCGTATTTTGGCAACACTTCTATATGAAACCGAAGAATGAACGGACCGATATGCGATAGTTTCAACACTAATAATAATTATATTATCGCTAGCTTTTTGTTTAACGGGTGTAAATCGTCAGTTTAGCCATGTAAATTACTACTGTGCTCAGATTTTCTACGCCGTGTTACTACATTCATGGCCTCGGCTGACGGTCTTTCCACCACTACCAAAGCAGCTGACAGTTATTTTCCCATTATTTGATGTATAAAGAATCATATATATGAGTTTCGTACAGTATAAAATAACTTTATTTTTTAAGATTTTTTGCAGGTTTGGCCTAGCGACTGACGTATATTCCACCACTTCCCAGGTGGCTGGCGGTTATTTTCTTATTGTATATTGTATAAACAATCTCCTAAACCAAGTTTGGAGCGGTATAAATTAACTTTGAATTTTTTTTTTTTTTTTTACAAGTTCGAGGCCGTCCTACCCCCACCGCGCGTGCGACGACTGACGCTCATTTTGGTTACTGTTGATACCTAAACAATTACTGGAAATAAGAATTGGTCGGTATAAAATCACTACCAAAAATGAAGCGCTGCCTCCTGTACTATATGAACCATGCTCTATTGTGTAATATGGACCAGCGGTCCATGATGAAAACAGAGAGGCTTTGTTAATGCTCGGCGTACATATGTTGCACACTCAAAATCGTCAGGCTATAGAATAGGCCAGAGAAGCGGGGATAATCAAGCTATCACTTCCTTCGCATACTACCCATTGAATATAACCTTTGGAACTCCCTTTTTTTCGTCCATTTCTACTATTCCCAAGAGATGCATAATAATAATAATAATGCATAATAATAATAATAATAATTAATTCCCAAGAGATGGACAAGTGCATGAGGGAACATTCTGAACAGTTCGTTTCACAATTCCAAGTGAGCCAACTGTTCGGGAAGGACCACTTGGTCCATATTACACGAACGTATGTGTAATATGGACCACCAACTCATAAATAAAATAATTATTTCCTGCAATTATTAATACTTCCCAAAGTGCTTTACTAAGCTTGAACCATGCAACTATACAATTGTAATGAACAGCCAACAAATTAAATCTTTTTATTTTAATAATTTTAGTTTTATGAGCATTCTTGCTCAGGAGGTCCATATTACTTGGATCTCCCCTATAGGAAACATTTTTTTTAAATTTAATTATATATGTATATGTCCTTAAAATAAATGACAAACATATATAATAAATAAATAATATACATATATTTCAATCTTAACAATTCGAAAAATAACTATTACCCATACACAGACATTTTTAACATAGGCATTTTAGCACAAGATAAAAAAAAAAAATATATATATATATATATATATGAATTTAAGATTATTATTATTATTTTAATAACTGCAAGGAAAATAGTATCTCGATTCCAATTTTTGAAAGTATTTTAACAATAGAAATGTAATAAACATATTATTATTGTTATTTGTTTATCTTTCTCTGTAGTTAATTTGAAAACGTTAATAATCAAAATAGTCTCTTTAAAAAGAAGTAATTAGCAATTTGAAAAATAGAGGGGAAAAAAAGCTAAAACTTTTATTTAATGACATAGGCCTATATTCATTTAGTGCAACAGTTCTTTTTTCTCTCTTTTAATTCATGTAGATCAGACATGTCTTGTTTCTATATGAAATTCAAAATATTCTTGATAGTATAATCTATTATTAATTATTAGCGAAACGGTTAAAGCCATTCACTTTATGCTTTTTCACCCAGGAAAGACATGTGAAATACAATAGTATATTTTCCCAGAGATTGAAAACTTGTCAGATCGAATTATAACTCTTTGAAACCTCCAATCCTTGGTCTTCATTAAAATATTAAAATCATTTTATCACTCGGAAATGAGTCTTGGCCGATCAAAAAAAAAAAAAAATCTCTTCCATATTAGCAAACACTCATCATAAACCCACCCACACAGCACATACGTCCAAAATTTGTTCATTTCTCGTCTCGTACGTCCAAAACACGTCCCTCCAGAGAACTGACATCCCATTTTTGTCACATGCTCACATAAATTCAACCATCATGTTGAAAGTATGTGTCATGTGTAACCAAATTTGGACATAAATTATTAGAAAAATATCTTGGACGGGATGCGTTCCAAAATTGAGCGAATTCATCCCAATGAAGTGTCCTTGTACGTTAAATTCAACAAGCTATGCAGCGTACATTTTACCAAAACGGGACCGAAATGGGACGAGAAACTGGGCATGCACATTCATGCTAACAACCAACCATTCAACTTTTCCTTCGTCTGTCGCCATGTTGATGTTATGTTTGATTATGTGAAAATGCGATTGAAAGAATTGCGTTGTTTAATTAATGTTGTGATTGTAGATTTCGACGAAATCGTCACATTTGACAACCTTCTGAGATATGAATTTCGTTAATTATGTGTTACTTATACTTACTGCAGTAAGTATTCTGGGGAGAGAAGGGGTGACAAATTCCAAAAAATCAACGAGTGAATCGGACCATATATATAAAGAGTAATAGGAATATGTATTTACAGAGTTTCAAGCAAATCGTCTGTAAACATGTTTCTATCTGAGTATGAAATTCTCAAGTGGCCGCTATTTTTAATCAAGACAGCTGATCAAGTTTGTTAATAAACATGATTGAAACCTTCATATGGTCTATGCAGATATCAAGTTTCAAGAAAATCTAATTTTAGATATATTTTTATTTTTTAAATACGAGTTTGAAAATTTAAAAGGGCCAAAATTTTAAAATAAGGAAGTAAAATAAATTAACAGAAGAACTTATTTAAGATATTTCTAAGATAAGTTCACTGTCCAATTTTGCTTCGGCTGATTTAGTATTTAAGAAGTTATCGTGATAACAAATTTTCCATTATTTACATATAATGTAGATATAAATAGATAAATTAAGTGACAGATTTATTATAGCAATAGACTGATTTAAAAAAATGATAAATGGAAAAAGAAATATAGCAAACTTTCTAAGTAAAACGTTTATATTGCTTCGTTTATTACAGAGGGAAATAAAAAATTCATGGGATTACTCGTCGATTCCGGTTCTCGTGGAAGAAAATTATTCAAAAAATTTCTAAAAGCTAGGCCAAAACCGTTGCCTCTAAATTTAAATTGGCAAATATCCAATTCATTCAAAATCACGTGATCTACAGATTTTGAGATCATGCACAACTGCAGATAGAAATAAATACTCCCAAGACAGCAATGAATAAAAATCCGTTCATTAATAATAAATAGATAAAATAAACTGAAAATTACTTACTCTCTTCAGCTTTTTCGAAAAACTTTAAAGCCTGGAAGAGTAATAACAAAAACCAGAATTTAGAACATTGTAATAAATATAACGATTAAAAATACGCTCCTGCTTCAAAAGTTTAGCAAGATTTGCAAACGATCACTTTTTTCCAATTTAAAAATTTATCTCTCGATGAAATGTTTTCAAACATTGGGTAGTATTTAAAAAACTGGGTCTTCCTCACATTTTTCGGTGAAGATTGGTTTAAGACAACATTTAGGGGGGCTGTTAACAAATTGAGCAATATCAATAATGTATGTGATCACCCTGTATCGTTAAGCGAACAAAGTGATCTGTAACTTTAGGATATGTTAATGTAGACCCACCCATTACAATTTGTGGATGAATTTGTGTGAGCATAACATGTTAAATAACAGAGATATAAGCATTTATTTTGAAACTCCAAAAAAATCAGCATGTTTTTCATTTATAAAGAGTTTTTCAACAAAAATCATTCCCACTTTCAGATAAATTGAAAAAAGGAAAAAAAAAAAAACACTTTTGAAACAATATACTGCAATCGATATTTACTGTCGGAGGTGATTTTTTTTTAATAATTGAAAAATTGCCTATTTATGTGCATTACATAGAATATAGTGAAAAAAAGTGAAAAATATGCAAATTAAAAAATATTTTGATATTTAGGCTCAAAATTTGCAAAAAAAAAAAAAAAAAAAAAACATTTTTTCAAAACATCATAAGTCAAATTTAAATAATGGTATTTTTATTCTATAAATTTTATTTTGATTATTGAAAGGTCTTTAAGGGAGTGAACTATTCTCAAAACTATAACGATGTTATTTATTATTTTAGAGAAGATAACGTTTTACATGCTGAAAAAATCATGACAGTTCATAAATTCTATTGACAAAAAAAACAAAAAATAATTTAGCTAGATAGTAGTTCAATCACTAAAACAACTCCTCTAGAGTATTTTGTCAAAGTTTCATAAGGTTTCAATTATAACTTTTGGAGTTATGATGTTTTGCGGTAAAGCAAAATGTTAAAAATCTCATTCTGAGAAAAAGCAGAAAACGTAATTAAAAACCAGATTTTACCTATTGAATAAAAAATAATGTTAATAAGTTTCCTGATTTATTTCAAAGGTTTTTACTTTTTATTTTATTATTATTATTTTTTTTTTTTAGTTCCCCATCATACTATAGGTATGGGGAACTTAGGTAATCGTGAAAATTTTCGACCTCGGTTTTTTGACTTTTCTACACGTTTTCAGGTGTGAGGAATCCGAAAATGACAAAATTTCTATGGTGTCTGTCTGTAGGGTGTCTTTTAGTGTGTCAGTGTGTCAGTCCGTTAGTGTGTTAGTCCGTTAGTTTGTTAGTCTGTTAACACGATATCTCACGAACAAATTATCGCAGAGAGGTCAGATCAGTTTTAAAATATTACTTTCGACACTGGCAAGAACCCTATTCATTTGCAACATTCGAATTTAAAAACTTCGTAAGTTGTGAGATATTTACGATTTTCTTAACATGGGAGAATAGGACAAAAATTCACTTAAACGTGCATTTAATGGAAACTTTTTACTGTAAAAATGTCAGACCAGTTTTAAAATATCAGTTTTCATGCCGGAATGAACATCAGTAACTATAAATATGCTACTTTGGAAATTTCGCAAGTTATTGGAAATTTGCGAATTTTTTAACATGGCAGTATAGAGCAAAATTTCACATAAACGTCAATTTTGAGAGATATTTTCATCGTAAAGATGTCAGACTACTTTTGAAATATTATTTAGGACACTGGCATGATTATTAATGACTATGAATTTTCCAATATAAAGATTTCGTAAGTTATTGGAAATTTACGAATTTCTTAACATGGCTGAATAGAGCAAATTTTCACATAAACGTCAATCTTGAGGGATATTTTCATCGTAAAGATGTCAAACCACTTTCGAAATATTATTTAGGATACTGGCATGAATATCATAGACTACGATTTTTCCAATTTAAAAAATTCGTAAGTTATTTGGAATTTACGATTTACTTAACATGTCAGAATAAGGCAAAATTGATCATAAATTTCCATTTTGAGGATCGTAAATACATTAGACAACTTCAAAATTACATTTATGATATTTGTTTGAACATGATTGAATAGAAATATTCTAATAGGAAAATTTCGTAAATCATTCGTAATTTACGATTTTATCAACATAGCGAAATTGTAAATTTTTCATATAAATATGAATTTGGAGGATTATTGCATTGGAAATAGTAGGATGAAAACTAAACAACGGAATTGACCCTGATAAAATAAATTAATAGATTAGAATAAGACAAATATATCGAAGTGAACGGTGGATAGCCTATTAGGCGGGGATTTCATTCTGTCATAATATCAAGCTTTGGTCAAATTCATTTCTTTTAACATGATTATAATATGTCTCGCACTAGAAATTTATGTGAACATAAATATGATGGGGAACTGAGCAGAGTCCACCTATGCCAACTAGTTTTTAAATTCATTTTATATGCAGTGACAAATTTTGATGCTTATATTGAGTTGCATTTATTTAAACAAACATTTACAGTCACTCCCGGTTTCAAAAACTTGCGAGTAATAAAATGCCTGTAACTGAAGTTCTAAGCAAGATAGAAACAAAATTCAAACTGATTTAGAAATCTAAAGGGTCAGGCTTTAATACTAAACCAAAAACAGAAAATCGGAGTTTTGACCGAAATTTACATTTTAAAGGTACACCTTAAATATCTCATTATGAGCATTTTTATGAAAAACGCTTCCACTGCGCATGTGCGAAAGATAGAAAAATTTTTATTACACAGGCTGAAAGCTAGATATAGTGAGAAACTTTTGTAAAAAGTTCATTTGAATACAGTAGAAGTTAAGCAAATTTTCGGCAAAAGAACGAGCTAGATTTTAGGTATTTTCCAAGAGTTGAAATTCCATAAGGGGTTTTTTTATGCCGCGTAATTAATTTGAAGATTCAGTTATTTCAACCACGCTCCAAAAGTACTTTCTTGTGAAAATCCCCTTATAAGCTTGTAACTCTAACACATTTTTGTATATTTACTAAGCTTTGTGAGATCATAAGGAGTTTTTCCTAAAAAAAGAACTCTTGCAAAGTGGTTGAAATAACTGGATCTTCAAATTAATTACGCGGCATGTGAAAAACCCCTTTTGAAATTTCAACTCCTGTCAAAAGTTAATTTGAATAGAGTAAAAATTAAGCAAATTTTCGGCAAAAGAACGCCCTATTAGGTATTTTCCAGAGCTGAAATTTTATAAGGGGTTTTATACATGCTACGTATTTAATTTGAAGATCGAGTTATTTTAATCATGTTGCAAAAGTTCCTTTTTGTGAAAACCCCCTTATGAACTCACAAATGTTAGTACAGTAATTAAATAAAAAATATGTTGAAGTTACAAGCCTAAGAGGGGTTTTTCATGGAAAAGAACTTTTGAATGTGATTGAAATAATTAGATCTTCAAATTAAATACGCAGCATGTGAAGTACCCCTTATGAAATTTCAACTCTATAGAAAATACCTAAAATCTAGCTCGTTTTTTTGGTGATAATTTGCTTAACTTTTACTCTATTCAAATGAACCTTTTACAAAAGTTGCCCAATATATCTTGCATTCAACCTATGCAATAAAAAATATTTTATCTTTCGCACATGCGCAGTGAAAACGTTTTTCATAAAAATGTTCGTATTTCATGAGATATAATGAAGATATTTCTATTCCAATTGCAGTATATTGTTTCAAAAGTGTTTTTCCAGTTTATCTGAAAGTGGGAATAATTTTCGTTCAAAACACTGTGTGTATTATAAATAAAAAACATGCTGATGTTTTTTGGAGTTTGAAAATAAATGCTTATATCTCTATCATTTAACATGCTATCGTCACACAAATTCATCCACAAATTGAACTGGGTCTATATTAACACATCCTGAAGTTTCAGATTATTTTGTTTACTTAAAGATACAGAGTGTGCGTGATCACAAACGTTATTTATTTTGTTCAATTGTTTGCCCCCCCCCCCCCTAAATGTTCTCTTAAACCAGTCTTCACTGAAAAACATGAGGAAGACCCAGTTCTTTAAATACCCAAAGTTTGAAAACATTTCATGGAGAGATAAGTTTTTTAATTAAGAAAAACTGGTCGTTTGCAAATGTTGCTAAACTTTTGAGCAGGAATGCATAATAAACAACAATTATTTCATATTAATATTATAATTTTACAGCGTAAAGGGGACGAAGGACGTCGAAATTAAGGATTCTTGTTTTACATTCTATCGCTTCTTAAATCATATACTATCATAAAATCTAACTTATTTTATTTTACTTTAATCTATAGAGCATATTTTAAAGTATAAAATTAATTTTAGAGATGAAAAGGCCTCTTTTATGGAAATGATAATACAAAGTAATTTTCAATAAAATATCAAAATTATTTTCAGTAAAATATCAAAAACATTAAATATTTCTATTTTTCTGGACAGAATTATCTCTGACCTCAATAAAAATGTTGTTGTTTTAACAAAACATTTTTTTCTGTGCAAAATTTTTATCCTGGTTGAATAATTTTTATAATTAATATTAATAAATATTACAATCGAACCTCGTTATCGTGAATCTCAAGAGGGATATTTTTTTTTTCATATTATCAGTAATTCATGCTATCAGTAACTCAGAAACTAATCTTCCTTTTGACGGGGATTGTGGAAACAGTTCATGCTAAAAGTAATTCACGATAAGTGTGTAAACCAGGTTCGACTATTCATATATTTAATTGCTCAATGGTTTATTAAAAATAATCCTTATTCTGTACGTTTATACTAAATTTTCTCCTATGCTGCCATATACAAAATTCTGAAAAAAAAAAAAAAAAAGCGCCACCTGTTGAACGATATGCAGTAAAAATTGTTAGACACTGATTTTTTGTCAAGGTAAAATTAAACTTAAAATTTTGTGAAATTCTGTGGGTGAGTTCCTGATCTAGAGTTACTCCAAATCTTATCACACGCAGACAAACCGTCTGACATTTTACAGAAATGGTCAATACGCATTCAAGACAGGCCTTTTCCAAAAACAGTCAAATCGTGTTCTGGACATTTCAAAACGTGTAAATTCATCGAAAATCGGAGTTCGAAAATGTTCACGAAACCAATACTTTCTTCTTATATACATAGAAAAGAGAATACTGGCAAAAATAAGAAATCGAATGTTTTTACAAACTTATTAATTCTTCTTATGAATATAGAAGAAAAATAAAAAAATAAAAATAAATAAAACATATAATAAATACGTGGCACATTAATAATAACACTAATAAAAGCATAAGTAGCTAAAAGCAATACTAGCACGTACTTGTTTTAAAATTTATAAAAAGAAACTCCTTATTCAGCGTACGATAAAGGCGGAAAAAAGAAGAAAAGAAACATAATAATAAATCTCAGAGGTATGTTTACACAAAAGGAAAAATCCCAAATTAATTAACACTTGCTATTTCGTTTCCTGAAATATTTACAAAGTCATTTTTATCAAGAAAAGAGGAAATTTAGATATTATTACTATTATTCTAGCAATAGAACAACATATTACATCCATCTTTAAAAACAACGATCTTTCTGGAAATGAAACGATTTTTTGTGATACGTCGTTGATTAAATTGTATACCAATAGATAGCTATCGGTTGTGATATAAGTCAATTATATACTATAAATTATTGGGAAATTTCTGTATGAGACGTATTGACAAATATTTACAAACGTATTTGACATATTACCCTGAAACTTCAGGTGTATAAATAACAAATACATCGTGTATTTCAGCTAATATTTCGTTCCGAGGGCAAAAAGGGGATCAGTAATAAATTAAAGAAAAAAAAAATGTAATGCATGGGATCACCCTGTAAAAATAATGTCTGAAATGCCTTTGTAACTGTAGAATATGGTTATGCTGATTTTAATAATCTATATTCATTTGTAAATTTTCTTTAAAAAATTAAAAATAATAATATTTTCGCCTCTTTTTCTTTACTTTCTTGTTTTCCCCACTATTATAATAAGCAGGATATTCAACATATTCAAACAGATTTTTTTTTTTTTTTTTTCTCCAGGTAAATTTGGGACCCAAAGTAATTATATAACTTTCCTCACGATCAACCCCATAGCTGAATGTTGGTCCCAAATAAATGAGCACCGTCGGAATGTTCGTAATGAAGAGATCTCCAAGTCTTCTATTGCTTCCCACAGCTGGACTCATGGTCATCATTTTGATTTTTCCAAAACTAACACAAATTCATCTCCTGTCTGTTCTTTGGATATTCATGAAGCACTTTACATATTTAAAAATTCGAAAAAATCTTGATATTTTTTAGATTTTGTTACTTGTTTAATCTTACTCATTTATTTATTTTTCTTGTTTTTATTTTACAATTATACTTACACCAGTAGTTATATTTACATTCTACTTTATAAGATTTTGCTTTTCATTAAATACGGTTTTGTGCGCTGCCGCTTTGACTGCAGCACTCGTGCTTACTTTGTTCGCCTAATGAAGAGTCGTGTGCTTTTTCAACCCGAAACAATTGTTGCGAGTTTATTGCACTTTATTGTGTTTATTCAAAATTTTGTAAGTAATAATTATGTAGGTCTTATATCCTATAGGCCGACCTATATTTTTAATCATTCATTATCATCGCTTATTTCAGCGCTTAATTTGCAGTTAATCTATATATATAAAAATGAATTGCTGTTCGTTAGTCTCACTAAAACTCGAGAACGGCTGAACGGATTTATCTTATCTTAGTCTTGAAATGTTCGTGGAGGTCTAGGGAAGGTTTAAAAGGCGAGAAAAAATCGAATAATTTCCGGGAAAACCCTAAAAACAGCCCTTTTCTATTTCCCATACAAACGTTTTCTAGAGTCTAATAAGACAGGAGAAGAAGGTAAAGCTAAAATTTTGTGATGTTGTTTTCTAATGTTTACAGATGGCGCCAGCGTGCAATCCTTCCTTCTCTCCAGCTTCCGCAATGTTATTCAATGGGGAAATGTCTCGTTTTAATTATTTTTTTAAAAATAATATCAAGCTGAAAAAATTTCGATTGAAAGCAAATTTCATTAAATAGAGTATTCTAACCAACATGTTCTTTTTAAGAGCCATTTTATACTAATTTTACTTTGAAAGAAAGCTTTTAAAAAATGACGATTCCATAGGCGTAGCCAGCTTTCCGAGCGGGGGGGTGCCCAAATTTTGAACTAAAAGTGACAATATGAATACATTATGAACATAGTGCGCATATGTATGCATGTGTGCGTTTCAACACATGAATAAAAGTTACACAAATTAACACATGTATGTTTTAACATATAAATTGAGTAACTTTCTCTTAGAATAAACTAGACTTGACGCAGAACAGAAATATCAATATTTACACAACGTTAAAAATGCCGATGTAAAAAAATGTTAAATGCAGACAGCAGTTTCGGTAGCGTACATCGGTGTCTTTGACTTCCTTTGAAATATCATTTGATAAAGTTTGGACTTTCAGAGTAGTGCCGCTATCCGTCTAACAGAAAAGGAACAGAAGTTTGAAAATTGATTAAAACAAGGAAAGAATTTTGCATAAAAAATATTAAATGGTGTCGAATATTTGGTTTCAGTACGAAACCAATGAACGTTAAAAGGTTAAATAAAAATCTTAAGCCTTACGTTATAAACGAAAACCTAAAAACTAAACTACGGAAAAACTTATTCTATGGAACTTAAATTGCGCACACAAAGTGATAAAGTAGAATTATAATGATATGTTTACTTGTTTTATAATCTCATTTCTTTTATTTTACCAATATATTTATATATATATTAAATTAATACAATCTTGTAGCTACTTTTTTAAAATTATTATTTTATTAGTTCCCATATTCATTTATAAAATTTATATTTTATATTTTAAAACATTGTTGTATTTTTGTGAAGGGGCCCGGAAGCATGTCTGTTGCATCCTACTAAAGGTTGCATCCTACTCTTAAGACATTCTTAAGACATTTAAGGCTTAAATTAAAAATATTTTTAAAATGATTCAAAGAACTTTCACCCACAGTAAATTTTTCAAGAAAAGTCTGCTTATGATATAATTTACAATGCTAATTTGAACTTTCCAGTGTTCTCTTTTTTAAAAAATAGCAAATAAGACAGGCCGAAGAAGAAATTTTTTTCTTCAGGTTGATATGTTTTTCTGATATATTTTTAGATGCTATTAAGGAAAAACCTATTTAAAAATTTCCCTCCTGTACAGTTTTGAAAAAAAAAAGGAATTGTTTGAGCTTAAAGCTCCATTTTTTTTCGACTCCCATCTAAATTATTTCCCTGAAAATTTGGGTGATATGAGTGAAGAACAAGGAGAGCTGTTTCATTAAGGCATCAAAGAAATGAAAAGCAGATATCAGAGACTATACATTTTTAACATGTTATCAGAATATTTTTGCATGTTGCATAGAGAATTCCCCCCCCCCCCCCCACACACACACAAGACCCTCAAGCCTTGCACAAGGTAAAATGCTCTAAAGGATTCGATGTGAAGAAATACATTTAAAAGATAATGTGTAAATAATAGCCTATTCCAATGCATTTTTTATATAAATTGTTTCGAATTTGTTATAACTTTTAGACGAATTCTTCCGATTGTCATCCTTACTTTGTGAAAATTTCTTACATGATAAGAAAAAAAAAATCATTTCTGAATTCAGATTATCAAAACACATTAGAGACACCCAACGCAGTACATAAAAAATTTGAAAAGTACGCTTTCGCAGACCAGTGTAATCGGAAAAAAATTACCCGCTAAGTTATTATGATACCAGATATGCATTCAAATCAACAATTACTAAAAAAATTATGTTTGTATTCAAAGAACTTCGAAACCTGAAATTGTCGCAAATATTTAGTTTCTAAAATTCGACCCCGTAAATAATACGTTTTACTGGACGTAATATAATTTGGTATGAATGCTTTTAATCAAACTAACTTTTCTTACAATCTTTTATACGAAAATTATTTTGTATCAATAGAATATGTTAGTTTCATTATGTTTAGTTCACTTTAAAAATGTTGTTGATATGTACCAACTAGAAATTTTGTACTTAAACAATAATGTATTTGAACACTTTGCATGTCATAGTATACGGATCATTATAATATAAATTGAATACGATTTTTAGACTTCCTGCCAATACCTGCTTTTGAGTTATGCCCATGCAGACTAACCAGAAGAACCTGGTTATACAATTTAGCGGACCTCAAGACATACTATTGTAAAAACTATTTCATATTCAAAAATTCGACCGCAAAACATTACATTCTCCAACATGTATGGGTAAGAGAAAGTTTTAAAAAATGCTCATTAAAAAAAAATGACAAAAAAAAAACTTGACTCTCTGTTAAGGCCACGAGTTTACTCTCTAAAATTTCTGGAGTGAGAATCTCTCTCCTTAAAAAAGTGACCCCTATTTTGACACCAATTAAGGTGAGAAAACAATATTATCGCTCTTGAAAATGTGACACTTCTCACTTTTTGTGAAAGAGTGACGTATAGTCACTCTGTCACAAAGAGTGAGGTCATCATCTATTGCAAGATCAAACTTTTGTAGAGTGAGAAATTGCTAGCGCCATCTGTTATTCATATCTCGAAAGAAATATGAAGGACTATTTCCGGAAGATCTCATGCATGTATTTGTTTAACAGAACTTATTGAAGATTTTTGATGAATAAAAAAAGGAAAATAGTTATGTTAAAAGATAGTTTGGTAAATAATTTTTTCTCTACGATTGACAAAATCGAAGTAATATTATTAATGAAGAATCGAAAATCACAAGAAACATATCGAAATTAGTCTTAGAAAGTAAATAGTTTTATTTAGAAATAAATAAGGTATAAGAGAAAATATAGTTCATATTTTTATTATATTTATTGACAGCTAACACATGTGAAATATTCAAAAGTTTGGCTATAATATTTTACTAACATTTAAAATCAACAGCAAGTTTTATACTTCTAAACAAGTGAGTTATTCAGGAAACACTGTAGATTTGTATGCGTACAGTTATTTATTTATTTTTTTTTTTTAAACGAGTAAACTTGAGGAACTTCTTTTCCGCATAAGCTACTTTAAATGACTGCTTGTCATAAAGAATTTTTTTCAAGTATACATTTTGCTTTAAAAATAATTCTAATTTTAGCAATTTCTAAATAATTTAAATCTTAAAATATCCTTTAGAATTCTTTAATTTTATATTTTTAATAAATGAAGTAAAAGTTTATAAATGCGAGTAATCTCTTATGTGAATGATTTATCACTGTAAATTAAGCGAACTCTGTGTGTCCCCAGTGGTTCAGTGGTAAGACGCTCACCTGGCACGGAGATGGCTTCAGTTCGATTCCCCTCAGGTCCAATTTGCATCCTATCGGTCTGTTAAGTAGAAACAATGCTAATAAAAAAAGATTCCGTCTAGCGTATCCGAATTTTTTTTAGGAAAAATAAACAGTCATATTCTTTGAATTACTCGGAATAATCTCACTCTTAATAAAGAGTGAGAAATCTCACTCTTTCGAAAAGAGACTTTTCACTCTTTAGAGGTTGGCTCCATTTTGGCATGTTCAAAGAGTGATATGCCACTCTTTTAGAGTCAGATCTCACTCTTCATATTTTAGAGAGTAAATAAACTAAATCATTTTATCGCCTCTATTTCTGGTTTTCATTGAAGAGAAAAACAAACTACTAATTTCATTTTATTTTTTTGTTTACCAAAAAAAATTACTTTGCAAATTTTTGTAAGAAATGTGCAAGTAAATTTGGATTTATGAACAATTCAGACTATTCTTTTAAATATATTTTCCACCATGTTGAAGAAAGTGTCTTTCTATTGCATAGAATCATTGGTATTAGTAATAACAATTTCTTTTTAACCTTCAAATATTTTTTTTATTCTGTTTTCAATATGTTTTTGTTAAATATACTGAATGTGTGAGCGTGAGCGGAGGGGTGCCCCGGCACCCAGGGCACCCCCCTGGCTACGCGCATGGATTCTTATGAACCGAAGCTAGCTAAAACAGACAATTGGGAGGAAGGAGAATGGATGAAATTTTGTAAAGAGAAAAAATAAACTTACTTTAGGTGCAGAAAACACGAACTCGGACTTTATTTTTCTCCTAGCGCTTTTTTTTTTTCTTTTCTTATCACTATCATAGCCTGTTTTACAACTAGGAACGAAGCATTTATTTGAAACATCTGAATTATGCAGTTTTAAGAACTTACAAAGAAATTAAATTGCTTAAAATAAAAAATTTTAAATGTACTCCAGCAAAATTCTATTGAAAACAACAGTATATCCGCGCCGAGGTAGGGAGGAATGACAAGTGACGCCCTCAATATTTACCAAAAATTTAGATCACAGTTTCGTAGCTTTCTCCCATTGGACCTTCAACTCCTATCAAGCAGAAACGGTCGTTTTGCCAAGCCAAGCTCAGAGAAAAGCAAAACAAACAAACTACCACTAACACAAAGCAGAACGCGCCAATAATGAAATCGACAGAAATAACCCAAGATCGTTAAATGCTTATTATACTGAAACCAACTTTCCCATGTTAAATCGGCAAATTTTTTTCCCGTAAAGTGTTAAATATTGGACGAACCAAATATCGCAGTAAAATGAAACAAAAAGTAAAATATTCGTATCAACGAGATCTTTAATTTGAGATAAAAACGAACTTTTTAAGTTAATAAGTAAAAAAATGGGAGCATTTTCACTTTAGCGTAAAATTAGATGTTTTGACAACTTTTTGAAAAAATTTCTTCTTCAAGAAATTTTTTTTAAAACAAGCTAGAGAATTCATAAATGTGCAGAATTCTTTGAAAACTGGTTTTTCAGATAGACAATTACTTAATCTAGGAACTTTTATAAAATTTAGCTTTTAAAAATCAAAATTTCCTATCTTAATTGCTGAAAAACTGTTAAATATCGCCAAAGAGACATAAATCGCCAAATATGAAATTGCTTCATCTCAGTTTACCCGAAAAATATTAATTTCAAATTGAGCTGCTTTTTCTTTTTATAAGTTGTTTTTTTAACCAAAGAGTCTTTGCTTTTATTATTTTGTACAATTTTAAATTTTATATCCCTGAAAACAAAAATGAATACATTTTTGAAAAACATTTGTTTCAAATCTATAGCTCGAATTGCTTATTTTTTTTAAATTTTTTATACCTTAGAATAAGAAAGTCTGTACACGATATAGTATCCAATTTTAATATCCTTCAATTCAATCTGGCAATGATAATTATGATGCATAAAGATTTCTACTTCCTTCTATATAGTATACTAGCAGGCTTTGCCCGCTTCGCTTGTCATTATATTGAAATGAATTTCGACTTTCGGTTTTTAATGAATTTACACGTTGTAAGAGCTCCTGAAAACAATTTGACTATTTTTAGAAAATTTCTATTTGCGTGTGTGTGTTCTATGTGTGTGGCGAAAGTTTTGTTCCAACTAGATATCAGGATCTACTGCTCAGAATTACATATAAATTTATATGCAATTGAACCTTGATGTATAATAGCGTTTATCAATATTTGGTGTCAATTGCTCAACATGGTGCTGCTATACAGTGATTGCCGCAATTTCAGAGAAGGCTATATCTGAGTAACTAATACATGGAATTGCATAAATTTACAAATAAATTTACATTGTTACAAATTATAGTGCTTATCAACTTTTGTACCAATATCTCAACATGTGGCGCTGCTATACAGTGATTTTCGCAATTTAAGGAAAGGTTCTGTTGCATATAATGAAACAAAACTTAATATGTGAAAAGGCAATTTTGAGACATTATGCTGATTCAATCTCGATGCCTATCGGCCGATAAGTGGAGCTCATATACTACAATTTTTTTTTAGAACTGAAAGGATGCCATCTGCATGGTCAAAATTTACTTCCGTTGGACATTTTGTGCAACAATACCTCTCTGAGTTGATAATATTCAGCATTCATAATGAAAAAAATAATAAATAATTTGTGCTGCGTTAATATGTATAGGAAAATGTAGAAGAAAGTTTTGTGATGGACACGACATACTAGTCTGCATAGAAAATCCATGGATAATGTCTAGCAACCAGAATTATAGAAAGTTTAACGCAAAGAAAACTTTGTAATACAGTTTAACGCAAAGAACAACATCGCACGAAAGCTGAGTTGAAATCCAGGACATATCTGATGTAAAGTATCAGGTTAATTCCAGTAAATATAAAAACTATTTAAAAAAAATAAATGATATCTACAAAAAACACACTTAAAATGTACAAAAAAGCCAAGCTCAAAGAAAGAGAATTGATTAAAGTTGTGTCTAAAAAGGGTGTGATATCAAATTCCCAAGCTTACATTCAAATACTTATTTAATATTCCCTTTTAACTAAATTTTCACATGTGAATCAAGTGCCTTATGATATGTTGATAGAAATCCTTCTTTCCTGTACTAAATACATCATAGCGTGTTTCTGAAAAATATTATTATTTTTATTTATGTATGATGGGCTTGGCGGCCATCTTTCAAGTAATGAATAAACATTCACACAATTTGAAAGAAGTTTCTTAAAATATATCTCATATAAAATTAATTTTGCTATTCCATTCAGCAGAGACGGAAATATTTCGATAACATGATTTCTTATAATTATTTAGTATTAAGTGCACTTCCATCCTATAAATGCCGGGAATAAAGAATTTAAAAATTTAAATTAACGTAAAAACATGAAGGAGAGGGGGGGAGCATAGAAGCTTCCACCCCCCGTTATATTTACCCAATTTGAATTTAGCTTCTTGGAATAAATATCTCGTAAAAATAATATGGTTATTCCATTCAACAGGGGTTGAAATATTCAGATTAACCCTTTAACCGTGTCGAGTTTTTTAGCATATCTGTTTAATAACTCATAAAATCAATACTAAATGAGGTAGGAATAAAGCATATTAGTTTTTGAAATCAATGGATATTCAGTAATCTTATGTCCTAGGAAAAAATATCATATTTTTCCAAAATTTCCACATTAGCCTCTTATTTCAACTATTAAGTGACGGAAAAAGCCGTTTGCAACGGTTAAAGGGAAAAAAGAAAAAAAAAATGCATTAAAAACATCACAAAAGCCCCGTTAAGCACACAAGTTGAATCAAGTTTGGCGCACTCCCATCCTCCCATCCTATAATTATTTCTCATTGCGCAGCACTAGTGCGATATAAAACTCAATTAACCAACCAATCAACCAACTCATCCTATAATTGATGAGATTTATAGAATTCAAACCAACGAGATATATAAATTAGAGTGCTGATTCAATGGATGAAGGATTAACTTTCCGTGGTTCAAGATGAATCACGTGATATGCTCGAATAGGTTGCTGTGTTTGGCCCTTTATCGCTATTTTGGCATTTAAAATATCAGTTCGACAAATTATCATTATTATTAGGTAACATGACAGTCCTATGGCCGAAATAAATTGCTTTTAAAATAATTTTACACGTATTTCACATTTTAATAAATAATAAAATACCTTTCTTTTCATCGTTTCTCAACAAACTTTAAAAGTGTTTATAAAACAAAATTTAAACTTTTAAAGAGCTAAATTTAACAACAAATAATAATTTTTCAACTATTTTTAAGCATTTTAACGGTTAAAGTTCAACTACACGAAATAAAAAAGAAGTAAAATCAAAATCAAAATGGTTTAGAACAAAAGAATATTAAACTACGTAAAGTAAACAAAAACATTGAAACCGTTGCCATAGAAATGTACTGAAAATGAGCTGTTACCAAGGAAACCACCGAATACGCATGTGCAAGGAAAGCATGTCACATGACTCATCTTGGACCTTCTCAAGGGTTACCATTTATCACTCTACTTTATATACCTCGTTGATTCAAACTAACGTAAAACTTTGAAAGATGGCCGCCAAGTCCATCATACATAAATAAAAATAATAATATTTTTCAGAAACACGCTATGATGTATTTAGTACAGGAAAGAAGGATTTCTATCAACATATCATAAGGCACTTGATTCACATGTGAAAATTTAGTTAAAAGGGAATATTAAATAAGTATTTGAATGTAAGCTTGGGAATTTGATATCACACCCTTTTTAGACACAACTTTAATCAATTCTCTTTCTTTGAGCTTGGCTTTTTTGTACATTTTAAGTGTCTTTTTTGTAGATTAATATTACTCCGTGCTAGAGTCAATTTGAACTTTATTGCTATAAGCCATTTAAATTTTTAATTGTTGCCAAAAAAAGTTTACGAGATGTATTTATTTATTGTTTTCAGCATAAAATGAAATATGCTTTCACGCGAAAAATAAGAAATTACTAAATGTTAAATTGGTCGATGAGAAAATGACACTTTATAATTTTAAAATAAAATAGTAATATTACAAATCTAACATATTTCTTCTGAATTCTTTTTCACAGCATTTTTTTATATGCCTCAACTTCAGTTTTTTTTTTTTTTTTTTTTTTAGTATGGCGGATGAAACACGCTTGGCATAAACGCTAATTCAGCAATATATTAAAGGTATTTTCTTATTGATAATTCTTGACAATTTTTTTATAATTTTGATGCTGAAGTAGATCGGACATTTTTCGCCAAGGAAAAGATAGAAAGAAATACGCAAGCGAAGTGATAACGTCACTGGCCGTTCGTGGATGCAAGAAAAATATTTCCTATGTTAAACGCCCATTGGATTTTTTGTAAAAAATTATTAAAAATCGAGGAAAAATATTTCCCGATTTTAATCCCCGTATTTAGGTATAGATATGTATTAGTTATCATGTCCATGCATTAGATTAAATTATTTTTGTTGTAAAATTGACAAAATTTGAATTTTTAATTTCAAAACTCTAGAAAAAAAAATGCCAAACTTCCATATTCGATTGAAAACACAAACATTTCATTTCAAAGGATGATATTTACACAATATCCAACTAATATACTGATTAAAAGGGAAATGATAAAGGTACAACTATAGTATTTCTCCCCAGCTGAATTTGGCGTTTTTTCTTTGGCGCCGATTTGACCGATAACGATGTCGTTCTGGATTGTTTGCGATATAATATGGCAGCCTATATGCTATTTATTTTGGATTTATGGTTTAGCTTACGATTTTATCATTTATGCTGTATGATTTATGATTTTTAGATTTATGATTTAGCCATAATCGCCAACGAAAAATCGCCAAATCTAGCTGAGGGGAAATACTATAGTTGTTCCATGATAAATATTCTATTATAATTTGAAGTCAAATTTGTTTTCAAATGTCTAAATAAAGTATCTAATATAAGATACTAATATGTTGTAGCAGAATAGATTTGATATCGGTCATCCTTGGTAGAAAAATAAAATATCGCCAAATTATTTGGCGAACATAATTTAATTCCTTTCAAAAATCATGGTTATTTTAACAACTTATTTTAAGACAGTAATGAATAATATGGAACAATATTTCGTACAATGCATATTACGAAAATATACATCTGGCATGTATATTTTCGTATTACGTTTTTGATCACCAAATACAATAAGCGCCAAGAACGACAGAGTTTTGAAATTTAAAATTAAAATTTTGTCAATTTAACAGCAAAATAACTCAATCTAACACATGCACATGATAACTAATACATATATGTACCCAAATATGGGGATTAAAATCGAGAAATAATTTTCTTCGATTTTTAATCATTTTTTACAAAAAATCCAATGGGCGATTAACATAGGAAATCATTTTCTTGCATCCACGGACGGTCAGTAACGTCACACTTCGCTTGCGTATAGGAACAATAATCGCATAAATTATATTTTGGTCTAAAACGGCAACAAAAATTTAAAAGTCGCCAAGGGCATTAAGGCTGTACCATGATCAAGTTTACATATTAATTTATTTATTTTTCTATATACTAACTACTATTAATTAAGCATGAAGTATATATAACCACAAAATAATAATAATTGTCTCATGCGATAGAAGTAGCCGATCATAGCATATTGTAATATTATATTTGGCTTGAAATTGCTGTCATTCTATGGTTGATCGATTAAATCAAATAAATATAGAGAATAACTTGAAAGCAAATATTATGTACATCACGTATAATGTTGCTCATATATAACTAGGATTCAAATATAAAGGGCTACTTCAAAATTTTCGATACTGTCCGTATCGAAATTGTCATATATGATAAGCACCTAAATGGAAGCCCACGGGTAAGTCATTGTCGTAGGCAATAGGGACAGGTATCGCAGAATGCGTGGATGAACAAGGCGCTGCCGAAGGTAGCGGGAACCCAAAGCGACCTTTTGAGCGATTTCAGTATTATTATTTTATCTTTTTTTTTATAAAACTATATAGAAAAGAGTTTCCTTTAAATATAGTGACCAGCGAAGCGGGCAAAGCCTGCTAGTATAAATATAATAAGGTTCATTTTCGGTACATTCGACATGAGCCCATCTTTTATATGTCATGTATTGCACCCAATTTTCTCCGGGTCTAGAAAATTTGTATTGCTTCTAGCAAACTAGACATAAGCAATTTTCGTCATTTTCAGAGGTATCCGATTATTGCTACTTAATTTAATTTATTAATTAATTAATTTTTTTTTTTTTTTTTTTTTTTTTTTTTTTTTTTGTGTGTGTGTGTGTGTGATGCAGTTTTACCTTTTCCTTTAGTGTGAATATCATATATATGTTTTTTTTTTTTTTTTTTTATTTAATATATATATCCCATTTCAATATTTTCTTCCATATTAGTACTCTTCTTTTTATTCATATACCTAAGAAGTGAAGTGACATTCTGTTTACGCGAAACAGTTCTTGGATTTTTTTAAAACTGCATCTTCCAGAATTTACATCTATTGCAACCCTCTCGTAATCTTCTAAAGTAGCTTTAGCTCTTTCAGTAAGCCTTTTGTAATTTTACATAATTTTTCCTGAAATATAAAAACCTGCATTAAAAATCATGCCATGGCAAGTAGAGCTCCGTGAAGTAGAGACATTATCACAACAAGCCTCCTACACTTCGCCACAACTAGTCCGGCGTTGCGCCGCTTTGAACTTTATTCATTCATTTCCGAAAAGTTGTTATCCTTAACGAATGAAATACATAGAATAACAGCTCAAAATATAAATATTCAAATAATGTTAAGGAAATTTACATACCTCACGATCCCTCGTGGCTATGACGATTCTAACACAGGTCACAAAATTTACTTATAGAAAACACGATAAATAATTTTATCTCGAAAACAACGCAACGCTTTACTTCCAAACATACACAGCACATTACAATAACCAACCTGTTCACTCACATGAGGCGATAGGCAGGGCCCGACTTAGACTGCTTGGAGCCCCGGGGCAAGCCTCTTCTGGGGGGCCCCCTTGCAGTGATATAAGAGGTCTTTAGGTTTCAGAATTTCTGCATACGCCTGTAGGGAGACCCCTTCCAGAAGGGGGGCCCAGGGCATTTGCCCCGTATGCCCTGCCGTTAGTCAGGGCCTGGCGATAGGTTCTGCAACCTGCCGGCTATGTTGACTTACTTTTAAAAGAAAAAGAAAAATCGCGTTTCTTTTATAAATGTAATACAATAAAGAAACAACTAACTTTGTAAGAAAAAACCATAAATTGTAGCAGTGGCGCACCGAGAATATTCCAAAGGTGAGGCCAATGGTGAACAAAAATATTTTGAGAGAGGATGAATCTTCAATAATTTTTTCGAGAAAAAAAAAATGGTCAGAGGCCATTTAAATTAATGTCGTTTTTTTTTTTTTTTTTTTTTTTTTTTTTTTACAGAACATTTATTTTTGTCGAAAGATGGCGATGAATGCATGTCTCTGTCAACGGTAAGCATTACTTTGTTGCAAGTAGTGTATCATGAGTTGATAGATGGACACAGAACTATTGTTGAAACACACTCACACTCTCATGGGAAATCACAAAAATGTTTCACTTTTTGTTCCACAGATAATTTTTATTCACACAGCAGTACATTTTTTATTTTGACACAAATTTTTTATTCGAAACTTTTTCTTAATAATTTTTAATTTGTTAGCTCAAGGGCGTGGGGGAGCTAGGGCTCCCTCCCTCGCGCCCCCCCCCCCCCCCATGAGTGCTCCACAGACTTGCAACAATTGCTTCGTTCTCTAGGGGTCGCAACGTTCCTATCGTTGCTAGAGACCCTATATTAGGATAATTAGGATCCTTATATAGAGTCTCTAATCGTTGCGTATTCGGTGTTTGTGTATTTTCTGTGAATGAATGACAGATCTTGCAGAGGCTTAATAGTTTATTTGTAAAATACTCCAGAAGATTACAAGTCTGTCCACCAAGTATCAGCTTCAGATACACCAAAAAACACAGTTTAAATACTAGTTTTGACAACATAAAAATCACATTATAAATTGTATCATAGCATAACACATTGTAAGCTGTAATCAATAGCAAAGGCTCGGTCAGACCTGTTGGACTTCGATCCCTTTATATAGCCTCGTATATTTACAGAATGTGCCCGGTATCTCGCGAAATATTCGACTTAGAATATTGATAAGAATTTTCTAGCCAAAGTCGCTAAAAAATGTCGCTAAGGCCAGTTCTGCCTAGGTGAAGCTTTTTAACAGGTTTTTAGAGAAAAATTTTTAATGCCAAATCAAAGCAGAAACGAGGAAAAAAAAACATTTTATGAATTGGCTAAGCCTCTTTAAATAAAATTACTACATACAAATAACGACTATTATTTACAAATTCGTCACGCTATATTTTTACGTGCGTTTTATTATATTGCTACCACAATTTACAAACAGAAATTTTTCTTGAAGATTTTAATGCTAGAATATTATCAAAGAAATTGCTGTTCTGAAGTAGTGGTGGCAATAGAATAAAGCACACGTAAAAATCTAGGAATGCTGCGACCCCTGGTACTCGTACCTACATTTTTCGCCTGGTGGCATGTCGTGCAAATATTTCGAACAGAAATAATTAATTATCATAAGCTATTACAATTTAGAATATTTGCTTATTAGAGTTTTTTTATTTATGACATTCCAATGCCGTTTATTCAGTGCATTTCACTGCAAAGAACTAACTTACCTCATCGTACGTAGATGTTGGAGGAGAAGCAAAAATAGCAGCCGCAACTTTTCTCTGATACCAAGGCATGTCCGCAAAAGTATAACACCTGTTATAGGAATATATTTTAAGTTTTAATTTCATTTAATTACAAACAATTAATTGCAAATTTGTGTATTAAAAAAAAAAAAAAAATCTCTTCCAACTTATTTAAAAATAAAATTTTTTTCAAATAAATGTTGTTTTTGAAAGTTAATTATAGGATAATTTCTCAGTGTTCGGTCAAACCAAAATACTGTTTACAATACTAGTTCAGGAGTGATTTAACGGTAAAAAAAAAATAAATAAAAAATGATATCTTGGAACCTAATGCACATCAGATATGTTTTACCTCATTCTTCCAGAAATAGAAAATATTAGCATTTATATCAAAATGAAACATTTTAAACACACATTTATGAAAATAATTAAGTCAGTCTAAAATTTTGGGTGATATTTCAAATTTTAGGCTCAAGTCTTTGTTTTCTAAAATTGAGAAAGGGGCGGGGGGGGGGGATAACTCTAGGCTATGATAAAGTTCTTATTTATCAGTGCCAATGATAAATTGCGACAAGAATTAGACTTGCTGAAAAGAAAATCTATGAAATAAATTAATAATTGAAGGTATCGCAGCTACAATTACCATGAAAGCACCGCAGTTTATGATCGCTAATATTAAAAATAGCAGAGAAAAACACGAAAAAAAAAATGTGAAAACACACACACACACACAAACAAAAAAAAAAAAAAAAAAAAAACTACACTAGTAAAATTACGTAGCAAATTATTATGAGGTGCGTTATAGAGCAGGAAAAGCAAATATGTATGGGATATTTCAATCCTCTGATTGGATCTGAGGCTTACCGACATTTTCCCATTAAATTTTTACTTCCATTACCAGACTACCGCAGGTAAATGGAAATGTTGTAAATAGCATTCAGTTTTGGAAGTGTTGTATTCGGTCCGAAAATTGGATTCTGAATTTTAATCTGATTTACCTGTTTTAAGGTCTCCTGAGTAAGAAAAAAAGTAGTTTTCGACAATTGGTCAGTGCGTGTGTGTATGTGTATGTGGGAAATCTTCTGACAGTAGAGAAGAAAAGACAGTTCTGCGCCAGGGTGGTGGGAGCCGGTGGAGCAGGGTGGTGGCGCGAAGAAGGAGCAGAGTGGAGGAGGGGTGTTATCTTGGAAGAGGGTGGATGAGTCATCATCTTGAACGAGGGGGTGTTGCCCCCGGTAGAATAGAAATTTTACGTTGTCACCGGAACAGTCGAAACTTTTAGAGCGTGGCCATTGGAAGCGAATGAGTCATCACCTTGAACGAGGATTTTTAGAATTTGAGTGCTGCCATCTGCTGGCGAGAATTGGAATTTTTTCATAAATTTCGAGGACTTAGATTTATTTTCACAATTTTCTGGACATTTTTTCCATAATCTAAAAAAAGATACATACTAAATTTGTAATTTGAGAAATGAAAGTTATAAAATATGTATAAAATAAACTTAGAAAAAAATGAAAGAATGAGAAATGAAAGTTAAAAGAAAGAGAAAGTTCACCTTGAGCGCCTGGAGATCTGCATAAGGTTAATGAGTGTTACATAATTAAAAACATTTAATGAATGGTATAGACTTTGATTTTAAAATTTGGGCGTTGCCATTGGAAGCGTATAAATAATTTCCGGTGGGACTTGGAATTATTTTCACGATTTCGGGACATAAAATATTTTACTGAATGAAAATATGGTGTTTAAATGTGTTACTAATTGTAACTACCATAATAAGAAATTAAAAACTTTAACTCTAAAACTTCAATGCTTTGAAATTCTTTTAATTTACCTAAAAAAATCAACTCAGGTAAACACTTCACTGCTGTTTATCTTTAACCTTTTAGCATAGTTACCAAACAACAATTAGCTGCTCTACCCATTGAGCCAACTCATATAAATTTACTGAATTCAGAAAAATACTTCTAGCAAATAAAACAACAGTCAACTGCTTAACTGAACAAAAACCGGTGGACCGTATAGTGGCTAACATTTATTTTACATTTTCCCAATTAGCGTTGTGAATTTAACATCAGCCAAACAGGTCATTTAAATTCAACTCTGAACTCCCAAGAGAAAATTAAAAAAAAATCTCTTTTACATAAGACAAGTTGGTGATAAATTAAAATTTACAATTACGAATGAAACCCATTACCCAAATTAATTTTACAATTTTAAGACTTGTGCAAAACTAATCACTTAACGTAAACTGATAAAGGTAAATAAATAAAGCAATTCATCTCCTCATTCCTAACTTGCATGACTTCAAAAGGTCTAGAATAATAAAATTGTAAATTTTTACAGTTACAAGATCTAGTAAAGAATCATACAAGTTATTTCCCAAGATGGAAATTCCTTTGCATAACAATGAATGTAATAATTAAAAATTTATGAGTCAAGTTATGAGAATTATACATTCACTAAGGAGCCCAATCTGGAAAAATTCAATTGTAAGAAAGCATCTAAACATTTAATTAACAAGAATTATTAAATCAAGGGAAAAAAAAAAAACATCTAAACTAATTTTTTTAACTGATCAAAAATTTAAACATTCACAAAAATTAGATTTTTCTTTTAAATCAAAACTTCAATCAAATTTACAGGTAAGGAGCACAATTTGAATTATTCCAGTCAGTGCACATTCATCCCCCTTCCCACCCCGAATAAATAAATAAATAAAATAAAATAAAAACTGAAGATTTATTATTTTCATAATTTGAAAATTAAAAATAACTAAAGTTAATTCAAACTAAGAACTTGCAAAATTACTGGCTGAAGTAATATATAAAACAATAACTTGGTTCGGAGGAAGAAATACATCTATTAGAAAAAATTTTAACACTCGTAAATATATTGTTACAAAATTGTAAATAATTGTGTTTATTTTTGTATAAATTCTTCCAAAGAGGCTTAGTAAGTTGATAAAGTGCTAATTTTGTGCATTTCTAGTCGTTTTAGCGTTGAAATAGCCTTATTTTCCCTTAAAAACGCATTAAAAAGCCCCAATAAGGCAGGTAATGGATTTGGCGACAAATTTGGCGACTTTTCACCACCTTGGCGATTTTTTGGCGACCTTGGCGAAAAGATCCTTATAAGGGATATACCAAATATGGAAGCTCTAATCTCATTGGCTGATGAGATACGGAAATTTCTGGAACCTTCCACACTTTTCTACAGGGTTATATAAGGAGCATTTTCCCGCCAAGGCAAGTTAGTTCAGTTCAGTTCTCAGCCAGCTTCGCTAATGCTTGCATTGTTTTGAACCTCTTTGAAAGTGACTTGCTTTAAGTGTTATTGCTATACAGTTTGTACTGTGGATTTGCTATTGACAGCTATTGTTTAAGCTGTGTTTACTGGTTGAATTAAAGCTGATACTTGGTTTATAAACCTGTATTTTTCTGGAACTTTCTGTCAATAAATTACTGACTTTTTGTAAGTTTGGCCTTTCATTCTCGGACAACTCACGAACCCCCAAGAACGCAACATTTCTGGTGGCAGAAGTGGGATTGTCTGTGAATGGTGATAACTAAAGCTATGGAGCAAGAGATGAAGAAACTTCTAGAAAGCTTTAACCCAGATGAATAAAATTAAGGAAGGACAAAGAGAAAATGAAAGAAGGACAAAGAGAAATGAAAGAAGGACAAAGAGAGATGAAAGAAAGTATGGAAACATCGCAAAGAGAATTGAAAGACGTTTTGACGGAAGAAATGAAGGAAATGAAAGGCAGTTTGGGTGAAGTTCAGGGAGAAATTAAGTCAATCCAAGAAAAAGTTGAATGCAGTCAAGAGGAGATGGAGAGAACTTTCGGCAGTAAAGGAAGTGATTGAAAGTAAATTATCGGATATGGAAAGCAGAGTAGATGGAATAGAAGAGAAAGTTTTGAAAATAGAAGAGAGTTTTGAAGTGAAAGCTATAAAGATAGAAGAAAATGTTATGAAAATAGAAAGAAATTTAGAAGAGAGATTTATGAAGATGGAAGAGAATTTTGAGGAGAAAGTTAAAGAAAATTTTGATCAGGAACTGAAAGGAAGGTTTTCAGAGATAGACGGTAAATTGAAGAGAATAGAAGAAGATCTGGAGACAAAAGTTGAAGAAAAGTTAGAATCCATGCCCCAGGAAACTGGAAAGAAAGAGAGAAGAATCCAGAATCAGGAATTTATTAAGCTATCCACCTACGACGGCGGTTCCTCCTGGCATGTATATAAGACGCAGTTTTCCATCGTAGCTGAAGCTAACGGCTGGGACTCTACCGCCAAGTCAGTCCACTTAGCAGCAGCATTACGGGGAGATGCAGCCGAGATACTGAGAAATGTTTCTAAAGAAGAAAGGAACGACTTCGAGACCCTGACTAGAGCACTGGAGCTACGGTTCGGAAAGAAGTGTTCTAAGGACTACAGTCGCCTCCAGCTAAAATCCCGTTACCAGAAAACGGGCGAAAGTTTGCAAGAGCTGGCAGCGGACATTCAGAGACTGTCACACCTAGCATTCTCAGACTGTCATGCTGACACTCGAAACGACTTAGCCCTTCAGTACTTTATCGATGCTGTTCGGGATCCAGAAATTCAAAAAGCGCTGAGACTCTCCAACATCAGAGACGTAGAATCGGCTTTAGGCTATGCACTCAGGATAGAGGCAGCCAAACAAGCCTCCCGTAAAGACCGCCATACCATAAGAGCAGTCTCATTAAATGATACGCCTGCTGTTGAAAATGAAATGAAGAGAAGTCTCGCAGAGATCTTAAAGAGATTGCGCAGCCTGGAAAATAATCAGGAAATAAAGGATCGTAAGATAAAGTGCTGGGGCTGTGGAGGAGATGGTCATGTGAAGAGGAACTGCCCTGTACGACCAACTAAAGGAAATCAACCGGCTTCACCATCACTGCAGGGAAACTAGGAGAAGGCCATCTCGCGGGGCGGAGGTTGCGTGAAATTAAAGAGCCCCAATTTACAGTATTTCATGTTTTATCGATGAGTGGCGGCGATAATGGACTTCACGTCTATGGCCAAGTTAGCAACACCACCTGCCGGATGATTCTGGACATGGGAGCCAATGTGACCATCATTAGAACGGATTTGGCTCAAGAACTAAAAGAGAAGATCATCTGGACTCCGCCCTGCGTTAAACTCCAGACTGTGACCGGAGACGAAATCAAAATATATGGAAAAATGAACTTGACCATCACTTTTGTAAATGCCAGTTACCATCATATGGCATATGTGGCTGGTATAAGAGATCCTTTAATCATTGGAATTGATTTCCTGAGAAAATTTAACTTTAAGTTGGACTTCAAGAATAATGAACTGCATTCGAGTTCGGAAGACATTGCTGTGTTCAACACTGAAAATCATGACATCCAGCCAATCTGCCAGATAACAGCCAAGTCTGAAATTTCCATCCCTCCACACACAGAGACAATAGTTTCAGGAACACCTCCTACAAAGCAATACTTCCGCTATGGACTGATTGAATACCCGAACACAGACAATAGCCCAAGAGGAATTTTGGTAGCTTCATCTCTAGTTGATCTCTCAAAGAATACTATTCCTGTGAGAGTCGCAAACATCAGCGATAAGGTCCGAACAGTGAAGAAGGATGAGGTGTTAGCAGCCTGCACTCCTGTAATATGCATAAACCGCCCCACGCGATCAAGCGAATCCAAGTCTTCTGAGCAATTAACAACGGAACTACTCAAGAATGCAGAATTAGGAAGTGAACAGAGGTGTGCTGCGGAGAAGCTACTCCAAGAATTTAAAGATCTTTTTTCTCGAACACCTGAAGACGTCGGGAGAACGAACATCACCCAGCACAGAATTGATACAGGAAGTCATCCTCCAATCAAACAACATCCAAGAAGATTTCCATTTGCTAAACAGGAAGAAGTCACTGAACTTCTAAGTGAAATGCAGCACAATGATGTCATCGAGCCATCAACGAGTCCTTGGGTCTCTCCCATAGTACTGGTGCGAAAAAAGGATGGTTCAACAAGATTGTGCGTGGATTATCGTCGTTTGAATGACATCACGAAGAAAAACAGTTACCCTCTTCCCAGAATTGACGACACATTAGACACACTTTCTGGCAATAAATGGTTCTCGACTTTGGATCTGAAGAGCGGTTACTGGCAAGTAGAATTACATCCTGATGATCGTGAGAAGACTGCATTCACCACGGGACAAGGACTGTGACAATTTAAAGTTATGCCATTCGGATTATGTAATGCACCTGCCACCTTCGAACGCCTGATGGAGACAGTGCTAAAAGGACTTTCCTATGAGGCCTGTCTGGTGTATTTGGATGATATTATCATTGTGGAGCGCACCTTTGAAGACCATCTACGAAACATCCGAAAGGTGAAACTCAGAATGGCTAACCTCAAATTGAATCCAGGCAAGTGTAATTTGTTCCGTTGTGAAGTGAGCTACCTCGGCCATATCATCTCTGCCGAAGGTATGAGAACTGATCCTGAGAAGATCTCTGCAGTCGAGAACTGGAGTCGCCCTGAAAATGCACACCAACTACGAAGTTTCCTGGTGTTATGCACTTACTACAGGAAGTTTGTCAAGAGTTTCTCAAATATTGCCAGACCACTCCACAAGCTGAAGTAAGCCAAACAGAAGTTCCTGTGGACAGATGAATGTGAAAAAGCGTTTAAGCGACTTAAAGAGGCCTTAACATCATCGCCTATCTTGACATATCCACAGCCCGACAGACAGTTCATACTTGATACAGATGCTAGCCATGAGAGTGTCGGTGATGTTCTGTCGCAGGAAGTTGATGGTCAAGAACATGTCATTGCCTATTGGAGTAAATGCCTGTCTAAACCAGAGCGAAATTACTGTACCACCAGGAAAGAGCTACTCGCCATCGTAAAAGCCATAGAACATTTCCATCATTACCTCTATGGCGGAAGATTCCTGCTCCGGACTGACCATGCATCTTTAACGTGGTTGCTCCAGTTCAAGAACCCGGAAGGACAGATTGCCAGGTGGATACAACGCCTGCAGGAATATGACTTCGAGATACGGCATCGTAAAGAGACTCTACATGGTAATGCAGATACCTTGTCCCGGAAGCCCTGCTCGGAAAGCTGCAAGTATTGCTCTAGAGCCGAATAGAAATACCTGCCGATAAATCCGCTGGCCTGCCAAGTTACTGCCTCAACACCATCATATCAAGGTACCGATCCATGGAGTGACGAAGAACTTAGACAAGCCCAGTCGGAAGATCCTGACATAAAGCCAATATTACAGCTGAAGGAGACGACCAGCAACAGACCTACCTGGCAGGACATTTCCAAATTTAGTCCCATTACGAAAAACTATTGGGCACTTTGGGACTCTCTTCATATCAGAAACGGTGTATTATACAGAAAGTGGGAATCTGATGATGGGAAAAGCTTCAGATAGCAGATTGTATTACCAAGATCAAAAATTCCAGATGTTTTAGAGCAACTGCATAGTAGCTCTACCGGAGACCATTTTGGGGAAATGAAGACTCTGCAGAAAGTTCGGGAACGCTTCTACTGGTGCAAGGCAAAGGAGGATGTGGAAAAATGGTGTAAATCCTTTGATGCTTGTGCGGCACGTAAAGGCCCGCAGAAACGACGTTGAGGAAGACTGCAACGGTATAACATGGGAGCACCATTTGAACGGATTGCACTCGACATCTTGGGTCCTTTGCCACGGACCTCCAGTGGAAATAAATACATCCTTGTAGGGATGGATTATTTCACCAAGTGGCCTGAGGCATATCCCATTCCCAATCAAGAGGCACGCACAGTCGCAGAGGTCCTAGTGCAGCAATGGGTGTCAAGGTACGGCACGCCCCTACAACTTCATACCGACCAAGGTAGGAACTTTACCTCTGCTGTTTTCAAAGGACTGTGTCAACTACTCAGCATAGACAAAAACCAGACAACACCTATACATCCCCAGTCGGAGGGCATGGTCGAGAGGTTCAACCGTACCATCCTGAATAACCTGTCTCTTCTAGTATCAAGGAACCAGCAAGATTGGGACTTGAAGTTGCCGTTGTTCCTGCTGGCTTATCGAAGTGCTGTTCATGAAACCACTATACTCCAGCCCAGATGCTATTTGGACGTGAACTTCGTCTCCCTTGTGATCTCCTGTTTGGTTGTCCACCCGATGCGCCTTCATCGCCCGAGGAGTACATCCAAGTTCTCCAGGCACGGTTTGAGGACGTACACAACTTTGCTCGGGAGCGGATTCACATTGCAACGGAGAAAATGAAGACAAGGTACGATCTAAAGGCTACACAACATGAGTTCCAGGAAGGAGAGAAGGTCTGGTTGTGGAATCCTGTTCGACGCAAAGGGCTCTCTCCCAAGTTACAGTGCAACTGGGACGGACCATACACAGTCTTAAAAAGGCTGAATGATGTAGTGATGCGGATCAGTAAAACACCTTTATCAAAACCGAAGGTGGTACACTATAACAGGCTAGCCAAGTACCATAATTAACGGTAATATTAAAATTTAAAATGTAAATACCGATAAAATTTGCGCATGCGTAATGTAAATATTTATACATAAATACTTGTACAGTCGGTCAAAAAAAAAAAAAAAAAAAAAAAAAAAAAACGAAACACCCCCACCTATCTCATCAGTAAATTGTTGCAGAAAGACACCGAAGGTACCATTCGTAAGGGAATTTTGTTCTCTTTTAAGCTAATTGGAAATAAAAAAAGTTGTACTTCGGGAGTGCCGACAGAAGTGAAAACGTGAACAATTACGTGTGTATTTCTTGAATCGTCAGGAAATATTTTATTGTGTAGGAAATACTTTCAAATGAAGTGTTTTTTTATTCATTAATATAAACTACTACTACAAAAATTATATTACAATTTTATTTAATGCGCTAACTGCAATACAGACAGTGTCCGGAGATGAGAGAAGTCGTGTAGAGCCGCACCAGATTGTAAAAACGTGAGAAAATGGCGGCTTTGGCCTTTCTCACGGTTTTGTGAGGTCTAACTGCAGTAGAGACAGTCCCCAGAGATGAGAGAAGTCGTGTAAAGCCGTACCAGATTGTAAAAACGTGAGAAAAATGGAGGCTTTGGCATTTCGCACGGTTTTGCGAGGTCTAACTGGAATAGAGACAGTGTCCGGAGATGAGAGAAGTCATGTAGAGCCGTACCAGATTGTAAAAACGTGAGAAAAATGGCGGCTTTGGCCTTTATCACGGTTTTGTGAGGTCTAACTGCAACGTTTCCGGCTGCAATCTTTAAGAGACAGTGGCCGGAGATGAGAGAAGTCGTGTAAAACCGCACCAGATTGTAAAAACGTGAGAAAAAAGGCGGCTTTGGCCTTTCGCACGGTTTTGCGAGGTCTAACTGGAATAGAGACAGTGTCCGGAGATGAGAGAAGTCATGTAGAGCCGTACCAGATTGTAAAAACGTGAGAAAAATGGCGGCTTTGGCCTTTATCATGGTTTTGTGAGGTCTAACTGGAACGTTTCCGGCTGCAATCTTTAAGAGACAGTGTCCGGAGATGAGAGAAGTCGTGTAGAGCCGCACCAGATTTTAAAAACGTGAGAAAAATCGCGGCTTTGGTCTTTCTCATGGTTCTGTGAAGTCTAATTGCAACGTTTCCGGCTGCAATCTTTAAGAGACAGTGGCCGGAGATGAGAGAAGTCGTGTAGAGCCGCACCAGATTTTAAAAACGTGAGAAAAATCGCGGCTTTGGTCTTTCTCATGGTTCTGTGAAGTCTAATTGCAACGTTTCCGGCTGCAATCTTTAAGAGACAGTGGCCGGAGATGAGAGAAGTCGTGTAAAGCCGCACCAGATTGAAAAAACGTGACAAAAATGGCGGCATTGGCCTTTCTCACGGTTTTGTGAGGTCTAACTGGAATAGAGACAGTGTCCGGAAATGAGAGAAGTCGTGTAGAGCCGCACCAGATTGTAAAAACGTGAAAAAAATGGCGGCTTTGGCCTTTCTCACGGTTCTAACTGCAACGATTCCGGTGGCAATCTTTAACGGCCCTCTTCACTTAAAAAAAATTCCGATGCCGGCTAAAACCAGATAAAAAGTGTCCCACGTGGTTTTGACAGCTGGTGTTAACTAATTGAGAAGATTGACAGATTCACTGACGAATCGTTGACTTTTTGGAAGAATAAATCAAAAATCAGCTACTTACGTATTTGCGGTTTTGCTGAAGCTTTGTTTTGTTTTAATTCTGTCTTTCTTTTTTTATTTTTGTGTCTCCTATTTTTTTTATTTTTGTTTTCTTTTCCATTTTCAAATGACAACAAATAAGTTTCTTCATTTATTCTTATCTATTTATTGTGTAATTTAATAGCGTAGCCTGATACGACCAAGTGTTTTATGTTATTTTTAGTCCGCTTCAGGCTTTCAGTACTTTATATCGGCGAATTATGTAACAGTGAAATTTAATAAAAGAAAATATTCTTTATAATTAAACTTGTAGTTTGGTATAATTAATTTAACCAAAAAAATAACTAAGATGTATAATGTTACTGAAATATAGAGAAGGATCTGTGTGTTTCTCTGCGGTTTGTAGCTCAGAATACTGACCGCAGAGTTACAAAACCTGGCAGAGGAGTAATTTGGACTCAGGACTTTGGATGCAGGAGTGCACTTCAGCGACATATGTGTATATATATATATATATGTGGGAAGTTCCGTGCACAGCCTACAGATGGCGCTGCCTCGGATGCGTATCATTGAACGAGATGACAAACGGAGGAGTTGAGATCTGGCTGCAGTGGAGATCGGTTGAGACCTTCAGCGCGTAGGCTGACAGGCTCATTTTTCTGCTAATTAGAGCTTGTTGTGCTCTGTATAAGTGTGTAGAGCCATGGAGAGCTCTATACCATAATCTCACTTATTAGAAATAGTACGCGTAGGTACTAATGTGAATTGTAGAGCGAGTCAGTGCTCATATATGTTACTTTCTGTTAGTCCTAGTAATGAAGAGAGCTTGTTATGTGTATTAGGCCTCGAAACCAGCAAATGTTATTGATGGAAACCCTGCTAATATTATCATTTTATCTTTGTGTAAACTGTGTTGTGTACGTAATAAATGTTTTTAGTTATCTTAATCGCACCTCTTCATTGCCCCACCCCTAGACGCCCAGCCAAGATTCTACAAGTGGGGACTCTGCCGCGATATTACCACCAACAAGTTAAAAAAGGTAACTGTTATTGTTATATATTTATCATTGTGTTTGATAATACATAATAATGATTAATGCATTGAGCAAAAAGAGTTTGAGTTACTATTTTGAATTAGAAATTAATGGTGAAATATTTGAGAACACTTTTGGTTTCACTGTGTGATGAAATTAAATAAATAGATTACTTGACAAGAATGAATAGAAATAAGAATTATGATTGAAAAAATATTCTGAGTAATCTTTTATAATTTTGCTTATTACTGTTTGCAATAATATTTTAACAATATTATAACAATATTATTTTAAAACGAAAGTGAAAACAATAATTAAAGAAAGAATAATGATAATGGTGATATTATATGAAATATGTGTATATAGCAATAATTAAGAAATATATAAGTTGTTCTAAATATTCTATTAAATGGTATAAATTGTTCTGAATGTGTTTATTTAAAAATCATGATAATTTTGATTTGAGAACAAAAAGCATAGAATCATTTTTAAGAAATATGTTCTCATATTATTTTGTTCCTATTTAAGTATGATATTAATTTGGTAGAAATATTGAAATATTTTTTGGTATAAGTAATTATTTAGAGTTATAATGGCCCAAAACGTGTTACAAGGCATTAGAAAAGCAGATTTAAGAACAATTGCTGAAGAATTAGGCCTAACCGTTCCGGCGGAAGCTAAGGTGGTTGAAATCAAAACTTTGATTGAGAGTTCTGATATTTATAAAAATGATTTAGAATTTGTTAGAGGTGTTATTAAAATGTTAGTAGAAGAACAAAAGTTGAAATCTGTAGAAGAACAAACCAAAATTGAGATAGAAAGAATTAAATTATCCCAGTTAGAAAAAGAAATAGAGTTACAGAATTTAAAGTTACAGGCTGGAGCAAATAATTCTAGTAATAATGTTGAGCAATCAAATTCAGAAACTACTTCACAATCATTAGAAAATTTAATTAGAAGTATTCGAACATTAACCATTTCAGTACCTGAGAAACCGGAAGCTTTGCACTTATTTTTTCAATCCCTTGAAAAGGCATTCGTTTCTAAAAATGTACCCCCTAAATTTAAATCGGAAATATTGATTAATTTATTGGGAGATAAATGTAATCAGGTTCTTGCGTACGTAACCTCCGAAGAGATTAACGATTATGAAAAAGTTAAGGAATTAATTTTAAGACAGTTCCAACCAACGCCGCGTGAATGTTTAAGTAATTTTAAAAATGCGTTGCGTAATCCGTCGGAATCTCATGTCCAATTCGCTTCGCGTCTAAGCGCTTCTTTTGATTACTATTGTAGATTGAGAGGGGTTAACGACGTTAAGCAATTGTGTGATCTTATAGTTTCTGATAAATTATATGAAACGTTGGATTCTAGAACTAAGGAACATATTAGTGTTCGAGAAGGTCAAAATTGGTTTAAACCCAACGAATTAGGTCGGGAGTGTGATTTATTTTACTCTTCTAGAGGGAAATCGCTAATTGAAACTAATAATAATACGCGAAACGAAAGTTCAGAGAATAAGCGGTTTGTAAACAAAACTCCTTTTAGAAAGACACATTATAATAATAGAGATCCCATAGTACGTAATTCGGTATCTAATCAAACTCACGAAAAGCATGAAAGAATGTGTTATATTTGTGGTGCTAAAGGGAAAACATTTCATTTCGCTAGAGTGTGTCCTAAACGTATTGCTGAGAAAAAAGAATTCCGTGAAAATCTTCCAACAAATTCAGTAGTTCAATCCGAAACAAGTCCGATTAACCTAATTGTTAATGAGCTCGAATATGTTGATATTTTAGTGGATGATATTCCACTTAAAGGGTTAAAAGATTCTGGTTCTTCGATTCTAATTGTAAATAAAAATAGCATTCCACAGACTAAAAATGTTATTTCTTCAACCACTCTAGTTAGCTGCTTTAATGAAAAGAAAGATGCAAATCTGACTGAATTTAAAATATCTTTACCTAATCATGATTCAATAAACATAATCGGTGCTTTATGCAACAATTTGACATGCGACGTAATTCTGCCTAATAATATCTTTCATATTTTGAAACAACAAAATAAAGAGGAAACACATGTTTCGAATTCCAGCGACGTAGCAGGGGGGAAAGAAAATTTTTCGCGTTCGGGGGAAAGCAATTTCGATGAAGCAGGTGGGTGTTCTTTTCCTGTATTCGATCGAAAGGAAAATGAGATAGATTCTTTTTTTTCAAGTATGTGCAATTTTTCAGAAGAAGAAAAATTCGATGTCAGTTATATTTTAGATAAGTCGTTAAAAGAGAAATTAAGCGAATTAATAAAAAGTTATAAGCCAGTTAAAACAAAAAGTACTGATTTAAAAATGTCCATTATTTTATCTGATGATATACCAGTGTGTTCACGCTCTCGCAGATTATCATTTGTAGAGAAATCAGAGGTGGACAGACAAATTGACCAGTGGTTAAAGGATGGTATAATTAGAGAAAGTACATCAAATTATGCTTCGCCAATAGTGGTGTTTAGGAAAAAAGATGGAGGAATAAGGTTATGCTGTGATTATCGTGCTTTAAATAAGAAAATAATTAAAGATAAATACCCGTTGCCAAATATTGAAGATTTATTTGATAGATTAGGGGAGGGTAAAGTTTTTTCGACACTAGATTTAAAGAATGCGTTTTTACAAGTTGATGTAGAGGAAAAAAGTAGGAAATATACAGCTTTTGTGACCGATAATGCCCAGTATGAGTTTCTAAAAGTTCCCTATGGATTATGTAATAGTCCCTTAGTATTTCAAAGATATGTAAATTATGTGTTTAAAGACTTATTAAAAGATGGTACTGTAATTATTTATTTAGATGATATAATTATTCCATCTAAAGATGAGAATGAAGGGTTAGATAAATTAAAACGTGTGTTAAAAACGGCATCAAAATTTGGTCTAGAGTTAAATTTAAAGAAATGTCAGTTTTTGAAACGTAAGATCGATTTCTTAGGTCACATAATTGAGAATGGCACGATTAAACCCTCAGTAGAAAAAACTCTCGCAGTACAAAATTTCCCAGAACCCCGTAATGCTAGGGAAGTGCAGAGTTTCTTAGGTTTAACGGGTTACTTTAGAAAATTTATTCGTTCATATGCCAACATAGCAAGACCACTCAGTGACTTATTACGTGCTTCCACTCCATTTAAATTCGAGCAAGAGCAGAAATTAGCTTTTCAAAAGCTGAAAGACATTTTATCTAATACGCCTGTCTTACACCTTTTTAAACAAGGCTATAAGTTAGAAGTTCATACAGATGCGTCTAAATTAGGATTCGGTGCGATCCTATTACAACAAGATGACGATGGACAGTACTATCCAATCCATTATATGAGTAAAAAGACCTCTGTACAAGAAGAAAAATACTGTAGTTATGAATTAGAAGTGTTAGCGATAGTAGAAGCCCTTAAAAAATTTAGGAACTATTTGTTAGGTAGTAAATTTAAAATTTATACTGACTGTCAAGCGTTCACTAAAACTTTAGATAAACGTGAATTGACACCTAAGGTAGCCAGGTGGTCTTTCCTGCTACAGGAATTCGACTACGAAGTAGAACACCGTCCTGGTAAACAAATGCAGCATGTTGACGCGCTTAGCAGACACCCTGTAATGACTGTAACAACTGATACCCTTACTCATCGTATTGCTACTGCTCAAGAAAATGATGAGTTTATCAATACTATGAAATCTCTTTTACAACAAAACCAAAATGACGAATATGTGTTAAAAAATAATGTTTTATATAAAGTGTTAAATGATAGGGATGTACTAATTGTCCCAGAGATCATGCAACTTGAGGTCGTAAAGAAATGTCATGCCTTAGGACATTTTTCGGCTAATAAAACTGAAGAGTTAGTAAAAAGAGATTACTATTTTTCTAATATGAAAAAATGCGTAGATAACGTTGTAAAAAGTTGTATAGAATGTATACTTGTAAATAAGAAACAGGGAAAAGGAGAAGGTTTTTTGAACCCTATCCCTAAAGGGGATATACCATTATCCACGTATCACATCGATTTTGTGGGTCCATTACCAACCACTAACAAAAACTACAATCACATTTTTACCGTCATCGACGGATTTAGTAAATTTTCGTGGCTATACCCGGTAAAATCAACTTCTTCAGCAGACGCCTTGCAAAAATTAAAACAGCAAGCTGGTATTTTTGGTAACCCCGCAAGAATAATATCTGATCGTGGACCTGCGTTCATATCTAAGGAATTTGCAGATTACTGTAAATCAGAGGGAATTGAACATGACACCATCACAACTGGAATCCCAAGAGGGAATGGTCAAATTGAGAGACTTCATCGAACAATCATTCCTGTATTATCCAAGTTATGTATAAATGACCCTAACAAGTGGTACAAGTTTGTTGAGGCTGTTCAGAGAACTATTAATTCCACCACATCGAGAAGTACCAAAAGAACTCCTTTTGAACTACTCACTGGAGTAACAATGAGAAGGAAAGAAGATAAGAGAATACTAGAACTTCTCGAAGAGGAAAGGATAAATTCCATGCTTGATAATCTTAACACCATTCGTGAAGAAGCAAGAAAAAACATTCTTAAGATTCAAGAAGAAAATCGCCGATGTTACAACAAGAAGAGAAAGAAAGCCCATGTATATAAAATTAATGATCTAGTTGCCATCCAGCGAACTCAGTTTGGAACCGGCATGAAACTAAGACCAAAATTCTTAGGTCCTTATAAAGTTGTGCGAGTAAAGAACAAAGACAGATATGAAGTCGAGAAGATAGGCGATCACGAAGGACCTATACATACTAGTACTTCTGCAGACCATATGAAATTATGGTCCACAAACTAAATAGACTGAACTAAATGGACTGATAAACATTACAGAAAAAGTTAACTGTGAATTTTTATGTACAGTCGGGGAAAAAAAAAACGCAGCACTCGATGTAACTCCGTTGCTTTTCACTGCACAAAAATGTAATAGGTATCATTCGACAGGGAATTGAGAGTAGATTCAGAAAATGAACGGAAATTTTGAATTGGGGGTCGTCTACATATTAAAACGCGCACCAACTTCGATTTTTTCAATGGTAATGCCCCATTTTTATTTTATATTTGAATTCCTGGGATCGCGACAATGCGAAAAAGTATATTGGTTATATATTTTGCATATTTTTTCACAGAGTTATAAGCGTTCAAAGTTTGAAGGTGCTAATGTTAAATTCATATTTCAAACTTTTATTAATATCTTCACAAAAAATAACTTGATCGATATAATTCTTTTTTTACGAGATACAGTGAAGAAACCCAAACATAATCCATCATTAATTTTGATTCTGAAAAATATTTTTAATTTTGAAAAATATTAATAAATTCATATTCATAAAAATTATGAATTATGACCTATATTAATTTTTACATAAAATTAATCCTAATGCTGAAAAACATGGGTGTGCAAATTTGCAGCTCATTCCAGTTATTAGTTTTCGAGATATAAATAAATCTTTCTTTTGGAGTGGTTTAGGGGGCCGTCTCTTAAAAATTTTGAATGAGATAACGAAGCAAGTCTTATAAAATAACGGAGAAAATTGAACAAAATACTTTTATTTTTTATTTAAGGGTCAAATTATATAACAACAATGTCAAATGCAAAGAAATGAAACAAAAATGTTGATTTTTAGACATTTGTGTTAGTATCAAGAATTCCTGTTTTCTAAAGCCCCGCCTTTTATCGTTCTTCAAAACAAATCAATACAGAAACGAAAAGTGAATGTGACTTTGAGTATTCGTGTTAAACCCCTTATTTTACATTGACAAAAATATACACAAGTGGTATTTACTTCATCGATTCCTGGTGATAAATTTAGAATCCTTTAAACGAACACTAGAAGAAAAAATTAACTAAATAGGCGGGGTTTACTGTTTGAAATACTCTTAAAATAAAATATTTCAAAACAAATTTTCTGTACCACATTTATATTACAGATTTATATACATTATAACTATATTCTTTCTAATTAATATATTTCTATCCATAGTATGTTTTATTGCAAAAATATGAACACTGGGTACATGCTTAAGAAATAAGTAACACACAAATTACGAAAGAAACGCCCACTGGCATTGTTACAGATTTTCAAATGATGTGAATCTACGTCAGCAGTCGCGAAAGCGTTAATTAAGAAATTATATTTTCATAGAAATTATAAAACAAATCGTACAGTTCCAAAGAGTTCAACTGACCCAAAACTGGTAAGTGCTATTAAAATTCTTTAACATTTACTTTATGAAACCTTACAATAATTTATCCGAAAAGATTTAGTTTATGCGTTGTTGTATATATATATATATATATATATATATATATATATATATATAGCTATATTATTTCAGTTTGTATATTACGTTACACGTACGAAAGAAAATTTAAGCTTTATTGGTGATCAGTATATCCATGATAGATACTTTTTAATTGAAAAATATTGCACTTTTATAAAAAGTATTGTCTGACCAATCGTAAGTGTAATGTATTTAAATATACCTAAAATTATCTAAAAAAGTACTAAAGTATATACATATCCAAAAAACTAAATTCATGATAATTAAGATACTGCAAAGGTGTTAATATTTTTATTTCTTTTTATAACTCTTTTTTTCTTGAAATATTTCCGGTGTGAAACAGTATAATTTTGCCTAGTTCTTGTAGGATCTTAATTTTATTTTTCTATATTTAGAGATAGCCCCCTAACACATTTTTGATCATAACTCTATGAATACTAAAGATAAAGTATACAAACAGTATACTTTTCCGCACTGCCAGACTCTCAGAAATTTGAATATGAAGTCAAAATTGGGTGTTACTATTGAAAAAATCAAAGTTGGCGCTCATTTTAATATGTAGATGACCCCTAATTCAAAATTCGACGACATTTTCAGAAAGTGCATTTCATTTCCTGTTGAATGGTGTCTATTAAGTTTTTCTGCGTCAATTAACAACGAAATACCATCAAGTGCTGCGTTTTTTTTTTCCCCGACTGTACATAATTTGTTTAATGTCTGTTTCTCTTTTTTGTTTTTTTTTCTTTTAATTGTATTTTGCAGATATCCTTTAGTATCCCAGGTTGGTTTACGGTGAGGTCACCGCAACATCAGAATGGCAGAGCGTTGTGGGAAGTTCCGTGCACAGCCTACAGATGGCGCTGCCTCGGATGCGTATCATTGAACGAGATGACAAACGGAGGAGTTGAGATCTGGCTGCAGTGGAGATCGGTTGAGACCTTCAGCGCGTAGGCTGACAGGCTCATTTTTCTGCTAATTAGAGCTTGTTGTGCTCTGTATAAGTGTGTAGAGCCATGGAGAGCTCTATACCATAATCTCACTTATTAGAAATAGTACGCGTAGGTACTAATGTGAATTGTAGAGCGAGTCAGTGCTCATATATGTTACTTTCTGTTAGTCCTAGTAATGAAGAGAGCTTGTTATGTGTATTAGGCCTCGAAACCAGCAAATGTTATTGATGGAAACCCTGCTAATATTATCATTTTATCTTTGTGTAAACTGTGTTGTGTACGTAATAAATGTTTTTAGTTATCTTAATCGCACCTCTTCATTGCCCCACCCCTAGACGCCCAGCCAAGATTCTACATATATAATATATATATATATTTCGATTTTATCCATTATTAAATTTATTCTTTTATTTCAATCGCTTGCGTCCCATAGCAACGGCTGTTACACTATTGAATCTTGGTTTATTAAATTAACTCAAATTGGTAAATTAGCAGAAAAAATTACTTGAGTTTAACTAAAATATATTTATTTAATTCCATTAAAAATCTTTTACTTTTTTATATTATTAATCATATGGTAATATAGTAAACAGTGCAAGGGCTATAAATTACATGGTGCCAAAACTAAAATGTTCAATGGATGCTGAGATAAAGTCATTTTTAAAATTGTATAAATATATATCTACAATCGAATGTCATTAAAAAACGAGCTCTACAGAATTTTAAAAATCCTATCTGCTAATGAATTTTTACTTCCATCACTCGACTATTGTATGTAATAAAAATATTGTATTCAGCGAAAAACTTAGTTTTGACAGCCAGTTTTGACCTGATGACCTGTACCTCGAGTCCAGAAAAGTGAAGCAATTGGTTAGTGTATATTCAAAAGTGAATCAGCAGTGTTTTATTTAATATATTTTACTAAGTTTGGTATGCTGACATGCTGTAGCGGTAAATGCTGAACTTTTTATGAAATGAGAGGTAATCGCAATGTGGAAGCGTCCCGTGTTCGGTGAAATAACCAAAAGCTGATCGACACTAATTCAAACCAAGGTCCAGCAAAATATCAAGTTCGGTTTAAATTAAGTTCAATGGTTCATAAAGTACAGTGTTCGAGCGCAAAAAGACAGATATTTTCTAAACAAGATCGAATTATGTTTAGGAAATCTCAAAACGTGTAACTTCATCGAAAACCGAAAATCTAAAACTTTTCTGCATCTTATACTTTCTCCTTATATATATGCAGAAGACAGAATAATAAATCCACTTTTTAAAAAATAAGTAGTCAATTTCAGTTAATAAAAATGCAAGGAAATCTCAAAAGGTGTAAATTCATCGAAAACCGAAAATTCAAATTTTTTTTGAATTTTACGCTTTTTGCTTATATATGCAGAGGATAGAATAATAAATCCACTTTTTTAAAAATAAGTAGTCAGTTTCAGTTAATAAAATTGCAAGGAAATCTCAAAACGTGTAAATTCATCGAAAATCGAAATTTTGCTGTATGTTCTTCTTTCTTCTTATACAAGTAGAAGCTAGTAATAAATCCCCTTTTTTTCAAAATAAGTAGTCAGTTTCAGTTAATTGAAACGCAGGGAAATCTCAAAACACGTAAATTCAGCGAAAACAGAAAATCGAAACTTTTTCTTTGATAGATGCAGAAGCTAGTAATAAATCCACTTTTTAAAAATAAGTAGTGAATTTCAGTTAATTAAAATGCAAGGAAATCTCAAAGTCTGTAAATTCATCGAAACCGAAAACCAAAATTTTTTTTTTCAAATCTTATGTTTTCTTCTTATATATGCAGAAGATATACGCAAGCGAAGTGTGACGTCATTGACCGTCGTTGTGGCTAATTAAAAAAATTTTCTAATCGTCCATCGGATTTTTTGTAAAAAATTATTAAAAATCAAGGAAAATTATTTCCCGATTTTAATCCCCATATTTGGGTATAATTACAAATTAGTTTTCGTGCACATGTGTTAGATTAAGTTATTTTGCTGTCAAATTGACAAAATTTTAATTTTAAATTTTAAAAATCTAGAAACAAAATGGGCATAGATTTGATATCTGTTCGTCCTCCGCATTTTGTGTATTTGGATTTGGCGATCAAAACGTAATACGAAAACATAATGCATATATATTGTACAAAATATTGTTTCATATATTACTGATTGCTCTCTTAATATACTTTATTAAAATAACAATGATTTTTTAAAGGAATTAAATATGTTCGTCAGATAATTTGGCCATCTTTTATTATTATTATTTTGCCATGGACGACAGATATCAAATCTGTTCCTTTGAAATGACATGTTTATGTTTATAGTCGAAAATGGAAGTCTGTCATTTTATTTCTCTAGAGTTTTGAAATTAAAAATTAAAATTTTATGAATTTTACAGAAAAAATGACTCAATCTAGTACAAAAAAATCAATACGCAGGACTCAGGTTTACATCAGTTATAGCTATGATTATGTCAAACAATTTTTCTTATTATTATGGTTAATTTTTTTTTAAGTTGACCCTTCTCGTTGCAAGCAAAATCCAATAAATCAGTTAACCCTATCCGTTGCAGGACTTCACTTTAATTTTCCCATGAACGGGAAGGCTATGCCTTAGATTATATTGTATATAATGGCACAAAACTTGGTATATGAGAGGCCTATTATGAAACTCTATGTTGATTTAATTTATTTGCATATTGGTCAACAGGTGGCGCTGCTATGCTGCAAGTTATTTCGTGAATAGGGAGACTAAATCTCAACTTCTGTAGCTGCTAAATGCATTGAACTCGATATTTGACATTACCAACTATTATGAAAACGAAAGCTAGCTTAATTTGAGTGTATATCGTTCGATAGGTAGCGCTGCTATTTCTCACCTTCTGTTATTTTCCATATGATTAAAATCGCACCAAATTACATATATAGTTGAAATTTTCCTTCTGAGAAACTATTATAAAACATTTGAGCGCTCGTTAGACAGTAAATGACGCTGTCATATAGATGGTATAGAAAAAAGTTTTGTTATGGTTTTTTACTTCCATTACCCGACTACCGTAATTAATAAAAGTATTGTATTCGGTTCGAATATTCGATATCGAGTTTTCACCTGATTTACATGTTTTAAGGTCTCTTGAGTCCAAAAAAGTAATTTTTGGCAATTGGCCAGTGTGTACGTGTGTATGTATATATGTTTGTGGGGAATCTTCTGACTATCATATCTCCGAAACTAATAAAGATAGAACTACGAAACTTCAGAATTGAGACTGGTCTGGTGTACAGATGAAGTTTCTAAATTTTGGTGAAGATTGGAAAACCGGAAGTGGAACATCGGAAACCGGAAGTGATACCGTAAGTCTGTATTTCAAAAACGGCACTAAACATTTTCTTCAAAGTTGCTGTACAAACACTCTATTCGATGTCCTTTCGAATGATATAGTTGGTTAGTGCAGGAAAATTGATAAGCGTCCTGTATAAATAGCTCAATTTCAGGTCTCTCAACTAGGAACTGTCAGGAACACAAGTGTGTTCCTCTAAAAACGGCTGTAGGGATGTTTTTCAAACTCGCCATATTAACTCCCTTTTAAATATCCTTTTGTACGTAATTATTGTTTTCCGGTCAATAATTGAGTATGCCAAGTTTGGGCAAAAGTCTGTATCTCAAAAACGGTTCTAATGATTTTCTTAAAAATTGTTACATAAATCCATTTTAGATATCCTTTCTTATGTATAACGCGGTTATTAAAGGTAAATTAGCAGTCATCTTGATTAGGTAGATTAGTTTTAGATGTCGGAAATTAATGTTTCGAAAAACGGCTAAACCAATGTTTTTCTTCTGACTATTTTTAAATTTGCTATGTAAATCTATTTTATATATCTTTACATGAGTATAAGCTTTATCTAACCAGAAAATTTTTAGGTTTTAGGTGTCTAATTTATTGGGTCAATTTTATACCTTCTGATTATATTATCGCCAAAAAATGCATGTAATATATGTACAGTGTTGCCAGATTTGGGGACATTTTTATTCAACATCCACCATTAAATTTTTATTGCAACAGGTGCCTAACCACATCGACGATTAATCGTCTATTATGTATGTCAAATTTTACTTCTCAAAATTATTGGTGGTAGTTGAATAAAAAAGTCCCGAAGTCTGGCAACACTGTACATGTAATAGTAAGTAATGGAAGTCGTGTAGTTGTTTCTCACCAGATTTTTTTTTTTTTTTAATCTAGAACTTATTTCTGAAAATTGCATATGCATATCTTATAATAAGCGAAAACCTCTAATATTTTAAAATATTACATATAACTTCAAAATAAGTTTGTATTATATACAAATACATCGGCGTGATTTCTCTTTATCGTAATTCTAAAAGAATGCTTATAAACTATAATCAGTGTCCATGTATCATTCTGAAAAGGTCAGCTGCGCATTTACATCATCAGGCGCGAAAATCAACCCGCGAAATCTTCGAGTGTAAAGTGTAACTAATAATGTGGTTTCTTCGCTTGGAAATAATTTTATAAACATTTGCTCCCATTTCCTGCAAGCTTTATATTAAAAACTAGCCGCCTTCGGCGACCAGTTGGTTCGCGATCCTTGAAAAATCCGACTTTACGAAACTTCCACTCGGTGGTGCCTGCGGCGCCTTTTTCCCGTTTCAGGTCTTACAACACCTTACTGACATATGGTTAAAATAGCTTTATTGAAAAATTTAATCGCAGTAAATTCCCGCTCGGTAGCGCCTGCGGTGCATTCTTCCAGTTTCAATATCTGAAACAGCCTGTTCGCTCACCGCGTTACGATCTCAAAATTCTGAATTTAGCAAAGACCATCTCGGTGGCGACTGTGGCGCCTCGTTTTAGAACTTACAACAGCTTCCACGCTCATACTGCAAATAGATTTGAAAATTTTAACTGAAACAAATTTTCGCTCTGTGGCGACTAAGGCGCCGCTTTACGTTTCATGAATTGAAATAACCTGTTCGCTCACAAAAATCCTTAATACGAAACGTGAACGGAGTATCGGAATTCGAAAGCCTGCATCATAATTAGAATTGGAGAATTATGATAAAGGTGTTCTGGCTTTTCTGTGGTTTTCTCTGAAACTCCCGTACGGAATTTAACGGCTTATATCAGTTTAAAAGTCCGTAATATTTCAAATGATGTGTTATAAGTAGAATTCTAGATATTGAATTATTAAAATATCAAAGCGCCCTCTGGCGACAGAGATTTAAACATATACTGATCAATTCTAATTCAAAAAACTTTTTTAATGATATATTACTTATGAAATTATGTTAATTAGAAGCTCAGATACAGAGCTAATATAGACATTTTTATAAAAAGATCCCTCGGGAAGGCTTCTAGGCATCCGTATGTCAAATTTTATACTTCTGCGTTCAGTAGGGGCTGAACGTATAGATGTTCAGACAGACAGACATCTTCTTTTATTATTATAGATTACTCACATTTCATCTCCTTTTTCTTTCTTTCTCCCCCCCCCCCTACATTTCGAGAAAAAATGCGAAAAGTATAGCCAAAAACTGAAGTCATTGATATAGTGCACCTTGTTCTGTATTTATAAGAAAAAAAAAATACTGGATTCGTAAAAATTTTCGAAGCCTTTATGATTGATAGAAATATCCTCCTATTTACTTTTTTCTTTGTACAAGATGAAATAAAATATTGGATTCAAAACATTTCACCTTCTAGCTTTCAGTATATTTACACAATTTCAGGTGTCCTGAACATATTTTGACCATTTAAAAAAAATTATCTATCCATAAATCTGCGACAAAAAAAAAAATAAATAAATAAATAAATAAATAAATAAATAAATAAAATAAAAAAAATAGTATGAAGCAACCACACTACTTCCATTACCCACTATTTCACATATTAGAATATACAATTTTTTAAAAATGTGATCAGAAAACATAAAATTGATCTAACGAAGTACATGCCTGACAAACTGATCTATAGACGTGTAAAACAGTTTGCATAGCGAGTTAAGAAATAATAAGGGGGAAAAAATGGTACAGTTATTTTTTGAAACACCAATTTCCGAGATCTAAAAGTGACCTACCTGAGCATGATGACTGTGAATTTTCTTGTAATAGCCACGTATTATACGAGAAAGGATATCTGTAATGGATTTATGCAACAATTTTCCAGAAAATCGTTAGAGCCGTTTTTGAGATACCATCTTTTACCAAAACTTGGCATACTCAATTATTGATCGGAAAACAAAAATTACATACAAAAAGATATTTAAAAGGGAGTTAATATGGCGAGTTTGAAAAAAAAAATCCGTACAGCCATTTAAAAAAAAAAAAAAAAAAAAAAAAAAAAAAACGCACTTGCGAGACTTGAAATTCAGCTATTTATACCGCGAGCCTACCAATTTTCCTGAACTAACCAACTATATAATTCGAAAGGACATCTAATAGAGTGTTTATGTAGTAAATTTTAAGAAAATCTTTAGAGCTGTTTTTGGATACGGACTTCCCACTTCCACTTTTCCAATTTTCACCAAACTTTGTAAAATTCATCTGTACACCAGTTCTGTCTTAAATCTGAAGTTTCATAGCTCTTTCTTTTTTAGATTCGGAGGGGTTGGCAGCTCCCCTCAGGAACGTATCTGTTTATGTAGCAAGTCAATCGAATCAATATATACACATATATGAAAAAATGAGAAATGAATAAAAATGACCTGTTCAATAATGTGTGATGCAAATAGGATATTAGGCTCCTGATCTGCAGATCCACTAGTTCATTGTCGAAACGTGAGTGGAAGCTTCCCTGTGGCGAATCAAAAAGATTTTGGGTTCCGTCTGTGTGTATATTTTGTTTGTCTGTGTGTCTGTTTCAGCGACCGCAAAAATCATGCTATTGATTTGCAATTTTGTACACATGTTTTCGAGCCGCATGGGATTAGCTGTATTGTGTTTGGCGTCTGTTCTATCTGGAATTCGTGTACGGGGACACACCAAATTTTTCTTTATCACTATGGCCTATGGACAGAATGTACATGTACCGCAATAACGGATGCAAAAATTCTCCAAATAACTTGCAAATTGGTAGACACTTTCAAGCTCTGTATAGAAATAGCTGTATAATTTTTTATGTGTATATTTTTCATGCTCTATGTACAGGGACACTCCAAAGTTTTTCTTATCATTAAGGCCTACGGGGTGAATTTTGTTTAAACAAATTTTAATGTCGTTACTCTGCATTCAACAAAGTGAAATTACAGTTTAAAAAAAAAAAAAAAAAAAAAAAAAAAAACGCATTTTAAAACGTTTATGCTGCATTCAACACAGTGGAATTAACATATACATTATAAAGATATATAAAAACATGTTTACTCTAATAAAAGGGATATGTATGGACTATATGATTTATTTACGGGATCACACAAATGAATTCGGATGTAATCCTGTAATCATCCAAATGATTCAAATTACATTGAAATATTCATGAGTTACAATTAATTAAATAGGTGTATTCTAATTTTTTTAGTGTATATAATTACTGTGGCTGCTTTTCCGAGTTACATAAAAGAATTTCGTTCTATTACGCACTATAGTTCATATTTCAACACTGGTATTGAATTTTAACATGGTTACACCCCACGAAATATGATGAAATCTTATTAGAATTTTACAAGTATATATATATATATATATATATATATATATATATATATATTTTTTTTTTTTGTGGGAAAATGTGGCCATAGAATTGGTATTTAATTTACAGGGTTGCACAAAATAATTCTAGTATGTTATGTAATCAATTTGCAGGAATTTTGGTAGAAGTACTTATGAATTACAGGGAATTAGTGCAAGTACAAGATAGTCAGTTATTAGGAATACATACATACAGAGATAGTTTTAGAAAGAGAAAAGCAGAGGGGGTTGAGGGGGGCTGCAACCCCCCTCAGAAACGTTTATGTTTATATAAAAAGCCAATAGAATCAATATATATATATTATATATAATAAGGAATAAGTAAAAATAATCTGTTGAATAATGCGTGATGCAAATATGACGGTGAGGTTCCTGATCTGCATATTCACTAGTTATATATAGAACTTGTTATCTTACTCGTCAATCTGCAATCTATCTTAATAGAATTTTAATTTTATGTAAGAAAAAGTCGTATGGGTGCCATACCAGATTATTTACTTTGAATTCTATTATTGAAATTCTGTTTAATTCAACAAAATATTTTTTACGAATCGCTAAAATAGATGTTTGTATATTGCCACTCATTGCTTTATGAGTGAAATATCAGATTTATTGTACAAACAGTATTATGTGCAAAGAAAAATATTTAAAATGAATTGCGATCATATATTTCGCAAATTCTTTGAACGATTGTCTTCTAAATCTATATGTTACTCAGACTCACATCCGTAATACAAAAAGAAAAAAAAATCTATAATAATAAAAGTAGTAAAGAAATAAAAACCACGACGATGTTTCTTCACCACAAAAATATAAACATTTGGCTCGTCGAAAAGCAAAAACATCTGTCTGAGAGGTGGAGCCGGATAAAGGGTGTGTCAAAGAGGAAAATCGGCACAAATTTGTAAAATTTTTGGACTTTCATTACAAATTTAATTAATTTAAAATTTTATTAAAATACAGGATTTTTTTCCGCACTGAATTAAACTTTTTGAGATTGACGCAGCTTTTTAAATTCTGTTTTAAAAAAATTGAAAGAGTTTTTATAAGCCATTTAATGCATCAACCCAAATATTGCAATAAAACAGCTTTTTTAAAAAACAACTGTTATTCTTTCATAAAATCTATAAAAGCTGCGTCAGTTTACGAAATGAGAGTAATCCAATAAAAAAAACCGCGTAAGGGCCCTCTTCACTCACCATTTGCTTTTCTAAAAGTAAATGTTATCCTATGGAAAACTTTCTTTGCACTTAAAACAGTGACATATTAATTGATTGAGACGCGGTTTTTTTTATTGGATTACTTTCATTTCGTAAACTGACGCAGCTTTTGTAGATTTTATGAAAGAATAACAGTTGTTTTTTAAAAAAGCTGTTTTATTGCAATATTTGGGTTGATGCATTAAATGGCTTATAAAAACTCTTTCAAATTTTTTAAAACAGAATTTAAAAAGCTGCGTCAATCTCAAAGAGTTTAATTCAGTGCGGAAAAAAATCCTGTATTTTAATAAAATTTTAAATTAATTAAATTTGTAATGAAAGTCCAAAAATTTTACAAATTTGTGCCGATTTTCCTCTTTGACACACCCTTTATCCGGCTCCACCTCTCAGACAGATGTTTTTGCTTTTCGACGAGCCAAATGTTTATATTTTTGTGGTGAAGAAACATCGTCGTGGTTTTTATTTCTTTACTACTTTTATTATTATAGATTTTTTTTTTTTCTTTTTGTATTACGGATGTGAGTCTGAGTAACATATAGATTTAGAAGACAATCGTTCAAAGAATTTGCGAAATATATGATCGCAATTCATTTTAAATACCTTTCTTTGCACATAATACTGTTTGCACAATAAATCTGATATTTCACTCATAAAGCAATGAGTGGCAATATACAAACATCTATTTTAGCGATTCGTAAAAAATATTTTGTTGAATTAAACAGAATTTCAATAATAGAATTCAAAGTAAATAATCTGGTATGGCACCCATACGACTTTCTCTTACATAAAATTAAAATTCTATTAAGATAGATTGCAGATTGACGAGTAAGATAACAAGTTCTATATATAACTAGTGAATATGCAGATCAGGAACCTCACCGTCATATTTGCATCACGCATTATTCAACAGATTATTTTTACTTATTCCTTATTATATATAATATATATATATTGATTCTATTGGCTTTTTATATAAACAGAAACGTTTCTGAGGGGGGTTGCAGCCCCCCTCAACCCCCTCTGCTTTTCTCTTTCTATAACTATCTCTGTATGTATGTATTCCTAATAACTGACTATCTTGTACTTGCACTAATTCCCTGTAATTCATAAGTACTTCTACCAAAATTCCTGCAAATTGATTACATAACATACTAGAATTATTTTGTGCAACCCTGTAAATTAAATACCAATTCTATGGCCACATTTTCCCACAAAATATATATATATATATATATATATATATATATATATATATATATATAGATAGATATAGATATATAGATATACTTTTAAAATTCTAATAAGATTTCATCATATTTCGTGGGGTGTAACCATGTTAAAATTCAATACCAGTGTTGAAATATGAACTATAGTGCGTAATAGAACGAAATTCTTTTATGTAACTCGGAAAAGCAGCCACAGTAATTATATACACTAAAAAAATTAGAATACACCTATTTAATTAATTGTAACTCATGAATATTTCAATGTAATTTGAATCATTTGGATGATTACAGGATTGCATCCGAATTCATTTGTGTGATCCCGTAAATAAATCATATAGTCCATACATATCCCTTTTATTAGAGTAAACATGTTTTTATATATCTTTATAATGTATATGTTAATTCCACTGTGTTGAATGCAGCATAAACGTTTTAAAATGCGTTTTTTTTTTTTTTTTTTTTTTTTGTAATTTCTCTTTGTTGAATGCAGAGTAACGACATTAAAATTTGTTTAAACAAAATTCACCCCGTAGGCCTTAATGATAAGAAAAACTTTGGAGTGTCCCTGTACATAGAGCATGAAAAATATACACATAAAAAATTATACAGCTATTTCTATACAGAGCTTGAAAGTGTCTACCAATTTGCAAGTTATTTGGAGAATTTTTGCATCCGTTATTACGGTACATGTACATTCTGTCCATAGGCCATAGTGATAAAGAAAAATTTGGTGTGTCCCCGTACACGAATTCCAGATAGAACAGACGCCAAACACAATACAGCTAATCCCATGCGGCTCGAAAACATGTGTACAAAATTGCAAATCAATAGCATGATTTTTGCGGTCGCTGAAACAGACACACAGACAAACAAAATATACACACAGACGGAACCCAAAATCTTTTTGATTCGCCACAGGGAAGCTTCCACTCACGTTTCGACAATGAACTAGTGGATCTGCAGATCAGGAGCCTAATATCCTATTTGCATCACACATTATTGAACAGGTCATTTTTATTTATTTCTCATTTTTTCATATATGTGTATATATTGATTCGATTGACTTGCTACATAAACAGATACGTTCCTGAGGGGGGCTGCCAACCCCTCCGAATCTAAAAAAGATAGAGCTATGAAACTTCAGATTTAAGACAGAACTGGTGTACAGATGAATTTTACAAAGTTTGGTGAAAATTGGAAAAGTGGAAGTGGGACCGTAAGTCCGTATCCAAAAACAGCTCTAAAGATTTTCTTAAAATTTACTACATAAACACTCTATTAGATGTCCTTTCGAATTATATAGTTGGTTAGTTCAGGAAAATTGGTAGGCTCGCGGTATAAATAGCTGAATTTCAAGTCTCGCAAGTGCGTTTTTTTTTTTTTTTTTTTTTTTTAAATGGCTGTACGGATTTTTTTTTCAAACTCGCCATATTAACTCCCTTTTAAATATCTCTTTGTATGTAATTTTTGTTTTCCGATCAATAATTGAGTATGCCAAGTTTTGGTAAAAGATGGTATCTCAAAAACGGCTCTAACGATTTTCTGGAAAATTGTTGCATAAATCCATTACAGATATCCTTTCTCGTATAATACGTGGCTATTACAAGAAAATTCACAGTCATCATGCTCAGGTAGGTCACTTTTAGATCTCGGAAATTGGTGTTTCAAAAAATAACTGTACCATTTTTCCCCCCTTATTATTTCTTAACTCGCTATGCAAACTGTTTTACACGTCTATAGATCAGTTTGTCAGGCATGTACTTCGTTAGGTCAATTTTATGTTTTCTGATCACATTTTTAAAAAATTGTATAGTCTAATATGTGAAATAGTGGGTAATGGAAGTAGTGTGGTTGCTTCATACTATTTTTTTTATTTTATTTATTTATTTATTTATTTATTTTTTTTTTTTTTTGTCGCAGATTTATGGATAGATAATTTTTTTAAATGGTCAAAATATGTTCAGGACACCTGAAATTGTGTAAATATACTGAAAGCTAGAAGGTGAAATGTTTTGAATCCAATATTTTATTTCATCTTGTACAAAGAAAAAAGTAAATAGGAGGATATTTCTATCAATCATAAAGGCTTCGAAAATTTTTACGAATCCAGTATTTTTTTTTTTCTTATAAATACAGAACAAGGTGCACTATATCAATAACTTCAGTTTTTGGTTATACTTTTTGAAGGATTTCAATGCATGTTTCCTCATATCATCTGTTAACCAGCTCACACCTGTCATGACGTCAGATGTGACGTAACTGTATTACGTAATCAACAGCGCATCTTCGCTTCTCTGAGAAAGAGAGATTTATATGAGTCTGTACGAGAAAGCTTTGCTAAGCGTGCGGCGAGAAATGCCCGTATTATGTTATTCTACTTTTCTATATTATTAAATGTTGTGATTGTTTAAAAGACTCTGCTTTTCACTCTGTGGACTCGTTTATACCAACAATGGTTATGGGCCCAGAGACACGCATCTTACTGCGGACTTTTTAAAAATTTAAATTAACATTCGCTAAAACGAAAGTGCGACTTACTGTTAAGCCTAAGGGCTGAAATCGAAAGTATTTTCGATTCTATTTTTATAAAGAAGCTACTATAGCTGATTAAATATGTCGCAAGTATTAAATATAGAAAAGTTATCCAAAAATAATTTTGACACGTGGAAGCTGCAGATAGAAGCTGTTTTAATCAAGAATGATCACTGGAGTTATGCTAACGGAACGAAAATTAAGCCCGATGAAGGCGCCGAAGGTGAAGAAAAATGGCTCGAAATTGACCGTAAAGCTAGAGCCGATTTAATCCTAGCAATTACCCCAAGTGAGTTGTGTCATATTAAACATTGTACCACCTGAAATGAAGTATGGAATAAATTAAAAGAAGTTTACGAATCGAGAGGACCGGCAAAGAAAGCCACCCTGTTGAAGCAGCTACTCTTTAAGAAAATGTCTGATAGTGAAAATATGTCCGATCACCTAAATACTTTCTTTGATATAGTGGACAAGCTAAAAGAAATGGACATTCACGTAGCCGAAGATTTATTATCAATTTTGCTCTTATACAGTATTCCTGACAGCTATGAAAATTTCAGGTGCACCATAGAAGCAAGAGATGAATTGCCGCAGCCTGAAGCTCTAAAAATTAAAATGATGGAAGAATATGAGTCAAGAAAAAATAAAAAGCATCAAGAATAATCAAATGCGTATTTTACAACTCACAAGAAAAATCTTCCTGAAAAGAACAAAAGAGAAATCTTAAAGCCTGTGCAGAACAAGAACACGTATGGCGAAAGAAATTATGCAATCTTCAAATGCAATTACTGTTCAAAAGTAGGGCATAAAGCCTCAGAATGCAGAAAGAAGATCTCAGACAGAAAATTCACTTCATCGAATAAATACAAAGATAGATCTTTCATAGTTGAAGATAGTACAGAGTTCACGATGGCAGCCAGTAACTCTTTCCAAGAACATTCCGAGTGGTGTCTCGATAGCGGTACGACATCACATATGGCTCATGAAAAGAATTTGTTTATAGATTTCGAATCTAGAATTGGATCATTTATAAAATTAGATAATTTATAAAATGAGATTAATATCTCATTTATAAAATGAGATCACAGGTGTTGGAACTGTCAAATTAAAAGTTCCCGGTAATCACGGTGTAACTAATTTAAAGTTAACAAATGTTTTGTGCGTTCCAAAATTGAAATGCAATTTAATGTCTATATCAAAAGCTACTGCAAACAACTGCTGAGTTGTATTTACCGAAAAATGTGCAAAAATTACGGAGCAGGACGGCTCTCTAATTATAAGTGCTACGAGAAAAGCTGATTTATATTTTTTTCAGCCGCAGGTGGACATCGCTGCAACAACTCAGGTAAGCAACTTTCATAAATGGCATTTAAAATTAGGACATTTAAATGAAAAAGATTTAAAATTATTAAAATCTGAAAATATGTTAAGAGATTTAAATTTTAATGAAAAAGATTCTTTAAAAGATTGTAAAGTATGCATTCAGTCTAAACAAACTGTTAAATCTGAAAATATGTTAAGAGATTTAAATTTTAATGAAAAAGATTCTTTAAAAGATTGTAAAGTATGCATTCAGTCTAAACAAACTGTGAAACCATTTTGTAAAGAAAACAAATTTCATAGTAAGGAATTATTAGAAGTAGTTTATTCTGATTTATGTGGCCCTATAAATGTTAAATCCCATGGCGGATCACGTTACTTTATTACTTTTTTGGATGATAAATCTCGTTACATTGAAGTAAATTTTCTAAAAACAAAAGATCAAGCTAAGTACGCGTTCCGGAGATATAAAGCAGCAGTCGAAAATCGATTAGGAAAAAAAATTAAGATACTGCATACCGATAATGGTTTGGAATATTGTGGCGAAGAATTCAATAAATATATTGAAGAATGCGGTATTAAACGCGAATTTTCATCGCCAATAACCCCTCAGCAAAATTCTAGAATTGAAAGACAAAATCGTACATTATGCGAAATGGCGAGGTGTTTATTAATGCAATCAAACCTTCCAAATACATTCTGGGCTGAAGCAGTAAATTGCGCTGCATATATTAGAAACAGGTGTCCCACTAAAGGAATTAAAGAAAACAAAACACCTTTCGAATTGTTTTTCGGTTATAAACCAACTGTTAACTATTTTAAAATTTTCGGACAGAAATGTTTTGTTCTAAATAAAAAATCAAAAGGAAAGTTTGAAGCTAGGTCACACGAACATATATTCGTTGGCTATTCAAATGAATCACGCGCTTACAGATTATGGAATAAGGATACCAGAAAAATTGTCATAAGTCGTGATGTTCGATTTATAGACGAATTTGAAACAAATGATTCAGCCACTACTGATCAATTAGAATTAATTTTTCCGTCTGAGAATAAATGCAATGATTGTAATATTAAAAATGAAACTCCTATCCCTACTCAAACCGCAGACATCCACAGGGGGGAAAACAGCGGATCGATTTCCTATCCCCCTGAATTCAACGGAGAAAGTTTCTCTTTTTGGAAAGGGGGGGAAGCGAGCCACTCGCTTTCTGAAGGGGGGAACGTAGAAGATGTGAGTGGAGGGGAAGAGAGTGCTCACGGTAAATGTAAACAAAAGGAAGGGATAAACAATCCTCCTTTTAAACGCGGTCCAGGCCGACCTAAAAAAATTAAAAGTTGGAACTTTCAAAAGTCTCATAAGGAGTGTATTACAGATACAAAATATAAAGATGAAACTTCTCAATTAGCTGATAACTCATTTAATGAAATTAATCCCAGCGTAATCGACGCGTTAAATGGAGATTATGCTAAAAATTGGGAAAACGCGATGAAATTAGAATATGATTCTTTAGTTAAGCAAAACGCTTGGGAAATTGTAGATAGACCAAAAGATAAAAAGGTAATTGGGTGTAAATGGGTTTTAAAAACAAAATTCAAACCAGATGGTCAAATTGAAAAATTTAAGGCCAGACTGGTTGCCAAAGGGTGTTCACAGAAACAAGGTATAGATTTTGAGGAAAATTTTTCACCAGTAGCCAGATTAAGTTCTATAAGAACTGCAATCGCGTATGCTATCCAGAATGGTTTCACAGCATACCAGTTAGATTTCATTATGGCATATGTTAACGGAATGTTACATGAAGAAATTTATATGGAGCTTCCTGAATTTTTTGAAAATGATATACACGAAAATAAAGTGTGTTTATTAAAAAAATCTTTGTATGGCCTTAAGCAGTCAGGAAGACAGTGGTTTAAGAAATTAGATGAGAAATTGAGAAAAATGAAATTTAACCCTTTGAATTCCGACAAATGTGTCTATTACACAAAATATCCTTTTGATGCTATTATAATCGTCTACGTCGACGATTTAATTTGTCTCACTAAAAGTGAAGAGCACTATTTTGAGATAAGAAATAAATTAGCAGAATCTTTCAAAATGAAAGATATGGGCCTTCTGCATTATTGCTTAGGCATTGAATTTAATCAAGATAGGGACAGCATCACTATAACACAAAAGAAATACATTGAAGATTTACTAAATAAATTTAATATGGAAGATTCTAGAGTGGTGAATACACCTTTAGATAGCAGTGTAAAATTAACTAAACAAATGTGTCCAAATACAGAAGAAGAGAAATCATACATGTCAAAAATTCCTTATAGACAATTAATTGGTTCTCTTATGTATCTGTCGGTTGCTACCAGACCAGATATCACCCATGCTGTAAATTATTTAAGTCAGTTTAATAACAATCCAGGAAAACCTCACTGGATAGCAGCTAAAAGAATACTAAGGTATCTCAATGGCACTAGAAATTTAGGAATTGTGTATTACAGAGACGATAAACCATTGACAGCATTTGTTGATGCCGATTGGGCATCGGATATAAATGATAGAAAATCATATACAGGATACGTCTTTAAATATGCCGGTGGACCTATTTCTTGGGAATCTAGAAAGCAGCGAACCGTTGCTCTATCCACAACAGAATCTGAATATATGTCTCTGTCCGAATCCGCAAAAGAGATAATTCATGTTAGAAATTTCTTAAAAGAATTGGATCCTGAAATTGTATCAAGTCCGACTGCAATCATGTGCGACATTCAATCTGCACTGAGATTAGTAAAAAATCCTGTTCATCACAATCGATCTAAGCACATTGACATTCGTCATCATTTTGTGCGAGAAGTTTACAATAATAAACTAATTGACATTAAATATATTTCATCAGATGAACAACCTGCAGATATTTTAACAAAAAGTTTAAATGCATATAAACATGAAAAATGTTGTGATATCATAGGACTTAATACTCAAGACTGATGAACTTAAATATATATATATATATATATATATATATATATTTAAACTGTGTTTTCATTAAGAAATTAACTGCTTATATTTTACGTATTTTATTTTATTATATTAACCATAATTATTTGCTTATAATTCTATTTCTTTACTAACACTTTTCTCATTTTAAGTAACTTTTGCATAAAAATAATTTTCTGTAATTTTTAATATGCTATTATAATGCATAAATATGTTTTATTTTCGAAACATTTATTGAATAAGGGGGAAATGAAGGATTTCAATGCATGTTTCCTCATATCATCTGTTAACCAGCTCACACCTGTCATGACGTCAGATGTGACGTAACTGTATTACGTAATCAACAGCCCATCTTCGCTTCTCTGAGAAAGAGAGTTTTATATGAGTCTGTACGAGAAAGCTTTGCTAAGCGTGCGGCGAGAAATGCCCGCATTATGTTATTCTACTTTTCTATATTATTAAATGTTGTGATTGTTTAAAAGACCCTGCTTTTCACTCTGTGGACCCATTTATACCAACACTTTTCGCATTTTTTCTCGAAATGTAGGGGGGGGGGGAGAAAGAAAGAAAAAGGAGATGAAATGTGAGTAATCTATAATAATAAAAGAAGATGTCTGTCTGTCTGAACATCTATACGTTCAGCCCCTACTGAACGCAGAAGTATAAAATTTGACATACGGATGCCTAGAAGCCTTCCCGAGGGATCTTTTTATAAAAATGTCTATATTAGCTCTGTATCTCAGCTTCTAATTAACATAATTTCATAAGTAATACATCATTAAAAAAGTTTTTTGAATTAGAATTGATCAGTATATGTTTAAATCTCTGTCGCCAGAGGGCGCTTTGATATTTTAATAATTCAATATCTAGAATTCTACTTATAACACATCATTTGAAATATTACGGACTTTTAAACTGATATAAGCCGTTAAATTCAGTACAGAAGTTTCAGAGAAAACCACAGAAAAGCCAGAACACCTTTATCATAATTCTCCAATTCTAATTATGATGCAGGCTTTCGAATTCCGATACTCCGTTCACGTTTCGTATTAAGGATTTTTGTGAGCGAACAGGTTATTTCGAGCGAAAATTTGTTTCAGTTAAAATTTTCAAATTTATTTGCAGTATGAGCGTGGAAGCTGTTGTAAGATCTAAAACGGGGCGCCACAGTCGCCACCGAGATGGTCTTTGCTAAATTCAGAATTTTGAGATCGTAACGCGGTGAGCGAACAGGCTGTTTCAGATATTGAAACTGGAAGAGGGCACCGATGGCGCTACCGAGCGGGAATTTACTGCGATTAAATTTTTCAATAAAGCTATTTTAACCATATGTCAGTAAGGTGTTGTAAGACCTGAAACGGGAAAAAGGCGCCGCAGGCACCACCGAGTGGAAGTTTCGTAAAGTCGGGTTTTTCAAGGATCGCGAACCAACTGGTCGCCGAAGGCGGCTAGTTTCTAATATAAAGCTTGCAGGAAATGGGAGCAAATGTTTATAAAATTATTTCCAAGCGAAGAAACCACATTATTAGTTACACTTTACACTCGAAGATTTCGCGGGTTGATTTTCGCGCCTGATGATGTAAATGCGCAGCTGACCTTTTCAGAATGATACATGGTTACTGATTATAGTTTATAAGCATTCTTTTAGAATTACGATAAAGAGAAATCACGCCGATGTATTTGTATATAATACAAACTTATTGTTGGTATAAATGGGTCCACAGAGTGAAAAGCAGAGTCTTTTAAACAATCACAACATTTAATAATATAGAAAAGTAGAATAACATAATGCGGGCATTACTCGCCGCACGCGTAGCAAAGCTTTCTCGTACAGACTCTTATAAACTTCTCTCTCAGAGAGACGAAGATGCGCTGTTGATTACGTAATACAGTTACGTCACATCTGACGTCATGACAGGTGGTGAGCTAGTTAACAGCTGATATGAAGAAACATGCATTGAAATCCTTCATTTCCCCCTTTTTCAATAAATGTTTCGAAAATAAAACATATTTATGCATTATAATAGCATATTAAAAATTACAGAAAATTATTTTTATGCAAGAGTTACTTAAAATAAGAAAAGTGTTAGTAAAGAAATAGAATTATAAGCAAATAATTATGGTTAATATAATAAAATAAAATACGTAAAATATAAGCAGTTAATTTCTTAATGGAAACACAGTTTAAATATACATATTTTTTTAAGTTCATCAGTCCTGAGTATTAAGTCCTATAATATCACAACATTTTTCATGTTTATATGCATTTAAACTTTTTGTTAAAATATCTCCAGGTTGTTCATCTGATGAAATATATTTAATGTCAATTAGTTTATTATTGTAAACTTCTCGCTCAAAATGATGACGAATGTCAATGTGCTTAGATCGATTGTGATGAACAGGATTTTTTACTAATCTCAGTGCATATTGATTGTCGCACATGATTGCAGTAGGACTTGATACAATTTCAGGATCCAATTCTTTTAAGAAATTTCTAACATGAATTGTCTCTTTTGCGGATTCGGACAGAGACATATATTCAGATTCTGTTGTGGATAGAGCAACGGTTCGCTGCTTTCTAGATTCCCAAGAAATAGGTCCACCGGCATACTTAAAGACGTATCCTGTATATGATTTTCTATCATTTATATCCGATGCCCAATCGGCATCAACAAATGCTGTCAATGGTTTATCGTCTCTGTAATACACAATTCCTAAATTTCTAGTGCCATTGAGATACCTTAGTATTCTTTTAGCAGCTATCCAGTGAGGTTTTCCTGGATTGTTATTAAACTGACTTAAATAATTTACAGCATGGGTGATATCTGGTCTGGTAGCAACCGACAGATACATAAGAGATCCAATTAATTGTCTATAAGGAATCTTTGACATATATGATTTCTCTTCTTCTGTATTTGGACACATTTGTTTAGTTAATTTTACACTGTTATCTAAAGGTGTATTTACCACTCTAGAATCTTCCATATTAAATTTATTTAGTAAATCTTCAATGTATTTCTTTTGTGTTATAGTGATGCTGTCCCTATCTTGATTAAATTCAATGCCTAAGCAATAATGCAGAAGGCCCATATCTTTCATTTTGAAAGATTCTGCTAATTTATTTCTTATATCAAAATAGTGCTCTTCACTTTTAGTGAGACAAATTAAATCGTCGACATAGACGATTATAATAGAATCAAAAGGATATTTTGAGTAATAGACACATTTGTCGGAATTCAAAGGGTTAAATTTCATTTTTCTCAATTTCTCATCTAATTTCTTAAACCACTGTCTTCCTGACTGAAGTCCATACAAAGACTTCTTTAATAAACACACTTTATTTTCGTGTATATCATTTTCAAAAAATTCAGGAAGCTCCATATAAATTTCTTCATGTAACATTCCGTTAACATATGCCATAATGAAATCTAACTGGTATGCTGTGAAACCATTCTGGATAGCATACGCGATTGCAGTTCTTATAGAACTTAATCTGGCTACTGGTGAAAAATTTTCCTCAAAATCTATACCTTGTTTCTGTGAACACCCTTTGGCAACCAATCTGGCCTTAAATTTTTCAATTTGACCATCTGGTTTGAATTTTGTTTTTAAAACCCATTTACACCCAATTACCTTTTTATCTTTTGGTCTATCTACAATTTCCCAAGCGTTTTGCTTATCTAAAGAATCATATTCTAATTTCATCGCGTTCTCCCAATTTTTAGCATAATCTCCATTTAGCGCGTCGATTACGCTGGGATTAATTTCATTAAATGAGTTATCAGCTAATTGAGAAGTTTCATCTTTATATTTTGTATCTGTAATACACTCCTTATGAGACTTTTGAAAGTTCCAACTTTTAATTTTTTTAGGTCGGCCTGGACCGCGTTTAAAAATAGGATTGTTTTTATTAATCCCTTTCTCTTGTTTACATATATCGTCAACACTCTCCTCCACTCCACTCACATCTTCTACGTTCCCCCCTTCAGAGTGGTTCGCTTCCCCCCCTTTCCAAAAAGAGAAACTTTCTCCGTTGCATTCAGGGGGATAGGAAATCGATCCGCTGTTTTCCCTCCTGTCTGCGGTTTGAGTAGGGATAGGAGTTTCATTTTTAATATTACAATCATTGCATTTATTCTCAGACGGAAAAATTAATTCTAATTGATCAGTAGTAGCTGAATCATTTGTTTGAAACTCGTCTATAAATCGAACATCACGACTTATGACAATTTTTCTGGTATCTTTATTCCATAATCTGTAAGCGCGTGATTCATTTGAATAGCCAACGAATATATGTTCGTGTGACCTAGCTTCAAACTTTCCTTTTGATTTTTTATTTAGAACAAAACATTTCTGTCCGAAAATTTTAAAATAGTTAACAGTTGGTTTATAACCGAAAAACAATTCGAAAGGTGTTTTGTTTTCTTTAATTCCTTTAGTGGGACACCTGTTTCTAATATATGCAGCGCAATTTACTGCTTCAGCCCAGAATGTATTTGGAAGGTTTGATTGCATTAATAAACACCTCGCCATTTCGCATAATGTACAATTTTGTCTTTCAATTCTAGAATTTTGCTGAGGGGTCATTGGTGAGGAATATTCGCGTTTAATACCGCATTCTTCAATATATTTATTGAATTCTTCGCCACAATATTCCAAACCATTATCAGTATGCAGTATTTTAATTTTTTTCCCTAATCGATTTTCGACTGCTGCTTTATATCTCCGGAACGCGTTCTTAGCTTCATCTTTTGTTTTTAGAAAATTTACTTCAATGTAACGAGATTTATCATCCAAAAAAGTAATAAAGTAACGTGATCCGCCATGGGATTTAACATTTATAGGGCCACATAAATCAGAATAAACTACTTCTAATAATTCATCACTATGAAATTTGTTTTCTTTACAAAATGGTTTCACAGTTTGTTTAGACCTAATACATACTTTACAATCTTTTAAAGTATCTTTTTCATTAAAATTTAAATCTCTTAACATATTTTCAGATTTTAATAATTTTAACTCTTTTTCATTTAAATGTCCTAATTTTAAATGCCATTTATGAAAGTTGCTTACCTGAGTTGATGCAGCGATATCCACATGCGGCTGAAAAAAATATAAATCACCTTTTCTCGTAGCACTTATAATCAGAGAGCCGTCCTGCTCTGTGATTTTTGCACATTTTTCGGTAAATACAACTCGGCAGTTGTTTGATGTAGCTTTTGATATAGACATTAAATTGCATTTCAATTTTGGAACGCACAAAACATTTGTCAACTTTAAATTGGTTACACCGTGATTACCGGGAACTTTTAATTTGACTGTTCCAACACCTGTGATCTCCGCTGTTTCATCTACAGCTAATTTTATAAATGATCCAATTCTAGGTTCGAAATCTATAAACAAATTCTTGTCATGAGCCATATGTGATGTCGTACCGCTATCGAGACACCACTCGGAATGTTCTTGGAAAGAGTTATTGGCTGCCATCGTGAACTCTATACTATCTTCAACCATGAAAGATCTATCTTTGTATTTATTCGATGAAGTGAATTTTCTGTCTGAGATCTTCTTTCTGCAATCTGAGGCTTTATGCCCTACTTTTGAACAGTAATTGCATTTGAAGACTGCATAATTTCTTTCGCCATACGTGTTCTTGTTCTGCACAGGCTTTAAGATTTCTCTTTTGTTCTTTTCAGGAAGATTTTTCTTGTGAGTTGTAAAATATGCATTTGATGATTCTTGATGCTTTTTATTTTTTCCTGACTCATATTCTTCCATCATTTTAATTTTCAGAGCTTCAGGCTGCGGCAATTCATCTCTTGCTTCAATAGCGCAACGAAAATTTTCATAGCTGTCAGGAATACTGTATAAGAGCAAAATTGATAATAGATCTTCGGCTACTTGAATGTCCATTTCTTTTAGCTTGTCCACTATATCGAAGAAAATATTGAGGTGATCGGACATATTTTCACTGTCAGTCATTTTCTTAAAGAGTAGCTGCTTCAACAGGGTGGCTTTCTTTGCCGGTCCTCTCGATTCGTAAACTTCTTTTAATTTATTCCATACTTCATTTGAGGTTGTACAATGTTTAATATGACACAACTCACTTGGGGTAATTGCTAGGATTAAATCGGCTCTAGCTTTACGGTCAATTTCGAGCCATTTTTCTTCACCTTCGGCGCCTTCATCGGGCTTAATTTTCGTTCCGTTAGCATAACTCCAGTGATCATTCTTGATTAAAACAGATTCTATCTGCAGCTTCCACGTGTCAAAATTGTTTTTAGTTAACTTTTCTATATTTAATATCTGCGACATATTTAATCAGCTATAGTAGCTTCTTTATAAAAATAGAATCAAAAATACTTTCGATTTCAGCCCTTAGGCTTAACAGTAAGTCGCACTTTCGTTTTAGCGAATGTTAATTTAAATTTTTAAAAAGTCCGCAGTAAGATGCGTGTCTCTGGGTCCATAACCATTGTTGGTATAAATGGGTCCACAGAGTGAAAAGCAGAGTCTTTTAAACAATCACAACATTTAATAATATAGAAAAGTAGAATAACATAATGCGGGCATTACTCGCCGCACGCGTAGCAAAGCTTTCTCGTACAGACTCTTATAAACTTCTCTCTCAGAGAGACGAAGATGCGCTGTTGATTACGTAATACAGTTACGTCACATCTGACGTCATGACAGGTGGTGAGCTAGTTAACAGCTGATATGAAGAAACATGCATTGAAATACTTCACTTATTTTGAAGTTATATGTAATATTTTAAAATATTAGAGGTTTTCGCTTATTATAAGATATGCATATGCAATTTTCAGAAATAAGTTCTAGATAAAAAAAAAAAAAAAAAAAAAAATCTGGTGAGAAACAACTACACGACTTCCATTACTTACTATTACATGTACAGTGTTGCCAGACTTGGGGACTTTTTTATTCAACAACCACCAATAATTTTGAGAAGTAAAATTTGACATACATAATAGACGATTAATCGTCGATGTGGTTAGGCACCTGTTGCAATAAAAATTTAATGGTGGATGTTGAATAAAAATGTCCCCAAATCTGGCAACACTGTACATGTATTACATGCATTTTTTGGCGATAATATAATCAGAAGGTATAAAATTGACCCAATAAATTAGACACCTAAAACCTAAAAATTTTCTGGTTAGATAAAGCTTATACTCATGTAAAGATATATAAAATAGATTTACATAGCAAATTTAAAAATCTGGTGTGAAACAACCACACGACTTCCATTACCCGGTATTACATGTATTATATGCATTTTTGAGAGAGAATGTGATCAGAAAACATAAAAGTGACCAAAAAAGAAAATCGTTAGAGCCGTTTTTGAGATACCAACTTTCACAAAAAATCAATTATTGAGCGGAAAACAATAATTACATACAAAAGCATATTTAAAAGTGAGTTAAAATGGCGAGTTTGAAAAAAATCCGTACAACCGTTTTTAAAGGAACGCCTTTGCGATGCCTGAAATTGAGCTATTTATACAGGACGCCTATCAATTTTCATGAACTAACCAACTATATCATTCGAAAGGATATCTGATAGAGTGTTTATATAGCAAGTTTGAAGAAAATCGTTAGAGCCGTTTTTGAGATACGGACTTACGGTTTCACTTCCGGTTTCCGATGTCCCATTTCCGGTTAAACTCAATTATTGACAGGAAAACAATAATTACATACAAAAGCATATTTAAAATTGAGTTAAAATGGCGAGTTTGAAAAAAATCCGTACAACCGTTTTTAAAGGAACGCCCTTGGGAGGCCTGAAATTGAGCTATTTATACAGGACGCCTATCAATTTTCTTGAACTAACCAACTATATCATTCGAAAGGACATCTAATAGAGTGTTTATATAGCAAGTTTGAAGAAAATCGTGAGAGTCGTTTTTGAGATACGGACTTACGGTCCCACTTCCGGTTTCCGATGTCCCATTTCCGGTTAAACTCAATTATTGACAGGAAAACAATAATTACATATAAAAGCATATTTAAAATTGAGTTAAAATGGCGAGTTTGAAAAAAATCCGTACAACCGTTTTTAAAGGAACGCTTTTGGGAGGCCTGAAATTGAGCTATTTATACAGGACGCCTATCAATTTTCTTGAACTAACCAACTATATCATTCGAAAGGACATCTAATAGAGTGTTTATATAGCAAGTTTGAAGAAAATCGTTAGAGCCGTTTTTGAGATACGGACTTACGGTCCAACTTCCGGTTTCCGATGTCCCACTTCCGTTTTTTTAATTTTCACCAAAATTTGGAAATTTTATCTGTAAGCCAGACGTATTTCAATTCTAAAGTTTCGTAGCTCTATATTTATTAGTTTATGAGCTATAATAGCCAGAAGATTCTCCACATACATACACACACACACACACACATACATACACACTGACCAATTGCCAAAAACCACTTTTTTGGACTCAGGGGACCTTAAAACGTGTAAATCAGGTGAAATCTCGATATCGAATTGTTGGTATAAATGGGTCCGCAGAGTGAAAAGCAGAGTCTTTTGAACAATCACAACATTCAATAATATATAGAAAAGTAGAATAACATAATGCGGGCATTTCTTGCCGCTCGCTTAGCAAAGCTTTCTCGTACAGACTCGTATAAAACTTCTCTCTCAGAGAGACGAAGATGCGCTGTTGATTACGTAATACAGTTACGTCACATCTGACGTCATGACAGGTGGTGAGCTAGTTAACAGCTGATATGAGGAAACATGCATTGAAATCCTTCATTTCCCCCTTTTTCAATAAATGTTTCGAAAATAAAACATATTTATGCATTATAATAGCATATTAAAAATTACAGAAAATTATTTTTATGCAAGAGTTACTTAAAATAAGAAAAGTGCTAGTAAAGAAATAGAATTATAAGCAAATAATTATGGTTAATATAATAAAATAAAATACGTAAAGTATAAGCAGTTAATTTCTTAATGGAAACACAGTTTAAATATATATATTTTTTTAAGTTCATCAGTCCTGAGTATTAAGTCCTATAATATCACAACATTTTTCATGTTTATATGCATTTAAACTTTTTGTTAAAATATCTGCAGGTTGTTCATCTGATGAAATATATTTAATGTCAATTAGTTTATTATTGTAAACTTCTCGCACAAAATGATGACGAATGTCAATGTGCTTAGATCGATTGTGATGAACAGGATTTTTTACTAATCTCAGTGCAGATTGATTGTCGCACATGATTGCAGTAGGACTTGATACAATTTGAGGATCCAATTCTTTTAAGAAATTTCTAACATGAATTGTCTCTTTTGCGGATTCGGACAGAGACATGCATTCAGATTCTGTTGTGGATAGAGCAACGGTTCGCTGCTTTCTAGATTCCCAAGAAATAGGTCCACCGGCATATTTAAAGACGTATCCTGTATATGATTTTCTATCATTTATATCCGATGCCCAATCGGCATCAACAAATGCTGTCAATGGTTTATCGTCTCTGTAATACACAATTCCTAAATTTCTAGTGCCATTGAGATACCTTAGTATTCTTTTCGCAGCTATCCAGTGAGGTTTTCCTGGATTGTTATTAAACTGACTTAAATAATTTACAGCATGGGTGATATCTGGTCTGGTAGCAACCGACAGATACATAAGAGAACCAATTAATTGTCTATAAGGAATTTTTGACATATATGATTTCTCTTCTTCTGTGTTTGGACACATTTGTTTAGTTAATTTTACACTGTTATCTAAAGGTGTATTTACCACTCTAGAATCTTCCATATTAAATTTATTTAATAAATCTTCAATGTATTTCTTTTGTGTTATAGTGATGCTGTCACTATCTTGATTAAATTCAATGCCTAAGCAATAATGCAGAAGGCCCATATCTTTCATTTTGAAAGATTCTGCTAATTTATTTCTTATATCAAAATAGTGCTCTTCACTTTTAGTGAGACAAATTAAATCGTCGACATAGACGATTATAATAGCATCAAAAGGATATTTTGAGTAATAGACACATTTGTCGGAATTCAAAGGGTTAAATTTCATTTTTCTCAATTTCTCATCTAATTTCTTAAACCACTGTCTTCCTGACTGCCTAAGGCCATACAAAGATTTTTTTAATAAACACACTTTATTTTCGTGTATATCATTTTCAAAAAATTCAGGAAGTTCCATATAAATTTCTTCATGTAACATTCCGTTAACATATGCCATAATGAAATCTAACTGGTATGCTGTGAAACCATTCTGGATAGCATACGCGATTGCAGTTCTTATAGAACTTAATCTGGCTACTGGTGAAAAATTTTCCTCAAAATCTATACCTTGTTTCTGTGAACACCCTTTGGCAACCAATCTGGCCTTAAATTTTTCAATTTGACCATCTGGTTTGAATTTTGTTTTTAAAACCCATTTACACCCAATTACCTTTTTATCTTTTGGTCTATCTACAATTTCCCAAGCGTTTTGCTTAACTAAAGAATCATATTCTAATTTCATCGCGTTCTCCCAATTTTTAGCATAATCTCCATTTAGCGCGTCGATTACGCTGGGATTAATTTCATTAAATGAGTTATCAGCTAATTGAAAAGTTTCATCTTTATATTTTGTATCTGTAATACACTCCTTATGAGACTTTTGAAAGTTCCAACTTTTAATTTTTTTAGGTCGGCCTGGACCGCGTTTAAAAATAGGATTGTTTTTATTAATCCCTTTCTCTTGTTTACATATATCGCCAGCACTCTCCTCCCCTCCACTCACATCTTCTACGTTCCCCCCTTCAGAGTGGTTCGCTTCCCCCCCTTTCCAAAAAGAGAAACTTTCTCCGTTGCATTCAGGGGGATAGGAAATCGATCCGCTGTTTTCCCCCCTGTCTGCGGTTTGAGTAGGGATAGGAGTTTCATTTTTAATATTACAATCATTGCATTTATTCTCAGACGGAAAAATTAATTCTAATTGATCAGTAGTGGCTGAATCATTTATTTCAAATTCGTCTATAAATCGAACATCACGACTTATGACAATTTTTCTGGTATCCTTATTCCATAATCTGTAAGCGCGTGATTCATTTGAATAGCCAACGAATATATGTTCGTGTGACCTAGCTTCAAACTTTCCTTTTGATTTTTTATTTAGAACAAAACATTTCTGTCCGAAAATTTTAAAATAGTTAACAGTTGGTTTATAACCGAAAAATAATTCGAAAGGTGTTTTGTTTTCTTTAATTCCTTTAGTGGGACACCTGTTTCTAATATATGCAGCGCAATTTACTGCTTCAGCCCAGAATGTATTTGGAAGGTTTGATTGCATTAATAAACACCTCGCCATTTCGCATAATGTACGATTTTGTCTTTCAATTCTAGAATTTTGCTGAGGGGTCTTTGGTGCTGAGAATTCGCGTTTAATACCGCATTCTTCAATATATTTATTGAATTCTTCGCCACAATATTCCAAACCATTATCAGTATGTAGTATTTTAATTTTTTTTCCTAATCGATTTTCGACTGCTGCTTTATATCTCCGGAACGCGTTCTTAGCTTCATCTTTAGTTTTTAGAAAATTTACTTCAATGTAACGAGATTTATCATCCAAAAAAGTAATAAAGTAACGTGATCCGCCATGGGATTTAACATTTATAGGGCCACATAAATCAGAATAAACTACTTCTAATAATTCATCACTATGAAATTTGTTTTCTTTACAAAATGGTTTCACAGTTTGTTTAGACCTAATACATACTTTACAATCTTTTAAGGAATCTTTTTCATTAAAATTTAAATCTCTTAACATATTTTCAGATTTTAATAATTTTAAATCTTTTTCATTTAAATGTCCTAATTTTAAATGCCATTTATGAAAGTTGCTTACCTGAGTTGATGCAGCGATATCCACATGCGGCTGAAAAAAATATAAATCACCTTTTCTCGTAGCACTTATAATCAGAGAGCCGTCCTGCTCTGTGATTTTTGCACATTTTTCGGTAAATACAACTCGGCAGTTGTTTGATGTAGCTTTTGATATAGACATTAAATTGCATTTCAATTTTGGAACGCACAAAACATTTGTCAACTTTAAATTGGTTACACCGTGATTACCGGGAACTTTTAATTTGACTGTTCCAACACCTGTGATCTCCGCTGTTTCATCTACAGCTAATTTTATAAATGATCCAATTCTAGGTTCGAAATCTATAAACAAATTCTTGTCATGAGCCATATGGGATGTCGTACCGCTATCGAGACACCACTCGGAATGTTCTTGGAAAGAGTTACTGGCTGCCATCGTGAACTCTGTACTATCTTTAACCATGAAAGATCTATCTTTATATTTATTCGATGAAGTGAATTTTCTGTCTGAGATCTTCTTTCTGCATTCTGAGGCTTTATGCCCTACTTTTGAACAGTAATTGCATTTGAAGATTGCATAATTTCTTTCGCCATACGTGTTCTTGTTCTGCACAGGCTTTAAGCTTTCTCTTTTGTTCTTTTCAGGAAGATTTTTCTTGTGAGTTGTAAAATACGCATTTGATGATTCTTGATGCTTTTTATTTTTTCTTGACTCGTATTCTTCCATCATTTTAATTTTCAGAGCTTCAGGCTGCGGCAATTCATCTCTTGCTTCTATGGCGCACCTGAAATTTTCATAGCTGTCAGGAATACTGTATAAGAGCAAAATTGATAATAGGTCTTCGGCTACTTGAATGTCCATTTCTTTTAGCTTGTCCACTATATCAAAGAAAATATTTAGGTGATCGGACATATTTTCACTATCTGACATTTTCTTAAAGAGTAGCTGCTTCAACAGGGTGGCTTTCTTTGCCGGTCCTCTCGATTCGTAAACTTCTTTTAATTTATTCCATACTTCATTTGAGGTTGTACAATGTTTAATATGACACAACTCACTTGGGGTAATTGCTAGGATTAAATCGGCTCTAGCTTTAAGGTAATTTTCGAGCCATTTTTCTTCGCCTTCGGCGCCTTCATCGGGCTTAATTTTCGTTCCGTTAGCATAACTCCAGTGATCATTCTTGATTAAAACAGCTTCTATCTGCAGCTTCCATGTATCGAAATTGTTTTTCGATAACTTTTCTATATTTAATATTTGCGACATATTTAATCAGCTATAGTAGCTTCTTTATAAAAATAGAATCAAAAATACTTTCGATTTCAGCCCTTAGGCTTAACAGTAAGTCGCACTTTCGTTTTAGCGAATGTTAATTTAAATTTTTAAAAAGTCCGCAGTAAGATGCGTGTCTCTGGGCCCATAACCATTGTTGGTATAAATGGGTCCGCAGAGTGAAAAGCAGAGTCTTTTGAACAATCACAACATTTAATAATATATAGAAAAGTAGAATAACATAATGCGGGCATTTCTTGCCGCTCGCTTAGCAAAGCTTTCTCGTACAGACTCATATAAAACTTCTCTCTCAGAGAGACGAAGATGCGCTGTTGATTACGTAATACAGTTACGTCACATCTGACGTCATGACAGGTGGTGAGCTAGTTAACAGCTGATATGAGGAAACATGCATTGAAATCCTTCACGAATTTTTGGACCGAATACAATACTTCCATTACCTACGGTAGTAGGGTAATGGAAGTAAAAATAGTCAGAAGAAAAACATTGGTTTAGCCGTTTTTCGAAACATTAATTTCCGACATCTAAAACTAATCTACCTAATCAAGATGACTGCTAATTTACCTTTAATAACCGCGTTATACATAAGAAAGGATATCTAAAATGGATTTATGTAACAATTTTCAAGAAAATCATTAAAACCGTTTTTGAGATACCGACTTTTGCCCAAACTTGGCATACTCAATTATTCACCGGAAAACAATAATTACGTACAAAAGGATATTTAAAAGGGAGTTAATATGGCGAGTTTGAAAAACATCCCTACTGCCGTTTTTAGAGGAACACACTTGTGTTCCTGACCGTTCCTAGTTGAGAGACCTGAAATTGAGCTATTTATACAGGACGCTTATCAATTTTCCTGCACTAACCAACTATATCATTCGAAAGGACATCGAATAGAGTGTTTGTACAGCAACTTTGAAGAAAATGTTTAGTGCCGTTTTTGAAATACAGACTTACGGTATCACTTCCGGTTTCCGATGTTCCACTTCCGGTTTTCCAATCTTCACCAAAATTTAGAAACTTCATCTGTACACCAGACCAGTCTCAATTCTGAAGTTTCGTAGTTCTATCTTTATTAGTTTCGGAGATATGATAGTCAGAAGATTCCCCACAAACATATATACATACACACGTACACACTGGCCAATTGCCAAAAATTTCTTTTTTGGACTCAAGAGACCTTAAAACATGTAAATCAGGTGAAAACTCGATATCGAATATTCGAACCGAATACAATACTTATATTAATTACGGTAGTCGGGTAATGGAAGTAAAAAACCATAACAAAACTTTTTTCTATACCATCTATATGACAGCGTCATTTACTGTCTAACGAGCGCTCAAATGTTTTATAATAGTTTCTCAGAAGGAAAATTTCAACTATATATGTAATTTGGTGCGATTTTAATCATATGGAAAATAACAGAAGGTGAGAAATAGCAGCGCTACCTATCGAACGATATACACTCTAATTAAGCTAGCTTTCGTTTTCATAATAGTTGGTAATGTCAAATATCGAGTTCAATGCATTTAGCAGCTACAGAAGTTGAGATTTAGTCTTCCTATTCACGAAATAACTTGCAGCATAGCAGCGCCACCTGTTGACCAATATGCAAATAAATTAAATCAACATAGAGTTTCATAATAGGCCTCTCATATACCAAGTTTTGTGCCATTATATACAATATAATCTAAGGCATAGCCTTCCCGTTCATGGGAAAATTAAAGTGAAGTCCTGCAACGGATAGGGTTAACTGATTTATTGGGTTTTGCTTGCAACGAGAAGGGTCAACTTAAAAAAAAATTAACCATAATAATAAGAAAAATTGTTTGACATAATCATAGCTATAACTGATGTAAACCTGAGTCCTGCGTATTGATTTTTTTGTGCTAGATTGAGTCATTTTTTCTGTAAAATTCATAAAATTTTAATTTTTAATTTCAAAACTCTAGAGAAATAAAATGACAGACTTCCATTTTCGACTATAAACATAAACATGTCATTTCAAAGGAACAGATTTGATATCTGTCGTCCATGGCAAAATAATAATAATAAAAGATGGCCAAATTATCTGACGAACATATTTAATTCCTTTAAAAAATCATGGTTATTTTAATAAAGTATCTTAAGAGAGCAATCAGTAATATATGAAATAATATTTTGTACAATATATATGCATTACGAAAATATTCATCTGGCATGTATGTTTTCGTATTACGTTTTGATCGCCAAATACACAAAATGCGGAGGACGAACAGATATCAAATCTATGCCCATTTTGTTTCTAGATTTTTAAAATTTAAAATTAAAATTTTGTCAATTTGACAGCAAAATAACTTAATCTAACACATGTGCACGAAAACTAATTTGTCATTATACCCAAATATGGGGATTAAAATCGGGAAATAATTTTCCTTGATTTTTAATAATTTTTTACAAAAAATCCGATGGACGATTAGAAAATTTTTTTAATTAGCCACAACGACGGTCAATGACGTCACACTTCGCTTGCGTATATCTTCTGCATATATAAGAAGAAAACATAAGATTTGAAAAAAAAACTTTTGGTTTTCGGTTTCGATGAATTTACAGACTTTGAGATTTCCTTGCATTTTAATTAACTGAAATTCACTACTTATTTTTAAAAAGTGGATTTATTACTAGCTTCTGCATCTATTAAAGAAAAAGTTTCGATTTTCTGTTTTCGCTGAATTTACGTGTTTTGAGATTTCCCTGCGTTTCAATTAACTGAAACTGACTACTTATTTTGAAAAAAAGGGGATTTATTACTAGCTTCTACTTGTATAAGAAGAAAGAAGAACATACAGCAAAATTTCGATTTTCGATGAATTTACACGTTTTGAGATTTCCTTGCAATTTTATTAACTGAAACTGACTACTTATTTTTTAAAAAGTGGATTTATTATTCTGTCTTCTGCATATATATAAGGAGAAAGTATAAGATGCAGAAAAGTTTTAGATTTTCGGTTTTCGATGAAGTTACACGTTTTGAGATTTCCTAAACATAATTCGATCTTGTTTAGAAAATATCTGTCTTTTTGCGCTCGAACACTGTACTTTATGAACCATTGAACTTAATTTAAACCGAACTTGATATTTTGCTGGACCTTGGTTTGAATTAGTGTCGATCAGCTTTTGGTTATTTCACCGAACACGGGACGCTTCCACATTGCGATTACCTCTCATTTCATAAAAAGTTCAGCATTTACCGCTACAGCATGTCAGCATACCAAACTTAGTAAAATATATTAAATAAAACACTGCTGATTCACTTTTGAATATACACTAACCAATTGCTTCACTTTTCTGGACTCGAGGTACAGGTCATCAGCTCAAAACTGGCTGTCAAAACTAAGTTTTTCGCTGAATACAATATTTTTATTACATACAATAGTCGAGTGATGGAAGTAAAAATTCATTAGCAGATAGGATTTTTAAAATTCTGTAGAGCTCGTTTTTTAATGACATTCGATTGTAGATATATATTTATGATTTTTTGAGATATATTAGATGATATAGCAATACAAAAAATAAATATATATGAATTTTTTCGATATAACTATAATAGCAGGGCTTCGGTCCTATTAGCTATATGTAAATGAATTTCTTTTTTTATGAATCACTTAAAAAATAATATATATATACATATATCACTTTATAAAAAAGCAGTGGCGTAGCGTGACATTTGAATCTGGGCATGCTCTGAAGTCAACTATGGAAAGAACACTACTCATCAAGGCGATATCATTTCATCAAATTTAAGCTCGGATTTTTCCATTTTCTTGGTTGGTTGATTGTAGGATTCAAGTCCGATTGACTGTACTTGGATCCCAGCCCTATGGGTGGAATGCCGTCCGTGGGAGTCTTTGTAAGAGGTTCTAGCCAGTTTTACACGAGTTTCGTAGAAAACCACGGAAATATCTGAACGGCTGGGTTGATGAGTGCGACCTTGGATCGAACCCGACACTTCACATCTACCAACTTTGAGCGCAAACCCACTCAGTCGCTGGTGGGCTTCAATTTCTCGGGATCTTATATAAAATTTTACACGCAAATTTTGTCGCTTTAACTTTAAATCATGCATCTAAAGGACTGTTATATTAACTTATTGAAGGCCGCTTCACTAATAGCTGTATTTAAATGAATTTTCAAAGAAATTTAATCACAATTTTTTATATCACTTTAGAAATAAAAAATTAAAAGAAAAGAAAGACAAAAGGAATAGTGGGAACCGGAAAGAAAAAATCTATTAAAATTGCTGAAAACTTGGCTTTAGGCTCTCGCTGCGTTCTGCTGTGTCTTCCACAACCGCACAATGTCGGACTGAAGACCCCACTGCTATTTATCTGACCTTTTATAGTTCTTATACAAGAAGTTAATTGTTACAATTTTTAATAAAGTTAAATATTTTATAAGTTTAATTCTTTCTGTCATATTACCGTTTGATTTCGAGAAAAACAATGCATTAAAAATAATAAGCGTTTCTCTTCAAAAGGAGGTATGACGCCTTTACATAAACAATTATTTTTGAAAACGCAACTATTATGTGTTTTTTTTTTTTTTTTTTTTTTTTTTTTTTTTTTTTTAAGAAAGAAAGAAAGAAAAAAGAAAGTTTCGCTCAGGAAAAGGTATAACCAAATTAAGAAAGTGTTTCTTGTTCAAAACTAACGTTAAAAAAAAAAAAAAAAAAAAAAAAAAAGAAGAAGAAGAAGAAGCAGTATTAAAATTTTATTATATAAAAACTATTTAATGGCACGGCTTAATGTGAAAGAATGAAAAATAAATAAAATAGCGATCTTTACTAAAGAATGCAGGATGAAAAGAAAAACACACAAATTAGATAAAATTTAATAAAATAAAGCAGAAAATTTAACGGAACATTCCAAAATAAATAAATAAATAAACAAATAAAATAATTAATTTAAGAAATTCAGATTCTAAAATTAAGAAAAGAAAAGAAGGAAAAAAAGAAAAGGAAAAAAAAATCTATGCACATCTGCAAGATCAAAGCTATGCATCTGCCAATTTTTTATAGATCTGCGATCAGTGACCATCATAGCGCATACAGGCACACATAAAAAAGACATTAGGAAAAAAAAAATTCTGGCACATAAAACAATTTTTGGAAATTTATCAAAATTTTATTTTGCAATTTAATCATCATTTTCAAATCAATTTTTTTTTTTTTTTTTTTGTAAGTTTTTTTATTACATCATTGTAAAATGAAGTATAAGTTTTAATTTATCAATCAGTTGGAGAAACCAACTCTCTATGCAAACATCTCTACCGAAGGTAACAAAATCCCTAACGCTATAAAAATACCTAAAACTCCAAGATATGCTCTCCAAGGATCGCATGCCTTGAATCGTTTACACAGCGGAACTCCCCTTGTACTTAGTATGAGAGAAAATTAGAGGGACGTTGAATATTCCCTCAAATAACAAAAAATCCCTATATCAGGGCATGCTTTACAAAGGCAGCATGACCTAAGCAATAACCGGTCAGCAGGAGAAGAGGGTGACAGTATCTCTGGGATGTTATTGGTCAGCAGATGACGCCTAAACAAAGCCGGAGGGTACTAACGACAATAGTAAGAAAGAAAAAAAGCACTCAGATTTATCAAGGAATAATTTAACAAAAGAAATTTCCTTTCACTATAATTTTTCAAAACTGAATGACGGATAATGTATAAATGGAAGCGAGTATTTAACAAAATTAGTTGAAATAATTTAAAGTTTAGATAGTTTTTAGTGGGTATGCGGCGCATGCCTAGCATACCCAGAGAATACGCCACTGTAAAAAAGAAATAGCGAATTTTTTTTTTTAATTGAAATCGCCCCGAACTTCGTTTCGGGTAACCGCTAACGATGACATCGTTATTCCCACCCACGTTGTATCGGATCCAAATTCGCACTGCATGAAGAAACGTCTTTCCTGGACGCTTCAATTTGGATATTTATCGGTTTACAAGTTGAGTTGCTATTACAATTTTAAAAATGGCTTTATCTCAGCATCCATTGAACATTTTAGTTTTGGCACCATGTAATTTATAGCCCTTGCACTGTTTACTATATTACCATATGATTAATAATATAAAAAAGTAAAAGATTTTTAATGGAATTAAATAAATATATTTTAGTTAAACTCAAGTAATTTTTTCTGCTAATTTACCAATTTGAGTTAATTTAATAAACCAAGATTCAATAGTGTAACAGCCGTTGCTATGGGACGCAAGCGATTGAAATAAAAGAATAAATTTAATAATGGATAAAATCGAAATATATATATATATATATATATATATATATATATATATATATATATACACATATGTCGCTGAAGTGCACTCCTGCATCCAAAGTCCTGAGTCCAAATTACTCCTCTGCCAGGTTTTGTAACTCTGCGGTCAGTATTCTGAGCTACAAACCGCAGAGAAACACACAGATCCTTCTCTATATTTCAGTAACATTATACATCTTAGTTATTTTTTTGGTTAAATTAATTATACCAAACTACAAGTTTAATTATAAAGAATATTTTCTTTTATTAAATTTCACTGTTACATAATTCGCCGATATAAAGTACTGAAAGCCTGAAGCGGACTAAAAATAACATAAAACACTTGGTCGTATCAGGCTACGCTATTAAATTACACAATAAATAGATAAGAATAAATGAAGAAACTTATTTGTTGTCATTTGAAAATGGAAAAGAAAACAAAAATAAAAAAAATAGGAGACACAAAAATAAAAAAAGAAAGACAGAATTAAAACAAAACAATGCTTCAGCAAAACCGCAAATACGTAAGTAGCTGATTTTTGATTTATTCTTCCAAAAAGTCAACGATTCGTCAGTGAATCTGTCAATCTTCTCAATTAGTTAACACCAGCTGTCAAAACCACGTGGGACACTTTTTATCTGGTTTTAGCCGGCATCGGAATTTTTTTTAAGTGAAGAGGGCCGTTAAGAGACAGTGTCCGGAGATGAGAGAAGTCGTGTAGAGTCGTGTAGGAGTCGTGTGGAGTTGTGTATGTCCGTAACACTTATTTTATTTTATTTATTTCATTTTAGCCGAATATCATTTAAAAACGGCTAGATGGAATTGAATGGCTCTTAACAAAAGTTTACGTGTGTAATAAATTAAAAATCATATCTATCCACCATTTTTCACGTTGCTTGGATTCAAAGATATCGGCTTAAAATGTTTGCGCATGTGAAATGAGACTTGCCAGTAAATCACGCAGAATGGGAAACTTTTTAGATATGTTCACGTTCCAGAAATCAATGATGAAAGGTGCTGGGTTGGAGGGCGTCTGTTGCACTTTCTTGTTCAGGTATCTCATAAATACGGCTGAATTACACTTAGTAGTGGTTTAGTCCTGTACTTGACTTAAAATTATATCTATCAACTATTTTAAATTTTTTATTAGGTTTAACGATGCAGGCAGAAACATTTTGAGCATGCGCAATAAGAATTTTGTCAGTAGTTAGCACAGAATGAAAAAAAAAAATTGCAACATCTTTACATTCCAAAGAAAAGACATATTTACATTCAAGAAATTCTTTCAGAATGTAAAAGAATATTCTGTTTTCAGATATTTGATTTAATAAATGTAAACTTGTTTTCGTAGTGTTCTCCCCCTCACACATTTGGAATTTGCAGTTGGTTCAAAATTTAAAGTTCAATTTTGTAAATGCCTTTCTGTTGGAAAACAGGGCAGTTTATTCTAAATTTAAATTAATATGAAAAGTTGTATTATATAGAACTTTCAGCTTACTTTTACTAATAAATACACGAATAAATTATTAAAATTATAAATACAATTTCTCAGTGTTAATTCATATTTATTTGGAAATATATATTTGTTTCAATTTATACAGGTTTGCGTGTTTTATTTTTAATCCGAATTCTCCCACCTTTTCTATTGCCATTTACTTTTAAGAACGGGGACCACAGCAAAGAAATTAAAACAATATATTTTCCTGCAATTTACAATATCTATCAACTCGACAGAAATTCATTGTTGATTATGAAACATTTCTGTGGCTAATATGATAACATATAACAGACAAATATTAAAATTAAAAAAAAATAAAATAAAATAACGTTTTAAACTATATTTCTTCTAAATAATCTAATGGACACAGATGTTTGATTTATAATTAGAGACAGATTACATTTAAAACAGAAAAAAATTATGTGCAAGGTACAAATTAGGAAGAATGCCAATGTATTTGATATTGTTGCGCAAATTATATCAATACAATAATTGCAGAACAATCAGGTTGTAGAACAAAAATATTGAGAAAATTTTTCTCAATGAAAAAATCTAAAGTTGACAACCATGAGTAAAAATGAATTATTAAACCTTTAAATTCAAAATTAATGTATTGATAAATATTTTACCTCCGCATCTCTCCCTAAGCAGGAATTAAAACACAATAGTTTTAGCAGCGTTAGCGTACATTATAATATCATTTTCTTGTCATTTAAAAAAAAAAAAAAAAGCAGTAAAGCATAAACGCATAATTTCTCTATAATCATGCACATTAACTTCATTGTCTCGATATTTGTAAAAATAGTACTTTTAATACTGAGTGCTTTTTATTTACAGTTTTATTTTAGAGAAATAAAACCACATTAGATACATGTATCATTCGAGAATGTTTATTCTCTGACTTAAATCCTTAAAGAAAAATATCATTTGGTTGTGTTTTATAAATATGTAACGTAAAATAAATCACATTATTCATTGAAATAACTTTTAACAGGCAAGCTAATTAAACGCATCTGTTGTTTCCAAAACTATAATCTGTTACTGAAAATTTTCAGAAATCCCAAATGGTAGTAAACAGTAATTAGATTAGACGATACAAATGCCATTTATCATTGTATAACTTATACGATTATAATAATCATCATTTGCAATGAAATTTCATTATTGTGATTTAAATTGTTTCTCGTTTAATCCTGTGCTAATTTATTTTTCGTCAGCGTCAGAATCTTTATATTTTATTGGAGTAATATGTAAACAGAAATTTACAAAAAATTAAATAATACGACTGAAATTTCAATCCTAAAAGTTTTGCAAATAAAAATATGAATAGATAGATAGATAAAATAAAATTTAAATAAATAAAAATATTTGCGGAAATGTAATTTACAGAGATCTATAATTAAAATTTCGCTTAGATAATTTAATGATGTAAACGGAATAAATTGTGTCCGAAGACATTTTGCATTGACAAAAACCTATACATGATAAAGAAAAATCGGTTTCATTTTCAGTTTCAGCACACCAAAATACATGTGTATCATATAAAATATTCCAATCATACTTTGTCAACATTATTTTTGTAGACTGTGTTAGCTATTAGTGAAAAGTGCATACTAATAATTTGGTGATAGGAAAAAAAAAAAATACACACAAATTCCAAGGATGAAAAATGAAGTGCTACCTAATAATTAATAACATTTCTTTTGTTTTTCTTTTAGATTTTAATGTAATCATAGTTCATCAATAACAGTGTCCTTAAAGTATGAAGAATATATCGGAAGTTAATGAAAATGTAAAGTAATGTAATGTAGAACTGTTTGTGAGATCAGACTTTTAACATTTGCAGTTATAAAAAAACTAATAGAAAAGATTATGTAAAATGTATTTTAAAAACTCTCTTAAAATATAAAAGGTACTTTTCAAAATAATGCATAAATCGCTTAATGCCTGAATATTTTAGCAAATAACACACTGGATTTTATATATATATATGTGGGAAGTTCCTTGCAGAGCCAACAGATGGCGCTGTCTCTGATGCTTATCATTGAACGAGATGACAAACGGAGGAGTTGAGATCCGGCTGCAGTGGAGAACAAGACCTTGGAGCCTCAAAGATCGAGAAATCTTCTTGACATTTGTTCTGCGCATCTCGTCAGTGGTTTGCGTACGTCATGGAATGTTTACACCACGGAACCAATCAGCTTTGCTGACTGGGATAGTTTGTTTTGTTTGTGTGAGCGATCAGCGATTTGAGAGAAAATTTTTTTATTATTCATTTAAAACATATTTATATTTTTTCAAGTTATTCCTCCTTTTGATTTGGATACTTTGAAATTAAATAGATTTTGTTTGATGAATATCTCGTGGGTGTATTGCTTATAGGATTGCTGCAACTTCATTATTGTATCTTTAAGACTACTTTTATTTGCTATATATATTTTAATCGTCTTATTATATAATACTCACCAAAATTTATTGTAAACATATATTAAATTTATAACTTTTAAAATGAAAAATCTACATAGAAGTATTTTTGGAATAAGTTGAATGTATATCTTTTTCTTTCATATATAATCTTAAGTGTGCCTGACATTAATTTAATTTTATTATATAGCTGTTGATTCGTAATAAGGCAATTCCACGGAAATGTCAACCTGAACGTCAATATTTCAAATTTAACAAAATTTTGAGTGTGATACTTACATATTTTTAAAGCTTGTAATATATATTTTAGTAGCGTGAAGTTTGAATTATATAAATTGTTTTGTGAAAATGGGTTCGTCCATGTGTTTTCAGATTAGGACATTTAAGAAATGGACTTGCATAAAATGCTTAAGTATGTTGCTTGTTACTTGTACATGTATAATTTTAAATATTTAACTGTTTAATTATGTATATATCTTTTGTTAATTAAAAAGGAAAGAAAGACATATTAGTTTTGTATTTGATTTAATTAAGGCTTTTTTATTTTGGAAAAGAAAAAAAAAAAAAAAAATGATGATGTAACAATTTTGTCAAAAGTTTACTCTTTAATAATCCTCTTGTAAATATTAATTTTACATATTTACTTAACGTATTTGAAGCTGGATGCAGTTAAATTAAATTTAAAAAAGAAGCAGATTACGTTTAGATTATGAATTATCGTTGTTTTATTGAAATACAGTGTAAACAGATAAAAGTAAGCTTAATCGCAAATTTATCATCTACCACTTGTATTTAATTTAATTTTTAATGCAGTATCTATAAATAAAGGTTAATTTGCAGAAAATTATGCATTAAAAAGTTTAAAAGTACTGTGCAAAGCCCTGTTTAAAATATAATCTATAATATTTATTGAATTAGTTAAAGGCAGGTTTTTTTGTGCTACACATGCTTTACAAATTTTTTTGTTTGTAAAATCAACCCATGCCAAGTGTGTTTTAGTTTTAAACATTCAGGAATCATTTCTCTTTTTGAAATAAATGATAAAATGCTCTTAAAAAATATTTTATATCTTTTGATTTTGAAAATTGGGCATTTTTTAGCTTAAATAAACACATTATGTTTTATAAGAGATAGAGAAATTTCGGACTCCTCATTTTAAAGAGAATTTCATAAGATTTAATTTGATGTCTACCTTGATTATGTTAGTTAAAAAAATATTTTTATTTATTTATAAAGCTACTGTTTTGTAAACTTTTCGAAAAAAAAAATATATATATATATAACAAAAATAACTTAAACTTTTTAATAAGGAATTATGACAAGTTACTGTACATGTAAGAATATAATTATAAATTTTACTTACATGGTAAAAGACCTCATTTTTAAAATTAGTAATCCATAAAAGATGAATACACGTATGGATTATACTATAGCTGAAGTCGAAGAATCCATAGCCTAGTGTAGGGAAGGGGCCGGCACCTGGAAAACAACTAAACCCCTACACAAAATTGGAAAACTTGTTTTTTGCGTTTAAATTTAAAAGGCCCTACTAGTAACATGTGTTCAAGTATTGATTTTTGTGCCATTTTACTTAGCTTAAGTAAAAAAAAAAAAATAGTTTTTGTTTAATTTTTCCATTGTTGAGATTAAATATATATATATATATACATGCGCAAGTTGCCATCAGATTTTCATACTTTAGATAATTTTAAAAAAATCTAATTGTCCATTAATCAGGCGGATTCAGAAAAATGCCCCTTTCATTTGGTACCGTATTTGTAACGAAATTTTGATTAGATTTTTTAAAATTAATTAAAATATGAAAATAATAACCTGGTAAAAGCTTTAAAAAGGGACATTTAAATTTTTAATTGTTGAAAAAAAAAAAAAAAAAAAAAGAGATATTGTTTGTTTTGATACTGATTATTATTAATTTTCTTTTCTTTAAAAAAAAAAAATAATAATAATAATTTTTGACGAAATTCTGGCAAAAGCAAAATTTAATTCTGTGGATTCGAAAGGAAGTATCTGTCATGAAAAAAACTCACACAACAGTTCATATTATTTACAAAACAATAATATTGTGAGTGACTTAAATAAACTATTCATGCATTAATCATGTAATACACAAGTTTTTTAGTTTAATCCTTTCTTTCGTCCTAGTTTAAATAATTTGTTTCCTTCCCATTCAAAGGAAGTAGTTTTCGTTATGCAGTATCCAAAAGAATTGAAATTTAAAATTTCAAGTAGTTAATTTCTGAAAATTTTTAAAAGACCTAATACCATAGAGAGAAAATGGTCCAGATGCTGTCTATTAAATTATGCGGTTTCTGTGACGCCAACACTCAATAATGTCCAATTTAAAATTTGGACTGTAACTGAGAAGTCACAGAGGGGGATCAGCACCTCCCCTTTCCAACAGTGCACTCTTTGTCATACTAACATTTAACCAACTTGAAATTTAAAATTTCATAAAGTTAAGACTGTAAGTGATAAAGCACAATTGGGGGAAGAGGAACAGAACCTGTCTCCTTCCAATTGCACAGTCTTTGGCAGACTACCACACACTCAACTCCTAATTAAAAATTTTGTGAAGTTTAGAGTTTTCAAGATAAGCCTTCGTGGGGGGGGGGGGGGGGAGATGCTCCCTATTTTAATGATTCAGTCTTTGTCATATTAACACCCATTTAACTCCAAACTTAAAATTTTGTAAAGTTCAGAAAATGGTTTTTTTTAGATAAAGCACCGTAGATGGTAAGATGTGTTAAGATCCTCCCCCTTAAACTCATTCAACTCCAAATTCAAATTTTTGTGAAGTTCGGGCCATGATTTTTTATGATAAGGCATGGGGGGGGGGGGGTTAGAGCCTCCCTCCCTTTAACGATGCAGTTTGTATCATATTAACACCCATTCAACTCCAAATTTAAAATTTCAAAATTCCATGTAAGTGGAATGGGTGTTGTATCATACGGTACGGTAACACCCATTTAACTCCAAATTAAAAATTTCATTTAAGTGGGGAGGAGGTCCTTCCCCTCTTTCTACGATCCAGTCCGTATCATACTAACACCTATTCAACTCCAAATAAAAAAAAAATTAAAGTTTAATCCATGATTTTTCATGATAAGGCATGGGGAAGAGGGGTAAGACCCTCCCCTCTTTTAGTGATGCAGTTCATATAATACTAACTCCCATTCAACTCCAAATTTAAAATTTTATAGTTCAGTTTGAGATAAAGCACCGTGAGGGGGGGGGGAGTGGAGTTAAGACCCTCCCTCCTTTTAATGATGCAGTCTTTGTCATACTAGCACTCATTCAATTCCAAACTTCAAATTTTGTAGTTTCAGACCATGATTTTTTGAGATAAAGCACGTGGGGGGTAAGAGGAGTTAAGACCCTGCAGTCTTTGTCATATTAGCATCCATTTAACTCCAAATTTAAAATTTTTTAGTTCAGACCATGATTTTTTGAGATAAAGCCTCATGGGGGGGTAAGAGGGATAAGACCGTCCCCCTCTTTTAGTGATGCAGATTGATGCTTCACATTAACTAAGATGTCGTACATCGGTAGCACATTGTTGCAGGCGAAAAATGTCCGTAAATTGCAGACAAAGACTGTCTGAAAGTTGTGGGCAATTTTTTTTATTAGAGCAGACAAAGACTGTCCGAAAGTTGTGGACAAATTTTTTTATTAGTGCAGACAAAAACTGTCTGCAAGCCGTTTTTCTGTGTCCGCGACGGGACATGTCTATGGATATTATATGGGAAATGCCGATTGATAATCAGCCAGTATAGCTAAATGGTGGTAGAGCATCTGCATAAAAAGATATTTATAGTTCACATAATTGCTTATTAAAATATCTTTTACTTGTTAAAAACCTCAGTTTTCTGCTAGAAAGGCCTCCATAAATGACACTCCACTGAGAGATACAACTCTCATTTGTTAATCAGTCTTTTTCCAAAGCACCAATATATCCGCTTTTTCATCTACTGTCTAGAGCTCCTTATGCATGAACAACACCTGACCTTCCCAGAAGCCAAACTCGTATTATTCTATAGGGAAATTTGTTTCAACAATTATCCATTGTTTAATGTGTATTTTACTTTCAATAGAAGAAAGTATTGGATTCGTAAAAATTTTCGACCTTGGGTTTTTGATGGATTTACACGTTTTGAGAGCTGTAGAACACGATTTGACCATTTTTACTTTCTTCTATATTCAATAGAAGAAAGTATTGGATTCCCTAAAATTTTCGACCTTGGGTTTTTGATGGATTTACACGTTTTGAGAGCTGTAGAACACGATTTGACCATTTTTAGAAAATGTCTGTCTGTCTGTGTATGTGTGTGAGAGAGACAAAATTTTGTGGCAACTGTATCTCAGGCACTACTGCACAGAATTTCATACAAGTTGGTATGTAGTTGCACCTTGACATAAATTAGTGCCTATCAACCTTTTGGTAAAAATTGTCTTACAAGTTGCGTTGCCATCCCGCTTTTTCTAAATTTTTAACATGGTGATATAGGACAAAATTTTGCATAAATGTGCATAAAGAGAATTAATTTTTAATAATCATTATTAAATTTAAAATAATTATTTGTAATAGAGATAGTCAACTGGGGGAAAAAATGTGTATGTAGGAGCCTCGCCTCCCCCCTGGGGGGAAGTCCCCCCCTCAAGGGGAGTAAATTTTCATAATGGGTATCTTTTAAAAGAGCTTGCCAGTACCTTTAAAATGAATGGTTGAACCATCCATTATAACTTAATCAATTATAACTTGATCAAAAGATTATAGAAAATCTTAATTTTCATTTACTTTTATACATTTTAATTTATAGCTTGTATTCAAAATAGACTAAACATACATACAGTATATATGTGTATTTCTGATAGATTGGAGTGGAAGCGGAAAACCTGTGGGAAAAATAACAGACCTGTTAAACGAACCTGGGCCTTCTGCTTAACGTGCAGATGCTCTAACTATTGAGCTATCCTGGCTGATAACCAGCTCAGCATTTTTCACATAATATACGTTGGCAAGGTCACCGAGTCAGCAAACACGCAGCTATTTCAAGTGACAAATTGATCATGGCACAACTCCAATAGGCCACAAAATTTTAATTTAGTTATTTTATACATCAACCTTGAAAATTCATTTCTAATAGATTGGAGTAAAAGGCAGATTATTTATACTATCTGAGTGAAAAATACCAGAGCCGGAAACTGAACCCAGGCCTTCTGCTTGTTTGGTGATATACATTAGTTTATTTAAGCAGAAGGCTAGGTTCTATTACCGGCTCTGGTATTTTTCACATAATTCGTATTAAAAATCAGCCTTTCATTCTGATCTACTAGAAATTAATTTTCAAGGTTGATGTATAAAATCTATATATATAAAAATGAATGTTTGTCTGTATGTTATTTATAAAATCGTAAACGGCTTGACCGATTTCGATCATTCTTTTTTTGTTTTTTTCCTTATAGGTCAGGGATGGTTTAGGAAAAAAAAATTGAAAAAATCTTTAAAATTAATTAAAATATGATAATAATAAACTTATTGACTTAAAAGCCATTTAAATTTTTAATTGTTGCCAAAAAAAGTTCACGAGATATATTTATTTCTTATTTTCAGCATAAAATGAAATATGCTTTCATGCGAAAAATAAGAAATTACTACATGTTAAATTGGTCGATGAGAAAATGACACATTATAATTTTAAAATAAAATAGTAATCCGCGATTGTAATGAAATGCTCGCCCTCTGGTGGGCTAAGGTGAAATTACAATAAACATGGTTTAATTTGAATTCCATACAGCCGCCATTGCTTGCCGATATTTAGTTTCACATATATTTATTGAATAAAAATGAATAAATACGGTAAAAAAGATAACACATACTGTTGTGTGCTACAATCTAACTCCAAAGGATCAAGAAATCCAGAATTGAGCTTCCATTTATTTCCAAATGACAAATTTAAAATTTCAGTTGCTTCGGCTAATGGAAGTAAAGAATTAATCAGATGATTTGAAATTAATATTTGTTCAACTTCAGTTAAAAATCTACTTCCGATCGAACTTTGAATAAACTGAAGTATTTTTTCCAAAAGCAATCAATTTTCCATAATGTAATGGCGGAGAAATTATAGTACGAATATTAAGTAGAATAACAAAAAGAACACTAATGGAACACACGTGGCTATAATGTTTACTAACAACTGCAGTGTTGAGAAAGCGCCATCTATCGATTATTACAATCGCGGATATTACAAATTTTTTTTGCAGTTTTTTTTATATACCTCAACTTCATATATATATTTTTTTTTTTAGTATGGCGGATGAAACACGCTTGGCATAAAAGTTAATTCAGCATTATGGTAAAGGTATTTTCTTATTGATAATTCTTGACAATGTTTTATAATTTTGATGCTGAAGTAGATCAGACATTTTTCGCCAAGGAAAAGATAGAAAAAAAATACGCAAGCGAAGTGATGACGCCACTGGCCGTTCGTGGATGCAAGAAAAATATTTCCTATGTTAAACGCCCATTGGATTTTTTGTAAAAAATTATTAAAAACCGAGGAAAAATATTTCCCGATTTTAATTCGCATATTTAGGTATAGATATGTATTTGTTATCATGACCATGCATTAGGTTAAGTTATTTTTTTTGTAAAATTGACAAAATTTGAATTTTTAATTTCAAAACTCTAGAAAAAAAAAATGGCAAACTTCCATATTCGATTATAAACACAAACATTTAATTTCAAAGGATGATATTAACACAATAAATATCCAACTAATATACTGATTAAATGGGAAATGATAAATATTCTATCATAATTTGAAGTCAAATTTGTTTTCAAATGTCTAAATAAAGTATCTGATATAAGATACTAATATGTTGTAGCGGAATAGATTTGATATCGGTCATCCTTGGTAGAAAAATAAAATATCGCCAAATTATTTGGCGAACATAATTTAATTCCTTTCAAAAATCATGGTTATTTTAACAACTTATTTTAAGACAGTAATGAATAATATGAAACAATATTTCGTACAATGCATATTACGAAAATATACATCTGGCATGTAAATTTTCGTATTATGTTTTTGATCACCAAATACAATAAGCGCCAAGAACGACAGAGTTTTGAAATTTAAAATTAAAATTTTGTCAATATGACAGCAAAATAACTCAATCTAACACATGCACATGATAACTAATACATATGTGTACCCAAATATGGGGATTAAAATCGGGAAATAATTTTCTTCGAATTTTAATCATTTTTTACAAAAAATCCAATGGGCGATTGACATAGGAAATTATTTTCTTGCATCCATGGACGGTCAATGACGTCACACTTCGCTTGCGTATAGGAACAATAATCGCATAAATTATATTTTGGTCTAAAACGGCAACAAATATTTAAAAGTCGCCAAGGGCATTAAGGCTGTACCATGATCAAGTTTACATACTAATTTATTTATTTTTCTATATACCAACTACTATTAACTAAGCATGAAGTATATATAACCACAAAATAATAATTGTCTCATGCGATAGAAGTTGCCGATCATAGCATATTGTAATATTATATGTCGCTTGAAATTGCTGTCATTCTATGGTTGATTGATTAAATCAAATAAATATAGGAAATAACTTGAGAGCAAATATTATGTACATCACATATAATGTTGTTCATATGTAACTGGGATTCAGATATAAAAGAGCTACTTCAAATTTTTCGATACTGTCCGTATCGAAACTGTTATGTATGATAAGCAACCAAATAGAAGCCCACAGGTAAGCCATTGTTGCAGGCAATAGGGACAGGCACCGGAGATTGCAAGGACGAACAAGGCGCTGCCTAAGGCAGCGGAAGCCCAAAGCAAGCTTTTGACCGATTTCAGTTTTTTTTTTTTTTCCATAAAGCATATAGAAAAGAGTTTGCCAGTGAAGCAGGCAAAGTCGTCCAAAATTGTTTAAGAACTAAAATATTATTCAACAATTCGGGGAAATGGAAAAAAAAAAAAAAATCATTTATTTGTAAAAAAAAAAAAAAAAAAAAAAAAAAAATTGAAACGCATAAATATTATATGAATTTCACCACATAGTTAAAATTTTAATTAACCAGTCACCAAATTATTATTAGAACCAGATTAATATCGTGCAATAGTGAACTAAAATCATACAAAGAAAGGTTTCGAAATAAAATTCATAATTGACGACCCAGTTTTTATACTTCTACAACGCAGTACTGTTTTAGTACAGAATCCCTATGGACGAATTTTAAATTTTTATCGCCATGTTGGCGATAACTTTTTATTTATTTATTTTGGCATTTTATTTTGGCTTTCAATGAGTTACAAATTTTTTTGAGTGTACTTTAAGACTCTGTTTTGCACAGCACCACAATGATAAGGTTTCATTTCATTACATGTTATGATCAAACCGTCAGTTCCCACACATAGACATCAAAATTTCCACGTGAACGAATGGGATGAGCTCTGGTATTTTTCACATAATTCGTATTAAAAATCAGCCTTTCATTCTGATCTACTAGAAATTAATTTTCAAGGTTGATGTATAAAATTCCTAAATAAAAATGTATGTATCTATGAAATAGCTTCAAAACATTTTAAGGCATAGTTCATAAAATTTTGTTTTATTCAGAATCACTCTTATGCTATTGTGCATAAATAGCAAATAATGAGGAATTAAGAAGATATCAAAAGGTATTGATACAGCAAAATCTAACTTCAGTTTTTTTTTCATGATTACAATGCCAATGCATATTCTAGAAGCAAAAAGTGGCTCATTAAAGGACCACTTCACTCACCGTCGCCATATAAGCCGAAGCTAATATTATTCTATGGTAAATTTTCTTTATTTATTACTAATTAGCTAATACATATTTTTAAATTCTGTTTTCACATTCAGAAAATTCCAAACTGCTAAATTGATGCTCTTTTTTTGAAAACATATTTTTTTCATTTTTACTATTCTATTTCGAAGCTGTAAAATACAAATTTTTAATATGTAAAATTTTTCATTTTGCAATTTCAAAATAAAAAATGAAAAAAATTCGTTTTTAAAAAATGAGTGTCAATTTAACAGTTGGGAATTTTCTGAATGTAAAAACAGAATTTAAAAATATATATTAGTTAATTAGTTATAAGTAAAGAAAATTTCCCATAGAATAACATTGCCTCGGGCTTCCGACGAGGGTAAGTGAAGAGGGCTGTTAAGGTTGCACATCAAATTCCCTGTTTCTTCCTTCCTATGTTATCCTATGGGATTTTGTTGATTAGTTGTATATAACAATCTGTCATTGAAATATGAAGTGTTTTGAAAGTTATTCTTTGAACTTTTTTTTTTTTAGCTTAATGAGCTAAAAAAAATTAAATCAATTGATAAAAAAAAATGCTCATTGATTATGTTCAAAGAGTTATATTTGTTAGTTATAGAATATTACTCAATTCAATAATTATTGAATATTAAACAGAATACGAAAAGCTTCATTTTTGAATGAGAGATCATCAAACTAAGCAACAAAAGTTCCATTGAATAATATGTAGAAGAATAGTTGAAACTGACTGACATACTGCCATTAATTCTGATGTTCTGAAATGTTAGAGAAAAAAAATAAATAAATAAAAAAAAAAAAAAAAAAAAATCCTTTCTCTGAATATATATTCAGATTTCCCAATATTGATATACTTTTTTTGGTGATATACAGTCGGCAGCAAAAGTTTCCGAGCATTAGCCAATAATTCTGATATCGAAAAAGTACACTTAATACTGTTTTGTTAAGTAAATCCTTGTCGGGTCATGTTCTTTGACTGACTAAGAACATAACTCGACATTGGTTTATTTAAGAAGGCAGTATGAATTGTACTTCTTTTGTACAGGGATTATTGCTAGTGCTCGGATAATTTTGCTGCCGACTTTTTATCACCAAAATATATATATAAATACTGGGAAACAATATTCACGAATCTAAGAAATTGATATTGAAAAGTATCAAAAAATGTTATTCAGAAATATTTGAAAAAAATATTTTAGAATATCATGAAGTAATATTCAAAGACCTCAAAAATAGATATAGCTAAATATCTAAAAATATTATTCAGAAATATTAGAAAAAAATATTTCTAAATATCCAGAAGCAATATTGGAAAATCTCAAAAATTAATAAAGCCAAATATATAAATATTTTATTCAGAAATATTAGAAAAAGATATTGGGAAATATCTTGAAACAATATTCAAAAATCTATAAAATAGATATTGCTAAATATTTAAAAATATTATTCAGGAATAACAAAATATAATATCAAGCAATATCTGAAAATTTTATTTAATAATGTCAAAATACAATATTTACAGATGTCTGTAAATATTGGCCAACATTAATAAATGTCAAAAAATAATATTCCTGGATATCTTTTAGGGGGGGGGGGGGGGTTCATTTTACGTTGGCCAATATCAAATTTTTATATTGGCCGATATTTTTGTGCTACCTGGGATAATGCTTAGTTCAGTAGTTTTTATACTGAATAATTAGTTCAAGATGTTGAATAAAAACTCCATTTTAACCTTAAAATTATAAAAAAGGTAAAACAAGTTAATGCAATATATATTAGTAATGCGCTGAATATTCGGTTTGGCCAAATCTAAAACTATTCAGCTAGTTGAACATATAAAAATTCAATTTTTAAAAATTTTAAATCATTTGAAAAAAAAAAAAAAATTATTTTTAATTATCATTAAGATTTTTCAGAGTAATTAAGAAATAGATAATACTTAAATGAAGACAACTGTTTTATCTAGTTTCAAGTAACATTAAAGAAAATTAAGTATTAGTTGCATTAATAATAATAACAGACAAAAAAAAATTTCTCTTTTTCAATAACAGTATAACGATGCATGTTTCTAAAGTTGAGTTAAGAAAGAGCGTACATAATTCACATGATGTTGCCATTTAGGAAACTTCAAGAGATGAAACAAAGATCACATTCAAATCTGGCAAGAAAAATGACACAAGTCATAAAATAGCAATTTTGAGTTTGTCATTGAAAAATGCATATGAAATACCCCAACATGCACAAAAAACATCACATCTCTATTTCACAATTTATTCATATGAGAGTAAGAAGCATTTTTGGAGTGGCATACAAGAGGTGGGGCGGAGGGGGTGTTCTGCCCCGGGCCTCAAGTCATAAGACAGCCTTCGGAAAAACTTAACCTTTAAGTATATATATTTGGTGAAGTTGCCGTGCCATTATTTTAACTAGAAAAATTCCCTGGAGTTCTTTAAACCGTAGATTTCTGTCTAAAACAGCCTTAATGTACAAAATGTGACCATTGAGCGACGACTCAAAAAAAAAAAAAAATATATATATATATGTAAAGCCTAATTAAAGCAGTACAAATGGTACCAGTGCCTTCTTGTTGTGTGTTTGGCTTTTGAATCAATCTTAAAATTTATTTCAGTGCCTTTTTATAGTAATAAATTTAAGTGAAGAAGTGTGAGGGGGCCCTCTAAATAGTAGGGGCTCCAGTCGGAGGTCCCCCAGTGAAAATTTTGCCCTGGGCCTCGAGAGTTGTAAGTCCGCTAATGCATTTGTGTCAGTTTTAATAAAGGTTAGACAATAGATTGTTACTTTTAAATTGATTTTTTTAAATGCTGCATTTCTGGATTATGTTATTATCATTTCATGTGGAGATGACAAGATATTGCTTTTTAAGAAATTTCATGCGTTTGTTAAGAAACCTTACAATTATTAATTTGTTTTTTTTACTGTGAGTTCAGCATTACACCACTACTTATGTATAGTAATATTTCCTAATATTTTTCTACATTTATGTAAACCACTGTTTCTGAATAGTTTTTTTATAATTAAAAAAAATAAAATATTACTAAATGTAAATGGTATTGCTGAAAGAGTTTGCAAAGAATTAGGCTGATTGACACGATAAAAATAAGAACTTAATATAAGAATAAATCAGCCAGCCAAATAGTTCCTACTCCGGTTTGAAGGATATTCGGCCAAAACTGCTAAAAAAAACTTATTTAAATTGATATATATATATATATATATATTTTTATGCTTTTTGTATATTTAGACCAATTATTTTTTTTTTTTCCTTTTTCCCTCACATTAAGTTAAAAAATATATTTAAAATGAAATTTAAGGCAGACAGATGATTAACCCCTTGGGTACATTTGACGTCTGAGACACGTCATTCACTTTTTTTTGTTTTTTATTTTTGTTTTACAATTCTAATTACTTGAAGACATCTTAATACTACATATGTCACCAATATTTTAGAAATAAATAAATTCTTACGTAAAATGTACTGCTTTTACATACTACTCCAAGCAACCAAAAATTATATCCGTTCCACATGTAAATATTTTCTCAAATAAATCCGTACCCAAGGGGTTAACCATTAATATTATAAAAAGGCACCTCACAACTGGTGTTTAAAAGTAATAAGTACAAAACTTTGAATAAACGCCATAAAATGCAAGAACTTGCAACAATTGCTTTAGGTCAAAACAAAACATGATCTTTTTTCAGGCGAACAAAGTAGATAGATTGCCACTTTATTTGTAACACTCCTGCCTATTTAGTTCACCTTACGAAAGCCCTTCAACCTAAAATTATTGTGTGCATTACCTCTGTTTGCAACATTCGTGCCTACTTTGTTCGCCTGACAAAGGGTTGTGTTTTCTCTCAACACTAAACAACTGTTGCGAGTTCTTGCATTTTATGGTGTTTATTCAAAGTTTTGTACTTTGTAATCACTAAAATGCAGAACCACACAAAAATATTCAAATAAATAATAGAATATAAGTGAAAATTGCTCAAAGTATGATTTTAGTTGTATTCTGCTTTTTCTTTTAACTATACTCTCATTTCATGGCATATAGTAAATATAAAAATATGCGATGTCATGGTTTTGCCTGTTTACTTTTTTGTATGTAAGATTAACATTTGTATATAATTACTTGTTGTGTATAAGATCCATAGCTGGATCTCATTTTTTCCAGAAACAATATAACTGATACTTTTCAGCTACAGATAATAACGTATTCAGGCTTTTGCAATTAAATGCAATAACTTTTATGCTTAGCAGCCATTTTGAATTTTTTTAACTAAGAAAAAGAATGACATCAGCAAAATTTGGGTTAAAAGATAAACCACAGGTATTTATTATATAATTTTATATACTAAATGTAATATTTAAGAGGACAAATATATAGCATTGTTTTAAGGAAACAAAAATGATTTAATATTCTACAAATATATAAATAATAAATAAGATAGGACAAAATACTTACAATTAGGCTTAATAAAGAAGGTGGGGGGGAAAAAAACTTGAAAACAGAAATTATCTTATTATTAAATTTAGATTTTAGGATATGTTAATTGTAAATTAACTAGTATGATAATTAATACACATAATAGTAACATTAAACTTGCAGTGCTTTTTAAAAATATCTAGCATAAAATGTGCTTCACCTTTAAAATACTTTTCATACAACTTAAAGTACTTATATTCTATAATTCAATGCATAATACTACATATTCTTTAGGATGTATTAAAATACAGACATGCCATAGTATAAATAATATTTCCCATGGAAAATTTCTTGCTTAAGTACTTAATTTATTTCCATGTACTGTTTAAAAACATAGACAAAATGACATGTGCAGATATTTACCCTGCTCATGTGTTCATTAAGTGAAAGCAATAAAGAAAATATCTTAGAAAGAATAATTAAATATTTTAAAGCTTACTTTTAAAATATTTTTCTAAATTTTACAATTTATCTGCAATATTAAATGTTTTTATACGGTCTCATTCCTTTGCAAAATAATACTAAGTGCATGCGATCTACATTTCGACTACAAATAATCTGAATTATTTTTATGACTACATAAAAATCTTTGTAAACATTTTTTTCACAGGTTTTATGGATTTTTGCAAAGTAAAATATTCATTGCCACAAATGTGCTTTGCTCTTTTAAAATCGAACTGAGAATTCCTACTGAAAATGTTAAAAACAATGAGTCAAAATAACATTTTATAATTTATTGAGTAGCCTACTGTAATGTGTAAATCTATACTTTTTTTTTTCTTTGCTCAACATCTTTAAATATTAAGTACTTTCATTTTCATCAACAAAAACAAGTTAAAAAAAAATAGCATTTATAAGATAATAATAACAAGTTTAACACCTTTAGAGACAGACGTATTGAAGGACTAAATAAAGTTATTTATTTAAACACAAATATTTTGCACTCAATTCAGTCATCAAAGATCAACAATCTAAAATCACATCAGTATTTTGTATTTTATTTTACATGTGAACGTAATTGATAAGGACTTGAAACAACACATCTTAATAATAAAAATATGATTATTATTTAACAAATGCTAAACTAATTATATTTTCTAAATTGTTCTAAATTGATACTAAAATATTTCGAGACAAGTAAACAATTGTACTTCTAATGACAATAAATGAATTCAACAACTTTTTAAAAATTATTTCTTATTTGATTGAAATGATATTAATTAAAAGATTACATAAAAATACAAAATATTCTCTCATATTTTCCATCTCCATGGAAAATATTTTCTGCTAAACTATCGTAAACAAAGTGAGCAAATAGCAAAGCTGAAGCTGATTGGTTCCGTGGTATAAACATTCCATGACGTACGCAAACCACAGACGAGATGCGCAGAACAAATGTCAAGAAGATTTCTCGATCTTTGAGGCTCCAAGGTCTTGTCAGTGGAGATCGGTTGAGACCTTCAGCGCGTAGGCTGACAGGCCCATTTTTCTGCTAATTAGAGCTTGTTGTGCTCTTGATAAGTGTGTAGAGCCATGGAGGGCTCATACTTCATTTTAACTATTTGATAGCACTCTGTTTTTGTGAATAAAAGTACGCGTAGGTGCTTAAATGTTGTTCCATTACGGCTATACTGATGAAGAAAGCTTGTTATGTACTAAGCCTCGAAACCAGCAGTTGGTTAAGAATAGAAAGTCTGCTATAATCATTTATTTATTTGTGTATCTTGTGCTGTATATGTTTCGTAATAAATGTTTTAGTCATCTTAATCGCACCTCTTCATTGCCCCACCCCTAGACGCCCAGCCAAGATTCTACAAGTGGGGGCTCTGCCGCGATATTACCACCAACAAGTTATAAAAGGTAACTGTTATTGTTATATATTTATCATGCTGTTTGATAGTGGATAATAATGATTAATGCATAAATTGAGAAAAGAGTTTGAGTTACTATTTTGAATTAGAAATTAATGGTGAAATACTTTTGAGAACACTTTTGGTTTCAATGTGTGATGAAATAAAATAAATAATATAACTTGAGAAGAATGAATAAAAATAAGAATTATGATTGAAAAAAATATTCTGAGTAATCTTTTATAATTTTGCTTATTACTGTTTGCAATAATATTTTAACAATATTATAACAATATTATTTTAAAACGAAAGTGATGACAATTATTAAATAGAGAACAATAATGATAATGGTGATATTATATGAAATATGTGTAATAATTAAGAAATATATAAGATGATCTAAGTATTCTGTTGTATATTACAAATTGTTCTGAATGTGTTTATTTAAAAATCATGATAATTTTGATTTGAGAACAAAAACCATAGAATCATTTTTTGAGAAAATTGTTCTCATATTATTTTGTTTCTATTTAAGTATGATATTAATTTGGTAGAAGTATTGAAATATTTTTTGGTATAAGTAATTATTTAGAGTTATAATGGCCCAAAACGTGTTACAAGGCATTAGAAAAGCAGATTTAAGAACAATTGCTGAAGAATTAGGCCTAACTGTTCCGGCGGAAGCTAAGGTACTTGAAATCAAAACTTTAATTGAGAGTTCTGATATTTATAAAAATGATTTAGAATTTGTTAGAGGTGTTATTAAAATGTTACTAGAAGAACAAAAGTTGAAATCTGTAGAAGAACAAACCAAAATTGAGATAGAAAGAATTAAATTATCCCAGTTAGAAAAAGAAATAGAGTTACAGAATTTAAAGTTACAGGCTGCAGCAAATAATTCTAGTAATAATGTTGAGCAATCAAATTCAGAAACTACTTCACAATCATTAGAAAATTTAATTAGAAGTATTCGAACATTAACCATTTCAGTACCTGAGAAACCGGAAGCTTTGCACTTATTTTTTCAATCCCTTGAAAAAGCATTCGTTTCTAAAAATGTACCCCCTAAATTTAAATCGGAAATATTGATTAATTTATTGGGAGATAAATGTAATCAGGTTCTTGCGTACGTAACCACCGAAGAGATTAATGATTATGAAAAAGTTAAGGAATTAATTTTAAGACAATTTCAACCAACGCCACGTGAATGTTTAAGTAATTTTAAAAATGCGTTCCGTAATCCTTCAGAATCTCATGTCCAATTCGCTTCACGTCTAAGCGCTTCTTTTGATTACTATTGTAGATTGAGAGGGGTGAACGATGTTAAACAATTGTGTGATCTTATAGTTTCTGATAAATTATATGAAACGTTGGATTCTAGAACTAAGGAACATATTAGTGTTCGAGAAGGTCAAAATTGGTTTAAACCCAACGAATTAGGTCGGGAGTGTGATTTATTTTACTCTTCTAGAGGGAAATCGCTAATTGAAACTAATAATAATACGCGAAACGAAAGTTCAGAGAATAAGCGGTTTGTAAACAAAACTCCTTTTAGAAAGACACATTATAATAATAAAGATCCCATAATACGTAATTCGGTATCTAATCAAACTCACGAAAAGCATGAAAGAATGTGTTACATTTGTGGCGCAAAAGGGAAAACATTTCATTTCGCCAGAGTGTGTCCTAAACGTATTGCTGAGAAAAAAGAATTCCGTGAAAATCTTCCAACAAATTCAGTAGTTCAATCCGAAACAAGTCCGATTAACCTAATTGTTAATGAGCTCGAATATGTTGATATTTTAGTGGATGATATTCCACTTAAAGGGTTAAAAGATTCTGGTTCTTCGATTCTAATTGTAAATAAAAATAGCATTCCACAGACTAAAAATGTTATTTCTTCAACCACTCTAGTTAGCTGCTTTAATGAAAAGAAAGATGCAAATCTGACTGAATTTAAAATATCTTTACCTAATCATGATTCAATAAACATAATCGGTGCTTTATGCAACAATTTGACATGCGACGTAATTCTGCCTAATAATATCTTTCATATTTTGAAACAACAAAATAAAGAGGAAGCAGATGTTTCGAGTTCCAGCGTAGGGGGGAAAGATAGTCTTCTAAATTCGGGGGAAAGCAATTTCGATGAAGCAGGTGGGTGTTCTTTTTCTGTATTCGATCGAAAGGAAAATGAGATAGTTTCTTTTTTTTCAAGTATGTGCAATTTTTCAGAAGAAGAAAAATTCGATGTCAGTTATATTTTAGATAAGTCGTTAAAAGAGAGATTAAGCGAATTAATAAAAAGTTATAAGCCAGTTAAAACAAAAAGTACTGATTTAAAAATGTCCATTATTTTATCTGATGATATACCAGTGTGCTCACGCTCTCGCAGATTATCATTTGTAGAGAAATCAGAGGTGGACAGACAAATTGACCAGTGGTTAAAGGATGGTATAATTAGAGAAAGTACATCAAATTATTCTTCGCCAATAGTGGTGTGTAGGAAAAAAGATGGAGGAATAAGGTTATGCTGTGATTATCGTGCTTTAAATAAGAAAATAATTAAAGATAAATACCCGTTGCCAAATATTGAGGATTTATTTGATAGATTAGGGGAGGGTAAAGTTTTTTCGACACTAGATTTAAAGAATGCGTTTTTACAAGTTGATGTAGAGGAAAAAAGTAGGAAATATACGGCTTTTGTGACCGATAATGCCCAGTATGAGTTTCTAAAAGTTCCCTATGGATTATGTAATAGTCCCTTAGTATTTCAAAGATATGTAAATTATGTGTTTAAAGACTTATTAAAAGATGGTACTGTAATTATTTATTTAGATGATATAATTATTCCATCTAAAGATGAGAATGAAGGGTTAGATAAATTAAAACGTGTGTTAGAAACGGCATCAAAATTTGGTCTAGAGTTAAATTTAAAGAAATGTCAGTTTTTGAAACGAAAGATCGATTTCTTAGGCCACATAATTGAGAATGGCACGATTAAACCCTCAGTAGAAAAAACTCTTGCAGTACAAAATTTCCCAGAACCCCGTAATGCTAGGGAAGTGCAGAGTTTCTTAGGTTTAACGGGTTACTTTAGAAAATTTATTCGTTCATATGCCAACATAGCAAGACCACTCAGTGACTTATTACGTGCTTCCACTCCATTTAAATTCGAGCAAGAGCAGAAATTAGCTTTTCAAAAGCTGAAAGACATTTTATCTAATACGCCTGTCTTACACCTTTTTAAGCAAGGCTATAAGTTAGAAGTTCATACAGATGCATCTAAATTAGGATTCGGTGCAATCCTATTACAACAAGATGACGATGGACAGTACTATCCAATCCATTATATGAGTAAAAAGACCTCTGTACAAGAAGATAAAATCTTTTTGTAAAAAAATAGAACCGACTCCAAAAAGGACCTACTATTCAAACAACTAAAAATAAAAGAAAATTGGCAGAAAATGGAACTGTAGATTGCGCCTAAAAGTATAAAATAATTTCCTTCGCCAAACAACCTATAACACTACAATTAATCATAACTTTTGAAGTCGGCGCAAAATTAAATAAAATTTAATTAGTTTTTAAAGGTTTGTCTTTAGATCGGTAGCAACAAATGCTGTTGTCTCGAATGATCCATTTTCAAGTTTCCTTTATTATTTTATCACTGTATACAATTGGTCCATTAGTAGCATCTACATAGAACAGTGAACATTCTCCACAATGCGGTATTTATGTTTCTACGAAGTTAGATCATCCTTGATGGCTTTTGAATTTGGCGATAAAAACGTAAGGCAAAAATATACACGCAAGATGTATATTTTCATAATATATATTGTACGATGTGTTGTTTCATATTCTTGATTACTCTCTTGATACACCTTATTAAAATAATCATGATATCCCCAAGAAATTAAATATGTTTGCCAGATAATTTTGCGATTTTTCGTTCACCAAGGACGTCAGATACCAGCATCTTCGCCAACTTTTGCTGCTTACGAAATCTTATTTGTTTTCTTGAATCAAAGTAGTTTTCGGCTGCGTTTTGCAGGTAACAATGTGAGACGTGTATTTTGATTAGGATTTGATTTTTGTATTGAATAAAGGTATGAATTTTCATTTAATTTTGCGCCGACTTCAAAAGTTATGATTAATTGTAGTGTTATAGGTTGTTTGGCGAAGGAAATTATTTTATACTTTTAGGCGCAATCTACAGTTCCATTTTCTGCCAATTTTCTTTTATTTTTAGTTGTTTGAATAGTAGGTCCTTTTTGGAGTCGGTTCTATTTTTTTACAAAAAGATTTTATTTTTCTCTTTTCAGTGAAAACTTATTTATATAGCAGAGCATCAGAAGACGTTCGACGGAAGTTTCACAAATCACAACTTCCAAGAAAAGTGACATTACTCAAAAAATGGTTTATGTCACTGAAAAATACATGAAACGCACCCAATGTGAACAAAAAAGTTACATCTCCATCTAGAAAGTTATCCACTCTAGAGACAGTTGTGCGAGTTTTATTCTAGTCAAGTTATTTTTAAGTTGATTTTTTTCAAATGCTGCATTTTTCAATTGTGTCACTTTTTTTGCCTTGATCGGATATGACCAAAAAACTATCTATTGAACGAACATACGTTAAATTAAAAAGTCTTTAGAAATGTAAAGAAAGGATACGCTGTATTCTTAACCGAAAATTCTGTTAGGCATATATACTGAACTTTACAGTAAATACGTGTCACCCGCTGCGCTGGAAATTGCGCAGCGTAAAGTTCAAACAAAGAGCAAAATATGCATTGCAGCTAACGGACAGAAGTTTCAACATCGATACTTACACACTGCTTTTACCATTGTAGCTGCTTGCGTTCAGCAGTTAGAGTGAGAAGAGACTTTTGTGAGTATCCTGTAATTTGTTTATATCTTAATGAAATCCTAATGAAACTTATTTCAGGCCAAGATCATTACGACAACAAAAAAAGTATTAAAATTAAATCATCTCTTACGAAGTTATAAGCTAACAAATTTCAACAACAACAACGAGAAACATGGTTTGTATTGAGAACCTCTTCCTTTATGAAGTCGGCTTAAAACGCCTATGCGTTAATCGATGTGACCGCTTACAATAACCATACTTTGAATTTTACATAGCATAAATGTCACCCGCTACGCTACAACATATGCAATGTTGAACAAACAAATGCACGTTTTAAGCGTTCTGTTTTTAGCATTAATGTCTAAACTATCTTTGCGTACTACAACGATGATGCTCTGCAATGTTATAATTCACTTTTTCCCCCTGTCTTGAAACGTTTCCGAGATAGGATCGCTAACTCCACTCTTTTCCACCAGGTGGCGCTTTAGGCGGTTGAATCGCGGAGCACATGTCCACATTACTGTACCTACATACCACTTTTATGACTCTAGCTGCAGATGTTCAGCAGTTAAGAGTCGGGACTGACTTTTTTGGGCACCCTGTATTTTCTTTTGATCGTAAAGATCTTACAATGAGACCTATTTCAGACCAAGACCTTTACAATAAAACAAAAAGTATCAAATTCGCATCATCCGTTCAGAAGTTATGAGCTAACAAACAAAAACAAAAACAAAAAAAAACATACGCTTTGAATTGAGAACCTCCTCCTTTTTGAAGTCGGTTAATTAGAGCATTTCTTATGAAGTTATAAGCTTACAAACACCAACAACGCATAGCAAGAGTTAAGAACACCCTCCTTTCTGAAGTTGGTTGAAAACGACTTTGCGCTAATCGATGTGGCCGCTTACAGTAACAGTACTTTGAACCACACAGTATGCGTGTCATCCGCTACGCTGTAAAGCGTGCAACGTAGTTCAAGTGTGCACAGTGTAGGAAATTGCACGTTTTAAGCGTTCTATATTTAGCAATAATGTCTAAAAGCTGTCTTTTCGTAGTAAATCGATGATACTCTACAACTTCGTAATTAACTTTTCTCCCATCTTGAACCGTTTTTGAGATAGGAGCGCTAATGCCGCTGTTTTTCACCAGATGGCGCTTTATTTTCTTTAGATTGTAAAGATGTTATAATGGGACCTACTTCAGACCAAGATCTCTACTACAAAGCAAAAAGTATCAAGTAACCGTATTTTGAACTATAAAGCGTATGTCTCACCAACTACGCTACAACGTGAGCAATGTAGCTCAAGTGTGTATAGTGTAGGAAATTGCGAACAAAAAAAGGCACGTTTTTAGCCTTGTACTTTTAGCATCAATGTTAAAACTATCTTTTCGTACTAAATCGATGATGCTCTGCAATTTTATAATTCACTTTTTTCCCCTGTCTTGAACCGTTTCCGAGATAGGAACGCTAGCATGAATTTCTAAACTATCTTTTTGTACTAAATCGATGATAATCTTCAACTTTCTAATTCACTTTTTTTCTCTATAACCGTTTTTGAGATAGGAACACTAACTCCACTATTTTCCACCAGGTGGCGCAGCAAGCGGTTTAACCTTGTACTGCAGGGCCACTTTACTATACTTAAATACCATTTTTATCACTATAGCTGCAGCCGTTTAGCAGTTAAAAGAGTTGGGACTGATTTTTTTGGGCGCCCTGTATTTTCTGTAGATCGTAAAGATATTACAATGGGACCTATTGCAGACCAAGACCTTTTCAACAAAACAAAAAGTATCAAAATCGGAGCATCGGTTTAGAAGTTATGAGCTAACAAACATAAAAAAAACATACGGTTTGAATTGAGAACCTTCCTTCTTTTTTTGAAGTCGGTTAAAAAATACTGTAGTTATGAGTTAGAAGTGTTAGCGATAGTAGAAGCCCTTAAAAAATTTAGGAACTATTTGTTAGGTAGTAAATTTAAAATTTATACTGACTGTCAAGCGTTCACTAAAACTTTAGATAAACGTGAATTGACACCTAAGGTAGCCAGGTGGTCTTTCCTGCTACAGGAATTCGACTACGAAGTAGAACATCGACCTGGTAAACAAATGCAGCATGTTGACGCTCTTAGCCGACACCCTGTAATGGCTGTAAATACTGATACCCTTACTCATCGTATTGCTACTGCTCAAGAAAATGATGAGTTTATCAACACTATGAAATCTCTTTTACAACAGAACCAAAATGACGAATATGTGTTAAAAAATAATGTTTTATATAAAGTGTTAAATGATAGGGATGTACTAATTGTCCCAGAGATCATGCAACTTGAGGTCGTAAAGAAATGTCATGCCTTAGGACATTTTTCGGCTAATAAAACTGAAGAGTTAGTAAAAAGAGACTACTATTTTTCTAATATGAAAAAATGCGTAGATAACTTTGTAAAAAGTTGCGTAGAATGTATTCTTGTAAATAAGAAACAGGGAAAAGGAGAAGGTTTTTTGAACCCTATTCCTAAAGGAGATACACCATTATCCACGTATCACATCGATTTTGTGGGTCCATTACCAACCACTAACAAAAACTACAATCACATTTTCACCGTCATCGACGGATTTAGTAAATTTTCGTGGCTATATCCAGTCAAATCAACTTCTTCAGCAGACGCCTTGCAAAAATTAAAACAGCAAGCTGGTATTTTTGGTAACCCCGCAAGAATAATATCCGATCGTGGACCTGCGTTCATATCTAAGGAATTTGCAGATTACTGTAAATCAGAGGGAATCGAACATGACACCATCACAACTGGAATCCCACGAGGGAATGGTCAAATTGAGAGACTTCATCGAACAATCATTCCTGTATTATCCAAGTTATGTATAAATGACCCTAACAAGTGGTACAAGTTTGTTGAGGCTGTTCAGAGAACTATTAATTCCACCACATCGAGAAGTACCAAAAGAACTCCTTTTGAACTACTCACTGGAGTAACAATGAGAAAGAAAGAAGATAAGAGAATACTAGAACTTCTCGAAGAGGAAAGGATAAATTCCATGCTTGATAATCTCAACACCATTCGTGAAGAAGCAAGAAAAAACATTCTTAAGATTCAAGAAGAAAATCGCCGATGTTACAACAAGAAGAGAAAGAAAGCCCATGTATATAAAATTAATGATCTAGTTGCCATCCAGCGAACTCAGTTTGGAACCGGCATGAAACTAAGACCAAAATTCTTAGGTCCTTATAAAGTTGTGCGAGTAAAGTCCAAAGACAGATATGAAGTCGAGAAGTTAGGTGATCACGAAGGACCTATACATACTAGTACTTCTGCAGACCATATGAAATTATGGTCCACAAACTAAATAGACTGAACTAAATGGACTGATAAACATTACAGAAAAAGTTAACTGTGAATTTTTATGTACATAATTTTTTTAATGTCTGTTTCTCTTTTTTTTTTTTTTTTTTTTTTCTTTTAATTGTATTTTGCAGATATCCTTTAGTATCCCAGGTTGGCTTACGGTGAGGTCACCGCAACATCAGAATGGCAGAGCGTTGTGGGAAGTTCCTTGCAGAGCCAACAGATGGCGCTGTCTCTGATGCTTATCATTGAACGAGATGACAAACGGAGGAGTTGAGATCCGGCTGCAGTGGAGATCGGTTGAGACCTTCAGCGCGTAGGCTGACAGGCCCATTTTTCTGCTAATTAGAGCTTGTTGTGCTCTTGATAAGTGTGTAGAGCCATGGAGGGCTCATACTTCATTTTAACTATTTGATAGCACTCTGTTTTTGTGAATAAAAGTACGCGTAGGTGCTTAAATGTTGTTCCATTACGGCTATACTGATGAAGAAAGCTTGTTATGTACTAAGCCTCGAAACCAGCAGTTGGTTAAGAATAGAAAGTCTGCTATAATCATTTATTTATTTGTGTATCTTGTGCTGTATATGTTTCGTAATAAATGTTTTAGTCATCTTAATCGCACCTCTTCATTGCCCCACCCCTAGACGCCCAGCCAAGATTCTACATATATATATATATATATATTGTTACAAAATTGCAAATAATTGTCTTTATTTTTATATAAATTCTTTCAAAGAGGCTTAGTAAGTTGATAGTGCTAATTTTGTGCATTTCTAGTCGTTTTAGCATTAAAATAGCATTTTCTTCCCTTAAAAACGCATTAAAAAGCTCCAATAAGGCAGGAAATGGATTTGGCGCCAAATTTGGCGACTTTTTCCCTCTTTGGCGATTTTTTTGGTGACCTGGGCGAGAAAATCCTTATTAGGGATATACCAAATAGGGAAGCTCTAATCTCATTGGCTGATGAGATACGGAAATTTCTGGAATTTTCCACGCTTTTCTACAGGAGTATAAAAGGGGTAGTGATGGACGATATCAGAAATTAAATATCGCGATATATCACCAAGTTAATATCGATATTAGTGATATATTGCGATATTTCTTTCAAGATAGGAAAAAATAGACATTTGTTATTTTTGAAAGACATATGCGCACGAATTTTAAAGTATACAAGTATAAAGTGTTTTCCATGTATTTTCTGGTATATTACTACCATAACTTTATCATTAAAAAAAAAAAAATGCATAAAAAGTGAATCAATATTTTGTGTTTCTTATAACTTATACTATTGCTTTTTAGTATACCTCTGTATAGTTTATCCTCTATTCTTCCCATTTTAAGCTTTAATTATTTTAAAATCATATTTTAACACAGCTAATATGTGATCTGTGTTTTATTTGTACCAAGTATATCAAAATTCATAATTCTACTAAAAATAAAGCTTAAGAAAAATTGTCTTAAGATGTAGGTATTAAATAAAAAGGAAAATCATTTTAAAAGTTAAGAAATGCCATTGGATACACCTTTTTTGGTCGTAGAGAATAATATTTTTTACTTAAAACTCTTATATGCATCCTAAATGTCAGTTACTTGTCATTTTTATTTTTGTATCTGCTTACCAAATCATTACAATATTTTTTAAATGTATATGTGTTCAATTCACATTCGTAATAGTTTCACAATAATTGAAAATTGAATTATATATATATTATATATATATATGTATACATAGTCAGTATAAAAATTATATTATTTAAACAAAATTATGTTAAAGTTTCATTTTGTTACTTAAAGTAACTCATTTTGCATTTAAACCAATTTTATTTAACATGTATGGCTTAAAAAAAAAAAGAAAAAAGAAAAGAAAAAAAGAAAGAAAGAAAGAAAAGGAAAGAGAAAAAATAAATGCTACATAAAAAAAGTAATAAACTATCCAATATTATATAATTCTATAAAGAAACTGTCACTGTAAAATTACTGAAGATAAAACTTTATTTTACATCAGTCAGATAGCACCCTTTCTCCCTTCCCATGTTATCCAATGGGATTCTTGTCGCGTCGTTTTATAAAAATATTTTATTAAAAAATGAACTTTTTCGAATTCTGTTTTTTGAATATTACTCTTTGAACAGGTCGTCTTTTAGCTTAAATTCTGTTTTTTGAATATTACTCTTTGAATAGGTCGTCTTTTAGCTTAGTGAGCAATTTTCCGAAAAAAAAAAATTTTAAATATTTTACTTAGAGATCCACACTTAGAGTCCATAATTTACTTATTGAAATAAAATATTTAAATTAATTTTTTCGAAAAATTGCTCACCAAGCTAAAAGGCGACCCGTTCAAAGAGTAATATTCAAAAAACAGAATTCGAAAAACTTCATTTTTGAATGAGATATTTTTATAAAACGAAGCAACGAAAATCCCATTGGATAACATGGGAAAGGAGAAAGGGAGCTATCTGACTGATGTACAGCCCAAAGCGAGTTAAACACATGTTGAAGGTCGCATCTTGTTATTGGCCAGAAGTTATCGATACTTTAAAATAAACCAATATCAATGAACCAATAGCAGGAAATGAGCTAAAACAAAAGATATTGTTTTCATTCGTCATAATAAGCGTTTGTTTTTATATCGCCTTGTCTGTGGTTACTGTGGTATTACACCTACGATCCACGAGCGTTGATGTGCAATATTATCAAATACTAACGGTAGTATAAATTCTTTCATATTATCGTTTAGGGTCAGTAAATGCATGAATGTATCAATATACTGTGGGAAGTCAATATACTGTGATAACTTAATTTTCTTGATGAATATTATTCAGACTTTTTGGACAGTATTTTCGATTAGGTAGATAGCACGAATAAAGATAAAGAGAGTAGATACACTGCGGTAACTTTGTTTTTTTCTTAATGAAAGAGAGATATCGTTTGGGTTGGGAGTTGGGAAAAAAGAAAAAGGGTTGCACTATTCAGCTGTCTTTTTGTTCGGTGCGTGGTGATGCATGTTTAGTGGGAAAAGCAGAATTAGAAGAAGGTATTTAAGATTAGCGTTCATTATTATTTATCGGCACATGGAAGGAGAGTGCAGTGCACAAGGGGTTGCATTAGTATAAGCTATACGGCGTTCGCTTTGTTCGGTGCGTGGTGATGGTGCTAGTAGGGAAAGCAGGATTTGAAGAAGGTATTTAAGATTGGCATTAAACAATATTTATCGGCGCATCGATCGATCGCTCAGTGTGCACTAAGAAATATCGTTAGAGGGATATATCGGCAGAGCAAGATCTTTAATATCGTTATTGCGATATTAAAAAAATATTGATACTTGGGTATATATTGATAAACACTCCAGCCCTAAAAAGGGGTATTTTCGCCAAGGCTAGTCAGTTCAGTTCAGTCTGACATCAGAGTCAGTTTCGCTAATGCTTGCATTGCGTTGAGCCTCTTTGAAAGAGACTTGCTTTATGTGTTACTAGCAGGCAACGCCCGCTTCGCTGGTCCCTATTTTTAAATGAATCACTATAATGAATTCTCAAAATTGCATTAATTTTTATCAAGTGAAAAAAAAGAGAAACAAAATCTGATTAGGAAAAATGTCGCACCGGGTTCTCACTGCCTTCGGAAAAAATTCCCAAAATGCTTTAACTTTTATTTCTATTATTTTCCCCCTTCGCCCCCCCCCCCTCCCGTCTATCACAATAATTTTACAAATTCGAAAATATCCGCAATCGATTTGTAAGTATCAAAAACCTCTAAGAACCAGTTTTGAACGATCTATCTCTATTTTTATTTTTTTGCCCCACCGCTCCCCCCCTTCCCGCCCCTCCCAATAATTTTAAAATTTCGAAAATATCCGCAATCGATTTGTAGGTATCGAAAACCTCTATGTACTGATTTTGAATGATCTAACTCTATTTTATTTTTTTTTGCCCCTCCGCCCCCTCCCTTCCCGGCCCTCCTAAAAACTTTACACTTTCGAAAATATCCCCATTCGACTTGCAGGCCTCTAAAACCTATCTGTACCAATTTTGAACGGTCTAATTGTATTTCTATTAGTTTTTGCCCCGTAGCCCCCCCCCCTTCCCGCCCCTCCTAATAATTTTACATATTCGAAAATATCCGCAACCGATCTGTAAGTATCGAAAACCTCGATATACCAATTTTGAACGATCTAACTCTATTTTTGTTTTTTTGCCCCCCCCCTCTCCCTCCCCCCTTCACGCCCCTCCTAATAACTTAACACTTTCGAAAATATCCCCATTCGATTTGCAGGCCTTTAAAACCTATCTGTACCAATTTTGAACGGCCTAACTGTATTTCTATTTGTTTTTGCCCATAGCCCCCCCCTTACCGCCCCACCATCCTTCCCGCCCCTCCTAATAATTTTAAAAATTCGAAAATATCCGCAATCAATTTGTAAGTATCGATAACCTCTATATACCAATTTTGAACGATAACACTATTTTTATTTTTTTGCCCCCCCTCTCCCCTCCCCCCTTCACGCCCCTCCTAATAACTTAACACTTTTTAAAATATCCCCATTCGACTTGCAGGCCTTTAAAACCTGTCTGTACCAATTTTGAACGGCCTAACTGTATTTCCATTTGTTTTTGCCCCATAGCCCCCCCCCTTGTTGCCCCACCTGGGGGCTGAATTTCTAAAATTCCAGAAATTGGTTTTTAGATATTTTTATTAGCTATATTTTCGAGCAAAAATTTCACGTGTATCTAATTTTTTGTTTGAGATATATAGGATTATGCAAAATCACGTTTTACGCATGTGAAATCACGTTTTGCCCCCCCCCCCCCCGTCTCCCTTGGGGACCTAATTTTGAAAATTCCAGAAATTTGTTTTTAGACATTTGTGTTAGCTATATTTTAAAGCAAAAATTTTACGGATATCTGTTTTTTTGCTTGAGATTATGTAGGATTATGCAAAATCACGTTTTACGCATGTGAAATCACGTTTTGCCCCCCCGCCCCCTTGGGGACCGAATTTTGAAAATTCCAGAAATTGGTTTTTAGACATTTCTGTTAGCTATATTTTACAGCAAAAATTACACGTGTATCTATTTTTTTGTTTGAGATATATAGGATTATGCAAAATCACGTTTTGCCCCCCACGTTTTGCTCGCACGTTTTGCCCCCCCCCCCGTCCTCCTTGGGGACCGAATTTTGAAAATTCCAGAAATTAGTTTTTAGACATTTGTGTTAGCTCTATTTTAAAGCAAAAATTTTACGGATATCTGTTTTTTTGTTTGAGATATATAGGATTATGCGAAATCACGTTTTACGCGTGTGAAATCGCGTTTTGCCGCCCCCACCCCCCCTTGGGGACCGAATTTTGAGAATTCCAGAAATTAATTTTTAGACATTTGTGTTAGCTATATTTTAAAGCAAAAATTTTACGGATATCTGTTTTTTTGTTTGAGATATGAAGGATTTGGTGAAATCACGTTTTGCCCCCCTTTCCCCCCTTGGGGGGCGAATTTTGTAAAATCGCTTCTTAGTGGATGCCTACGTCATAGAACGAACATTGTCACAAAATTTCATGCTTCTAGGTCCAGGGGTCTGGTCTGGGCGTTGATAGATCACCCCCTCACTCAGGAAGTCTTCTTTTATATATATAGACTAGCAGGCAACGCCCGCTTCGCTGGTCCCTATTTTTAAATGAATCACTCTAATTGCTGAATTCTCAAAATTGCATTCATTTTTATCACGTGAAAAGAAAAGAGAAACAAAATCTGATTAGGAAAAATGTCGCACCGGGTTCTCACTGCCTTCGGAAAAAATTCCCAAAATGCTCTAACTCTTATTTCTATTATTTTCCCCCTTCGCCCCCCCTCTTCCGTCTATCCTAATAATTTTACAAATTCGAAAATATCCGCAATCGATTTGTAGGTATCAAAAACCACTATGCACCAGTTTTGAACTATCTATCTCTATTTTTATTTTTTGGCCCCTCCGTTCTCCCCCCCTTCCCGCCCCTCCCAATAATTTAAAAAATTCGAAAATATCCGCAATCGATTTGTAGGTATCGAAAACATCTATGTACCAATTTTGAATCATCTAACTCTATTTTACTTTTTTTGCCCCTCCGCCCCCCCCCGGGGGGCGGAGGGCCGGGAAGGTGCACCTTCCCGGCCCTCCTAATAACTTTACACTTTCGAAAATATCCCCATTCGACTTGCAGGCCTCTAAAACCTATCTGTACCAATTTTGAACGGCGTAACTGTATTTCTATTTGTTTTTGCCCATAGCCCCCCCTTACCGCCCCACCTAATAATTTTACAACTTCGAAAATATCCGCAATCGATTTGTACGTATCGAAAACCTCTATATACCAATTTTGAACGATCTAACTCTATATTTATTTTTTGCTCCCCCTCTTCCCTACCCCCCTTCCTTCCCCTCCTAATAACTTTACACAATCGAAAATATCCTCATTTGACTTGCAGGCCTCTAAAACCTATCTTTATCAATTTTGAACGCCCTAACTGTATTTCTATTTGTTTTTGCCCCATAGCCCCCCCCCCCCCTGCTGCCCCACCTGGAGGCTGAATTTCTAAAATTTCAGAAATTGGTTTTTAGATATTTGCATTAGCTATATTTTAGAGAAAAAATTTCACGTATATCTATTTTTTTGTTTCAGATATATAGGATTATGCGAAATCACGTTTTACGCATGTGAAATCACGTTTTGCCCCCCTACCCCCCTTGGGGAGCGAATTTTGAAAATTCCAGAAATTGGTTTTTAGACATTTGTATTAGCTATATTTTAAAGCAAAAATTTTACGGATATCTGTTTTTTTGTTTGAGGTATGAAGGATTTTGTGAAATCATGTTTTGTCCCCCCCTCCCCCCCTTGGGGGGCGAATTTTGTAAAATCGCTTCTTAGTGGATGCCTACGTCATAGAAAGAACATTGTCACAAAATTTCATGCTTCTAGGTCCAGGGGTTTGGTCTGGGCGTTGATAGATCACCCCCTCAGGAAGTGTTCTTTTATATATATAGATTGTTTTCCGGTCAGCAATTGAGTAAAAGTTTTGGTAAAAGTCATTATCTCAAAAACGGCTCTAACCATTTTCTTGAAAATTGTTACATAAATAGCGATTTTAGATATCCTTTCTCATGTATTACGTTGAAAATTAGCAGTTATCCTGATTAGGTAGCTCAGTTTTAGATCCCGGAAATTAATGTTTCAAAAAACGGCTCAACCAATTTTTTTCTTCTTATTTTCAAACTCGCTGTGTAAATCTGTTTTATATCATGAAAAACGGCAGTTTTTCTAGTGACGCAAGCGCAAAAACAAACGAACGCCACGACACTCAGCGGAAACGGAAAAACGAACGAAAACTGCGACACTTATATATACAGGAATTTTAAGATCAAAGTAACCGCTGAAAGCCGACACTTAATATCTCAGGAAATATGGGAGGTTATGTTCTGATATTTTCAAAATAGACTTTCACCTTCTGTCTGATCCTACCCTGAAATCCCTACATTTCTGCGTGCAATATATTTCGAGATATGAATTGGCTCATTTAAGTTGTAAATGGACGGCGTATGTAAGGAACAAATTTTTCTCGAATATGGCTTGAGCGAATTTAGTTTAATTGATATATGATATTAATCGCTTTTATCTGATGTGCCTGACATCTCCCTTTTCCCTAGGAAAACTCTTGTTTTTTTTATAACTCAGTTTAAAAATCGAACTATTTTTTACTCCGAAAATACCGTGATGCGGCAGTTTCGCGGACGAATCTCTTCTCTTCCATCTGAAATACTGAATATCAAATAATCGTTTTGGCTCCATCTATCGGGGAGCGTCAAAAATAAACACAAAAAATAAAATAAAAAATATTTTTCTTTTTTTAATATATATATTAAATGAGTTATTTATTTAGGTACTTGTATTTTATATGACATTTGTTTATCAAAAATATTCTTTGTATTTACATTGTTTTCATGCTAATACGTTGTTAACTTTCAAAATTGGTTCTATTTTAAAAGGTGATTGCAACAACAAAAAATTTTTCCTTTATTTTCATAAAAATGACAAATAATATGATAATCATATGCAAATATTTGTAATTTTTTCAAAATTAGGTGATAAATCACTTAAACTACGGATTGAAAAAAATTCTTAAAACAGAATTTGAAAATAATTAATTTGCTCATCAAGTTTCTAGTATATATATAATATATAAATTACAAAATGTTAAGCTATAATAAAATTTTGAATAGATTAAGATTTTTTTTTTAATAAATTCATAACAAACTATACTACTTAAATATTTACCAGTATAAAATTTTCACTTTTTAAAGATTTTTCTATTATTATTTATTTTTCTCTTTTAAATCAAATCTATACCTAAAACATTATAATAAGAAATAAATATAAATAAGAAATTTTTGTCATTTTTAAAATGTACTATATTATGCCTTTGTAATGTTGCATGTGTCCATCTTTTTTATCACTTTTTATAAAATTTTGAAATTTTATTTAGTTTGTTATTTTGTTCGAGTGTGACCTATAAAACAACACTTTTAATACAGTGTTATTACCATGCTCCTTTAATTTTGCGTTTTGATCATTAACCCCTAAAAAGTAATGATATCAATACAAAAAACCCTTAACGGGTTAAAAGTTTGTGACGCAGCATTGTACTTTATGGCTATAAGAATTAGAAATACGGGTCTTAAAAATAATGATATCAAATTTTCAGTGACGCTTTGATATTAATTAAATTATACATAGATTTTCTTATTTGAATTTGCTTTTTCCTTTTATTTATATTTACAGTGTAAACGTTATTTTCAACATAAAATAATATATAGCATTTACTCATTGATACCTTTCCATTCACATCTCTTATACTATGAAAGCATGTGTTTTAAAAGAAATTATATGAAATTCCAGTAACGCAGTGGTGTTACATTAAGTGATTTGTTTTTAAATTTCTCTGCAATTATTTTGTTTTGCATATTAAAGTATATGTGCACATTGAAATATTGCTTTTAATTTTCAAATACGCTGTCAAATATATCACTTTCATTAAGCTTATATTATGTACTGAAATATATTTATTTCAATGAATTATTCTATCTTTTGCGTCACGCCATCCAAAACTGTAAGTAAAATATATGGAAATGTTTACTTTGTGTCATTTCATCCAAATAAATTGAAAATGCATGCAAATAGATATCGTGATGCAAAGAAAAAAACTGTGAAATTTTTTTCAGTTTTGGATGGCGTGACGCAAAAGATAGAATAATTCATTGAAATAAATATATTTCAGTACATAATATAAGCTTAATGAAAGTGATATATTTGACAGCGTATTTGAAAATTAAAAGCAATATTTCAATGTGCACATATACTTTAATATGCAAAACAAAATAATTGCAGAGAAATTTAAAAACAAATCACTTAATGTAACACCACTGCGTTACTGGAATTTCATATAATTTCTTTTAAAACACATGCTTTCATAGTATAAGAGATGTGAATGGAAAGGTATCAATGAGTAAATGCTATATATTATTTTATGTTGAAAATAACGTTTACACTGTAAATATAAATAAAAGGAAAAAGCAAATTCAAATAAGAAAATCTATGTATAATTTAATTAATATCAAAGCGTCACTGAAAATTTGATATCATTATTTTTAAGACCCGTATTTCTAATTCTTATAGCCATAAAGTACAATGCTGCGTCACAAACTTTTAACCCGTTAAGGGTTTTTTGTATTGATCTATTTACACGTATATCAGCTTCCACTTACCAAGAAATTTTAGGTATCTACTTCGTTAGGTCAATTTTAAGTCGTCTTCTGGTCTCATTATCTCCAAAAAGTTCATACAATACGATACGTTTAAGAGTGGGTAATGAAAGTCGTGTGGTTCTTTCACACTAGATTTTTTTTTTTTTTTTCTTTTTCTATTGGAGATAATGGAGAAAAAGTTTTTCTTAATTTATTTTTACGTAATTACACTAGATTTTAATTTAAATAAGAATGTAACATTGTTAAATAAAAAATTTAAGCTTGAAAATAAAAATTTACCATTCGCCAAGCAAATAATAAGTTGTGCTGTCTTTCGGATTCAATTCAATAGCACGCTGAAAGGAATGGAAAATTGAATTAAAATTTTTAAAAATAATAGTTTTATACATTGATTGAATTGTAATTTTATTAAAATAATTAAATTATTAAGTTACATAAAATCTACATTTTTTTGTACATATTATAGCAAATAATAAAATCTTAATTGGTATTTAGTTTTTACCCTCAGTTAGATTACTAATATTTTAGTTTCATGTAAGAAATAATAAGAATAATAACAGATATTGCAAATAAATAAATAATAGATACATTTTCTTAAAATATTGCTTAAATCAGATACATTTTATACTTTTAGCATCACTGTATTAAAAAAAAGAAAAAGAAAAAAATTAGTCAGAGTTGATAAATTACACTCTATCAGTGGTAAAAGTTAGAAGAAGAAGAATTAAAAGAAAGAAAAAACATTTAATTTTTGCCACCGATAAGATGCAACTTTCAAGCGAGTTAGTAATTTATCACGGAGTCCAAAATCTCCTACTGGACACACTTTCACTATACATCAGCGATTCTATTTCTAAGCTTGTTAGTTTTAAAATAATTTACAATAATTAGAAAAGTATAATTTTGCAGCAGAATGTTCAATGACTAAACAAGGAAATGTGATTATATTCAATTATTACCAATAAATAAATAAATAAATAAATAAAAATAAATAAAAATTCCGTCAAAGACAGAATTTAGTTTAATATACAGAGGACTATTAATTTCACTTTGTAAAATTTTTATTTTTAATTTATTTTTTATCTCATTTTTTGACCGTAAAACTGGGCCACGCACTTTTTAAAGTGACTCAAAGGAATTAAAATGAAGTGTTCCACCTAAATTTCATACGTTAGTTAATTTTAAAAAATCTAATTGTTGTGTCGAAAAACTGTTTGCACCATCGAGCAGCTATACTAGTATAGTCCGGATTCCCTATACTGGCCATGGATAAGGCTCCTATATATACGAGCTGGCGCATCAGGCATTTTGTTGCCTTAGGGTTGCCACGTGTACCCAGCGTGTTTCTTTGATAAACAAACGACAAACATTTTTTTTATCGTCTTACGTTACTTCAAAGTAACTTGTTTTATTATATTTCATAATTTTAGCTAAGTAAACGATTATATGGAAGTTTGTTTAGCGATAAACTGCTATAATCATTCAAGAAGTGAATATAAAGTGTTCGCAGACTGTGTATTTGAGTTTTGACGACATTTTGTGAAATAAACAGAAACCGCCCTAACAACACATCTTACCCCAGTTCATCCATAGGATATCCTCAGAATAAAATGGCATCCTGAGAATGTACTGTGAAAAAAAATATGTTTTTAGGAATATTATTCTTGTTTATTGCTCTTATCTTGACCGGATAAGCTTCAGATCAAGATTTCTTAAAATCATTAGGGAAGCGATAAGGACGCCAAGCGGGAATGCTGTCCTCTTCGGAGGCAAAAAAAAAAAAAAAAAATGGCGGTGATGCGCCGGCCTATTATTTTATTAAGGGGCTCTAGCCATGGAGAAAAATTCCCAGAACATCATTGCGGTTTTTGCGCCTTTTTTGGCGATAATCGCTTTCTTGGCAACTGGTTCTTGGGAGTTAACATGTTTTAAATGGTTTGTTCCTCTTACTACCAAAACTCCAAAGTAAAGTCAAACAGAACAGTTCTCAATCAGCAACAAGGATTAGATTACTTGCTTTCCACTTCCAGCTAGAGTAGGTTGTGATTTCTGTTTAATTTACACCCAATCGAAATATAAAACAGCGACAACAAAGGTGGAGAAAACTTGCCTTGGCGGAAGTAGAATGTCAGTTTGGCGGTGGTTTGGCAAATGAATTGGTGGTATGGTGGGGATGTGATGTTCGAAAGCAAAAAGGTTACAAGTCCGGGGTCTACTCTAATATTTCGTCGATGGTTTGCACCCCTGGATTAAAAAAAATCGGCCCTTTTATCTGGTACCGAATTTGTAACGAACCACCTGCTTTTTAAAATGACTGAAATGAATTAAAATGAAGTATTGTCACCTAAATTTCATACTTTAGTTAAATTTAAAAAATCTAATTGTCGTGTCGAAAAACTGTTTGCACCCCTGGATTCAGGAAAATCGCTCTTTTCATTTGGTAACGAATTTGTAACGATATGCTTATATTTCTAATTTATCTTGGTGTTACACAAAACTGGTCTACAAAAACTCCAGACTGAAACTAATAGTCCTCCGTCCTAAATAAATAAATAAATTACCTCCATATGTTTCCTCACATCAAAACTATGCACAATTCTTTCTTTGGTACTTTTGTATCGCCAGACGTAATCCAGTAAAATGGCGCGCCACTGAAACAAAAAATAAAGGGGGAGGGGGACGATTACCTTGATATTAATATTTTGCAAAACTAGACATATTAATGTATTTAATAAACAAAATATCTATAATAAAAAGAAGAAGAAGATAGTAAAATTTATAACATTAAAAAGTAGGATTATTTTTATGAAATATAATAAATGACATTAAATGACTAAAACCGCCATTTCAATTTTTTGTTAAAATTAAAATTCAATTTTTTAAGAGTTTTATGAAACTACAATAAATTTATTTGGATACTTTCTAATTTAGATATTTTGCTAGTGTAGTGGTTCTCAATTTTTTTGAAGTCAGGGCGCATTTAAAATCCTCCAAATAGTAGGTGCACCGGTTAATAATGCGGATCGTTTTCAATAGATGGAGTTGCAATAGAATGTTTTAGATGCGAGGTGATTTGTGGGCAATTTTGTTCCACGGACAAGACACATCAAATCCTGAGAGGTCAATTGGGTCGAAGGCATTCATTTCATATAAACATATTTACGCTGAAACATGGCAAAGTTCATGACAAAATAAGAGCATATGCAGGAGATGTTGATTCATTACTTTATTTATTTAAAAAAAAAAAAAAAAAATGTGTTGCTGAAAGTAATTGTATATTACGGGAAGCTTATTGTGAACCTGCTCCATCTCATGATGATCAATAGTTTAAATGTTTTAAAAGAGGTGATTTTGATGTGAAAGACAAAGGAATGGCCACGTCATCCGAAAAAGTTTGAAGACGAACAACTGAAAGCATTATGAGCTACTAAAATCCTGTGAAACAATAAACAGTGATCGGTAGCGACAACAAACAATCAATCTGAACTGAATCATACTTTGATCGTTAAACGACCACAATGGGCAACAAGACACGACAAGGTAATTTTGTTTCATCATAACGCACCATCAAACAATTTAAAACTCGTTAAAAGACTTTGCCTGTAAAATATTAGCTCCCCCGCTGTAACCACCAGACCTTGGCCCTACAGATTAAATGTTTGGCTCGATGGCACTAGCACTCTCTAAATGGTACTTCACAATGTATGAAGAAGTGGAAAAGAGACTCTGGAGGATTTTCCAAGGACGCAAAGTTCTATTGGACGGTATCCTCAAATTACCTGAAAGATGGTAGAAATTAGTGATGGCCATTACTTTGTAAAGCCTATCTGCTGTTTCTGTTAAAATTATCGTGTTTTCTTTGACTACAAAATCCGCATTATTAACCGATACACCAAATAAGCGTAGGCGCACTATATAGAAATTCCTGAGAAATATATTACAATAACTAAGCATGTGAAAGGCAAATTCCTTTCTCTTGTCAATACATCAATACATAGAAAAAACTAACTCTTGAAACACTTAACTGTGGTGAGGGTTAGAAATCCTAATTCCCAGAAATATGACGTTAATTTTTATTATATTTCAATGTAGGCTTTGATTTTATTTTCTTATCGGCTCTTAACTTTTATTTACTTCCAGAATAGTACTCTTCAATATAATGCTCCTTTTTGAGAAATTTATGTATTTTACTTGGGTGTATTTATCTAAAAATGGACAGTAAGGACACAATATTCACTTCCAAAATAATTAAAATCAATAAAAACAAAACTATAAGAAGTAGCTCCTCTTTGGAAGAAAATCTGCTGTTAATTAACATAATAATGATGTGTTGATAAAAAAAGAGAGGTATATACGTAATGTAACAGTATAATATAGTAACAAATTTATTTTTATATCTGGACACATATTTCTTTGAAGTATCATGGAGCGCACCCAGAAATCTCCTAGGACCCACGAGTATACATATATATTGATCCTTCCTATAGATGAAATCGAATCCAGGATCAATTCTTCGAAAATTGGCTGTAACCAATGAGCTACTGGAATATTGGAAACTAGTCTTAATTTCCCTCGGCATGTTTTGGATTTGTTCAGATAAAGTTTAATTTTATTTAAATACAGCGATTCATACAACTGCATTTTATTCACATACATACCTTATGAGCTGCCCAGCAGTTATCATCAAGCTTAAGAGCTTCATCTACTAAAGCAAGAGCTTCTTCCAAAGAAGCAAGCTTAGAGGCATCATTCATAAATCGACATTTTTCAAATAATGCGCGAGCTAAACGCCACAAAATTTCTGGTTCATTCTCGTTCCTGTAACGATTCAAAACGTCATACAATTCATCAAATTTATTGGCATCATAAAAAACGTCTGCTTCCTTTATTACACCTGAAAAGAAATAGCATAATACAAAAGATTAACACATGGCTTTACTAATTATTTTCAAAATAATGATGCACTCATTTCATAATTTGGAGATCATCAGCAGCATACTAAATGTGTACATGTCCCGGTTATTGACTAACTTTCCTTCCCTTCTTTTTAGAAGCTTTTTATATGAAATTGACTTTGTCATCGAGTCTTCGTGTCACGCTAGTAAAGAAGGCGCCTTCATGTTAAAGTAAATATAAGCCATTCCGTTTGTCGCTCCTTGGTTCAGTTGGTTAGAGCGTCACGTTAATAACGCGGTGGTCGAGAGTTCGGTTCCCGGAAGGTCTGGCGTGTTAATTTTTGCAGATAATTAGTAGAAAAGGTGTCAATTGATACAAGAAAATTTTTCATTGCTTACACAGTATCCTAAGAATTTTTTGAGGAATTTTTTTAAAGAAACTTTTTTTTAGATATTAAAAATCCCAAAATATTTTTGATAGTAAAAAAATGCACCAAATAAAAAGTTTTTAGTAAAAAATGCATAAATAAATATTTTTTTAGAAACTTCTTATTTTTGAAATTGGATTTTTTTATCGCGTCTTCGTGCCATGCTTTAAAAAAAAAAAAAAAAAAAAAAAAAGCGTTTCTACTTTAAAATAAATGTAAGGAGTTTTTATACCGTTCAATGGTTAAAGCGTCATGTTGATAACGCGATGGTGGTGGGTGGGTTCGGTCTTCAAAGTCCGACGTGTTGCTTTGTTGTAGATAATTAATAAAAAAGATGTCATTTTTGTTAAAAACAAAACAAAACCATTCATAACCGACACAGTATCCTAAGAAATTTTGATTAGTTTTTTTAAGAAGCTTTTTTCTTAGTAACTAAAAAAAAAAAAAAAAAAAAAAAAAAAAAAACGCTGAAACCTTTTTGTTGTGGAGCCTTAAAAAGCATAAAATAAAATTTTATTCTTGAAGAGACATGCTATAAAAAATAAAAGTTCCAACAATAAGAAAATTTTAAAGAAGAATGTAGATATTTCACTTATTACACGAGATGAAAATTCTTAAATATTTAAAGCATTTCTCAAAGCATTCAAGAACAATATATTTTTTTGCATTACTTAGATTTTTCTAGCATGTTCTATGACTTTTTTTTTTTACTGTTCTTTGACTTTTGGTTAGAATGTCATGCTGATAACGCGTTGGTCACGGGTTCGATCCTCGAAGGCCAACGTGTAATTTTTTCCCCCCCAGATAATTAAAAAAAAAAGTCAGTATCTAAAAGAAAATCTTTTGTTGTCTACAAACATAGGTTCATCAAGTACTTACCATGTATAATTACTACAAAATGAGTCTTTCGCATATTTGATAACCATGTTGATGTTCTCGTATAAAATGAGAAGATTTTTGATTCACGTGGTTGGCACTTGGTTAAGTGAAACATTATCGTTTTTCTTAACGACACTTATTACTTCCATTACCAGATTACCCAAAGGAACGGGAGTATTGTATTTGGTCAAAAAATTCGATATCGAGTTTTCACCTGATTTACACATTTTAAGGTCCCTGACTGCAAAAAAGTAGTTTTCGGCAATTGGTCAGTGTGTGTGTACAGTCGGCTGCAAAATTATTCGAGCACTAGCCAATAATTCCTATATTTAAAAAATACACTTAAGACTGTTTTGCTAAGTAAATCCTTGTCGAATCATGTTCTTAGACTGATTAAGAACATGACTCGACAAGGATTTATTTAACAAAGCTGTATTAAGTGTACTTAATTTTGACAAGGATTATTGCTAGTGCTCGAATAATTTTGCGGCCGACTGTATGTGTGTGAGGAATGTTCTGGCTATCATATCTTTGAAACTAATAAAGATAGAACGATGAAGCTTCAGAATTGAAATAGCTCTGATGTACAGATGATTTTACCAATTTTTGGTGAAAATTGGGAAATTGGAAGTGGAACATTAGGAATCGGAAGTGGGATTGTGATTTCGTATCTCAAAAACAGCTCTAACGATGTTCTTCCATGCTGTTACATAAATACTCTATTAAATATCCTTTTCTATATATTAGCTAATTAGTTCAGGAAAATTGATAGGCATCCTGTAAAAGTAGATGAAAATTTCCGGTCTCGCAAGCGCATTTCTTTAAAAATGGCTATACATATTTTTTTCAAGCTCACCAAATTAACTCCCTATTAGATATCCTTTTGGATGTAATTGTTGTTTCCGGTCAACAGACGAGTTTGTCAGGTTTCGGTGACGTGGGAAGTGGAAGCGAAAGTCGATATTTCAAAAACGACTCTAACGATTTTATTGAAAATTGCTACATAAACCTTTATAAATATCTTTTCGCATATTTTACTTGTTTATTACAAGGTTGGGTTGGGTTGTGGGGGTTAAGGCCGATTGACTGCACTAGGGTCCTAGGCCTGAGAGAAAGTACCCTCCGTAGTGGTTCCCCTCACACAGAACTAATTATCATATAAAACTCTTCCGAAGCCTAATTTGAATTGTTTAACATAGGTTCACAAACAGTATTCGTTATCTTACCTCTTAATCTGCAACCTGTATTTATAATATTAAATTTCAGGGTAAGAGAAAGTTGTGTGAGTGACACACCAGATTATTTTTTAAACATATACTTAAATTATAAAGGCATAAATCATAATTTATGATATTTGTGGTTAAAAGATGACGGTATAAATTACAACTCATTACCAAAAAATGCTGTCTTCTGGCTTCTGAGGACTGAGAAAGACATTTAAGTTAATATTTACTAAAATTTGAACTTTATTTTTTTTTTATTGTTTATTTTTTATAGTGCAGAAAAATTACAAATACAGCTGTAAGAAAATATTTTACTGTAAAGTTATCATCCACTGAGGTTTTGGGCACTTTGGCTGACGCAGACTTCTTACATAAGCAGTAAATAAAATCACGTGGTGTTAATAAAAATGTACATCCTTACTATTTATTTTTTAAAAGAGCTTAACGAGACTGCTATCGAAGTGCTAATACAGATATTGAAAATATGACAGAGGTTAAACTTAAAACTATTTTAGACAACGCAATACAAAGACCGTGTAAATTCACAGAAGGTACTTTCGCATCTTTAAATGAATCAAAAAATGAAGAATTTAGAGCTCCTTTGCAAACTGGACTGTGATGGTTTCCAGCTGTAAATGTTTAAACCATGAAGGAGGATTGTACTACCATGGTTTACACACACAGTTTAAATCTTTGATTCTGACACAAATATTTACCAAAGCTCTTTAGTACCATTGAGATAATAAGCTGTGTAAATGGACCACAGAAATTACAGTGGCAGAATACTGTATCTTTATCTTTTTTTATACAAAGACAATGATCAGAAGATTGATGATTAACATGAAAATCGCTGTTGTAACCATACAATATTTCGTAAATTCCTTGAAAAATATTTATTTTATTAGGGAATAAAATATTTTTTGATTGGACACTACACTGTATTTGCTGTAGCGTTTTTTAAGAATTTAAAATAATTTTGGTCTGATTTTCCAATTAAGTACCACAGTTGCGTTATGAGATATAAGTGCAAATTAGTCGAAGAGCATTTTCAGTTTTTTTTTTTTTTTTTTTTTTTTTTTAGGTTAAACTGTGAAACAGATTAAGTCCAGTTTTAGAGTAGGCAGTTCTTTCCTTCTTATTTATTATTGTGTTCAATTATTACGCCTCTAAACGATTGTTACGTTACGTTCGTGCATTTTTATTATGTTTATTTACAAAGTTCTTGTTCTTCTTAATTCAACACCATATTCGGTGCTTTTTATTATGTAATCATATTGCGTTCTCTTAACTAAAACTCACGAATAAATTAATTATAAATTAATTCCCATTTAGATATTTTTAGAACTCCTTTAACCCCAGTTTAAAATCTAAGTTAAAATACGAAGTTTTTTTTTTTTTTTTTAAATTTTAGCTATTTCCTTTGTTTTATTTACATGATCGTTTATTGAATTCAAAATAACTCTGTATAAATTTCTGAACAGTAAAGATTAATTTTATGCACAATAAATTATATTATGACGACGACCTTTCATGTAGAATCAAGATAATTCAACTTTTGTTAGAAGAAAAAAAAATTACAAACTAACTTACTTTTCTTATTTTTTTCACTCAATGCTTTTACAGTTAGCATGGCGGGAAAAAATGATGCAAACACATAACTTGGTTTTAACATATTCAAATCAGAAGTCTTGAAAAACTGCAATATAAATTAAACGTATCTTAAATATACACTTCAATACAAAAATTATATGGCAGTGCAGTTTTGTTACTGCTTAAAAAAAAAAAAAAAAAAAAAAAAAAAAAATTAAACAAATTACAACGAATTTGTACACATTTATTTAATACTAGCAGACTTTGCCTGCTTCGCTGATCACTGTGGTTAAATGATAGTAAAAAAAAAGGAAAGAAACATTAAATTTTTCATTGTTTTTAGATTGGCGACTATTTTCCTCAAATCAAAAATATGACCAAGTGCCGTGATATACATACAGCCGTTAATGAAATGTAAATGACGTTTAATTATTTGAGTTTCATTATGTTGAATAGAAACTCAGTTAATTTAAAACAAACTAAATATCCATCACATTAGCGAATAGCTTTAGTATAGGACTTCTTTGGCAAAATTTGAAATTTGGCACCAAATAGCTTGGACGATTTTCGTAAAGATCTTTATTTATGCAATTGCGAGAGACATTTTAAATTAGCGCCGAAATGGCAAAAAATAATAAAACTTGCCAAGGCCAAGGGTGATCTATACTAAACCTGTGCATATGTTACTTTGCAGACAATAAAATCAAGAAATATATATGTAACGATATGAATGATAGAGCTACGATTATTTTTAGCTACGGCCTTGAATATGAGGATTTTTTTTAAAGGAGTAAAGTAACTTACGGAAAGTGGTCAGTTCGCAAGAGTTAAAGAATACTACTTGCTCTCACAAAACTTAACAATTAATAGAGATATGCATGTACATGGGCATTTAACAAATGCCCGATAGATCAACAATGAACATTGCCCAGATCATTGAACATTGCCTGGCCGAGATCAAAAAGGAAACTTTGAAAAATGAGAAAAATTGGCCTGTATAAGAGGCGGCCTTTAAATCTGTACTGATAAGTATAAAGGATTTAAGTCCTTATTCTTGATTTTTCAGGAGACGAAAAATAAAGTTAAACTAACTAAAAACTAATCAGAAGAATCGATTAGGAAAAAGGGATTAGGTTGATTTGTACACTTTATACCATTCAGTGATTGTCAATCTTCATTTAATAAAGGAAAAAACTGAATTAAATATTTTATACTAAAGATTAATGCTAAATTTCTAACTGGAATCTTTTTTTACCAATGGATTTTCTCAAAGACTAAATAACATGGATTTAAATCCTTTATACCAATCGACAAAGAATTTTTTTCTGAGTCTGACTATGTACTTAACTCAAAATCGACATTTTTGGACTTAAATCCTTTATATTTATCAGTACAGAAATAGAGGTGGAATTTCAGAGAGGTTTTCGATTGCTGATGTTTATTGAACTATGACAGATAATAATTTAAAATAATTTTATTGAAAATGTTATTAAATTATTCCAATATGAATTAATATAATTCATATTGGTTTCCTTTAATTGTAAGTTTTGTGAATGTCAATGTTTTTTTCTTTCTTTCTTTTTTTTTTTTTTTTTTTTTTTTTTTGGGGGGGGGGGGGGGGGTGTTGATCGCCACTGGTTCCCGACGCAGCGTACAATCCTGGTCCCTCTGCGTCAGCTGCTATCACAGTAGGATGGGCGTGGCTGTCGAAAGGAAAGATCTCTGCTAGGAAGGCGCACGCTCCATGTAAGCTCTAAACTTAAGTTGACTTCGATGATTCATTTTTAAAAGCAATACTGTCTCCTGGAGATAATTTCGAAATTTAAAAGTTTTTATTTATTTATTTATATCCCCCCCCCCCCCCCCCACTGTTTTGCTTTTACCGATGTTGTGCATTTTTAAAGCTGTTAGATTGTGCTTCTCCTCCTCTTACGAGGGCTAAGCAACAAATCTTTTTGATAAAATGGAGTAGAAGGCGGATTTTTACCAACTATGTGAAAAATACCATAGCCGGGAATCGAACCCCGGGCTTTCCGCTTAACGCGCGGATGCTCTGACAACTGAGCTACCCTGGCTGATAACCAGCTCGGCACTTCTCACATAATTTACGTTGGCAAGGTCACAGAGTCTGCATTAAAGCAGCTATATCAAGCGACAAATTTGAATATGGCATAACTCCAAACGGCCACGAAATTTTAATTCAGGAATTAAATTTTGAATTGAATTAAATTCCTGGATCCTATCGTCCAGGATTAATACGACTCGCCTAGTATAACTCTTATAACCACCGCCACTTTAGAATATAGAAAAAGAGGGGGGGAAAGGCTAAAAACTCCATAGAAATAGCATGGGAAGAAAAACAAAAAAAAACAAAAAAAAAAAAAAAAAACTCACAATGTCAAGTGTGTTAAAAAAAGAAAAAAAAAAAAAAAAAGCTCACACCGGAAGTAATAAGGGGACAAAACTGACTAGAAAAAGACATTGAACAGCGGGAACCGGGCGGGCTGGGGCATGGATCCTATCGTCCAGGATTAATACGACTCGCTTAGTATAACTCTTGGCGGTGGTGGGGGTGGCTCCAAACGGCCACGAAATTTTAATTCAGGAATTAAATTCAATTCAAAATTTAATTCCTGAATTAAAATTTCGTGGCCGTTTGGAGTTATGCCATATTCAAATTTGTCGCTTGATATAGCTGCTTTAATGCAGACTCGGTGACCTTGCCAACGTAAATTATGTGAGAAGTGCCGAGCTGGTTATCAGCCAAGGTAGCTCAGTTGTTAGAGCATCCGCGCGTTAAGCGGAAAGCCCGGGGTTCGATTCCCGGTCTGGTATTTTTCACATAGTTGGTAAAAATCAGCCTTCTACTCCATTCTATCAGAAATTACTTTCCAGGTTGATGAATTAACTTCCTGAATTAAAACCAGTCTTTTTCTTGCAAGGTTCAGCATCCTGCTCGGCTTTATTGTGACGATATGGATGATAGTGAGATGACAGTCGCTGGCACACAAGGAACACTTCTTTCACGAAACAGCTTTATTTCCCCAAGATTGCAAGTCTGACTTTATGAAAAGGCAATGGAGTCCAGGTCGACGATTCGCTGATCTCTGGACTGCGTAGCGTCCCCTGCCGCCGACTCTGTTAGGAAGACTGTAGCTCCTGCGTAATTTCGGAGCAGAGAACAGCGTTAAGTTTTTAACAATGGAAAACCGTGGCAAAAGTTCTCCTGTTGTTTATAATTTTGCCTTTTATACGTGATTTCTGAGTTGGGATCAATTATTATGCATGATGGATGCAGCGCGAGTTGTTAACTGCGTTAGTATCAGCGAATTTTGACTTGTAATTTCGTCCAATTTCTGATTTCTGAGTGATGACGTTTTTTGATCTGAAGCAAACTTTAAACGGGCAATTACGAATTATTCGCGATTTATAATTTCGACTAGCGATTTTCCCACTTTTAAATTGGGTTTTTAATCATTTAAATTTGTCTATTTTTACCCCTTTCATATATATATATATATATTAAGCATTAGATAAACTTCAGTTTTATTCCATTTTAATAGAAAATAACAAAGCAAACATAAACGAATATTTATCTTACTTTGGTGCCTTGCCTACTGCTAGAACAGAAGAAACCTTTCTTGAAGATCTTCGTCACTGTAAAAAGTGTAGCTCTTCGAATGAACATGTTCATATTTTGTCCGCACCTTTAATGAGAAACTGATATTTTAAACATTTGCTTTAATGGGTAGGTAGGTGGGAATTTTAATCGAGATATTTAATTGCACAATTTTAGATTTTAAAAGATTTAAACTGTAATAATATATGTAATTCCATTACAACAACGGCCGCAGTCGAAAGGGAAAGGGGGTTGGGAAGAGTTCAAAGCCCCCAACTCCGAAGTTTGAACCCCTCCAATTTTTACTTCCATTACCGTACTACCGTAGGTAATGGAAGTATTGTATTCGGTCTGAAAATTCGATATCGGGTTTTCACCTGATTTACACGTTTTAAGGTCCCCTGAGTCCAAAAAAGTGGTTTTTGGCAATTGGTCAGTGTGTATGTATGTATGTATGTGGAGAATCTTCTGGCTATTATAGCTCAGAAACTAATAAAGATAGAGCTATGAAACTTTAGAATTGAAATACGTCTGGTGTACAGATGAAATTTCCAAATTATGGTGAAAATTGAAAAACCGGAAGTGGGACCGTAAGTCCGTATCTCAAAAACGGCTCTAACGATTTTCTTCCAAACTTGCTATATAAACACTCTATTAGATGTCCTTTCGAATGATATAGTTGGTTAGTCCAGGAAAATTGATAGGTGTCCTGTATAAATAGCTCAATTTCAGGCCTCACAAAGGCGTTCCTTTAAAAACGGTTGTACGGTTTTTTTTCAAACTCGCCATTTTAACTCACTTTTAAATATGCTTTTGTATGTAATTATTGTTTTCTTGTCAATAATTGAGTTTAACCGGAAGTGGGACCGTAAGTCCGTATCTCAAAAACGGCTCTAGCGATTTTCTTCAAATTTTCTATATAAACATTTTATTAGATGTCCTTTCGAATGATATAGTTGGTTAGTTCAGGAAAATTGATAGGCGTCCTGTATAAATAGCTCAATTTCAGGTCTCCCCAGGGCGTTCCTTTAAAAACAGCTGTACGGATTTTTTTCAAACTCGCCATATTAACTCACTTTTAAATATCTTTTGTATGTAATTATTGTTTTCCGGTCAATAATTGATTTTTTGTAAAAGTTGGTATTTCAAAAACGGCTCTAACGATTTTCTCTTTAGTTCACTTTTATGTTTTCTGATCGCATTATCTCTCAAAAATGTATATAATATGTGTAATAGTGGGTAATGGAAGTCGTGTGGTTGTTTCACACCAGATTTTTTTTTTCTTCTGACTATGACTTTGGTTACAACAATACATTTACTTTCAAAAAAGCATCAAATGAAATAAGCCAGAATTAGAGAAAAATTTTAAGGAAGTATTATTATTATTATTTTTTTTTCTTACACAAATTATTTATTAAAATTATCACTCATTAAAATTATTTTCCATGATGAATGCAAACGATTATTATATCTCAGAGAAATAAAACATTGAATGCCGAAAGAAAAACAATTTTGTGGCGACAACTGTGGATTTTTTTTTTTTTTTTTTAATGAAGAAAGCGATAAAAATTCGCTGTAAGGTGTTGACAAGTTTATTGAAAGATACCCAAGTGAAAATTTACATCTCTCGAGGTATACTTCCCCATCCAAGAGGAAGCGATTCTCCTACATGCACGCTTCCCCCCCCCCCTAATTTACTAACACTATTATTAAGATTCTTATTAATTCCATAACCATTCGTTAAAAATAATTCTTATTACATACATTCATACGAAATTTTGTCCTGTACTGCAAAATCCAAAAAAAAAAAAAAAAAAAAAAAAAAAAAGAAGAAGGCACGATATCGCAACAACATGTTTAGCAGTTCATTAAAAAAAATAACCATCACCAGTTTAGGTCAAAGTTCAACTAAATATCAAGTTTTGTTGAATTTCATTCATTGACTCGTGAGAAACAGTGTCCATAAAAATTTTGATATACACAGACAGGCATTTTTTAAAAATTGTCAAATCGTGTTCAGGACATCTCAAAGCGTGTAAATTCATCGAAAACCTGAGATCGAAACTTTTCATGAATACAATACTACATAGAAGAAAGTAAAAATAATAGATATACGATAATTTTGTAATACTGCCATGACAAAAATATAACGCTGTAACACACGAAGCAACAGACGGAATTCAATATATATTTGGTTGGACCTTGACTGAAATTGGTGCTTATCGCTAAAAAAGTAGTCGCTGTCGTCCATTTTCAAATTTTAATATGGTAGCATAGGACAAAATTTCGTTTAAATGTACACAATGAGGATTATTTTTAATTAAAACCATAGTGTAATATATAAATATATTATAAATAATCTGGTGTGTCACTCACACGACTTTCTCTTACCCTGAAATTTAATACTATAAATACAGGTTGCAGATTAAAAGGTAAGACAACGAGTACTGTTATGTAAACCTGTGTTAAACAATTCACATTAGGCTTCTGAAGAATTTTATATAACTAGTTCTGTGTGTGTGGGGGGGGGGGGGGGGGGGTTACCGCCCCCCTCAACCCCCCGTTTCATTAATGCACCTACATTTATATAGAATTTAATTCGGTTATTAAAAAATAATTTTGTTTTTAAAAAATAATTTATTAAAATTATTATTTAAAAAAAAAAAAAAAATTATGATAATGCAGACGATTTCCATATTAGAGAAGTAGTATAACACCAAATGTCCAAAAAAAGTCCATTTTATTCTCAATGTTTAAAAAAAAAAAAAATACGATTTTTTTTTTCTAATTTTTTTTTCGCTAAAAGTAAAAAAAAAAAAAAAAAAATCGATAACTTTGTTTTAAATTATTGCAGATCGAAGGTTCAACCATTCGTTTTAAAGGTATTGGCGAGCTTTTTTGAAAGATACCCATCATGAAAATTTACTCCCCTCGAGGGGGGACTTCCCCCCCCCCCAGGGGGGGGGAGGCGAGGCTCCTACATACACAAAAAAAAAAAAAAAAAAAAAAAATTCCCAGTTAACTATCTCTATTGCAGAAAATATATATTCGTTTCATTTGGTTTAGTGCAATCTATAGACGTTAAACTCTACTTACCTGCAATTTCCCCCATAGACGTAATGTATTAGAATTCTCTTGATTGTCCCTGTACACGAACCATTTGCTTGATCTTAACAAAAAGCTTACTATAGCATCCCTATATGATACACATTTAGAATACCAAGTTTGAACTTTCTGCCATAATTTGTTTTTGAGATATGCTGATAACAGACAGACACACACACAGACCATTGCTAAAAACATGACTTTCGTATTCAGGGGACACAAAATTGACCTTCTTCCGACATTCAGTGATATACTTTTCTCAAATGAAAATTGTCTGAACTCACCATGGAAAATAATATTGATAAAAAATAATTTTAATAAATAATTCGCATTATGGGAATTTATATAGGAAAATATAGTTAAACATTTTGTGATAGCCACAATGTACAAGTTTTTAATTATGGTGAAAACGATCTTACAAAAACTATCTTTATAGCTTTACTTTAAAAGTGAATACATGAAATGGATTGCTTTTGTATAACTCTGTATTGCTGTACTGGCTGGGGACTGGGGGAGCAGCAGGGACTGCTGCACACACTCCCTGTGCAAGCAACCCCTACTTATTATTTTATCTCCAAATTTTACCTTTTTCCTCAATAGTTTATAAAAGGTTGTAAGTGCATATTTTTTATTTATGATATTATTTTCATACAATTTAGGTTTTAATAAACTTATTTTTGCAAACAACAATTTTTATAATTTTATTTGGTTTTCATTGTATGCCACCAAAATTTGGGTACTCTTGTTTCGTTTAGACTTTTCCAAATCAAATTTTTTTTATTAAATTAAGAAGCATTTAATTGTTATCCTCTGATTCCAATATATCTTATCATTGTCATATAAAATTTTATTTAATTATGCGGGAAATCTTCCGAAAATTATCGTTTTATAACTTTATTTTCAAAGAAACAGCGTGAGATAGATTAATTTTGCGTAGCCCTGTATATTGTGTAAATATTACATATGCCACATGTATAGTGTTTTAAAAATTTAGGGAAAAAAAAAAAAAACTACTGCGAATGCCTTTCGAGCAATTTCTATTTAAACCTCTTTGTAAACCGATGACAAATGTTAATCATGCTATAACAAACATATTTATGTGTATCCCAATAATGTATGCTCATTTTGTAGTGTTTAAAATGTTATGTAGTATTAAATATATTAAAATATGTTATAAAATTTCAGCAACTGCCATGATGTCTCTGAGAAAAACATTTCTCATAGACGTCATGGACCACACAATGCATTCGATATCTTTCGCGAGACTTTGTAATAAAAATTCTAAGCCATACCCTACGATTATTATGCTATTCATGTTCACATACTATAGTGAACGTGATATCACACATCATAGGGATGACTAACACTTTTTTTTTTTTTTTTTTTTTTTTTTTTTAAAGCATAATTAATTGTTGTTGTTGTTGCCGTGTGCCACTCGGAAATTCCGAGCCCCGGTAGTGGAACTAACCGGATTTTTAAGGCATGAGGGGTGTTCATAAATCTTTCAATGTTCCGTAATAATAATTTTCATAAACCATAAATGATGAAATTTTGTTCTTTTGCATTTTATTTATTCACTTCACAAAACAACATATAACGGATTCACAATAAAAACATAAATAAACATTTCTTAAGCGCTATATATTTTAAACGGTCAAGCATGACCGAATCCTTTCAGATCACATTCTTAACTAGTCAGTAATCGTACATCGGCGCGTCGAAAAATGACGACTAGTCGCGCCACCTGAGAGGATGCAAAGACAATTCAATTTGCAACATCCTCCCGCCCCGAAAGGTAAGTTAAGTTCAATACAAATACAATTTAAAAAATACAACCAATAAAAAAAATCACAATACATAATAACAAATTTCACAACCACATAATACTGAAAATAGAAATTATATCAAATACAAAAATCAATGTTACCTGGATACAATTGAAAAAATGAAAACAATATTAATATTACCTTACAGGTGAACAGTTGGTTTAATTAAGGTAAGTCCCCTTGGACTTCCAAGTTACAAAGAAGTTGAATGGGTCTTTTTAACATTCCTGATGAAGTTTTTAAGGTTACAGATCTTACCTTATTGTCACGTCCTACATGTGTCTCAATTACTTTTCCTAACTTCCAAATTTGTCTTGGGGCCTTGTCATCACCTATTAGGACTATATCACCTATATTAAAATTAGAAATTGGATTAACAGGTTTTACAACATTAGCATTTCTCAACTGCAAAATATATTCAAATTTCCAGCGCTTCCAGAATTCGTTAAGAAGTCTCTCACGATATAAGTATCTTTTAATTAACAATTTTTGAGAGTTAGATTGACTTGCTATCACTAAACGGCCACTTTGTGGTGGCAATGCAGTTGACCTTTTTCCTATTAAGAAGTGGGCTGGGGTGAGAGGGAATGGCTCTACAGGGTCATTGTATACATAAGTTAAAGGTCGAGAGTTAATAATAGATTCAATTTCTGCAAGTATAGTTTGCAGTTCTTCAAATGTAACTAATGCCCTACCAAGAATTTTCCTCAAAATGACCTTTGTCATACGAACCATTCGCTCCCAATAACCCCCCCACCATGAGGCTCTTTCTACTATATAATTCCATTTGATACCCTTATTACCAAAATAGTTCTGAATTTCAAAGTTCTTAATGTTCATATAAAGTTTCTTTAGTTCCTTTTCACTACCTTTAAAAGTCAAAGCGTTATCGGAATTCACAACCTTGCACATACCTCTTCTGGAGATGAAACGTCTGAATGCAAGTAAAAAATGTTCAGAACTGAGACTAGAGACTATTTCCAAGTGCACTGCTCGAGTGACTGCACAAGTGAATAATGCAATGTAAGATTTGTTGTTGTCTTTTGTGAATAAGGGTCCAGCAAAATCGATTCCGACGACTTCAAAGGGTTGAGCCTCACTAGTTCTTGCTATGGGTAGCGGAGCTGTTATTTGCTGTCCTTGTTTGGCCTTAAACCTTCTGCATAGAAAACATTTGTTCAAGCAGGATTTCACAGCTTGCCTGCCCTTAATGATCCAAAAGCGTTCTCTTATTTGAGTGAGTGTGTCAGATATACCAGAATGACCTAAATTTTCGTGTTCCTTCATGATCAAAAGATTAGTAAATCGAGCCTTGTTCGGCAAAATAATTGGATGCTTAGATTCATCAGAAAAATTAGAGCCTTGAATTCTTCCCTTTAATACTATTAGACCTTCTGTTGTCAAAATGGGATTCAAATTATATAACTTAGAATCAGGAGAAACTGAATTTTTTGCCTTTAATGTAGTATATTCTTTGTTAAATTCACTTTGCTGCACAAATAGAAGCCAATAATTTTCTGCTGCAGATATTTCATTTGCTGTCAGCGCTCCTGAACGTTTTTCAGACCTAGATTTGATATTATTTAGAAATCTAAAAACATAGGCGGTTGTTCTCAAAACTCTATTCAAAGTACTGTAATTCTCCAGATTTAATAATGGCATTGGAACTTCTACGTTAACCTGAAGTGTTGTAACTCCATGTCTTTCTTCAACCACGCTGTCCATGTCACAGGAAAATTCCATTAGAGAGTCATATGGTATACTTAATTCTGACAACCAAGCTGGTCCTTGACTCCATACCTTATCATTCATTAAGGAATTTGCTTTCACACCTCTCGTTAATTTATCCGCCGGATTGACCTTGCCTTTGCAAAAGTGCCATTTTTCAGGATCAGTTTTTTCCTTGATTTCAATCACTCGGTTTTTCACAAATTGCTTATAATCGTTAACTGAACCTTTTATCCAATGAAGGCAAATCTGAGAGTCAGTCCAATAAAAAATATTGCTGGGGTCGAGCATAGGAAAAACAGATTTAAGATATGATCCTAATCTTGCTGAGACTAAAGTGCCAAGTAATTCAAGTCTCGGTAATGTAATCTTCTTCAAAGGGGCTAGTCGAGACTTAGAAATTATAAAACTTGTTTTGCATTCTTCAGAATTCGTAAATCGAAAATAAGCTACTGAACCATAGCATTTTGGGCTAGCATCGGAAAATATGTGTACCTCTACTGAGTTCCAGCAGAATTTATTAAAATACAGCCTAGGAATTCCAGTGAACTTCAAATTTTTAGCTTCATTTAGCCATTCTAAAAACAACATTTCAATTTCATGTGGAACAGGTTCGTCCCACTGTTTACCATTTTCCCATACTGATTGTAATATAATTTTTATGCGAATCAAAAATGGATTCATGATCCCCAATGGATCAAATAACATTCCGCAAACAGCCAAAATATATCGCTTTGTTATAAATCTGTCCTCCGGTAATTTGTTAAATTGTGAAGTGTCAATCAGTAATTCGTCATTCGTATTGTCCCAAATAATTCCTAATATTTTTAGTTCAACATTGGATTCCTCCGGATCTTCTCGACATTCGAAATTGTCTGTCTTCCACAACTGATTAAGTTTAGAAGAGTTGGAAATCCAAGCCCTGAGATTCATGCTAGCTTCACTTGAAATGTACATCATTTCTTTAGACAATTGTAATGCCTTGTTCACATCATCAGTGCCAGAGATGAGATCATCGACGTATAGAGATCTTAATATTTCTGTTGCTTCCGGGTAGTCATTCTCAAATTTTTTCAAATGAAGCCTGATTGTTGCCGATAATAGAAATGGGGAACATTTCACCCCAAAGGGAACTCTGCAGAATTGTAATGTCCTAATTCGTTTAGCAGCATCGGAATGGAGATCGGGCCCCTCCCCATCATTCCATAAAAATTTCAAAAAATTCCTATCCTCATCCGCGATTCCTACTTCTAGAAAAGCTCGTTGAATGTCTGCGCAAAACGCTACAGGGTGTAACCTAAACCTCAAAATTATCCTGAGTAAATCTGGATTTAAATTAGGACCGCTCTCTAAACAATCGTTAAGAGATAATTCATCCCTGCCCTTACATGAACCGTCAAAAACTATCCTAACTTTAGAACTTTTCTTTTGTTCGCGTACTACTGCATGATGCGGCATGTAATAGCCTGTACCCGTATTTTCATTTAAATCCGACGCTACTTCCTCTATGATGCCCAACTTTAAATGTTCCTCAATAATTTCCTTATATTTAAAATATAAGTCCGGATTCCTACCAAAAACAGTGTTCAAATGAGACAAGCGTCGTCTTGCTATCTCATAATTACTGTCCAATTCCTTAACATTATTTTTCCACAACAATCGCGTTTCATATCTTTTATTCCTATAAGTAGTGGTTTGCCTAAATAACTCTAAAATTTCATCATCTGATTTAGAATGTTCTTTGTCCGGATTAATTCCAATTGCCTCTAATTCCCATAAATTTTTGACCCTTTGATGGTCCAATTCCTCCTTAACAACATGTAAATGATTAACGCGCACTTTCTGACAATTCTTAAGTGCTTCAGGGTCCCTTTCCTTTCCTTGTATCACAAATCCAAATAAGGTATCTGTTGCCATTAATCGTTTAGAAATTCTCACGTTCCTTTCTCCAAGAATTTCCCCAATGTAATCCGATCCAATAAGTACATGAATTTTACTTAAATTACCCTTATCTGCCAATTCAATGCCTTTTTCTAGTGCGACATTACGCACCCATTGTGAAGGAATTTTAATTTCCCCAAATGTAATTGAATCAATTACCACAGCCCTTAATTTAATTTTCTTATTAGTTTCTCTTACATTATGTAATACTATTTCTACAATATCATAAGTTTTCCTTTCAGTATTTTCATTGCCAAAAGTATAAATTAAAAGGGTTTCCCTTCCGATTGGTTTTAATCCCAATAAATTGCACACTTCGCGCAATACAAATGTCCTAGAACTTCCATTGTCAATAAGACACCTCAATAAATGGCATTTGGCCTGAACATTAAATACACTTGCCGTTACAGTCTGCAACAACACCGAATCATTCGGCGTGTCCTCAAGCTCTTTATTCTTATTACAAACCAAATTTAAAGAACTTTCTGACTGTATTTGTTTTTTATCCTCAACTGAGCGGGATTCATTTCTTTCTGTATTACATATTAATGAGTTATGCCAGGGAGACGCGCAATACTTGCACTTATGATCTTTACGTGAACAAAATTTACTCAAATGATTTGAAAAACATATAAAACATAATCCCTTGGCCATTAAAGCCTTTTTCTTATCATAAACATTTAAGGAACAATCATGATTCATATGTGCCGAGGAACAAAACAAACAGCCCTGAACTCCAGTATTTTGAGAAAACGAACTCGTATTTCTTTTGTTATTAAATTTAGGCCTATTATTATCATAAGAATACCTATTATGATAACCAGATAAATTTCTTTCCGCCTGAGTCGCTAAAACGGAAGCTGATGATTTAGGGGGATGATATTCGCTCCTTTTAGAATTTAAGTAAGGTTTATTGTGGCCTGTCATTTTATTCCGAAAATTATTTTCATTTGCGCTATTATTTCTGGGATTCGCTAAAATTATCGATGCTTCTCGTATTTCTAATTCTTTACGTATAAAATCAACTAATTTAGAAATATCAAACAATTCATCTGAATTACGCTGTCTATTATAACTTAAATTTAATTCTTCCGGTAGTTTTTGTAATATTACAGGGCATAACAGATTACTGTAAGTGCCTGTTGCTACATTTAATGATTGTAACGAACGAATTTGTACCTCAATCGCGTCGTACATTCTCCTTAATTCAGTAACATTCGCGCATGATTTCACCGGTTCTATTAATAGTAACTTATGCATGTGGGACGATATAATTACGTCACTTCGTCCAAAACGTTCCTTAAGTAATTGTATTGATGCATCGTAATTAGATTCTGTCAATGAAAACCCAGATACAGCGCTCAAGGCGATACCTCCTAAGAAAGATTTCAAATACGAAAATTTCTCAATTTTGCTTAAAGAATTATTATTATGTATCGCTACCTCGAAAGAGTTCCAGAAGTCCAACCATGAACTACAGTCACCAAGAAAATTTACAACTTGTAATTTCGGAAGTTTAACTGTACTTCTGGTTTCAGTTCTAACTGTTAGGTTCTCTGAACCAATCCCTGTTTGATCACTTGATCTAGCGATCTGAATAACACCAGGCAACGGCCTATCATTTAAATTATCCACTAGCCTTTCTAATTTTGTTTTTACATCGATCCCTTTTTCCCTGTATTCCTCGCAGCCTGCTACATCTTCAGCTATATCTTTGACTTTAATTTTTGTTTGTATTTCATAATCGATGTTTACGAGTTCTGCCTGTTTGTCCAGGAGTTGAGCCTTTAATCTAAGAAGCTCCTCAATTTTCATTAATTTCGTGTACTCCTCCGTAATTTCGGAGTTCAGGATTGTTTCTATTTTCCCCAAATATTTCGTAAATGAGGTTCTTAAACCTCTTCTTTTTTCCTTCAATCTTTCTAGATCCATTTTAAACCCAATATCGTAACAAGAGAACAAAAATAAAAATTATGAAACCTTCTAATTGCTTAATAATAACCCCTATCCATATATTTATTAAATAAAAATAAACATGTATTATCTATATATCAAAAAAATGTAAACATCATCTTTAAATATCATTTAAGAACAAAAAAATAAATATCGTTAAAACAGAAGTAAATCAATTTAAAATAGCCTTTAATGAAACCAAAACTAAATAAATAATTTTGTATTAAATCAGAAGTAACTCTATTTTAATAGCATTGCAAGAAACAAAAAATTAAATAATATTCCATTAAAAAAAAAACAATTTCGTTTTCAAAGAAACAAAAAGAAACACCATTTAAACAACATTTTATGAAACGAAAGTAATTTTCAATTATTTAAATGTTGAATGAAACCATTTATATTTAAAACCCAAACTATTTTTTAATTATTCAAATTTGAAACCATTTATTTCATATATCAGCAAAATTTATAAATTATAAATAATATTATATATAAACCAAATGAATTCGATGTCCTCACAGACTGCAATCATTTCAGAACAAAAACTACACTTTTTTGTTAAAACGAAACCATAACTTTTAACCCCCAAACTCAAACCAAAATAATGAAATAATAAGGGAAAAAGCCTACCTCCCATATCCGATGCATGCTCAGCGGATTCATTTCACTCCATAATTATCCAAAAAAAATGCATGTCGTCCAAATAAATGCAAACAGTCACATCCTAGGCTCACCAAATTGTGTTCATAAATCTTTCAATGTTCCGTAATAATAATTTTCATAAACCATAAATGATGAAATTTTGTTCTTTTGCATTTTATTTATTCACTTCACAAAACAACATATAACGGATTCACAATAAAAACATAAATAAACATTTCTTAAGCGCTATATATTTTAAACGGTCAAGCATGACCGAATCCTTTCAGATCACATTCTTAACTAGTCAGTAATCGTACATCGGCGCGTCGAAAAATGACGACTAGTCGCGCCACCTGAGAGGATGCAAAGACAATTCAATTTGCAACAAGGGGTGCGTCTTCCGTTATTAGGAGCGACTCAAAAGGGGGGAAGTACAACTTTAGCTCCATAAGCTGGTGAAAGATGGCAGTACCAGCCAGACAACAGGGACTCGAATTTTGATCCGGATCAGAGCGATTTAAACCCATGTTCCGGTACCCCCCAGAGGTATTATATAAAAGCATAATTAATTAATAATAGTTTATACTAATAAATGATTAATTATTTATAATTAATAGCTTGAAGCAACGTTAAGCAGTTTATAATTAGAGATTATGATTTTCTTTTTTTTTTTTTTTTTTTAAATAAGACTGCAACATTGCAATTAAATTTAAAAAATCTGGAGTGACTCCACTCAACTTTCCGAACATTAAGTAATTAATGGTTGTATAAGTAAATTAAAGTAAGACAAGTCGTTAAATAAATAAAAGTGAAAAATATACCTAATAGGGTGTTTGAGTATTTTCCCCTATTGTTTAATTTGACGCTATTGCACGTCAAATACTGCTCTGCAAAAAAAAAAAAAAAAAAAAAAAAAAATCGAGATCTGATACCATTTTTGCTGATTCTTATGTAAAATGACCTCCTGAATCCGAATATGACTATCATTTTGCCTAGTCACACACCGTTTTCTAGATACACCACACCCTCCCTCAATTTATTACCCTGTTCGATAATTTTATGACCATGAATTTGATTTGAAGAATGAAAAATAATTAATTTAACACCTAAAAACAAAAAGTATATAAAGTTTAAAAAATAACATTAATAACAGATTAAAAAAATCTGGAGTGACTCCACTCGACTTTCCGAACATTGAGTAATTAACAGTTTTGTAGATAAAGTAAAGAAAGAGGAGTTTTTAAACAAACAAAATAGAGGAAACCATAATAGAGTGTTTGAGAATTTTTCTCCATATATTACACGACGTTTTATTTAACGCTACTGAATTTTGAGCCCATAGATCATAATTATAAAGAATTTTTCGTTGTGTCCCTGTAAAAACCTATAAATGCTAGATTCACCAAAATGCTTATAGTTAGTGCAACAGTGATTTATAATATTCATATAAATTTTCAGCGCAATTGAATAAGGCGTTTAGATGCTATCGCACTTTTGTCCCATAGGCCATAATGATAAAAAAATTTTCTTTGTGTCCCTGTAATAAACTGTAAGTACTAGATTCACCAAAATCTATACAGTTGGTGCAACTGTGACCTATAATATGTGTACAAATTTTTTGCTCAGATTAATAAGGCGTTCAGACGCTATTACACTTTTAAAAATTTGGCCCCATAGGCCATAATGATAAAGAATTTTTCTTTGTGTCCCTGTAAAAAAACTATAAGTGCTAGATTCTCCAAAATCAATGCAGATTGAGCATCTGTGACCTATAATATGTGTATAAATTATTTGCTCAATTGAATAAGGCGTTTAGATGCTATCGCACTTTTAAGATTTTGATCCCATAGGCCATAATGATAAAGAATTTTTCTTTGTGTCCCTGTAAAAAAACTATAAGTGCCAGATTCACCAAAATCTATAGGGTTCGTACTATGGTGACTTACAATATACGTACCAACTTTCAGCTTATTCGAACAAAGCGTTTAGACGCTAGCGTGTTCACTCACAGACATACACACATACATACACACACACACATACATATATCATCGCAAAAATAGTGTAAACGGACTCATTGGACCTCGAAACGTATAGAAACATCGAAATCTCAAATTCGGATTTTTGACATGATTACAATACTTTCCTCACTATAGTGTTCGGAAAGTAAAAATACAAGATATGTAATGCATAATTTCAGTGGCAAATCCCCCCCCCCCCCCCCCAAAGTTTTTCCCTTATCGCAAATGTCCATGTTTTATAATTTTCCAACTCTGTAGCCCCTCAGAAGATATTTAACAGTTAAAATAATCCTCCCCCTCCTAAAAATCAAATTTATAGCCATAAAATCCCCGAAAAGTGATAAAAATAGGGGGCCATTCTTGAAAACGGTGGGTGATAGGGCAAAATGAGCATAATATTCAGATTCAGGAGGTCATTTTACATAAGAATATACTGAAATGGTGTCAGAGGCAATTTTCATGCCGAGCAGTGCAATTTGAGAGTCCATAGATCCTGATGATATAGAATTTTTCGTTGTGTCCCCGTAAAAAGTCTATAACGGTTAGATTCACCAAAATCTGCACAATTCGTGCGACGGTGATCTATAACACATGTATAAATTTTCAGTTCAATAGAATAAGGCGTTTAGACGCTATCGCACTTTAAAAAGTTGGGGCCATAATGATAAAGAATATTTCTTTGTGTCCATAAAAAAACTATAAGTTTTAGATTCACCCAAAATCTATACAGTTCGTGCTACTGTTACCTATAATATGTGTATAAATTTTCAATCGAATATGGCGTTTAGACGCTATCGCACTTTAAATAATTTGAGCTTATCGGGCATAATGATAAAGATTTTTTCGTTGTGTCCCTGTAAAAAAATTATACGCGCTAAATTCACCAAAACTTATTAACGTCGTGCAACGGTGACCTATAACGTGTATAAATTTTCAGCTCAATTGAATACGGCGTTTAGTCGCTATCGCAGTTTAAAAAATTTGGAGCCATATATAGACTATAATGATAAAGAATTTTTCTTTGTGTCCCTGTAAAAAAAACAAAAAAAAAAAAAAAAAAAAAACACTAGATTCACCAAAATTTACACAGTTCGTGCGACGGTGACTCATAACATGTCTATAAATTTTCAGTTCAATTGAGTAAGGCATTTAGACGCAATAGCAATTTTAAAAACTTGGGCCCATAGACCATAATGATAATGAATAAAGGGTGAATCCGATTGATACACAGCCATAATGAGACATGACATCTGCTTATACAAACTTCTTATGAAACACTGAATTGCACCTTTTGGTCACATGACTTGAAGGGTGTTATGCATGCTCACAAGGGAAGTATGAATCAGTAAAATTGCTATTGAAACCAAACCAAGCTTAAATTAAAGAGCATGGTCGAAAACATAGGGTACAGTAGAAATTTGTTGCAACAACTGCTATGGGGGCAAGATATGACCCCTTAATAGTTTTAGTTATTTCTATAAAAACCAACAAAATACGCATCGTAGTAAGAACGGATGGTGTAGTGGTAGCGTGCTTGACTTCTGATTCGGCAGTCCTGAAATCGAGTCCCTGCAAGGGCGTTTTGTAATTTGTTTATTTTTCAATTTTTTTTTTTTAACGTTTTTAATACAATTAAATTATTAATTTAAGAGGAAATATTTATTACATTAAGAAGATTTTTTTTTTTTTTTTTTGAGTATTCCAATTAATAAAGTATTGACCATGAATTTAAGAAATATATATTTTTATTTATAAAAAGAAAATCATGTTTAAAGCTACGAATATAGTTTCTAATTTATAACAATTATGATTAAAAGTAGAAAAATCATGAAACAATCAGCATTTTTCACAATTAGAACAAGAAATATAAAAAGATTGATCACAATTATTTACAATTATTTATTACAATTATTTACTAACATTATTTACAATTATTTAATTACAATTATTTATTAATTATTTACAATTTTGTTGACCGTCAATTATTGTTCATCACGAACATTTTGTTAAATATTTGCTTTTTCATCGATATTACTAGATTTGTAAAATTCATATTTACCCAGATTTTGAATTTTTTGAGATGTAAACTAATTATAAATTAGTAAAATCATTTTGAGAAAATTTGTGATTGTCTTCAATATTATCATCAGTTCATCCACCACCATCAAATTTAACAGTTGTTTAAAGAAATATTTGAAATAAAAGTTAAATGCAACATCAAATAGTTAAGCAACAGCTGTTGTTCATTCAGGATTTTTCATGCAAAAAATTGCATGAATAAATAATACAGTTGAGAACAGACAATTAACTCTTGCTATTAGTGTTGTTGTTAAAAAATAGTAATATAAAATTTGCATGAAACATAATGATTAATAAAATTGTTTATGAATGTAATAATTAACAAAATCTTATCTAAATGTAATAGAAAATTATTTCCCATTAAATTATTAATTTCTTTAAATTTAATAAATAAATTGGTTAAAAATAAAAAAATATTAAATTGTCCGTGCTGAAAAAAAAGCTTGTTTTAATATAATTAATATTTTTTCTTAAAATAATGATTTAATTTAATTAAAAATGTAAAAAATAAATATTTCAGTTGAAATGAAAAATTAAAATACAAAACATCCTTGCGGGGACTTGGTCCCAGGACCTCCATATCAGAAGTCAAGTACGCTACCACTACATCATCCGTTCTCATTATGGTATGTGTTTTGTTGGCTTTTATAGAAATAACTAAAACTATTAGGGGGTCATATCTCGCCCCCATGGGTGTTGTTGCAGCAAATTTGTACTGCACCTAATGTTTTTGACCATGCTCTTTAGTTTAAACTTGGTTTAGTTTCAATAGCAATTTTAATGATTCATACTTCCCTTGTCAGTGTGAACATGCCATTAAGTCAGCGCCGGCCCGAGCAAATTTGGCGCCCTAGGCGAAAAATTTTCATGGCGCCCCATTAAAACAAATTTTTTAAAAACGTAAGACACGCCGACAAATATACACATACAAATACTGTAAAAAATAATCAACTATTTATTTTTATTACATATTATTGTTTTTTCGGCGCTACTTTTAGCGGTAGTAGAAACAATATCAACTGAATTGTTTCAGCTTCATCTTGATCTGTTGATAATGGTGATAGTCCTACAAATCGTTCTCACGTCACTATAGAACGCTGGTAAGTTTTTATTAATATTAATTATATGAAGCTGGGTTCTCCACTGGCCACAGACACAGAAAGTGTAAGCAACAATTTTATTGCTGTTACTAAATTCAATACGCAATGTACTAGTTCGTTTTCACAAAAAAATATTTAAAACTTCCCGTAGTGTACTTTCATCAACATCCCTAGAGTCTCCTCGAGTCAAATAATACCCTAATCTTCTACATAATTTCAAAATCACTTTGAAAGTTTCTTTTTATGACCCACAATCGTTAGAAAGGCATCAGAAAACATAATTTATCTTTTTGGTCTGTTTGAACTTCTCATCCAAATTTCTTACTGTATCAAGAAAAGAAATATAAAAATTAATCTTAAAATGGTGTTTAGCATCACTTGTTGATTTATCAGCTGACTGCATAATTAAACTTCTTTTTCATTTTTAGTAATCGGGCTGGCTCTGACTCCGATGGGAATGATACCGCAATATTAATTTCTTCTGAAAATGCCTCCTGTTTATCAAATCCGAAATCACTTTTACAGTTTCCAAGAAAAAAAAATTGTATTTAGTAGTGCATTAGTAGTGGAGTTTGGGTCACATTTTCACCATTGGCGCGTCGTCTTTTGTTTTGTACTGACGAAAACTTTCTTCACTTATTTTCTAATAGGAAATTAACATTCTTTATACATGATCTGGCTTGTGTTCTGGACAACTAGAACGGGCGGAGCTTTCAATGTTTGTGGGAAAAGGCTGTGCTATGATAGGCTACATTCCACTGTTTGTGGGTTAAAAGAAGACTCCTACAGATTAAATAAAAGAAAATCGTCAGGAATTTGAATGACGTCAGAGAGTCATGTCATCTATTCGCTCCAGATTACCCACAGAATTTTCTCACATTGCAAGGATACATAAACTCAAAGGGAAACCGGAAGCATTTTCCATGTTCTGTTTATCAAAGCCTCAATCTTTATTTCTTTCATATCAAACTATTGTTTATTTACTAATTATTTTGGAAGATGAAGCAAGATTTTTGCTTATTCAGATTCAGGTGGAAAAATCTTTTGTTTTTTCAAATTATTATCCTGATAGTGTCTCTTTAGGATTCGGACGAAAATAACTTTTCAAATGAGCCTAATTTGCTTTGCTAATGATATTTTTTCTCTAATTTTCTCTTACAAAATTGTACTCCAAAAAATTTTTTTTCTGTTAACAGCTAGTCTCAAGTATCAACTGTACTGAAAACGAAATTTCACATTTTATTACTAAGTTGAGCTACTAGAAAAAGAAACTATAACAAAATCACTTTGTAAAATTCCAAAAAGCCCCCATGCATAGCCCCTACAAAGTCACCTAGTCTAAAGAGCTAAAACTTCTTTCTAGTTAGAGCTAGCTTCCTTCAAATCTTATTATTATTTTTTTTTTTTTTCCTGTTTATGTCAGTTCAAAATTATAAAATTAAAATATTTATAACTTTTCGTGTATAAAGTAAATATAAAACAAAAAGTAATAAGATAAATAATAATGTAATACTTATACACATTCTACTTTTATAATCTTTTTCAATCAATCATCTGCGTCAGACGTGTATACAAAGGTAATCTGAAGTAATCCTTTTTTCTTTCGATTGCTATACCCTGGTAAAATTGCTTTTCTACGAGCTGAGCAACTGAGAAAATTCGAATCAAAAAATATCTTTTGCCTGCAAAACACACTCAAAGTTAAAAAAAAAAAAAAAAAGTCAGTTTTTCATAATCATTAAACTCAACATTGTGCCAATATAACCTCTTCGGTTCATAAAATGCTCTCTTGCAGCAAAAGCAAATATACAGTTAAACTGGAAACAAAAATGACAATCTACACATTTCTATTAAAGTCGACCTTGATAAATTGATGAGTATTCAGTAAAAAATGGTAGTTTCGAGTTGCCAAAGTTTCAATGTTCTAATTTCAATAGAAGCCGAGTTCTGGATATTCCAGCTACATTTTAGCACAGAGTTAACCCGATATTTTCCCATTTGTAGTCAAGAATTTAAAACGAGGCTGATTAACTCTCGAGAAGTCGATTGTATTCAGTAAATTGTTCTGAGCAATCGTCTCATAGAGATTGCGCTTCAGTCATTTGATTATCATTCCTGATCCTGAATAAGTGAAATTCCTGCTCTATAGTGTAATATAATTAATGCTCTTTACTTTACTTGTGATACAAGTGACTGCTTGCCCCAGGATTCGAAACAGTCTAATAGGACTATTTCAAAAATACTCTTTAAAATCCTAGTTTTATTTGTTTGTTTCGAGAATATTCATTGAATTGTCAGTTTTGCTGGACTGTTTTGAGAATATGAGTTAAATAAAGCTCATTAATCAATTTGAACCTATGCACAAGAAAGCCGTTGTTTCGTAACATTTGATTTGGCACCTGATGTAAGTCAGATACACTTAATGATTTTGACTAGAAGTATTGCAAAAGACATGAAAGAACTTGAAGCTTAGACTGTCTAGTTAAAAGAATTGAAAGCTGGACAAAATCATATGATAGCAGCACAACATGAGATGAAAATCGGGCATGAAGAGATGAATGATGGATAAAAGAAGATGAAAGCTAGACAACATGAATTGAGAGAATAGCTAAAACCCTGACAAGAGGAGTTAAGGATAAAATAGAAGCCATGTAAGAAGAGATTCATTGAAAAGTTAAAGTAATTCAAGAAAAAATGCAAGAGCGAGAGAAATTTTTGAGAAAAAGATAAAATTTACGAAAATTACAGTTGAAAAGACAATTCAAGCAAAGTTTCTAGAAATTAAAAGCTCCAACTGCCTATATATAGCACTAGTGCGACATAAAACTCACTTTCCTACCCTCCAGAAATAAAAGAAGGGGAAAGTATATAAAAATAAGAAAAGATGTACAAAGGAAAGACTGAAACATAAAAGATGTGCAAGGGATGATTCATGAGATAAAACATGATGTACAATTTAGACCCTTGAATGGAAAGTCAAAACTTTATAGTTCCAATAAAGTACAGCCCCATTAAATAATGACTCGCTGACTTTTAGGTATAATGTAAAGCTGTTAACAATTAGATGGACAGATTTAATGACAGACTGTTTTCAAAACTCAATTCGACATTGTAAGTTTCTGAAATAAATATATCGTTATTATAGTATAATCAAGCCAGTTGTTTGTGACTCTTTTTCTAGCGCTTCTCCTCAGATAAATTATATTGACTTTGATGCCCTGAAAAGTCAATTCGAGGATTATCCATTTACTTAATTTTTACATGTCCAATTGAAAACACGCCAAGAAAAACTCTGTAAATATTTCCAAGTCATAGCAGCAGACTTGTACCTTTTAGTCCTTTCTAGACAAAGATTGTAAGTCTTTAAAATTTTCCCACAACATGAGTGCTGTGTTTCCAAGACTACATTTTATCTATTCTAATAGGCCGTTAGATAGTAATAAATAAAACAGATCTTGTTGCCAGGATTGTGCCGCCCTCTAGATTTGAGCGCCCTAGGCCATCGCCTAGTTTGCCTATATGGTCGAGCCGGCACTGCATTAAGTATAAGAGTAGCATAAAAGCAATGTTATGTGTCTACTGTATTTATTTTTTATTTGAAGAATCATTCTCTCTAATTTCAACATGAAACAACTGTTACATGCTTTTGCAATTGATAGTATTTGTTTGCAAAATTTTTATTCATTACCCTTCAACACCAATATTTCAGTGCATCTTGTTATAATAAAACAGACATATTACAGAATATTTAATGTGAAGTACATAGACATACAGATGCAAGAAATTTTCTAATGAAACTTTTATTAATAAGAATCAAAATTTTATATATTAAAATAGAATATTTGTAACTTACTTTTCCTTGACCAATTCGGTAAATGTGTAAAGACTTCAGCAAATTAGGATGTAGAGACTGGCAATTTTTGTGTACTCCTAAAATAATTCAGGAGTACTTAATTAAGAAGTTATTTTACAATAGTATTTGATCCTGCTATTAATCTTCATGATAATAATTGATTAATGTATAATGAAAGCTTTACACCTCTTACCCCTCAAATAAATAAATAAAATAAAAATAAATAACAATCATTTATTATTATTATTATTTTTTTTTTTTTAAGGCCATTACGTAGTAACTTACTCAACAAATTCCATAATTTCAAATAAAAAATTAATAACATTTTATCCATTTGAATTTGGATAAATCTAAATATTTCATTTAAAAATATAAAGAATAAAAACATATTTATTCATGTTATTATTAAATACATTTTGATCAAACTTTTAATCCTTCAACCTAAAAAATAAATGATAGAAAAATGTTCATTATGAAACAAATTTCTTAATAACAACATTTTGGCAATTTATAAAAAACTTTATAAGCAAACATCAGTTGCAAAAATACAAACAACTGTTTCATGTCAAAATTCTTAAGCATGTCCCTTTACAGGTGAAATAATGCAGACAAGAAAGCAACTATTCTTCTATTTGTGTACCCAATTTTTTTCCCAATGGAAGGTCAAAGTTAAATATTTCAACCTGAAAGAACAATTGAGCATTTCTTCAATTTATGAAGTTCGCTTATAATAGAGCTCCAAGTATAAAATTTGGGTATTATGTAGTATATTAATCACATGGCTTCATATGGCTGTGTTAAATATGGATGTGTTTGTGGATCAGTTAATGTGTTCATGATTATCATAATGTTTATAACTAAATTTGTATGCTTATAAGCTTATAATACAGTCAAACCTTGTTAACATGAATCTCAAGGGGAATAAAAAATATGTTCATGTTATCAGTAACTCAGAAACTAATCTTCATTTTGATGGGGATTGTGGAAACAGTTCATGTTAAAAGTAATTCATACTAAGCATTAACGAGGTTTGACTGTAGTAATGATTAATTACTGGCATGTGGTTAATAAGAAAATTTCTCAAGTTTTACAGATTTTTTTTTAAAGAAAATTTTAGCAAAACATACGTAACAAAATGTGACGTACCTGCTACCCTTTGTAGTGTAGATTTGAAGATCAGCCCGATATTAACTTCACATCAATTATTCCAATTTAACTAATGCCTCATCAGTAAATGAGAGGTACTGGTTTCGAACTCAGATAGCACTCGCTGACATAGCTATTTAAGAGCTTTTACTTTATTTTCTCCAAAACTTTCATAAATATGGCTAGGACCCCTTAAAAAGATTCCCATGGAGGGCACGCTACCCAGGCCTAAGATTCTAATATAATTAATCAGCCTTAACCCCCACATCAACATCACCTTTTAACTAAAAAAAATGAGTAAATTATTACCTTTTTGTTATACCCTTTGTAAAATCTGAGAATATTGTATATTAGCTTTTTTTTTTTTTTTCTGTCATACTTAAAATATGGAAACAAAGAAAAAAATCTGTATTATATTACTGAAATGATTTTATATCTGTACCCCAGAGGTAAAGAACACCATGTCTATTTTGTGAAAAGAGTTAAAGTAGCAGGTAGCGAATTCTGTAACAACCTTAAAAAATTCCACCTGCCCCATGGCGACTTAAAATTGAACAACTCTCCATTTTTATTCACGCATAAACACATAATGAAGAATTTCAATAAATGACCATGTGAATATTGTGTAAATCAGTGATCTGATTAAACACAGTCAAACATAAATGATGAGCCAACATTAAACTGTGTTTTCTACAAAAACAAAAAAATTGAGTTAGTGATTTTTCTTTGAACTTAATGTAAAATAGTATGTCTACATACCTTCAGAGATATATCTACATGTCTCCCTAGTAACTAGTAATACAACTAAGCAAACAATAATTAGGGGTTAATTTCAGTTATTTTTTAAAATTATTAGTTTGTGTTTTCTGAAAAATTGTATCCGAAGGAGAAAACGTAGTCTGAATGTTTATACCTCAAATGTATTTCAAAAATCAGACACCATAAAGGCAAGAATTTTGGTGTTTTCCAGTGAATATCAGTTTATTAAAAAAATATATATAAAATTCTGTACAAATCAGAATTTGACAGGACACTTTTGTATCTGTTCTTCCATATAAAGACATAGGTAGATGTGTTTTGTTTCTTAGCAATGGTTATTATATTCATTTCCTTGATAGAGTTTTAGTATACACAGTTTTCTCCATGTTTAAAAATGGGCACATTTTAGATTTTTGAAGGCAGTGAACTCCACTTTGCAGTTTTAAAAATTTCATTGTCTTTTCGGCAGGGTTCGTAACTATCATGATATTTTCGAAAATATCAAAAATATCCGATATTTTGATATATATTTTCAAATTTATTTAATGCAACACCTATACATATTGCACATTATATAAAAACTAATATAAAACATTATTCTAATATAAAATAGTACTTTATATATATATAATTATAAATAATATAATTTTCTTTCTTTTTTTTTTAAACACTAACAAAATTTAAAGTTAAACAATTACTCTTTCAAAACACAAATTATAAAACTATCTCAAATCTCAAGAATGTTTTATTTCTGTTACAAAACTAAGTACAAAATGAAATTTATTTTTGTTCAAAAATTAAAAAAAAAAAAAAAAATGTATGTTTTTCTGCTTTTTCAGTTCCTAGCCTGTTGCGCAATTTAGAATGAACAAAACCAAAGCTAGAGAAAATTCTCTCTAAGGATGCTGTTGGTGAAGCAGTAAACAATTGATTAACTAACTTAGAAATTTTTTCTTTTAGTGGCTGTTCAATTTTAATATTATCCCACCAAATCAATGGCTCTACTGCTAAGAAATCGTCTTCAAACAAAAATTTCGGAAAGTGGGATTTTTTTTTGCTAAAAAAGTCATTGCTAGAGGCAAAAGCTCGTTTTAGCATTTCATTTAAAATAAAATTTTCAATAATAATTGAAAATTTCAATTTCTAATTTTTAGACAAAAAATATAAATATGATGAATAATGCTATTTTCAAAATACTTCACACAAATAAAAATATCGAAAACCCCGATATTTTAAAAATAAATATCGGATATATATCGATTGATATATATCCCGAACCTTGCTTTTCGGCGATGAATTAAAATGGCTATCACAATTGTGCAAAAAAGAACTTGGCAAGAAATGCATAAACTAGTTCAGTGCCAAATTTCAAATTTTCCCAAGGGTTCTATACTAAGGCTCTTCCATTTCTTTAGTACGATTTTTCTCAATTTTATTTTAAATATTTTTTAATTTCATACTAGAGGGGAAGAAGGAAAAACATTTTTTAATTGGACTAAATATAGAAAAAGCATAAAAACAAAATTGTCTTCCCTCTCAATTTAAATAAAAGAAAACTGTACCCTGATTTTTCCGCGATTTCCCTGACTGTCGCCACCCTGAATAGCCAATATAAGTCAAATAGTCAATAATTCTACAATTAAATTTAAACATTCTTTTCCAAAAAAGAAAAGATAAAAATGTGCGTAGAATTTCAAAATAAGAATTTAGAAATTTTTTTTTAAATATTTGTAAAGTTTAAAAAATAGTCTTTATATAAATATCAAAACTAAAAAATGTTATATGTAACACGTTCACGCCGTCGCGGGCCACTGGTGGTTCACAGCAAAATTATCCGAACACTAGCAATAATCCTTGTCCAAAAAACGTACACTTAATACTGCTTTGTTAAATAAATCCTTGTCGAATAATGATCTTAGTCAGTCTAAGAACATGATTCGACAAAGATTTATTGAACAAAACAATTTTAAGTGTACTTTTTTGATATCAGAATTATTGGCTAGTGCTCAGACACTTTTGAGAAGAATGCGCCAGCGTGAACGTGTTAAGATAAAAAAAAAATAATTTGCAAAAATTATAATTACACAAATCTTTCGCCATTGTATAATGGTATCTTCAGGTGTCGAAATATGATCAGCCAACATATATATGGTATATTTTGTTTGTTGAAAATTGTGTTGCTTGCCAATATAAAAATCCTACAGAATTCAAGAGCTACTGAAGGATTTTCTGCAGCAACTCAAATTTCACCCAACAAGATTTATGATATATATGTTGACTGTTTGACCATATTTTGACACCTGAAGATGCCTTTATGTAATGGCAAAAAGCTTTGTGCAGTTGTAATTTTTATAAAGTATCTTTTATCTTAAATGCAATATTTTAGTTTTGATATTAAAGACAATGTTTTTTTTTTTTTAAACTTTTTATGTAGTGAAATGATTTTTTCTTTTTTAAATTTTTCTTTTAGATTAATTTAGGCAATGGCAAAAAGAACTCATTATAAATGTAATTTGTTTAGTTATTGGTAAAATAATTCTGCATTTTTGGTTGCAAAAATATCGTGTCCTACCTGTCAATTGGTTATTAAAAGCACAAATTTCATCAATTGTGTTTGGAAAGAAAGCATTTCAAAAGTCTCAAATAAGACAATTTAAAGACCAAAGAAAAATATCTTTTTTTATAAAAAAAAAAAAAAAAAAAAAAAAAAAAAATTAACTCTTTACAAAAACCATTGAATTAAAAATGGACACAAGCCAGACAATGTTAAAATGTTTATTCAACAAATCAGGATGTGAAAACTATTTTGATATTTTAAGAAAAAAAAAAAAAAAAAAGAGTAGTAAGCTAAAAGGAGTCCATGAATAATTTAAAATTTCAGTTTTCAGGTCAAGCAAGAGGTTGAATCAGAGTTGTCATTCTATTGCCAATTGTAGTAGAAACAGAAATGCCTGAATATATCTGTGCTCATACTTTATCATCAGGATTCGCACTAAAAAAATATTGAGTGGAACTCTCCCACTCTAACAAAAAATTTAAGTGGAATTTTTTTTATTTAAGTGAGAAATTACATAATTCACATTTTGCAAAATTTTTTTTAGAGAATTACAAATGGAAAAAAAAAAAAAAAAAAAAAATCAAGTAAATGTTAAACATGAAAATTTAATTTTCTTCCTCCTTTTGTGACTGAGGACTGATACTGTTTCAATATTCAGAATCTAAATTTTCATCAGAAATGCAGAAGGAATTGCTCAAGTTATCACTTAATCTGTTTCAAAATTTATTTTTAATTTAATTTTGAGTACTCAGAGTGCTTGACAGAAGTGCAATAACTGGAATAACCTAAATTATTTAATTTATAATTATTGCACTCTTTAGCCTTCACAGTTTGTAGTTGTTTACTAATAAAATAAACACATCATGTAGTCTCTTAACAAATATTTACAATTAAGAAGCATTTTGAAATAATTACACAATATTTCCACTTTTTTTTTCGTTTTATCAAGAAATTCTAGAACAGATGAAATAGGCTTCAAACCATTTAATATATTACTCAACTGAACTAAAAGACTGATGAAATACTCAATGAGCAACGTGAAAAAATTGGGGGAAAAATCCCTCTTATATGATATATTTTTGAGCTGGATTTTTCAAAATATTATTCTCACAATCCCACCCACAAATGTGAATCCTAATCATTTTAATTTAAACTAAGTGTTCTAGATTAGATTTCCCCCAAAATATATGAATCCTGTTAGAGTTTTTATTAATCATTATCACTGAAAACCAGCATTTTCAATCACTTTTCTTTCTACAATAAGAATTTGGAACAATAACTAGATAAATGTAAGAGTACACACTTCAACAAAACACAGTTTATCACCAAAAATTTTTATTCTAACATACAAAAAGTAACATTTTCTTTTTTCTATATCTAAAACGTGTTAGCTGTATTCAAAAATGAAAACTATTTTTACGCTCATTTATAATGAGCAAATGTACAAACACTGATATTTAAATTTTATAAAAAATTTTTTATATAGATGTATTAAAGATAGTACCATCAAGATATATTTAAAAAAAAAAAAGTCTGCAAATTTAAGCAACTGTTAGAAATGTGTAATAGTGAATATATGCATATTAAAATGTTTATATCAAATCAGCAAATAAAATGCTATAAACTTTATAACATATTAAGTTAATTGCAAAAATAAAATATGTATTCAATATTTAAATGCTGAAATAACAAATCAGCATTATGAAGAAAGGTCTCAACATTGATAGTTGAGTTAAAATTAAGATAAAATTATTAATTGAGTTTATAACATAAGCTGGTTCACAATAATTTACATAAGTATATAAAAATAATGTAAAATCTATATACAATTCAGCAAAGCAATAACTTAATTCATTATTGATAAACATAATGAAGAGAAATGTAGCATTTACAACTGTTAAAAATGCATTTATGTTACAAAAATGTATACGTAAATGAGAAAAATAAAGTAAAAGGATTAATGTTAATTATGAGAAAATATCTTTCAAGTTATTCAGCATTTAAGTCTTCAATGCCACCAGCCGTTAGAAGTTTTCCATGACGAGTTTTTAAATGTCGCTTAAATGTGTTTCTAGTTTTAAACTGCAAGCTACAATCTGTACAGTGATATGGAGTTTCACCAGTATGACGTCTTAAGTGTTCTTTGTAGTGACTAGGATGTCTAAAAGTACGTCCACAAAAATCACAAGTAAATCTGCTTAGATTTTGATGTATTAACATATGGTAATTTAGACTGTGTTGACGAGTAAATTTAGACAAACATAATTTACATACATAAGGTTTAATACCAGCATGACTACGATAATGATGAATCAAAGTTGCTTGGGCTGTGAAATACTTATCAGGGCATATCTGACACATTAATGAATCAGGTATTTTCTTTTTTCCTTTCAAGTGTAGTTTTGCTATAAGTGTTAAAGCAATTTCTTTTTCATCTTTTTCTAGATTTTCCATGTTTTCACTATCTTCATTCACAGGAATTTCATTCTTTGGCACACATGAACCAGAATGCTTCTTATTTTCAATATTTTCAACACATTCTAACACTGAGCCACTGGAGTTATTCATTCGATGAAAAAAGTCATCACTATACTTCTCTTCATTATCAGAATTATATTCATCAGTTAGAGATTCTTCAATATCACTTTTTGGGACATCAATGTCATGTAAATAATCAATACAATGCGAGTACTGATTAGCAGAGTCTTGCATTTTTATTTCTATAATTTCCGCTACTTCAGGCAATAATGGAGTATGGATATGTGGGAATGGTGGTGTTTTTATCACATAAGGTGGAAGTTTGCTAGTTACATACATGAAAGGATCTTCATATTTTCGAGGTGCGCATTTCACTTCTGTAGATAAATGTTTTTCATTTTTAGAAGTCTCAAAACAAGCATAATTATGATCTTGGAGAAATGCAATTGAGTTATCAAAACTTGTATTTGAAGTTTCTGAGGATCTGCTTATATTTTCTTGAGAACTACTGCTATCATTAGAAAATGAGATTTCATCAGAATCCAATAAAGACTCATAGCTTTCCTCTTTTAATTCAACATCAGTAAAAAACGCTATTTTTAAATGCTGGTTATAACTACTATAATGGTCATCTTCGTTTTCTGAGTCAAAGACTTTTTCGATTTCTTTTTTAACTTTTTTACTTAAAAAACATTTTTCATCGCTAGAATTGGGAAAGAAATCATCATAATGCTGTTTTATGAAAGGATAATCAGTCATAAACGTGGAATTTTTTTCTTGGGAATCATTATTCAATTCAGGAATATACTTACTTTTTACCATGCTTTTCTTTAGCGTTTTCAACGAATATGCGGTATTTTTTGCTTTCTTTTTCACTTTTGAAGGACTTGCCCGAGGCGTCGTGTTGTTGAGTGAAACTTGCTGCTTCTTTAGAAATTTTTTTGAAAGCTTTTCATGGTTTCTTGAGCTAGCATTTGGAGATTTTGGGATGAAAATTAATTCAGAAATTCCTTTATTCGATTCATAATCCACAGTCAACTGTTGAACATGAACTCGTAAATGCGACTTTATTTCATCATACGCTTTTTTCTCATTTCCAAAACTTTTGAAAGTCGATGAACAAGCATGAGGAAGCAACATACACTTATAAGAATATTTTTTAGTAAGTTCATCAGATTTCATTTCAGTAAATTTTTCAATTAAGAATTTTAGAGGCATATTTTTTATCTCTTGAAATGTCAAAACGCTAGTTGTAGATTTTTTAATATTTCTTTTCACATAGCATGACGTTTTAACTCTTTGAATATTAGGAGTATGAATTTCATTTTTGTATTCTTTTGAAGCGACAGCAGCTAGAACTTCCAGTGGTAACATATTCTGAAATTCAAAAGGCGACGAACTCGATGCAAGATCTATAGCCATGTTTTGCAATCTCAATCAAGAAAACGAACAGGAAACGTCATGAATAACTACATAATAAAGTCTTGAAAAGTTTCTCATGAAAAAAATATTAAAATTATACGATTAAAATGATAAAATTTCATTAAATACAACAAAGGAAGAACATTTACCTAACAAAGCAAATAGCAGAATTCATACAAAAACCGCTCAGCTTAATAAAGCAGACAAGCTCAAGCAGACACTAATTTTAGAAAATCGTTGCCAGATTCATTCTTTTTTCAAAATTTGTTGATTACGATATTTATAATGAGATTTTATGAATAATATATGCATTTAAAATTATTCCATTAACGATAAATATAATTTTAGTAAGTAGTTATGAATAAAAACTATTTTCTTTTCCTTTTAAGCATTAAATAGTTCAGGTCATACAGCAACTCAATTGCGAATGGATTCAACAAAATTAATGTGATTTTATAATTTTTGGTGGCAGCAAGCGTCGTGTACACAATTACAGTGCAAATATTTATTGAAAATTTTAAAAATTGCTGTAATTTAAAAAACCTTTTTCGCTTCTGGTATTGAAAGTATTCTTGTCTAATGTAAAAATTTTTCCCTTATTATTTCCTTATATTTTTTCTGAATACTTATTATACATTTGTGAAAATCAGATTATCTTTATTAAGAATTAATTTTTTTTTTCTAACATTGGGTAAATTAAAAAATTATCATTATTATTTATTTATTATTTTTGCTGTGAATTCTTTTTTACTTTTAATTATTATGTATGTTATGTAGTTGAATAATCAAATGACAAAATTTAGGCAATTTATTGTTATTGCCGGGTTTGATTTTTTATGTTATCAAGAATGAGATTTTTCAGCTGAATTCAGCGTTTATGTAGATTTTTTTTTTCTAAAAAATGTACACTTTACAAAGTTTGTGCATTGTCAATCAAAGTTTATTTTCTAATGTATAATTCAGTTACATTATCTATAAGTTTGATATGCTCATGTTAGTGAAAACAGTTGGTTCTTTTTTATTGCTTAAAGTTAAAATAATTAAATTATTTCTATAGTATGCTTTTAGGATCCAAATTCTATTGTTTTGTTTTTTGCAAAGTTACAGCTTTTTTACCCTTTATTAATTTCATCCTTGTGTTATGAAGTCAAAACTGGCATTTTAAATACACAATTTGTTATTATGCCCTAGTTTTGTAAATATTTTAAAGTTATCCTTAATTAGTTACAATTATTGAGGCACTTTCACTAGTAGAGTTGTATAATGCATTTTTTTTCATCCCTTAAAAGATACTTTTAATTCCTATTTTTGGTGTAGATTTTAATTTCTATAGTTGCTGAAATCTGAAAATATTTCCAAATTTACTATTTTTTCCCATTTAGTACTTACTCATATATCAGTTTAAATCACTTAATATCAATTTTCACTATATTTTTAAAAATAATATTTTTTATGTCATAATGTTTTAAAGTGCAAAAACTCTAAGAAATTAAAAATAACACCTTGATCATGTAATTTAGCTATAATATATATATTTAAAAAAAAAAAAAAGAGGTTTCTGTCATTTTAATGGAATTGCACAAACAAATGATAAAGCAAATGTGGTAGAAAGTATGTGGGAATTTGTAAAAAAAAAAAAGAAAAATTAAAAAATTAAAAAGAAAATGTAATAAAACAGAAGTTTTGCAAGTAAGTGAAAACAAAGATCTTTAAAAAAAAAGGTACTTTGAACTTTTGAAGTTTATTGCATGGGCCGTTAACTTAAAATGATTGTTGTAAACTGTTGCCAAACAGCTGGCAGATATACATGCATTGAGGACATTCACCAGTACAGTCAGTTTCTTGTATCTCATTGACCACCAAAGGGCTTGCACCTTGCACACCACCATTGAGGCAGCTAAAAGGACTCTTTAACCCAGAAGGGAAGAACTAAAAAAAAAACTGGTAATGTTAAGTTATGCAGTATCAGTCGAAAGATGGGTGTTACTTTTATAAAGATATCTTAAAATTTGTTCATTTTCTGGGGTTGGAAAGTTTGAAATGCGTTGAAAATTTCAGAAATTTCTCAATACAATTGGTTTGATAACACATAACTCTTTAAACACCTAAACTATCATTTATCTTTCAAGTTGTAAATATCATTTTGTAAATATATTCATCTTATCTTAAATTCATTAACCCATTAATCGCCAAAACTAGAAATAATGATTTTTTTTTTTTTTTTTAATACAAGCAATAAATAGCATTCATTATTTTGATCATGTATAACTATAATTTATAATAAAATTATGAAAATTTGTCTTACCTTACTAAATATAAAGTGTTGTATTTGTGCAACTTCAGCGGAATAAGAGTATCAATTGTATACAAATGGATTTATACAGAATTTTACTAGAGTGGAGTATAAAACAGCAAAAACTACAGATAGTTTTAAAAATTATTATTTTATTATGAAAATTTTCAAAAGTTTGGTCTGAAAAGTGCTTCTAGTTTGAAATTCATTTTTGAATATAAAATTATTTTTTAGATCAAAAATTTTAATAATAATAAAAAAAAAAGAAACATATACTTTTCTTACTTAAAAACAATAGTTAATATAAAATATATTTTTTAGTTAATGATTAATATGCATTTATTTCTGATGTTGTGTGAACGCAACACCAGCGGGTAAGGGGTTAAATGACTTTAAACCTTGAAATCTTCTATTCTAGTTATTTATACTTACAATATCTAAAAACAGGCATTTTTAGCATTCACATTCACACACTTATAAGCTTTTTAGTATATGCATATACATATATGGAAATTTTATTTAATAATAACATCCGCTCATTTAAAATTAAATTAAAAAACCTTTATTAGTTCTTTCACCTTAAGTCTTTTTGACCAAGCACCAAGGGTGGATCCAGACAAAGAGTCTAAGGAGGCACAGATTTAATAATTCTTTTTTCTTTATATATATATATAATTTGATTTAAATTTTTATTTGAATGGTGTTAGTATTAATAATGTATTTCGTAAATGCTAAATTTTATAATGATCTAAAATTCTCAACTTTACACACACACACACACACACACACACACATATATATATATATATATCACAGCTCAACAAAAATATGACGCAAGTCGAAAAATGGTAATTTTAAAATTAATATTAAAAAATTTGTATGAAGTGCCCCAACATACAAAAAAAGCATCGCATTGCTATCGCAAACATTGTCCTCCCGAAAAAGCAGTTGTATCAGTTTTACTATAAGTTAGTCAGTTCTTTATAGTTATCTAAGTTGGTTTTTCTCAAATACTGCATTTCTGAGTTGCATAAATATAAACATACATATATATGCCCTATAGATAGTGCATTTCATACGTAATAAATTTTTAGCTGATATTTGTGCAAAATTATTTACTGCACAATCATTTTAAGAAAATAGTTTAAATAGTTTAAAATATTCTGTATTTTTATAAGTCTAAATTACAATATTCTGATTAAAAAAAAAAAAAAACAGAGAGAAAAGAATGAATGAATAAATACATAAAATTCTTCTAAACAAAACTTTAAATGGCAACCTAGTTCGGTTGTAAAAATGAAAATATAATATATCCGGAAATTACATTAAATTTTTTTTCGTTTGCATTAATGATGAAACATTAGGTTATATTTAGGAAAAGTTTACTACCAGGCTTACATGAAAATGCTCTTTCAGTAGAGCAAATGATTCCAGTTTTTATTTTCTTTAAATTCAACAGAAAAAGGTATTGGATTTGCAAAAATTTTCAACATCCAGTATTCGATGGATTTACCCGTTTTGCGAGGTCTAGAACCTGATTTCGACATTGTTAGAAATGTCAGTCTGTCTGTGTGTGTGTGTTACAGAAATGTTTTAGAAGCTGTAGCTCAAGAACCAACATACAGAATTTTGTAGAAATTTATGTGCATGCACATTGACATAAAAAATATCAATTTTTCCTGAAAAACACCTATCAAGTTGCGTTGCCATTTAACTTTTTCTTAATTTTTAATATAACAGTATAAGAAAAAATTCCGTATAAATGTGCCATTGAAAATTTAACTAGTCATTGCAAAATTACAAAGAATTTTGATAATAGTAATAGTCAACTAAACTTTTTGTACATGTAGAAGGAGCATCGCCTTCCCTTCTAGGAGGGTGTAGATTTTCAATACAAGTCTTTAAAAAAAAAGAAAGAAAGAAAAAACTCACTAATACATTTAAAACGAATGGTTGAACCATAGGTTTGTTGTAATTTAAAAAAAATTAACATCTTTTTTTTTTTTCATTTTCACCTAAAATAAATAAATAAGTGGATAGAGTTAAAAAAAAAAAAAAAGGCATTTCCTCGAATGTCTTCTGTAGAGCCCCAAGTTTTCTTTTATTTTTGGCATTTAGTTCTTTTGGATGATATTATCTGTGCACAATGTGATAAATAATGTTGATAAATAATCTGTACCTGTACTGCATAAATTTGTATAGGAAAATACATTATTTGTAAAAAAAAAAAGAAACTAAATAATTAAATGATAAATATAAATAGTACTTCAGAAAATTTTTTTGGACTGGAAGGCTGATATTTTTATACCAACTATGTGAAAAATACCAGAGCCGGGAATCGAACCCGGGCCTTCCGCTTTACGTGCGGATGCTCAAACCATTGAGCTACCCTGGCTGATTACCAGATAGGCATTTCTCACACAATATCCGTTGGCAAAGTCACCAAGTCTGTAAACACAGCTGTATCAAGTGACATTAATATTCATGGCACAACTCCAATAGACCACGAAATTTTAATTTAATTTAGAAATCCATTCATCAACCATGAAATATCATTTCTGAAATGATATTTCATGGTTGATGAATGGATTTCTAAATTAAATTAAAATTTCGTGGTCTATTGATTTCTGAAATGATATTTCATGGTTGATGAATGGATTTCTAAATTAAATTAAAATTTCGTGGTCTATTGGAGTTGTGCCATGAATATTAATGTCACTTGATACAGCTGTGTTTACAGACTCGGTGACTTTGCCAACGGATATTGTGTGAGAAATGCCTAGCTGGTAATCAGCCAGGGTAGCTCAATGGTTTGAGCATCCGCACGTAAAGCGGAAGGCCCGGGTTCGATTCCCGGCTCTGGTATTTTTCACATAGTTGTTATAAAAATATCAGCCTTCCACTCCAAAAAAATTTTCTGAAATGATATTTCATGGTTGATGAATGGATTTCTAAATTAAATATATAAATAGTACTTTGAAAAATGTATGTAATAGTTTCAATATTTTTTACTATTTTCCCTTGACAAATAATATGAATTACAATATGTTTTTTTAATTATAATTACTCAAATATAACATAAAATTATTTTATAATGCAGTAGAACCCCGATCCATCGTTTTTCATGGGGTACGTGAAAAAAAAAAAAGATGAAAGCGGGAAAACAATGAATGTGGGTTAAAGTCAAAACACGAAGAAAGCAATGTTTATGAAATAATACACACAATATAGTATACTACTAATAAAAACTAATTTATTACTCTCCGAACTGTCAAAGAAATAAATCAAAGTTGTAGAGCATTAAGTGATACTTATTTTTAAAAGTCAGTAAGTTTATGTTGAAATTTTTGTTCATTTTATAAATTAACCAGGGATTTTCCAGATTTACAACATTTTCTGGTCCTTTTCTGTAATTTCATGTGTATATAATAAAATCCGTGCATTTTCAAATGCCGGAATTACGTCAGAGACACTTGGCACTGGCGTAGGCTCACCCTCAGGAATGTGAAAATATGTATTAGCTGGCCATACTGAATGCATCTGTTCTGCTCTTTACACAAAGTAGAATAACTTATTCTCCAAGCAACAACACACAATCCGTATTCAATAATTCATAGACATATGTTAGAATATCTGCACAATCCCTGTTCTTCACCTACAACAGCATTAGGTTAGGTAGTTGAGGTTGGTTGGGTTTTACATCACATTAGTGCTACAATATGGGCAAATGGCGACGGTCTGGAACTCACCTTTGAGGGTGGTCTGGAGACATGCCATCACAATTTTGATTCTCCATGGAGGAGGAAAAGAGTTATTTTAGGATAAAAGAAGTAATTCCAGTTTGAATAACGTATGGAATCGCTTGATTTTCAATTTCATTTTGGTCATAAGAAAAATTTTACAACGATGAATGTGGAAAAAGGACTTTTTGAAGAATGATGCATGCGGGTTTCGTTAGCAATATTTTAATACAATTTGTGCAGGGACCGTAGAAATAAAATGATCAATGCAGGAACTATAGATCGGGGTTTCACTGTATATAAATTATGATTTACAGCTTGTAGTATGATGATGTAGTGATGTTTATGTAGTATGATGTATGATGATTTACAGCTTGTTTTGTAGCTTGATTTACAATAAAATATCAAAGATAAGATTATTACATGAGGTTTTTGACAGTTTTCGATATGTTTTTGACAGTGATGATCAACAGCCTATCACATTGCATTCTGTGAGGTACAAAAAAAAAAAAAAAAAAACAATCATTAATAAGTAAAAACAATTTTATATTCTATCTGTATTATCAAATATATGAACATATGAACTTTTATAGATATTTCAGAGCAGTTCTTTAATTCAATCAGTGTTTCTGTAAGTTATGTTTGTTATGCTAAATAGTTTTTGTAACATTAATTATATGTATATTCTCATCGTAGATACATTTTCAAAATGCCTGCGGCAGATCCTCCAATTTCAAAGGTTATTGTGCATCCTTTGGTTTTACTTAGCGTTGTTGATCACTTTAACAGAATGGGCAAAATAGGCAATCAAAAGAGAGTTGTTGGTATTCTGTTAGGTTCATGGAAAGGAAAAGGCATATTAGATGTTTCTAATAGCTTTGCAGGTATGTTTAATTTTCACTAAAATATAAGGTTAATATTAAGTCAAAGGATATTTAATATTTGTAAGCATTATTTATTTTAATGGGAGGAGGTAGGTATTTTCTAAAATTGAATAAAGTTCATTCAGCATGTTTCTGGGTTTTTTAAAGTGGTTACAATCTGAAAGAAATATGTAAAACATTAAATGTTGTGCAAAAATATGATTTAACTTTGAACTTGAACAGAGTAAAATCTTACTTACAAGGGACACTCACGAACTGTGACATACCGATCATAACCGAACTTTTCAGGTTTCAGGTAGTTAAAGGGGACAAAGATGTATTCTCCTGTCAATTTATATTGGCAAATGTTACTTTCGTATAAAGATATTTCTGTTCAAAATTGGAACTATTTTTTTCCAATATTGTGACATCATTCAATATATCTATTTGACATATTAAATTACTCAAAAGGACTTAATCTACATTACTTATAAAACTGTACCTTAAAAATATCCTTTTCAAATTATGCACATACAGCAAATATATTTCGGATGTGTCTCACATCAATCCTCGGTGCATTAACTTGACACTGTCCTTCTTTCTGGATTGTTTTCATCTTCATCTCGATTGCTGACTCTCTTCACTTCATAAAACGTTTTCATCAGGTGTTGCCATGTGGTTGGTATAATGCTATGCTCGCGGTCATTAATATAGATTGTTAATGTTAGTGATTATTTCTATTGCTTCACTTTTGAGAGCATAAGGGTTGTTATTATAGAGGAAGATTTTTTGAGTCAGAGGTCGATCCAGGTTTTAATTTTTGGGTCCCTTTTTTGTGAAAAACAAAGTGTTTTTGTGAAATTTTTATTTATTTTTGTGAAATATAAAATATTTTTGTGAAAAAGTAAAATATTGTGTAAAATCTTCAGTTTTTACAATCACTTTATGTAATGTTTTATATCAAGTTAATAGAGTTTCGTTGAGCCAAATTAAGGCATAAATTAAAAATAATACTGAAAATATGAAAACGTTTAATAAAAGGATCATTTGTATAAAACAAAATCTTGTGAAGGGACTCATTTTACAAATTTGAATTTTGTGAAGGGTCCCTTTTCACAATGTGGAATTTTGTGAAGGGGCCACAAAAGGGATCCAAATTTTGCCGTGATCGACCCCTGGGAGTGTTTATTGTATTAAGTTTAATAGGGTTAGTTTTATGGGTGGTGGATAGAGCAGTAGAGAATCTGTTAAATTTTAGATTGGAGAGGGGTTCTTTTTTGCGTTCATTAATATAATGTTTTGTCATGTCTATGTAGCAGGCTCGTTAATTATTTTTGTGTTTAAATTTAATTTTATAGATACCTGAAATAAATTTATGGTTGATTGGGTCTTTTCATTACGGAGGCATTGAAATATGTTTTTGTTTGGTTTAATAGGGATGTTAATATTGAGTTTTTTAGCTTCATTTTTTTATTTTTAAGGCGGCACCATTACAGAAGGGTATAGAGGTGGTGAAGGTTAGCTTAGATTTTTGTGTGTTATTAATGGAATTCAAAGTTTTTAAACGTTTTTTATATATTTTATCAACAAGATTTTTACTATAGTTAGCATTTTTCATGATTTCTTTGATAAATTTAATTTCCTCTTTTAGTAATGTTCTGTTAGAGCAGACGAGAATGGCCCGGTTTATATAAGAGCAGAGAGTAGCATAGACAGTAGTATCGAATAAGTTATTTATTTATAATTTCGTTATTAGCGGTAGGTTTTCTATAGATGGTAGTATCGAATGAGTTATTGCGAGCTGTCACCGGGGTTCGATCTCATGACCTTCCTCACTCAAACTGAACACTCTAACCACTGCACTACGCCGGCTTAAAGACCGTGAGCATAGCATTATACCAACTGCATGGCAACACCTGATGAAAAAGTTTTATGAAGTGAAGAGAGTCAGCAATCAAAATGAAGATGAAAACAATCCAGAAAGAAGGACAGTGTCAAGTTAACCCTTTATCTACTGACGGTACTTTAAAGTACCATTACTTTTAAAAGAGTTTAAAATGAAATTTATAGATGAAATGTCAAAGATATTTATAAGAAAGGAACATATGTACCCCACTTTAGTTTCACTACAAAGCATTAGATGATACACATAGCCATTTTTGTTCGATAAAGGATTTTATGGAGTGCACTTGCTGTTTTTGCTTGATATTTTTCACGATCTTCATGTGTGTTATAATTAATTCCTATATTATTTCAAGAATATCCCACTAATCTTAGAAAAAATATGAGGAACATAAAAAGTAAATATTTCTTTACACTTTTTTCCTGTTGAAATACTTTTTTCGACCTCTATGTACCAGTGGTACACTAAAATACCAAATTACAAAATTCTCATTAATTACTTTGATGAGGTGATATGAATGATTTTTAATGCATATGTCTTTAAATAATGCTCTTTAGTAACTAAAAATATATGTTTCAAACACAATTTTTGTCTGTTTCAAAATGCAGTAGATAAAGGGTTAATGCACCGAGGATAGATGTGAGACACACCCAAAATATATTTGCTGTATGTGCATAATTTGAAAAGGATGATATTTTTAAGGTATAGTTTTATAAGTAATTTATCTATTTGACTTTTCTATTTTTCCCCCACCAAGTACGTGCTGTTGATTTATTTATTTAAATTGCATTTTCTAATTGTCGGCATGTGCATATTTTTCTTGCTCTAGAATTTATTTTATTTAAAAAGATTTGAAAAATAACATGTTTTTACATGAGAGATCTCAATTAGAATTTTTAATAGTTTATTTAATTCTTATTTTATTGCATAACATGGTAACATGGAGCATATCAAGCAGTTAATAATAAAGAAAGTAGCTAAATACTCATTGACAGAATGATTAGTATTACATTGCTGATATCAAAATTGTCTGCTTTCTTTATCGTAAATACTTTTAATAATTAATAAATAATTTATGAATGAGTTTATATAGGAAGATATAGAAGAAAATTTTGTAGTGGCCACAAAATACTAGTATTTAATAGCCACATGGTGGGTGGATATTTTCAGGTGTATTTCTGTAGAATTTTACAAACATTTACATCTACATTCTTTCTTACAAGCAATCTGAAGTACATTTTAAATAAATAAATCAACAGCACATTTTTAGTGGGGGGGGAAAAAAACAGAAAAGTCAAATAGATATATTGAATGACGTTTCAATATTGGAAAAAAATAGTTCCAACTTCAAACACAAATATCTGTTCTGAAGTAACATTTGCCGAAATCAATTGATAGGAATGTATATCTTCACATACTTGCCAACTGTCTCTTATTTCAACTCTCCCATATTTTGAGACTGTCTTCCACTCTTCCTTATTCTGAATATTTTAAAGTTATACATATAATTTGTTCAAAATTAAAAAAAATATTCAATTTTTTAAGCAAGATTTTTGCTTCTGTTGTAAAAAATTCTCACGAATCTCAATATGTAGCACTATCTTTAATTAATAATTACTAAATTTATACTTAAATTTAACTTACATTATATAGATTTTTGACAATTTAAGCTGTGGATTATACTATTAAATACTGTCATAAGTCAAAAGCTAAAAATACCACTTGTAAAATCTCCGTTATTTTGATCCTTCAATGTTGGTAGGTATGTCTTCATTCCCCTTTAACTACTTGTAACATTTTGGTTACAATTGGCGTGTCACACTTCATGAGTGTCCCTTCTTAGTAAAGTTTAGTATGTGAACAATTCATGAAATGTGCTCACAGATATCAATAATGTGTCTGTGTATATATATGTATATATATATATATATATATATATATATATATGAAAAACCTTTTCAAACGTTTCATAGGAAGAAAAATGAAATATCGCATGGAGAAATGGAAGATTTAATTTTAAAAGAATTTTAGAATCCAAGAGAGAAAGCATACATTAAAACAGTGTTTCTTTAGGGGCAGTGACTGAATAATATATGCAAATGAAAAATATAGGTGGATTTCTGTACATCTGTAAGCCTGAAGCTGAAAAAAATTTACAGATATCAATGTCCTATTAACCTAAGCTAGACACAACCAGTGAAACATGGAAATAAATTTAATACAGAGATTAAAAGAAGAATTAAAAAAAAAAAAAAAAAACGAAGTACTTACTATCTTGTATTATTTTATTATTATTTTTTCTTCATATAAGATGAGTGAAGTTTAACTACTTAGTTAACTAATTTATTGCAAGAGATTGATTTCTAAAGAAAACAACCTAAAAATAATTACAGTAGAAGATCTTTGTAACACAATTCTATATAATGCAATTCTCTAAACAACACACAACTTCCCAGACATAAGCAATGAATTTTGCAGTTCAGAAACATTTTGTAAAAACTGTTACTCTAGAGAACTAAGTATGATACATTTGTTTTTCTTTATCTCCTTAATTTAGAGTTTTTTATGAAAATTTTTTTTATCATTAATTTTTTTTTTTAATGAATAGTATAATGAATGATTTGATACAGTCATATATGGGCTATATATATAAATTAAATTTAAAAGGCATGATCCATCCAAATTCTGTTCCAAGGAATGTAACTTAAAAATACCCTACTCTTTGATATGTTTCAGACATAAAGATCTTCAAGTGTACCTATTATGTAGAAATAATTACCTATTTCCACAATTGCCCGTGATTAAATGTAAATTACATCAAAAGATAGGATACAAGATTTTGGAAATGAGTTGCAAAATATTGCTTATTTTGTTAATTGGATATAAAAAAAAGCAGAAAATTTGTTGTTGATTTGAGGTAAAATATTCACAACTTAAGAATGAATTATGAAAAGAAAAAAATTGTTTTCAAGAATTTATTAAAGAAAAATTTGTGATTTGAGGGGTCGATCTATTCAAAAATTGGGATCTTTTTGCTGCCCCTTCACAAAATTCAAATCTCTCAAATGGGTCCATTCACAAAATTCAAATTCATAAAATAGGCCTCTTCACAAAATTCAGATTCATAAAAACAGCCCTTTCACAAGATTTCGTTTTATAAAAAATGATAATTTTGTAAAAATTTTCCATGTTTACAATATTATTTTTAATGAATGTTAAACTTGGTTCAATAAAATGCTATTAACTTATAACATTAGATAGAGTAACTGCTAAAATGAACGGTATCGCATAATGATTTTTTTTTTTTTTTTTTCAAAAAGAAATTTTTACAAAAATAAGTAAAAATTTCATAAAAATAGGCCTCAAAAATTAAAACCTGGATCAAACCCTGGTTTTGATTCTCCATAAAAATAGATGATCTTTAAAATGATCAAATCATGGCGGCAACTTTTACAAGAAATAAACGACCCCAAGAAACGAAGCAAAGTGAAGAAATAAGTCTACAGAACCGGGAAAGATGTTTACAGCTATGTACGACGTCTCATTTGAATTTAGCACTGAAGATGGATGTGAATACATCCAAAATTAATCTGCTAAGTCCTATAAAGGATATTTATAAGGTAATTTAATATTTAAAACATAAAGTTTTATCCTTTTTTAAAACGATTTAATTTAAAAGATCAAATCATAGTTGGTGATCTTCAAAAAAGACTTTTTGCAAAAACTGTGAACTTAAAATAAACTTTATTCATTTAAAATAAAGAAGTTTATAACTATGTACATTATCGGAATAACCTTACCTAATGTTGTAAAATTCTTCAGAATAATCTTTCTGAGAATATTCTTGAGAATAATCGAGAATTTTCTCATAGAAGCTATAATAGTGGGTAATTTTTAAATGTGTGTTTTCTATAAGTATTAATTTATGTGCCAGTTTAGTAATTTATGTAATTTTGCTTTTAATAAAATAATCAGATTAATTAAATAATTAAATCTATTTATTGTAGGTATTTAAAAAAAAATTGTCTTCAAGGCTAAAAGATGAAATCTTATAAATTATTGAATATAAAATCTAGTGATAACTCAAGTAATAAAGAGACAAAGCATTTTTTTTTTTTTTTTTTCATTAAAGACTCTTATTTTTAAAAAGTGACACTGACATTTAATGAAAAATATTTCTAATTATTTATGTTTTTGTTTTAAAATGTTTTACACTTATCTGTATGAAATAAAAATGGCTTTATCCAAAGATATTTATATGGGACTGTTTACAGTTCAAAAAGAAATTATTTTTCTATAGAAAGATGTGACAAATTGACATATGTAGCTCACAACATAAATTATTAAAATAATAAGTAAAAACAGAAACAGTTGAGTTAACAAAGTGATGTCGGTGGCAAAGAATTGGGTGAGGTGTCTGTAATTAAAGAAGGTAGCTTGAACTTGAATGATCTGTTATAGACTATTAACTTTGATTCTAAATTTTGTGTAACAAGTTAATTACAAAATAAAATTAATTTCATTTTTAAGCTATTTGTTATTTTAGTTTTTAATTTAAATTGAACATATTTTATCATTTATTTATTATAAAATATTGTTTAATATAAATTTGCTAACTTTTTTTGTGAAATTTTATTTTAAACTAGAGTCTTTTATGAGTCAGAATTTTTTTTCAAGTATATTAATTTTCATGACAAATTAATTTTAATAACACACCATCAAATTATTGATTAATTAAAAATCATCACCATAATAGATAATAAACCTGTGGTTTATATATAGAATAAGAATTACAAAAATATCAGTTATGTGAATTAGATTTCTTAAGTAAACCCCCGATTATTTTTTCGAAAATCTTTATGAGGAGAAAACTCTCTTTAAATTTCAAATTTTAGTGATGGTTTTGTTATAAATGCAAATCTATAGGCATTAAAAAAAAATTTTAAATTTATATTTTAATATGAGTAATTAATCATCATTTGCTATTGAATGCTTTTTGTCATGGAACAAGTATTGAACATTTAGAAAAATTGCTTTGTGTAGCTTACTGGAGAATATTCTCCCATTGAAAATTATCAATTGTAAAGAAAATATCATGAAATAAAGTTTGTTTGTTCTAATTATGCATGTCAAACTGAATAATTATGAATAAGTTTTATAATTTATGTCTTAAACATGAAATTTTTTTTTTTTGTATTTAAGAAAAATAAGAATATTCTCGATTATTCTCCAAATTTGGAGCTTCAGAGAATAATCTCAGAATATTCTTGTGCTCAGATAATATTCTCACCTCACATCTCTACTTACGTAAGCTTTTTTAGTTTTACCATAGTACTTTCAGGAGGGGCCCCTCCCTTCTTCTGTGATGTTGGATGTGTCTTTCTCTTCAGTTGACCTCTTCTGAGCTGTGTTCTAAAATCCAAAGTCAGTTTCAATCGATGTTTTGTGTTGGGTCTGTCGTGTGATTGCAACTTACTAACTGAATCTCTCGTTATCGCAAATACTGCGATCTCTCATGTAATGACTACAACTACTACTGTGGGTTCGATGTTTTGTTTTTTGAGTTTGTTCTAAATGTATTCTCCGGTCTTGTATGAATCGTCAAGTAAATGTTCTATTAGTGTTCTATAGTTTTGTAGTTCTCTCTTAAACTACTTTACATAACACGACATGGTGTCAGGTAGTGTTTTCGATAAAAATTTCTTAAATATTTTCTGCTTTTGAACTCTCCGTACCATACGTAACTTAAAAGTGGACCAGGAAAAAAAAAGGCTCTGTTGGTGTTAGAATTTAGAATCTTCTCTCAAACAGCTTTATTATGGCTGTAGATTCTACTCAAATACCTTTAAAGGTTCCTTCGCCATTTAATTTTCAAATTTTTTAATTTTAATTTCAGCGGATTTGCCCGAATGAATACAAGAATTCGAAGACTTTCGATATGCTTCCGGACTCAATGCAAAACCTGAAATAACACAGGTACGAACTCTTCTCTATACGATGGGATGCGAAGCTAGAAAAATACTGGCCTCTTTTGAACTATCAATAGATGACGAAGACAAATATGATATTGTAAAGTCAAAGTTCGATTCTCATTTTGTCATCCCGCACAATGAAGTATACGAGTCAGCGAAATTCAATCTCCGTAAACAGCAAGTCGGTGAAACTGTGGATCAATTTGCCACTTCTCTTTTTAATCTGGCCGTACACTGCAATTTTGGAGCTCTTAAAACTCGTTTAATACGAGATATATTCGTCGTCGGACTAAATGATAAATCACTTTCAGAAACTCTGCAGTTAGATTCAAAATTAACTCTGGAAACAGCCATTGAAAAGGCACGACAAAAAGAAGCTGTGCAACAACAACAACGAGACCTCCTGCATCTGGATGGACATTCTGAAAGTGCTGTCAGCTTTTTGAAAAAGCAAAACCCGAAACGTGACCTGAATGTGAAGTATAAACCAACTACTCATAACTCTCCAAAGATATCTCATAACTCCAAAGGTAAGGGAAATTGTCATTTTTGTGGTGGTAATTTACATTCTCGAACTCAGTGTCCTTCAAAAAATGCTTTTTGTAGAGGCTGTAATAAACGTGGCCATTTTGTTAAGGTGTGCTTATCATAGAAAAAATTCATTTCTTCAGTGCATGACGAAAATTCGTCCTCAGTGTACACTGTTGGTGGCGTCACCTCGGCGTCAAAAAACTCTCTGCATGTAAACATTGAATTTAACGACTCTTGTGTGAAATTTAAAGTTGACTCTGGTGCGGCTGTGTCCGTCGTTCATCCCGAAACACCAGGTGTTCCCAGGACTCTGTCGAAAGCTAATGAAATTCTTAAAGGACCAGATGGTTCAAGATTAAAAGTGCGTGGTAAATTCGAAACCATATTGAAGTATAAGGATAATACTTCAAAGCAAACTCTCTTTGTTGTTGAAAATGTGTGCGAACCTCTCCTAGGATACTCGGCACTCACCGAACTTAACGTCATTAAGATAGTCAATTCTGTGGTGAAAAACGACAGAAATCAACAAATTGTAAAAAAATTCCCATCCTTATTCACTGGTCTGGGAAGAATGAAGGAAGAATACAAAATTGTTTTGGAACCTGATGCCGTTCCATATAGCGTAAGCGGTGCCAGGCGTGTTCCTATTCCCCTGCGTGGGCGTGTAAAAGCTGAATTGCATCGCATGGAACAAATGGGTGTAATCAGAAGTATCGACAAGCCTACCAAGTGGTGTGCAGGACTCGTTCCGGTGGAAAAGCCTAATGGTGATATCAGAATTTGCGTTGACTTCACGAAGTTAAACAAATTTGTGGTTCATGAAAGAGCTGTCATGCCAGCCGTCGAAGAATCTCTCGGTTTGCTCGGTGAAGCAAGCGTGTTCTCCAAACTTGATGCTAACATGGGATTCTTTCAGATTCCTTTGACAAAGGATTCACAGGAAATAACCACATTCATCACTCCCTTTGGCCGCTACTGCTTTACGAGGCTTCCGTTTGGAATCACCTCTGCTCCAGAGCATTTTCAGCAAAGGATGACTAAGATTTTGGAAGGCTTACCAGGTGTCGTCAATCAAACAGATGATAGGGGAGAAGGGGGTACATTGGGACAAAGGCTTTTATCCCTTTATAATTGCAAAATAAAATTTGTAAAAAATCACACTAGATGGCACTTAGTAGTACATCTTCATATTTGTGATTTCAACTCATTCATTCAAGTCTGCTGCCTGTGAACAAGGTTAGTTTATTTTATCATATGAAAAGTAATTTTTTTCAAGTAAATTAATGTTGATTTTTTAGGTAATAGGAAATAAATATTTTAATTTTTAAAAGTACTATGTGTTTTTATAAACATTAAGCTTTCATTTCCACTATAGATCATTAGCCCATGTGCTCTAGAAAATTAGGCCTAAACATTTGTTTTGAAAATAACCTGATGGGGTTCATTGGGACACCAATGCATGGGGCACATTGGGACTGCTCCAATGGCCCATTCATTTCTAACACCAATATATTTTTATTTATTTACCTATTTTTTGCACACATAAGCTAATTGTATTCATTTTTTTTCTAGGTATTCTTTAAATAAATAGAAAATGATTAGAAATTATAAGCCAAAAACTGAAAAAACTAAAATTTCAGAAGAAAGTATAGAAAAGGCAATAAATGAAATTATCAATGATAAACTTTCTGTGAGGGAAGTTGCAATTAAATATTATATACCAAAATGTACATTATTTAATAGATTGAAAAAAATGAGAGAAAATAAGATTGAGTGTGTACTACAAATATAAATTATAAGTTTCAATCCAAATATACATCTCAACAAATATTCATAGCTGAACAAGAAATCTTGTTGAAAGATTATTTAATATCATGTTCTCAACTTAACTATGCCATCAACACGATCCTACATGACATTAAAGTTTTGTGTAGACTTGCAGGGTTTTGATGTGCGTTAAGATATGAATATGCAGTAATGCTTCATAACAATTTCATTTTTTCATAATTACCTACTTTATTATTATTTGTTATTGTATCAAATTCATTGTTTTGAAAGCCTTTCATTTACTTCAGCAAAATATTTTGCAATATTGTAATTAGATAAATAAAAAGATGGTTGTCCCAAAGTGCCCATCATAAAATCAGTGTTGTCCCAATCTGCCCCTGCACGGGGAACATTGGGACACTTTTGCATAAGTTATGTTTTAATTATTTCTGTTTGTAAAACACATTAAACAATGCTCATTACACATTTAAAAGGTGACCAATAACACAAATATTTAAATAAAAATGCACAAAAGCATTAAAACTTTTATAAATTGGAAAATAATATGCTTTTATAAAAAGTGTCCCAATGTCCCCCATCTTCCCCTACTCTTGTATTTGGTAAAAAACAAGAAGAACATGACAAAAGGCTAACTTTAGTACTGGAAAAGCTAGCTAAATCAGGTGTCACTCTTAATTCCGAAAAATGTATATTCTCTGTTCCTCAAGTGAAATTTCTTGGTCATGTCATTGACAAAGACGGCATTAGACCGGATCCTACCAAAGTCAGTGCCATCAAATATCTCTCTCCTCCAAATGATGTCTCTGGTATCAGACGTATACTTGGTATGGTGAATCATGTAGCAAGATTTCTCCCAAATCTCTCTTCCAAAACGGAACCTCTGAGAGCTCTTTTAAACAAAAATGTTGTGTTTCAGTGGACTAGTGTACATGATGCAGTCTTAAAAGAAATACTTTGTTCTGACATTTGTCTAGCTAAGTACAATGCCAAGTATGATACTGTCTTGTCTGCAGATGCTTCTTCATTCGGATTAGGGGCTGTTCTGATGCAAAAACAGCCAACAGGTGAAATCCGTACTGTAGCCTATGATTCCCGATCACTTACTCCAACAGAAATTTGTTACTCACAAATTGAAAAAGAAGCTCTTGCAGCGACTTGGGCTGCTGAAAGATTCCAACAATATTTGCTTGAGTTGAAATTAAATGCTTGAAACAGATCATAAACCTCTAGTACCACTATTTGGAAAAATGAGCATTGAAGATCTTCCTCCTCGGATCCAAAGATTCAGAATCAGACTGATGCGATTTAATTATGAAATTTTGTATGTTCCTGGAGATAAAATAGCTATTGCTGATACTCTCTCAAGATGTCCTGAAGACGAAATATCTGTCGCAAAGATATGCTGACTGAACAAGACATTGAAGCCTATGTCTCATATGTGATTAAGACCATTCCCTCCTCAAAGGAACGACTTCAAGGGATTAAAGATGAACTTCTGAAAGATGCCTCTTGCTCGCTGGTCATGGAATACTGCAAAACCGGTTGGCCAAACTATGTAGATCTTCCATCAAATGTATATCCGTACTGGAAGTTTAAGGACGAACTTACCACCTCTAATGGTCTCTTGTTAAGAGGCTCAAGATTAGTCATTCCAAAAGTATTACAAAAGGATATTAGGTCTCGAATTCATGATGGACACCTCGGCATTCACAAGTGTCGACAACGTGCCAAACAATCTGTTTGGTGGCCTGGAATTTCTTGCCAGATCAAAGAAATGGTGAACTCTTGCTCTCAGTGCGTAAAGACTAAAATCAACCATTGTGAACCGTTAATTCCCTCCACTCCACCCACACTTTCCTGGGAAAGAGTAGCCACAGATTTATTTGAACTAAGTGGTAAGAAATATCTTCTGGTAACTAACTATTACTCGAGATATCCTGAAATATGCTCGCTAACCAGTGTTACATCAGCAGAAGTCATTGAACAAATGAAGACTATATTTGCCCGTCACGGCATTCCCAACGTTGTCGTCAGTGATAATGGGCCCCAATACGGCTCCATGGAATTCAAAATGTTTGCTCGAGACTACGGATTTCAGCATGTTACAAGCAGTCCCCAATTTCCACAGTCTAATGGAGAAGCTGAACGAATGGTACAGACCATAAAAAGCATCATGCAAAAACCAGATGATCCCCATCTTGGATCCCCATCTTGACATATAGAGACACTCCGGGCCCAACAGGAAGTAGTCCAGCGCAACTATGCATGGGTAGAAGGCTTAGAACTCGTCTTCCTGTTTATCCTCCCCTACTATAGCCAAAGTGGCCGAACCTAAAAGAGCACGTCGAAAACGACAAAAGAGGTAAAGTGAAAGACAAATGTAATTTTGATAAGCGACATTCAGCTCATGAATTGAAACCCCTGAACGTTGGCGACAAAGTGTGGATAAAAGATATGAAAACACCGGCTATTATAAAATCAAAGGCAGGTGCTCCAAGCTCATACATCATAGAAACACCTCGAAAAGATGTCGTCAGACGAAATCATCGGCATCTCGTTCTTAATTACGATCAGCAACCATTTATAGAAGAAATTCCATGGCTGCCTGATGCAGTGCATGATAAAGAAGAAACAGTTCCAGCTGAAAGTCAGTTAGAATCTTCTCCGTCACCAAAATCTCCCATGAAAATCTCCACAAGTACAGGTAAAATGCCAGTTGTGGAACCCGAAGTCAAAATGACAAGAAGTTGAAGACTGATTAGAAAACCAGATCGTCTCAACCTCTAGAGACTTTAAAAGACTTGGTTGGGGGGATGTCATGTGATTGCAACTTACTAACTGAATCTCTCGTTATCGCAAATACTGCGATCACTCATGTAATGACTACAACTACTACTGTGGGTTTGATGTTTTGTTTTTTGAGTTTGTTCTAAATGTATTCTCCAGTCTTGTATGAATCGTCAAGTAAATGTTCTATTAGTGTTCTATAGTTTTGTAGTTCTCTCTTAAACTACTTTACATAACACGACAGGGTCGTTGCCATTATACGATGATAAATTACTTAAAATTTCTGTTGTTTCCCGGTGAAGTGTGTAGGTTTGATTGTTATAGTTTACTAATTTGCAAACTTTTCCAAAGTCTATTTTAATATATTCAACTGAATTTGATTTTTTAAGAGCGATGGTTAGTTTACCAAATTTTAAGTTCGAAATATGTTCCTTTATTCTATTTTTAATTTTACATTTAGTCATCGCTATATAACTACCTGTAGAATTTTCTGCTTTTTCAAAGGGAATTTCATATATGCCTGAAGTTTCTAGTGAATTTATTTTATCTTTATTGTTTCTTATTAGTTGATATATATTTTTATTAGGTTTTATTGGGATTTTAAAATTTATTTTGTTCGTAAAGCTTTTTATTTTGTTAGATATTCCTCTACTATATGAAATTGTGGGGGTGTACTTCTGTCTCATAGCTTTCAATTAGATTTAATTTATTAATTCTATTTCTATATAATTAAATGTGAAAAATTGTTAAAATGAACAGGTCAGATTATATAACCAAAATGGAAGCAACAATTCAGGAAATTTGTTCGGACAATGTTAAAAATGACCCCAATAATAAACTCAATTTGAAAGTTAAGAAACTAATTACCAAAGGAAAATGGCCAAACAATAAACCACTCATTTATTAATAACCATGCTCCTAATACCCCAAGAATTTTCAGGAGATATAAGGATGACAAATTCCCCCCTTCCTCCACACACAAAAAAAAAAGTCCTATAGTGAGTAAATGTGAAGGTCCTGGATGCCACTTCGAAAAATAAATGTTCAAAATTTATTCATCTGTACTCCCCCCCCCATCCTTCAGATACAAGTTTGCATTCAACTGATGAATTCATTAAAATACTCTGCAAAATCAAAATAAATCAAATCATCTTCTAGTAAGTTTTGATGTAGTTAATTTTATATCCTTCAGTTGACCTTCAAATCACGGAAATCATTAACACAAAAATAAAAAATCAATTTGAAAATACTGAAATTGCTAACACATTAATCGCAGCAAGTAATTTAATTCTGAATGAAAACTATTATAGGTTCAACAGTCGTTTTTTACAAGCAGCGAAAGGGAGTCCCTATAGGGTCCCCATGTCAGGTATCACCGCCGAACTAAAATTAAGATTATTGGAAGAAAATATTTTTAAAACCCTTAAAAACGAAATATGCTACTAGTTTAGATATGTGGAAGATGTTTTTGCAGTTGTTGATAGTAAATTTGATATAATTGCAATTTTAAATAAATTAAACAGTTTGGATAAAAATATGCAACTTCAACTGTTTTCTAAAAAGTTTTATATATCTTAATTGGTAGGTGATGCTGTATATAGAATGATATATAGTAGGAAAATTTGTGGTGGCTACACCATACTAGTTCTCAAGTTCTATTAAAAAAATTCATTAAAATTATTAATTATTTTTCTTTTTAATTCCATTTTCTGTAAGTTTTTAATAAATATTTTTTCTGCTCATTTTGTTTCCTTTCTTGTGTTGTTTATAATATTAATATTATTTATCAGTAAAATACTTACATTGTTTAATAGTGGTATAAAAATTCTAAGAAGGTATTAAGTAGAAATGTTTTTGTTGTTTTTTGTAACTAGAAATAGGGGTGGGGACTATAATTGATATGTAACATTATAATGGTAATAACATTACATATGTAACATAATTTGTTCTATTTATTTTTATTTGAATAGTTCCATTTGATGAGGATGACAAAGACAAAAGTGTTTGGTTTTTAGACCATGATTATTTGGAAAACATGTATAGTATGTTTAAAAAGGTTAATGGTAAGAATATATATTTTATATTGATAAATTATAACAGTAAATTTATTTTATAAATAATAATAATAATTAATAATAATAATTTAACGTAAATTTAGTTTGTATAAGGCTATTAAATTATTTTAATTAAAATGCTTAATTACTTAGAACTTTATCACCTTTGAAACTATAAATTTAATACAACTGGGGTGAAACTTTTCAAGGGCTGCCCCTGAATTCAGGGTTTATGAACATTTTACTGTATCTGAATTTCCTGTTAAACTTTTTTTTTTTTTTTTAAGAAAATTCTTAGTTTGATTGTTTAATTTGCCTTATAATGTATTATGAATTCTCCAAATATCATTTAATGTATCAAATAAATATTTTTATCAATTAAATAAATACTTTTAATGATAACCATATGATATGTCATGAATGAGTCTCTATTTGCCATTTTTCCTGCATGCAAGTAGCAGTTTTCCAGTTTCTGCATTTAGGGAGTTTCAGGTGTGTAGAAAATGTTCAGACCTCGGAAAATTTCCCCAGATGCAATCTAATTTTCCCTCAATAACAAAAGGTGTTTTGTTATACAAAGCTATTTATTCTATGTAGTAAGTGTTTAAGAGAATAAGTATACACTGTAACATAAAAATAAAGATGTTAGTTTAAGCATTGCAAAGTACTAAATTGCTATTTTAAACTTACATTTTTGTTTTTTCTCAAAATATTGAAAATTTCCCCAGTTAGTCGAAATTTTCCCACGAACTTCCTTCAGGAGTTTGGATATATTCTGCACCATTGGATAGTTTCATCCCTGAGTCAATAATAATAATAAATTCTCAGTGTGTATGTGTGTGTGAAAGTTATAATATATAAAATACTTTCCTAGTTAACCGCAGTAATAAATAATATGGGCATAGATAATTTTTTGAATTCTAGAGTTAGACTACATTTCTGAACAGCACATAAGGCATCCCAGATATACTGAAAAAAGTTCATGTATGGAGATTTAGGTGGCTAATGGACATCATTAAAGTCAGAAGAATGTTCTTGGAACTAGTCGGTAGCAAACCTCGACATGTGGAGTGTCACATTATCCTGCTGGAATTGTCCAAGTCCATCTGAATGCACAAATGACATGAATAGTTGCTGTGCTCAGACAGAATGCTCATATATCTGTCACTTGTCAGAGTTGTATCTAGACGTATCAGGGGTCCCACATCACACCAACTACACATTCGCTATGACATGACAGAGACTCAGCTTGAACATTCCCCTATTGACAAGTAGAGTCCGTGGATTTACGAGGTCCATACTCATATCTCCATACTTGTACATATCCATCTGATCAGTATAATTGGAAACAAGACTTATCAGACCAGACAATGTGCTTCCAGTCATCAACTGTCCAATGATGATGTTGGTGGGTGCAGATGAGGTGTAAAGGCCCATATCAATGATGGTACGGTGAATACATTGCACACTGGCACTTGTTGATGCCCCAACATTCAAATCTGCAGCAATTTCAGAAAGGGTTGCACGTTTGTTATATTTAATGATTCTTGTTAGTTGTCATTGGTTCCATTCTTTCACAATCTTTTCCTAGCCACAGCAATGTCGGAAATATATTTTACCAGATTCCTGATATTTATGATACACATGTGAAATAATCATTTGCGAAAACCCAAATTTCATCACTACCTTAGAGATACTGTAATCTCTCTCTTGTGCATGAATTATTATAATGCCATGTTCAAAGTCGATTAAACAGGGTGTCAACTAGGTCATGAAAATCAGCAATGGGTCATGAAAGTCATGAAAAGGTCATGAAATTCAGCAATAGGTCATGAAAGTAAAGAACAGGTCATGAAATTCAACCATCTGTTCGAGTCACATATTGGTTCAGGTAACCCAATTTCACCGGTGGGGTCGAACAATTATTTTCTCTTGCAGTTCGGGTTGAATTGATTGAATTTTTTTCCCTACGAGTCAGGTCGACTTGACAATATCTTTCAAAATAATTTCTTTAATGTGCAAAAACATAATTTGGCAACACATCCTTTTGTGCATTGTAGCTTTGCTTGTAGCACTCGTGTCTACTTTGTTCGCCTGATGAATGGTCGTGTTTTTTCAACCTGAAACAATTGTAGCAAGTTTATTGCATTTTATGGTGTTTATTCAAAGTTATGTACTTATTACTAAACTTGAAGCATATTTTGTACACTTAAAGTACACAACATATCTAAATGGTTAAAAATTATTATTTATCCATTTTTAAGATTTTAAAACTTTTAAATTGGTGCATTAGTAATTACTTTTTAAATTATTTACCAGTTGCATAGTAGTAAAAATTTACTTTATAACTTAAATTGTAAGATTTTTGGGTGTGGGTCATTAAAATTCTCTATTGGGACTTCAGATCGACTCTCAGGTTACTATTATTATTTAAAAGCGTAAATATATAAGTATGATTATAAACCTAGTGTAGTCATTTATATCTTTAAAAAACAAAATTGTCTTCTATGAAAAATCTACAAACATTCTAACTTTTGTTACCCCCCCCCCCCCCTCCCCTCAAAAAAAAAAAAAAAAAAACTAGTTGGCATAGGTGGACTCTGCTTAGTTCCCCATCATATGTATGTTCTCATAAATTTCTAGTACAGAATATATTATATTCATGTTAAGAGAAATGAATTTGACCAAACGCTTGACACAGTGACAGAACAAAATCCTCGTCTAATAGGCTACCCACCGTTCAGTTTGATATATTTATCTCATTCTAATCTGTTAATTTATTTTATTGGGGTCAATTTCATAGTTTAGTTTTCATGCTACTATTTCCAATGCAACAATTCTCAAAATGCATATTTATATGGAAAATTTTCAATTTTGCTATGTTGATAAAAATCTTAAATTACGAATAACTTATGAAATTTTCTTATTAGAATATTTGTAGTCAATCATGTTCAAACAAGTATCATAAATGTTATTTTGAAGTTGTCGGATATATTTATGATCCTCAAAATGGATGTTTATGCTCAATTTTGCTCAGTTCTGCCATTTTAAGTAAATCGTAAATTCCAAATAACTTACAAATTTTTTAAATTGGAAAATTCATAGTCTATGATATTCATGCCAGTGTCCTAAATAATATTTCAAAAGTGGTCTGACATCATTAAGATGAAAATATTCCTAAAAATTGACGTTTATGTGAAATTTTGTCCTATTCTGCCATGTTAAGAAATTCGTAAATTTCCAATAACTTGCAAAATTTTCAAATTAGCATGCTTGTAGTTACTGGTGTTCATTCTGGCATCAAAACTGATATTTTAAAACTTGTCTGATATTTTTACAGTAAAAATTTTCCATTTAATGAACGTTTAAGTGAAATTTTGCCCTATTCTGCCGTGTTAAAAAAATCGTAAATTTCTAATAACTTAGTTTTTTAATTTGAATGTTGCAAATGAATAGGGTTCTTGCCAGTGTCAAAAGTAATATTTTAAAATTGATCTGACTTCTCTGCGACAATTTGTTCTTTAGATATCGTGTACACAGACTAACATACTAACGGACTAACAAAGTAACAGACACCATACGAATTTTGTCATTTTCGGAATCCTCACACCTGAAAATGTGTAAAAAGTAAAAAAATTGAGGTCGAAAATTTTCACGTTTACCTAAGTTCCCCATAGATATAGTATCATAGCCTCCTAAACTAGATGCCTGTCGTGTGGCTCGGAAACTTGGCAACAGTTCAAGTGGTAAACAGCGACAGCTGGTACAGATTGCACAACTTTTTTATTCAACTGTCACCAATAATTTTAAGATGTGATATATGATATATATAATCGACGTTTCTTCGATTCTATTCGCCTTTTATGTATATCAAATCCCACTTTTAAAAATTTTTGGTGGCTGTTGAATAAAAAAGTCGCACAATCTGTACCAGGTGGCGCTGTCTACCGTTTGAACTGTTACCAAGTTTCTGAGCCACGCGACAGGCATCTAGTTAAGGAGGCTATGATAGTATGATGGGGAACTAAAAGTTCTTTGAACTTTTTTTACTTAACTTTTAAATTTTCTAAAATACATGCATGCTCAAAATATTTGCTAACCCTTTGAGTGCTATGGACGCAAATACGTGCCCGGCAAAAATGATCAGTGTACTATGCAACACTCGCATAAAGCCAGGGACCGATTTACTCAGTTGGAGGCCCAGGGCACTCATGTTCAATGGGCCCCTTTTCCTCGTACTTTAATATTACAACAAACAAAACAAACCGCATATTTTTGATTCACGTGTCGAAAAATTTTCTCTTCTTTTCATTTTATTGGTAAGACTTAACTAGATCCGATGCTTGTCTATCGGATCAATGTACATCGCACCCGCATATCTGTACTGTGGTGCTTGCCTCGGATTTAGTTAGCCTTAGTAAGACTTTGGAATGCAGTATCGGTAGTATGCAGTTGTATTTGCGTTTAGCAAAAATATTGCAATTTTTTCAATGAACTGACAGTTTCCTTGAAAGATTATACCGCTGATTTATATAACAGCGCATTAATACCTCCATCTATCGATGAAAAAACAAAAAGCAATGATCATTATAACAAAATTTGGAAATTTTTCATTTTAACTATTTTTTTAAATGTATGATTGAATTTGTTGGAGGCCCCCCTCAGTGAGAGGGCCCAGGGCACATGCCCCGAATGCCCTGCCTTAAATCAGGCACTGCATAAAGCGCGTCCACGATAAGAATGAGACAACTTGATTCTCATTTATTTTCAAGAAGTGCTTCTAGCCGCCATCATGGTGTTTTGTACAGTTTCTTTGGTTACTGATTTAAGGAGATGATGATAAAACCTCTTGAATCGTCAGCGCCAACCGCGCGCCGTCCGAATGGACCGCATAGGCCGCGAGTATTCAGCACTCAAAGGGCTAATCAAAACAGTATTAATGTATAACTGAATGAACTACTTTTTTCTGATTCAGAATGTATTCTATTTTGAAGTATAGGAAATACATCAAAATGCAAAGTTTGAGATGTATAGTTCTATATTTTTTTTTTAGTTTAATAATTCTATTCTTAGTCTTTTCATTGAAAAAAAAAGTTTGTAGATTTGAAAAAAATTTAATACATATATTCATCTCCTTAATGCAAGGAAAATAAATGACAATTTTCAAATCTCCCAAAAAACTAATAGTTACACTACAGTATTATAACATTGCGCAAATAATGTGCATATGTATGTAGTTATATATGTGTGTTTTAGATTGATTTCCTTTACTATTGCTGCTGTTACAATGACAGGTTATCAAGATTTAACAGAGTGTCTACTGACTTGACACCCTGTGTGTACTTAGATTATTAATAAAAAAAAAAAAAAAAATGTTTTCAGTTTTATTTTATTTATTTATTATTATTTTTTTTAACAGCTAATACTGCTGTTAAACAATAATTAAAAAAAATAGCAAAGTGATATATATCAGTAAAAAAAAAAAAAAAAAAAAATGAATATGTTAATTTAAAAAGAAAGGTTGGATATGTCGGTAAAAAAGGTCATGAAAATTTTTTTGAGGTCATGAATTTTTTTCTGTCACGTCAGTAGACACCCTGTTAAATCTTGATAGCCTGCCACAGAAACAGCAGCAATCGATCTGACAGCTTTGACAGACACCTGTTCAATTGTGTTCAGACCTGCCAACTGCTATGAATAATTCGTAGTTGATACGAAAATCGGCTCAAAATTACATCTAGCACCAAAGCTGCAACATTTCTGACTATGTTTTGCTTTGCGATTTTCAATCTTTCTCCATCCATGCCATAAATGCCAATTTTGATTTTAAACTTGCTTTATTAGATTCTAGAATGTATAAAGAGATAGAATTGTTATATATTTCTCATTCATGTATTTTTATGTGTCCCCCCTCGCCCCCCACTCCCACCCCCTAACGATTGGCAAACAAATGCCTTGTAGCACCTTGGGATTCCTAATCTTTTTCTATCCGCAACATGAATGCCAGTGTTCTTTTTAAATTTACTTTATTAGATGCTAGAACCTATAAAAAAGTAGAATTGTTCAATATTTCCCACTTTTTTTTTTAACCCCCCCCCCCCACCCGCCTTTCCTAACAATGATGATTAAACGCATGCAGAAGCCTTTGAATGTGCTTAATATTTATATTTTAACATTTTTAAAATAATTATCCCAATGCTACGATTATAATTTTTTGCAATAATTATAATTTATATTTTTTAAAATTATGCATATAATTAAACGCACAACAAAAATATTGATTTGATTGGCTAGCATTTTTGTTGAATTTTAATAACTGGCTGAATATAGTGTAAAAAGAGTAATTCTGAATTTTTAATAAAATTATTTTACACCAGGTTTCATAAATCGTGTTTGTTTCTTAAACAGTACAGTCTTCCGTTATGTACGAACACTAGTGCAAAATATCTGGGAGGGGGGGGGGGGGGGTAAAAAAACATTTAACATAATGTGGCCAGATTTCTGTGGCAAGTAAAAGCCAGATGTCTGGCATCTGTCAGTGCATATTATCTGTAGAAATTTTTTCATCAGGGCTGAAAATAGTACCCCGTAGATTACATGCAAGAAAATATGGTAATATACATACATTTATTTGTTTAAGATTCGTGTGTTGCATGATAAAAATGAACCAACCAACCATCCAATCCATTTTTAAAATTGGTGTGCTACTAATTGTCATTTTTAAATGTTGGCAGGTATGTGTGTCTGTCTGCACTGCCGACCGCATTGCATTACTCTGATTGGTTCCATAACTCTGTTATTAGTATACACACACTTGTAGTAGTTTTTTTGGCTCTTCAGTGTGTATGTATATATAAATATACATATATATATTAAATCAAAGTAGAATACTTTATTTGCTATTTTTTCAGAGTAAAATATATTTTAAATCTTGGTGCTATTATAAAAGCTCAGATAATGCCATGAAATGAGTTTTTGTCAGTTTCTGCCTGTTTAAACCGGTTATAACCACTTTCTGCGACTGGCATGGCAGAAATCCAGCCCTGAACCAGATACATAATTTAATGTATTTGCCTAAATGATTATTGTTATATTTCAGAAAAATATAGCTTAAAGAAATTTAAAATTTTAATACAATTTAATATCATATTTAACATATTTTTTTCAAATTTGATATATAGACCTTTTTACAGTTAAATTTTAAACAATTTAATATTGCATTTAATCTATTTTTAATGTGGCCTTTTTTTTTTTCAATAAAATTGAGCAACATATTTTTCTTACTATAATATACCCTGATTGAATTTACTGTTATACATAAGCCTTCTTTTCCAAAATTAATTCCTTCAAACATCAATATTAATTATTTTCTTATGACTTTTTATACAATAATATGGGTTATTTGTACAGTGTTATTTAAATGTAATTCCATTTAATTATTTTGAATTAAGAAATGATTATTCACATTTTAAAAAATTAGGCGTAGGTATGTTTGTAATGATATTTCTTTCTTCTTTCTCTTTTTTTAAATTTATTAAAGTACTGCATAGTGATGTGGGGTGGAAAATTTTCTTCTATATTTTTCCAGAAAATTTTCAAACCATAAAAACAATTTTTTTAGTAAATATTTTACATGATATATTTAAATTTTCTTTTATTAGTTACAGTAATGTCAGATACAGTGTGAAAAACAAAAGTTTTTGATTAAAGTCATCATTTAGAAAGCTGTCAGATGTATGATTTGAGCAACTTGCTCGAAAAAGAAGTTATTTATTATAATACAAGATATCTATGGTTGCTAATCAGAATTTTGAATGTCCATTCAATAAGTTTATGTGAACATAATTACAAAGCATTCGACAACATAAAAAAAAAAAAAAAAGAAAGAAAGAAAGAATATATTGATAAATTAATGCACTTCTGTACTGCTAAGCATGTATATTTGTTTTTCAAAATATTCATTTGATAAATGATAATATGGCGATGCTTTTTAAACTCAGCCAGCAATTCTGACTTAGATCACCTTATGGTCTCTGGCTCTGAGAGTGACTCAGAAAGTTAGGACATTGTCATAATCTTCGTTAAATATTTAATTAAGAAATATATATATATTGCTTTAATTACAAATTTGGCATTGTTGAAAATTTTACAGAAATATCTTGTATAAAAACATATATATCTATATTTTAAATCACTTGTTAAAACTAATTTCTAAAGTAGAAAAAAATGTCTTTTTATGCAAGCAACAGGAAATATAATTAATTGCCTAAATAAATAAAGAATTTGATTTTGGAAAAAAATTAAGGAAGTCAAATAGATTAAATGAATCACATCATAACTTGTAACTGGAGGTTTAGTTCAAAGAACTCAATATTTCTTTATTTGCTTGAAATATTGGAAATTGAATTGTACTTGAAAAATCTCATAGTGGGTGTTACATTTAAGGTTTAAAAATAAATAAATAATTAATTAAAAAGAAAGAGAAAAAAAAATCTGAAACTTCCAGATTAATTTTTTTGAATAGAGGATTACATCCATTATCTAATACTACCAACTATTAAAAAATATAAGTTTATGTTCACAAATTATGCTTAAAAAAATCGAGAAAAGTAAAATTCAAAAGAATTTTAATGAAATTTACCCTTTTATGGTCCGAGCCATACCTTGCTAATTACCTTGTACAGTCGGCAGCAAAATTATTGAAGTGCTAGCAATGGGCACCTAATATTATTTTGTTTAGTAAATATTTGTCAAGTCATGATCTTAGTCATATACTGTTTACGAAAAAGTAAGTTGATGATTAAAATTAGCGATCAAATTTTAAAAAAAGATGAAAAATGTGTATGTGTGCTTCAATAATTTTCTGCCAACTGTACGATTTCTCTGCCACTGGTAGCCAAACCCCATATTATATTATTTTATAAATAAATTTGTTAGGAGAAGTACTTTTTAAAGGGGGGGAGGGGAAAATGTTTACTTTCAAAAAGTTCACAATTGTAAAATTTGTTCTTGTTTTTCAAAAAGTTTTATTTTATTCTTTTTATTTTAATGTTTCATTTTGAAATTTTAAAGTGCAAAAAAGAACTTTGATGATTTTTTTTTACTCTTTATAACTTCAATATTAAGTATTAAAAATTAAATAATCAAATTTTGAGAAAAACAAAGGCAAATTTAATTATTCTAGATTTTTTTTTTTATAATGAAAACAATTTTTTTTTTCTTCTTAAGAAAGAAAGAAAAAAATTGTTAATCCTCACAACAATTTTCCCTATATAATAAAATGCGATTCAGCTGCTGACAATGATATGTAAGGTCTCTGAGAGCTACAGAACGTACACAGACAACTTATTTATACAAATTATTCAACCATTATACATGCAAAACAGTCATTAAAAATTATAACTTTCTAGCTTTATGCATGTTTAAAAACCATTAAATCATAATTTCAATTTTGTTTATTAATTTCTTTTTGAATTGAATAATTATTCATATTTTTCTTTGAGTAGTTTTGTTTACTTGTAGCTTTTAATGCATTAGTTTTATTTTACAAAACTTTCGTAATATAGAGACTGAAAATTTTCAAATTCAAAATTTTCTGGAAAACCCACATCCCAAGTACTATATCATTTTGAAAATAAGTATTCCCTTCTTCCCACAATAAGCATCCCACAAAAGCTGCAGGAGTTGGTGAGCAGTGGGTAAAGTTTCCTAGTTATTAAAAAAAGATACACAGTAGAAAGTCAAAAATCCGCACAGCTTGGGACCAGGGGTTGTGCGGATTTTATGATTTTGCGGATTTCGGGGCCCATAAAAAATGATTTTCATTTTGAATAATAAAAACAGAATATTATTCAAACTAAACACATACTAGTGAATAATAACACTGAATATTAAATTACTAACTAGGTACATAAGAATAATAATGAACATTAACAAAAATATATAATGAAAACAATAAATAAATATGAAAAAAAAAAAAAAATTGTCAAATTTAGATAAAATCTGTTCACATGTAGCTTTTAAACTAAACTTGAACCTGCATGATTTATTTATTTATTGTAAATACAAGTAACACAAATTTATTTTTCCACGAATTTTATTGAGTTTTCCTTACAAATTATGCCTTCATTAGAAAACATTTTAAAAAATTAGTTTGTTATTATTTACCTGATTGATATCATCATATCACAATAATCATTGTTTTCTTTTGATGAATTTAATATACTGTCAATAATTTCTAGGGATGAAACGGATATCAGCACTCCGGATACGGATATCCGGCAATTTCAAGCCGGATATCCGACGGATATCCGAAGCAGAAAATTCAAGCTTAAACTCCCCTCAAATGAATATTTTGCGACAATTATTTTTTTTTTTTTATATCCGTTGTAGCATAAAGGTTTTTTTTTTTTTTTTTTTTTTTTTTTTTAAAGAAAGAAAATAAAGTAAGCCTTTGTGAAATTTGAAATTAGCCTCTTTAGCAAACAAATTTAGACAAAAGTAGCTTCAGGTCTAAGAAATATAGAAGCCCTATTTTAATTTTATACAGAGTTAGCTAGGTTTTTCCAGAGTGGTCTATATCATTCCCCCTAATCTTCCCCATAACAATAAAAAGAGCTGTTCCTAAACAAACGATATTCATTCTGTGCAGTGCATATAACTCTGTTTTTATGATTTGTTTAACATGTTGTTAGATCGTCTAGTAATATTGTTAGTTATTGGAAATAAAAGTTGTTAGATTGTTTCGACAATGAGTCAAGTAATGCGCATTTATTGACTAGAAACTGCTTGTTTATTTACAATCCACTTTTTCATACATAAGAAAGTTTTTGTTTTTGTGACCGCATATTTATACTAGCAGAGCATCTCCACTGCCTGCGCCATCCACCTATTCGATTTGTATTATAAAAAAAATACATACATATAAATTTATGCTTTTAATAGAATATCTTGCTAAAGCACCTGAATTAAGAATTCCCATTACATTGCATAGATTTATTCCCCAAAATTAAAATTACTTCGAATAAAAGTACATATTTAAATTTTCAGAAAGTCTGTACTTTGACTTTCAGATTGTTAAAGGAGGAGAAAAAAAAAATATTTTTAAATGTTCAATTATTTAAAGTTTTTGATTTTTAACATTATAAAAACTTAACTTTTAATTAAAGAATTTTAATAAATAATATAAACTTTTCTTTCTTATCTGTGCAGAACATAAAAATATAAAATAAGTAAAATTTATACAAAGAAAAAAACATAAATTCATTTTGAATTATTATTTTCCTCTATGTTAAATAGAAGGAAGTATTAGATTCGTAAAAATTTTCAACTTCCAGTTTTCAGTGGATTTACGCATTTTGGGGGAACCAAAACATAATTTGACCATTTTTAGAAAATGTCTGTGAAAAAAATACTGCGCCATGAAAAAATTTGTACCATGAAAAAAAGCAGAATTATATAATCATAAAAACACTTCAATATCTATAAATCTGTAATTCAAGTTTTCAATTTCAGTCACAGAATTTAGTCAGGTTGGGAGAGCTTATGTTCTTTATTACAGAAATTAAACACACAAATAAAATTACTATTTGCAGTATTTTAAGGATGAATTCACAATTTAAAATTTATATTCAGGAGTTATTCAGGAAAAATATTGTTTCTCCATAAAGGAGCCAAGATCAAGATATGTAAATCATAACTTTTCATGTTCAAGAAGAAGAAAATACTTCCTGTTTAAGACAGGCCGAGAAACTAAACTAAAAAAAAGTAACATTCTCAAAGAGAGAAAGAAAATCACCTCTCATTTGGCAAAAAGCCAACTACGAGTCGGGGGGCTGAAAGCGTGAATCGAAAGTACGATCCACGCTGAAACATGCTCCGCCCCCATGAACGGAGGTTCATGAAAATATCCTAAAAAGTACAATAACAACATTAGTGTTGTTACAGGTTTTCATTTTCTGTCTTCAACTGCAAATAGATAAGAAAAAAAAGAGATTAATATACATAATGAAACATTGTAACTAGATGATTAACATAAGTGGATTAAAAACAGGAACACAAAAAAAAAAAAAAATAAAAATAAAAATAAAATAAAATAAAATGAAAATAAAAAATAAATAAAAATAAATGAGCTAATGTTTAACTGTTCAGTTCAAAGTTCTAAAATGGCAGAGGAGATAGTTTGGCGATCGGACGCTTCAACTCTCCATAAATAGTTTTCAATAGAACAACACGAATCTTGCCATCTGCTCCAGGAAATAATTTGATTATGCGACCCAGTTTCCACTTCAATGGGGGCTGATTATCGTCTTTTATTAAAACCAAATCGTCTTTCTTGAAATTTGGTTTATTTATTAACCATTTTGATCGCCTTTGCAAGTCTGATAGGTAATCTGAGGACCATCTCTTCCAGAAACTTTGAAAAAATTTTTGTAGAAGTTTCCATCTTTCTAGCGGGGTTAGGTTAACTGAAGAATAGTCAGGTTCTGGTATTGAAGTCAAGGCAGTGCCTATGATAAAATGTCCTGGAGTTAGAGCATTTAAGTCACTGGGATCATTCGAGAGCGCAACAAGAGGTCTCGAGTTCAAGCACAGTTCAATTTGAGTAATTAAAGTAAGGAACTGTTCATAAGTTAATATTTGTTCGCCAATAGTTCTTTTTAAATGACCGTTCATCTGTTTTATTCCAGCCTCCCAAAGTCCTCCAAAATGGGGGGCTGATGGGGGATTGAAATTCCATTTGATTGTTTCTTCGGACAAATATCTGTGGATCTTTTCGTCAGAAGAGATCAAGGACATCATTTTTTTTATTTCGTTGTCGGCACCTACAAAGTTCGTTCCTCTGTCTGAAAACAATTCTTCAGGTTTTCCTCGTCGAGCAACAAACCTCTTCAAGGATGCGAGGAATGTTTCAGAGGTGAGATCACTGAGTATTTCCAAATGAATTGCTTTTGTGGAAAAACAGATATATAAACAAATAACTTTTATAAGATCTAACACCTCGGCCCTTACGAGGTTTGATGAGAAAGGGGCCTGCAAGATCAACCCCGACTTTCGAAAACACTCGCGATGGCACTACACGAGCAGCTGGAAGATCACCCATTAGTTGAGAGGCTAAGTTCGATGCGGTTCTAAAACACTTCATACAGTTCCGCAGATTCCTTTTCACAGCGTCTCTTGCATTAATTATCCAATATTGTTGTAGCAGGACTGAAATTGTTAACTGGGTTCCACTGTGAAGATGTTTTTCATAAAAGTACTTTATAATTAAATCTGTAATGTGATGGGTTTTCGGAAGTATCATTTGGTGTTTTTGACTCTCAGGTAGGTTTGCGTGTCTTAATCTTCCACCAACACGAAGAATTTCATTTTTGTCTAGAAAAGGATTTAAAGAAAGGAGTTTGTTACTAGCATTCAGGTTTCTTCCAGATTTTAAAGTCTTTATTTCCTCTCCAAATTCATGTCTTTGAACCAACTTCACAATAATTTTAGTTGCCTCATCAAGTTCTTGTATAGTTAAAAAGCCAGTATTTCGCACAGATCGACATTTAGTATTTTTTATAAATCTAAGACACCAGGCTGTAACACGTCTTAATTTAGACCAAGATGAAAACTTATATAACAATTCAAATTCATTATTGCCATGAGTTAAAGAGCAAACAGTAGTTTTCCGTTGTTCTCTCAAAATCTCTTCTTCAGGTATTTTGACTTCATTTTCCGGTAGTGGTGTCGGTAAGTGCTCTTCTTTCAACCAGATTGGTCCCTTTAACCATTCTTCATTCTTCAACAATTCAGTTGCTGTGCAACCACGAGATAGCACATCAGCGGGATTTTTAACCCCTGGACAAAATCTCCACTGAGATGGGGCCACTAATCGTTGAATTTCACGCACTCTGTTCTCTACAAAGGGCTTCCAGTTACTAGCACTTCCTTTGACCCAATAAAGGGTAATTTGGGAATCACAGAAGCATAGTATGTTTTTGACGGGAATTGAGAATAGCTGCCCAAGATAATGAGCTAATCGAGCAGCTGTTAAGGCTCCCATCAATTCAAGTCGAGGCAAAGTAAGTTTTTTGAGAGGAGCTACTCTTGTCTTTGACATAATAAATGAAGTTTCACGGGAACAAGGATCACGAAAATAAGCTACTGTACCATATCCCTTCAAACTGGCATCGCAGAAAACACAAATTTGAATAGTTTCAGGAGTTAATTTTTCAAAATTCGTAAAATATTTTCTAGGCACTTCAAAATTTTCTAAATCCTGTATTTCACTATGCCATTTCTTAAATTTTTGTGTTAAAGCATCAGGTAAAGCAGAATCCCAATCAACACCCTGCTCCCATAATTCTTGCATTAGAAATTTAACTCTTATTATAAAAGGGGAAATAAACCCTACAGGGTCATACACCTTTGCTACAGTTTGTAAAATAATTCTCTTAGTGATAATTTCATTATCAAACCCTTCTAACAGAGATTGAAAGTCTATTCTTAACGTGTCATTATTAGTTGACCACATTATTCCCAATATCTTAGAGATATTTCCCTCATTTATTTCTTCATCAACGTTTATTCCATGCTTTTCCCACAATTTGCTTAATTCGTAAGAATTACTTTTAAATTTTCTTAATGTCATATTGGCATATTTAAGTATTTTCACAGCACCAGACGATAAAATAAATGCTTCATTTACAGAATTAGCGCCATGAAAGAGATCATCAACATATAAGGAAGTATCAAGCATATTAACAACTTTCTCAAACGAGTTCTTATATCCTTTTATATGATGTTTAATGGTAGCTGAGAGCAAAAAGGGTGATGTTGTAACACCAAAAGTTACACGAGTCATGCGGAAAACCTATAATAGAGGATTTTTACTATTTATATCCTCAAACCATAGAAATCTCAAAAAGTTTCTATCATTTTCTGCAACCTGTATTTGCAGAAAAGCCTTTTCAATGTCACAAACAAAGGCAATTTTATGAAGGCGGAATTTCAAAATAATACCCAAAATATTAGGATTTAAATTGGGGCCTGCAAATAAACATTCATTTAAAGATTTTGCTTCCTTTTCTTTGGAAGAAGCATCAAACACTATTCTGACCTTTGTAGTGGACTTATCTGTTCTTATCACCAGTCTGTGGGGCATATAATATACACCAGTTTCATTTTTGTTTAATTCACACTCCTCTATTATACCTATTTTCTTTTGTTCCTCAAGAATTTTTTCATATTCATTTTTAAGCCATTCATTTTTAGACAGTTTTGTTCTCAAACCCCAAAGTCTATTTTTGGCTATTTCTATATTCGATTTTAATTCATTTTTATTTTCCTTCCACAAAAATTGAATTTCATATCTTCCCTTAACAAAATTTAAACTTTCATTAAAAGAATTAATAATTTCTATATCTCTCTGTGACAGAGAATCATTCTTACTGTCACATATTCCAAGTGATTCTAAATCCCAAAAACGCTGCAAATCAAAACTGTCAAATTTATTTACAGATACAAAATGTGAATTAATTACCTCAGTACTATTATTATTTAATTTCCCCGCTACAGTATATCCGAAAATAGTATTAGCAACATATAAATTATCACTAATTTTTTCAATGATACCTCTCTGTATTTTCCAAAAATAATCCGCTCCTAGTAATATATTAATTTTGGAATCACTTAATGAATTGTCTGCCAATTTCCAGTTTTTATTTTTAATATAACTTTCAATTTCTGGTTCGCCCCTTGGGCTTTTCAAGGGAGTCGCGGTTATTAAGTCTGTAGCTAATACTTCAACATGAATGAGCCGACGAGGATTTATTTTGCTACGCAGTTCAATATTAAAAACTTCGAATTCCTCTTCTTTACCTTTATTTATGCCAAAGGCAAAAACAGTTAGCTTTTCTTTTCTTACACGGGTTAATTTTAATTCGTGAGCCAATTCTTTAGTAATAAAACTTTTTTCACTTCCGGAATCCAATAAGAGTCTGACAGTTTTTGATCTAGAATTAGATTGTGCTATTACGCAACATGTTTGCAATAACGCTGCCTGATTACTATTTTTCAAATGTGAATTCGATACTATAGTGTTCTCTACTACTTCTGGTTTCAAGTTTTTTGAAAAACAAAATAATTTGTTATGATCTGTTGCTTTACATTTTTCGCAAGGCTGCGATTTCACTCTGCACTGTGATGACAGATGAGATTTTAGAAAGCATTTATAACACCTGCCATCCTTCTTTAATTTTAACCTTTTCTCAACATCAGTTAAATTATTACATTCAAGAGAAGGATGATCATAATTCTTGCAAAATATGCATATATTTTTTACACCTACATTCAATGAATTCATTTTATTTGAAAATTTTCTATCATTAATTTCGGCTTTATTTTTATTTACAATTACCGAAGCATTTTTATAATTAATCATACTAAGTGATTTTTCACGTGATTCAAGTTCTATTTTAAGAAAATTAATTAAGTCTGTCACATCAGACTCATCCTTCCTTTTATCACTTTGCCTGTAATATTCAACTACTAGATCGTTTGGCAATAATTTTAATAAAATTGGATTCAGTAAATGACCGTATTGGCCTTTTGTCACCCCTAAATTAGATAAACTGCGAATATTTACTTCACAAGCGTCATATAGCTTTCGCAACGCAGTTATATTTGATGAACTCCTTACACATTCTAAATTTAGTAATTTATTCATATGAGCATTAATAATAATATCCTTTTGCCCAAAACGTGACTTCAACATCTCTATGCAATTATCATAATTTTGCTCCGTAAGTGAAAACCCTTCAATAACATTGTACGCTTTGTCAGTTAAAAGCGTTTTCAGGTAAGTAAATTTTTCAATTTTTGTAAGATTTTCATTTAAATGGATTGAATTTTCGAAACAATCGAAAAATTCGTTCCATTTTTCTATTTGGCCACTAAATCGTGGTAAGGACATCTTAGGGAGTCTTAGGGCGGAAGTTTTTGTTTGGGTTTCACTGACAGAACAATTTGAACCATTCTCTTCTATATTATTGCATCTTTTTAATCTTAATTTAATTTTACATTTGGCAGAAATTATTTGCTCGCCATATTTATCGCTTGCTGCGATATCTTTTTCGTACTCTTTAATATCTACTATTAAATTTTCTATTTCTTCATTTAATTTTTTTAATGCAATTTCTCTTTCACATATCATTTCCTGAATTTCAATCATTTCGTCTGATTTTGTATTTTCTATATCATCTAATAATAGATTCTCTAATTTATTAATTAGTTTTGTAACATTAGAGCGTTCCGTAGAACGCTTAGCTTTTAATTTCTCTATATTCATAGCGAGCAAATAATCAAGTAAAAGAGAAACAATCTAATAAATGATTCAAAATCTAATTTGATTTAATCAATGTTATAAATAATAATAAAATTTTGCTTACCTGGTTCAATATCCAGGCAGCTATCTAATAACGAATCCGGAATTCCAGTCATTATTATTTTTCAGTTTCGTTTTCACATTCTAAATCCAAATAAATTAATTTCTGAATGTAATTCCAATATCAAGGGATTTCACTTATCCCAAGTTTCGTGCACCATGAAAAAAATACTGCGCCATGAAAAAATTTGTACCATGAAAAAAAGCAGAATTATATAATCATAAAAACACTTCAATATCTAAAAATCTGTAATTCAAGTTTTCAATTTCAGTCACAGAATTTAGTCAGGTTGGGAGAGCTTATGTTCTTTATTACAGAAATTAAACACACAAATAAAATTACTATTTGCAGTATTTTAAGGATGAATTCACAATTTAAAATTTATATTCAGGAGTTATTCAGGAAAAATATTGTTTCTCCATAAAGGAGCCAAGATCAAGATATGTAAATCATAACTTTTCATGTTCAAGAAGAAGAAAATACTTCCTGTTTAAGACAGGCCGAGAAACTAAACTAAAAAAAAGTAACATTCTCAAAGAGAGAAAGAAAATCACCTCTCATTTGGCAAAAAGCCAACTACGAGTCGGGGGGCTGAAAGCGTGAATCGAAAGTACGATCCACGCTGAAACAGTCTGTGTGACAAAAATTTTGTGTAGCAGCTCTAGCTCAAGAATTAATGCACAGAATTTCATATAAATTTATACATAGTTACACCTTAACAAAAAAAAAAGTGTCCATGAACTTTTGGTGCAAATGACTCAAAAGGTGGTGCTGCTATACTGTGATTTCTCCTATTTAAAGGAAGACTATATCTGAGCTTCTACTGTGTATAATTTAAAAAAAAACTATGTCACATGGATATTATGAAACACATTTATTTAATTTCTGTGTATATCGGCCAATAGGTGGTGCTGCTATGCTGCAGTTTTCCCGTGATTGGGGAAGTTATATCTCAGATTCATTTGTGTATAATTGCACAAAATTTGGTATGTGATATGTAAGAGGGGCATTTTTATAAACCATCACGTTGATTCAATTTTGGTGCATACTGGTCAATAGGTGGCTATACTATGCTGAAATTTACTCTGTGAATAGGAACGCTAAATTTCAACATTTATAATATTTAACTGCACTTAACTTGATATGCAAGATAAATAATATGAGAGCGAAATCTGGCTTAATTTTGGTGTATATCGACCAACAATTGGCGCAGCTGTTCCTCACCTTCTATGATTCTCCACAGGGCTGCATCTCAAAATCTTTTGATTAAAATCGCACTAAACTCTATATCTAAAATCTTTATTGTGAGAAGGTATGATTAAGTTTCTTCTGTGCATGTTAAACAGCATGTAGCATTGTTATATAGAGTGATATAGAAGAAAGTTTTGTGATGGCCATAACATAATAGTTTAAAGCTTTTAGTTTTTTTTTTTTTTTTTTTTTTTTGTTTAATGTTTTCTTATAAATGTTTCAAAAGAAAGTATTGAATTCATAAACATTTTCAACTTCTGGTTTTCGATGGATTTACACATTTTAAGAAGTCCAGAACCTGGTTTGATCAATTAAAAAAAAATATCTGTTTGTGTATATGTGACAAAAAATCTGTACAACTGTACCTCCTGAAATTACTGTGTATAATTACATATGAATTTATATGTAGTTGAACCATGACATAAATCAGTGCCTATCAACTTTTGGTGCAAATGGCTCAACAGGTGATGCTACCGTACTGTGATTTATGCAACTTAAAGAAAGGCTATATCTTAGGAACTACTGCACAGAATTTCATAGAAATATATATGTACATGCACCTTGGCATATAATGTACCTATCGAATTTTGGTGCCAACCATTCAGCAGGTGGTGCTGTTATACAGCGCTTTTTGCAATTTCAAGAAAGGCCCTATCTTAGGTTCTATTGCATATAATTACACGAAACTTTATGTTAGATGGGCATTATGAGAAATTATGCTGATTCAATTTGGGTGCATGTTGGCCAATAGGTAATGCTGCTATACAGAAATTTCCCCTAAAAACGAGAAGGCTATACCTGAGATTCTGTTATGTATAATTGCACAAAACTTGGTATGTGAGTGAGACAGCCATTATGAAACACTATTGTGATTTATTTCGTGTGTATATCGGTCAACAGGTGGCAATACTGCGCTGCAATTTACAGAGATGAGATTCTTCAGACTTTAGTAGGAATTTCAGACTTTTCTTAATTTTTAAAAGTAATTTTCAGACTTTTTTATTTCAAAACATTCTTATTTTTGTTTAGTATTCTTTGTTTTAACATGTTCTCGAGCAGTTAGTTTTAATTTATTCTCATATTTGCTTATGGAAAGTATGATTTATTGTCTCTGTTTCTTCTTTTATTAAAAAAATTAAGTTATCTTTGAGTATTGCACATATTTTCAGACTTTTTGTCCATTTCCCATTCTCATCCCTGAATTTACCGCATAAATGGGCTAAGTCTCAACTTCTATGACATAAGTGCATAAAACTTGATTTGTAAGACAACCATTATGAAAATGAATGTCGACCTTATTTAGGTGTATATCAGCCGATAGGTGGAGCTGCTATTACGATTTTTCACAAGCATTTGTTTGTTAAAATTGCACCGAACACCATATGCCTATTGTGAGAAGCTATGGCTAAACTTTTGTACAATGTAAGCAGTAAGTGGCACTGTTATATAGAATGATATAACAGAAAGTTTTGTGATTGCCACAACACATTAGTTTTCCTATGAAAATAACCCTTCAACTATGATTACATTAGTAAAATATTTTATTTCACTTTTTTAATACTAGTAGTGTAAAAAATATGTAAATAATAAGTTTTAGTCTTGTAATTCTGAACAAAACCTATCTTTTTGTGACAATACTTTTCATGACAAGCTGCAAGTATAGGAATGAGTATGTTAGGCTTAAAGTTTTATTCTTCATGGTGATATTGTACAAATAAAAAAATATTAAATATGTTTAAGTAAATTATATTTAAAATATTTTTAAAAGAATAGTACATGAAATCTGTTTATATTTTATTGTTAAAAAAAAAATATATATATATATATATATATACTGTTAGGGAAGAAAAAACTTATAGTGTTAATTTTTTGAATTTTGAATAGTTAAAATAAATAAAGTATATAAATAAATTGATCGTTAACAATAATAATAATTAATGGTTGACCGAAAAGGAATCGTATAGTGGGTAGATTAAAATTAAAATTGCGTTAACAGGTGCCGCGGCTCATCAAAACTTTTTTAAATTACCGAAACTATAAAATTGAATTAAATAAAAATAAAAATTAATAGATAAAATAAAATAAATAGGAAAATAAAATTGATTATAAACTTACCCCGTTTGCAGTACAAATGAATACCTGTAAGGCAAAATATTATAATTCCAAATAAGCACAAGATTTTTTAAAGAATTACACATTTCTTTGGCATCAATGATCTTTTATTGAAGAAATAAACACTGCAGTAAATAAAATAAAGAAGAGAGTGCCGGCACCGTTGATGAACTTATTATTACATAATACAATCACACTGTATGCAAATAACATTTATAGATTTTTTTTTTCATTATTTATTTTTCATTTAAACAGGCGAATATAGCCTTTTGAGAAAAATCATTTTATAATTTGCATTTCTGCTGAAGGCAAGTGTATTTAATGTTCGTGGCTCAAAGTAAAGTACTCATTTGAGATAAGTGAGTTCTAAGTGCAATATTGAGTTATATCGTTACATTTTACGTTTCCATCTGAACTGAGCCAACGTATTCGAGATATTACACAAGATGGTAGAACCACGCTGAAATAGGCCTTCTTCGTTACGTCCGATGCAACTTACGTATAGAACTTTTGTTATTAAAGATCACAGTGAGCTGATTAAAACAGCATACGCTGTATCCGTTATGGAGGTTTCAGACACAGGTGAAGAAGCGAACAGCAACATTCAGATACGATATTGTTATTCCAAAAATCAATGGAAATTATTCACTATAAGAAGTATCATGTCACAGATGGATGATAACTCATATCTTGTTGATAGCCAGTATCGGGTCATAACTCTCCACTCCAGCATAGCATTAGGCCTAGTCGCAGGCCAGAAACATCGTTGCGACGTGAACATATACCGGGTATTGGGCTCCTTCACGAAGTTGCATTAAATGCAGGTTTTTGCAGGTTTTTTCAGGAGTTGATTTCATGAAATTACAGAACTTTTATACACAATATATTTGGATGATCAGCCTATCCATGACACCGGTTCGCTCGCTAAGGCCGAATCCCGGCGCCATGGACCGGCGAAAATTTACGTGCTCCTCTTACCAGAGCTTACATTCAAGAGAGAGAAAAACACCACATCCAATTTCGCGCTCGCCCCGAGTAGCCAATCAGCTCGCGAAAAGGGACGCTACGAACCTTCCGGCGTGTTCTAGAACATTTCCTCCCCTTCTGAAAGCGCGGGAAGATACAAAATAATTTAGCAAACATGGCTGACCGCTGAATTTAGGACTACAGTTAAATAAAAAAGGTATTTTTGGACTTATGATTTTTTGAAGATAAAATAATTAAATTTTAAGCTATTTCTATGAGCGATGGCTCAAATTAAAGGAAATAAAATAAGCTATCTAATTAAAATAAAGTTGCAAGGAAATAAAATTTAGAAAAGTATTTAAAATTGAAAAATCGGAAATTTAGAAAAATATTTGAAAATGCCAAAACGGAATGAAATTAATTTTGAAAAAACGGACTTTTAAACATTTTAAATAGAGAAAAATAATTAAATAAAAGAAACTGAAATATTTTCCGGAGGATTTGGTAAAAAATAATAAATTTCAAAAGTGTTAAAATTTTCAATTTTAACATTCCTCCCGCTAACAACAAAAAAAAAGAGCAAAAAAAAAGAATTTGGCGACGGGAAACTGGATGAGGACCATAACATAACATGCAAAACACAATAGATACTATAAAACCTGATTATATATATATATATAGGCATAAACAACACTAAGCACATAAATGCATGAGGGTAAGTTAAAAAAAAATTTCATATGCATGCTACCTTTTAAAACACACAAAATAGTACAATGGAGATTTGCTCATTTGACGAATTCGAAAGAGATTTTTTTTTTTTTTTATATTATTTTATAAATACCAAAACATCTCAGCCATTATGTTCTCAACAGGATTTCTAAAGTTAAATTTATGCACCTCACAACAAATAATTAAAGGTAAAAAAAAATTATTGGACTCAATTAAAGATATCCTAAGGCAACTACCATGAAGCAGTTACAACACGATTTAAATTGCAGATGACAGCGGGTAAATATTTTCCCATTAAAAGCTGCTAGTGATCCCCACAAAATAAACGTCTTTACCATGAGTGAGTTGCAATATCTACAATTGAGAAGATTAGGAGTTGTGACAATTTTATATAAAATCAGTGTAAAGTAATGTGAGTATGGAAGACAGCCCATAGACACTCAAAGAGGCTTGGCTATAATAGGTCCCCAAAAATACTCGAGAAAATCACCTACATTTTTAAAAATATGTCACATGCAAAGGGAATTGGTAAATAAAAACTTTTTGTAAATTTAATTTGTGTTGTCTTTGAATACACACTCCTGCACAACCATAAAGGATCTAAAGCAGGCAGGTGCAATTGATTTATCATTTTTCATAAATAAACTTCAAAAATTTGAAAAAAGGTGCATGTTTTTTTTTTTTTTTTTTTTTAACAGGTAAGTAAATGTGTTATTTAGGTTAACAAATATTGCATAAATTTGAAGATCTGCAAAGATTCAAGATTTACAGTGTCAATGCAAAAGTGGAATATCTCGGACCAGCCTGACAGATACTATTGACAGAACTAGGCGGCCTATAACCCAGCCTACCATCCACATGTACCAACATTGAAATCAAAGAATAATTTTAAGGTAAGTGAATTTGGTTATTTACGTATTTACTTATTGCAGCAGTTTCAACAATTGTTGACAAGGAAAAGAATTTTTTTTTTTTTTTTTTTTGCTGAGAAGTCCTGGCCATGATTGAATTTTAGATTTTGCCTATGATGGCGTGAATTGTAATAGGGATGAAAAGTGGATCATAAATCAATAAATGAACATTTTAGAGTGAATTTTATACTAATTGAAATTAGTTGGCAGGAAAACAGGCAATTATGCTAATCATCATGATTTTTTGATATCATTATTCTATATTCATTTTAAATTGAAGAAAAATGGAAATATTTTATTCCACATAAATGTAAGCAATGCATCATGAGACTGCTGATAACACTAAAATTAGGCTCAGCTTATATTGGTCTCTGCATATACTATAAATGATTTCATAAATATTTTTTCATATATAAAAAATTTTGAATAGAGCATGCATGCGAGCAAAAGCCAGAAAGGGTTGCCTAATCGGTTTACAACCACATGGGCATTTTAATTTAGTGCTAATGCAATGCTCTATCATCAATAATTTATTAGAAAATACTTTTTACTGTGCACAGTTTCATAACATTTCATAAAATTTTTATTTTATTTTCAAATTGAATAATGATGTTTTATATTAATTGCCTACCAATATTTCCCGTAAAAATATCATGCCTGAGAAAATATATGAAAAGGTATGTATGCTTTTTTTTTTTTTTTTTTTTTTTTTTGATTTATTCTGAGTGAAAGTGATTGTCATAAAAAATTAGGGAGGCCCAAGTAGCTGCCATCCCCCAAAAGGATACTCAAACACCCCTGCCCAGAAATATTACATTATAAAGAAATTTTTTTTTTTTTTTTTTTTTTTTCTTTATTTATTTTAAACATTCATGATTGCAATCGCTCAAAATTATTTGCATCCCTTTTATCTTTTGGGATGCCGTAAATTGAGATTTACCACATCAATTAAAATGAAAACACACACATAAACAATATAATATTCTGGAATATTATAAATAGCATGCATATGTTATTATAAAAACATAAATAAAATATTCGCGATTTTTTTTTTTTTTTTTTTTATCGCGATCGTTAAAATTAATTAATTTTGAAAAAAGAAATTAATGAGCACATAACCCTAGGTTCTCAACCTAAATAGAGTTTTGTTTGTTTTTGACGGCACCATAAATGTTAGGGAAGAAAATAAGCTATCTAATTAAAATAAAGTTGCAAGGAAATAAAATTTAGAAAAGTATTTAAAATTGAAAAATCGGAAATTTAGAAAAATATTTGAAAATGCCAAAACGGAATGAAATTAATTTTGAAAAAACGGACTTTTAAACATTTTAAATAGAGAAAAATAATTAAATAAAAGAAACTGAAATATTTTCCGGAGGATTTGGTAAAAAATAATAAATTTCAAAAGTGTTAAAATTTTCAATTTTAACATATACAAAAAACAAAACTAATGCCGGATATCCGTATCCGGCAGGCACAAGAGCTCCGGATATCCGATATCCGGCAAAATCACTATCCGTTTCATCCCTAATAATTTCATTAGCAGCAACTTGGCTGTTGCAGTCTTTCATATTATTATTATTTTGTTTTTCTTTTTTCTAATCATAAAATGCAATACATAAAATCTGTATTCAAGATCTTTTTCAAAAATTCTGATTTGCAGTTTTGTAATTTTTTAATAGTAAATTTCATTTTTTGTATCTGACAAGCTGTGCGGATTTCGGACTTCGGCGGATTTCTGTTTCTCTACTGTATATTTATGTGGAAATATATCTGTTTTTATTTATTGTTAATAATTTGTTTGTATAGTATTTCCAGTTTGTAACATTTTATAACTTTTCATACAAAAGATGATAATGCCCTTTACTTAATTTTGATAAATTCATATGTTCTTTTGTGTTTTTATCTAGAATGCTTAATATATTTATAAAATATATTTTCAGCTCGAGAACGCATTGTTGGATGGTACCACACAGGTCCTAAACTTCATCAAAATGATATAGCTATAAATGAATTGATAAGAAGATATTGCCCTAACTCAGTGAGGAAGTTCTTCTAAATTTCATGAGATTTAGTATAAAATAATTAAAGATATAATTTTAATAATTTTACTTATTTATTTTAGGTACTGGTGATAATTGGTGCTAAACCAAAAGATCTTGGTTTGCCCACTGAAGCCTATATTGCAGTTGAAGAAGTACATGATGTAAGTAGGAAATTATTAGGCAATTTTTTTAGTTGATATCATTTATTATTTTACACCATAGTAATAGTTGCTTTGTGAGATTGTGTATATATATAAAAGTTTTTGTTTGTATATAGTTAAGTTTTAGCTATAAATTTAGAAAAGAAATTGATTCTGTATTTTATAGTTATTTCAAATTATTTCCATTTTAGACATTTTTGTTTATAACTTACTAATGGATACTAATAACAGAATTAAAATGAAAAATTTACAAATGAAGTACAATTTAATTTATTGAATTCGTGATATTATATATTAGGTATTTTGCCATGTTTGAGAAATACTGTGATTTGTTCAGTCATGATGATTTTTACTCTTAAAAAATTAGTATATTGTTAATACTATTTACCTCATTACAGCTAATGTTTTCATTGATTAATGAATTTTTCAAATGAATTCAATGAAAATGTCTTGAACTTATGTGTTTTATATATTTTTTTTTCTTTTTAACTACTAATCAATTTTGTATATACTTACATCTTTCATTATTTCAAATTATTTCAAAACAGTTTATTTAAATTATTATCAGAGCAATTTATACAAATAGTTCGTGTCTAAAGTAGTTATACTGGAAATTCTATATCAATGCTTTGGTTTTAATTAAAACAAATTACAAATTCCATTAAAACTTCTTTAAAATATTGTTTTATATGTACAGTGGTGGCCAAAATTGTAGCAACTTTTGGAAATTTTTATGTTTTTTTAATTTTGTATGCTTATAGTGAATGTTATGTTTCACAAAATGCAAACTTGTATGTATCATTTTAAAGATAATTTAATACTGAATTCAATACAAAAAAAAAAAAAAAAAAAAAGTCAAATATTTGCAATATAAAAAAATCTGGAGTGACTCCACTCGACTTTCCGAACATTGAGTAACTAACAGTTTTGTAGATAAAATAAAGAAAGAGGAGTTGCTAAACAAACAAAAAAGAGAAAACCATAACAGAGTGTTTGAGTATTTTTCTCCATATATCACACGAGGTTTTATTTAACGCTACTGAACTTTGAGCCCTTAGATCATAATGATAAAGAATTTTTCGTTGTGTCCCTGTAAAAATCTATAAATGCTAGATTCACCAAAATACTTACAGTTAGTGCAACAGTGATTTATAATATTCATACAAATTTTCAGCTCAATTGAATAAGGCGTTTAGATGCTATCGCTGGTCTCATAGGCCATAAAGATAAAGAATTTTTCTTTGTGTCCCTGTAAAAAAACTGTAAGTGCTAGATTCACCAAAATCTATACAGTTGGTTCAAATGTGACCTATAACATGTGTACAAATTCTTTGCTGAGATTAATAAGGCGTTCAGACGCTATCACACTTTTAAAAATTTGGCAAAGAATTTTTCTTTGTGTCCCTGTAAAAAAACTATAAGTACTAGATTCTCCAAAATCTATACAGATTGAGTATCGGTGACCTATAATATGTGTATAAAGTTTTTGCTCAATTGAATAAGGCGTTTAGATGCTATCGCACTTTTAAGATTTTGGTCCCTTGGCCATAATGATAAAGAATTTTTCTTTGTGTCCCTGTAAAAAAAACTATAAGTGCTAGATTCACCAAAATCTATAGGGTTCGTACTATGGTGACTTACAATATACGTACCAACTTTCAGCTTATTCGAACAAAGCGTTTAGACACTAGCGTGTTCACTCACAGACATACACACATACATACACACATACATACACACACACATGACTTATGACTTATCAGGGAGGGCAGCCCTCAGCAGGACACTGAGAGCAAGGGCACATCGACCAGAGGTCTATTGTACCCAGACCCAAACACATCCTTATGAGAAAAGCCTCGTAGCTGAAGCAAAGCTCAGCAGACACCTGACAGGAATATCCTGCAGCTCCCAAGGCTCAATAAGATGCCGACCAAGATGCTCAAACCTGTAAGCAGAAAAGGCCTCACAGTCACACAAAATGTGCCGAGCAGTCTCCTCTTCCAGACAACAACCACGGCAGATGGGATCAGAACTGATACCCATAATGTTCAGATGTCTCTTAAGGGTACAGTGACCAGTAAGAAGGCCAATAACCTTCCTCAAACCATTCCTGTTAAGCTTTAAAAGCTCCTTATGACGAAGACCAGGATAGTCACGATTAAGCTCTTTTGCTTGCCTTTGACCATCAGAATTACGCCATAGCCTATAGTGCTCCTTACCAAAGAGCTTGAAGATAGAAGCCCTAAAAGTAGTGGGAGAAATACCCAGAACAGGCTCAGGGCCACAAAAGAGTGTGCTGGAACCAGATCTAGCCAACTCATCAGCCAACTCATTACCAGGTATACCCATATGACCAGGTACCCAGTGAAGACTAACCTTATTATAAGAAGAAAGCTCACAAAGTGCCTTGTAGCACTCCCATACGAGAAGAGAGGTGAACTTACACACACACATACATACATCATCGTAAAAATAGTGAAAACGGACTCGTTGGACCTCGAAACGTATAGAAACATCAAAATCTCGAATTCGAATTTTTGACATGATTACAATACTTTCCTCACTATAGTGTTCGGAAAGTAAAAAGTTAAGTGGCAGTAATTATTGATATACATTAGATATTGATTATTGCAGTGAGTTATCAAGTAGGATAGCCTTTATTATTTTATTACAGCTTCACTTCAATGTTTCATTGAGCTGACGAGAGTTTTAAGCTTTTCCTTATCTATTGCATGATTGCCAGGAAACAATTATATTATCGGGAATCAAACAGGCAATCGTTTAAATGATTACCCAAAGTATTTGGTTAAGTTACCTGGAAATGGCTGGAAATGCATGTCATTTTGTGTTAAAGGTTTTTCATATAAAAGTAAATTTAAGTGCACTATGTGCCAAAATTAAGCTAAACGTTCTTTTCTATTGAATGTAATTGATGGAAGTGCTTTGCTACATTTTACTGTGTTGACGAACACTGCTCTGGAAGCAAAATTAATTTTTTATATACCATCTGTAAATAAAGTACTTTTTTAGTTCTATTTTAAATTCAGTTTTTTTTTTGTATAATATCACATTTAGAGGTGCCCTAAATGTGAAAGTCTAATTTTTAGCGGTTGATCTGTATTTACATTTGTTATCAGCATAATTTAAAAACAAATGATTACAAGAAATTCAAATTTGGTATTTGGAGATTCGTAGTAAGTTACCACTTGAAAAATTTGATTAAGATTGGCAAGTTTGGAGGCAAATTAATAACAGCCTTGAGTTTTTTTTTTTTTTTTTCTTTTAAATAAATGTAGGCATTATAATTGAATGGGGAATGTGTGAATAAGGGATTTAGAATTATATGTGAAATAAAAAACTGTTTCCTAAACCTATTTCACATTTTTTTTTTTTTAAATAGATTGATCTTACGACTTAATCTGCAGTCTATCTTTTTAGTATTGAAATGCAAGGTAAAAGAAAGTCGTGTGAGTGGCACACCAGTTTGTTTTTCATTTAATTAATTCATTTGAAAAGGAAATCTTTATTTTTTTAAATGTATTTATTGAAAAAATAAAAAAAAACTAGTAATATAGTAGAAAGTATTAAACTGATTAAAATTTAAGTTTAATTAAAATTCATTTTTTTTTTTTATTATTATTATTTTGCTTATATAATTAATTCATTTGAAAGGAATATTTTTCTTTTTTTAAATATATTGTATTAGTCGGAATCAAATGGTAATATAGTAGACAGAGCAAGAGCTATAAAAACTTGGTTCCAAAACTGAAATCTCCTTATATTATTAAAATCTGTACGCGTGTGTGTTTTTGTCTGTGTGTGTGTGTGTGTGTCTGTGAGAAACGGCTTGAAACGGAAAAGGCTCCGCCACTAACGGTCGCACGGACTTCAAACAGGTACCGTCGGACAGAGAATTTATCGCAGATGTACGATATGTAATTTGCGAAACGATGCGACCCTAATTAGCAGAGATATTAATTAAAATGTCGACCATTGTCTAACGAAAAATGACCCAGAATTCATGATTAAATGCTTAAAAAGCGACATTTTTACGGAAAAGGTGGAAAATAAATTAGAAATATCAGTCGTATTGTTACAAACAAGATACCATTGGAAAGGGCTTTTTTTTCTTAAACCGATGGTTTAAACGGCTTATCGATCAGACAATTAGATTTTTTAAAATTAACTAAACTATAAAAAATATTGGCAACAAATCACGAGAATCTTAGCTTTGCAGACTTTTCGTCTACAGTAGTCTTCAACGGAAACACATCTGGTATTTAATGAAGTCACGTGTTTCGTACTGCGATTAAAAATTGCAATTTTCTATTTTCTTCAATTTTTCAAATTTTACACATTTTATTTAGTATATAATATTTACACCACAAAACAAACTTGCATTTCAAATTTCATCGATTTTGGTCAATAAACAAAAGATTTACTCATTTATTTTTAAAGAAAAGCATACTAATTTAGTTTTAAGTTTTAAAATATACCTTACATAAGCTTTTCATCGTTTTGGCTGATTAATTTCGGTCGCAAACGCGACCATCCTCAGAGCCATGACAATCGTTTTCGTCCTTCTGTTTATAGTTCGGCGGTTTGCTGTGGCTGTTATTTCGCTTCGCTTCATATTCCTCCAAGATGTGTTGCCAGACAGTAGGGATGATGGAATGTTCTCTATTGTTTACAGTGTTGGGGTTAGTGATAATTTCAAGTGCCTCCCGTTTTAGAGCATAATTATGGTTATTGTAAGGTGCTATTTTTTGGATGTTAATGGAGTTAATGTTTATGGGGTTATTATTGTGGGTAGTGGAGAAAGCAGTAGAGGTTTTTCCTAATTTAAGGTCTGCACGGTGTTCTTTTTCTCTATCGGTGATTTTTCGCTTGGTCATCCCAATGTAGCAGGCGTTTATAAAATCAATTTCGAACATATCAACGGTAAAAACGCCTGCTACATTGGGATGACCAAGCGAAAAATCACCGATAGAGAAAAAGAACACCGTGCAGACCTTAAATTAAGAAAAACCTCTACTGCTTTCTCCACTACCCACAATAATAACCCCATAAACATTAACTCCATTAACATCCAAAAAATAGCACCTTACAATAACCATAATTATGCTCTAAAACGGGAGGCACTTGAAATTATCACTAACCCCAACACTGTAAACAATAGAGAACATTCCATCATCCCTACTGCCTGGCAACACATCTTGGAGGAATATGAAGCGAAGCGAAATAACAGCCACAGCAAACCGCCGAACAATAAACAGAAGGACGAAAAAGATTGTCATGGCTCTGAGGATGGTCGCGTTTGCGACCGAAATTAATCAGCCAAAACGATGAAAAGCTTATGTAAGGTATATTTTAAAACTTAAAACAAAAGATTTACATTTTAATTGCAAATTAAATTTTATCTTTACACGCCGGACATTATTGCAATATTCTAATACGCGTATTTCAATTTCTAATTACGATTAATTTATTTTTTATACATCATACGAAAGATATTTTAAAGTTGTTTTACATAATTCAAAGTTTTCAACAGATTTACACGTTTTGAGGTCTCCTGAATCAGTGTTCTTTTATGGCGCTGTAATATTTTCAAATTTCAATTTCTAATTATGATTAAATTACTTTTAATACATCATTCGAAAGATATTTTAAAGTTCTTTTAAATTATCGAAAGTTTTCACCAGAATTACACGTTTTCAGGTGTCCTGAATCAGTTTTCTTTTATGGCGTTGTAATATTTTCAAATTTCAATATTACAATTTCTAATTATGATTAAATTATTTTTAATACTTAATTCGAAAGATATTTTAAAGATCTTTTATATTATCGAAAGTTTTCACCAGATTTACACGTTTTGAGGTGTCCCGAATGAGTTTTCTTTTGTATCTCAGATACTAATTATAATAATTTCATAAGTAATACATCATTAGAAAGCTTTTTTGATTTGGAATCGAACAGTGGAATACAGAAATTTCTACCGCCAGATGGCGCTGTAATGTTTTCAAATTTCAATATTTCAATTTCTAATTATAATTAAATTATTTTTAATGCATCACTCGAAAGATATTTTAAAGTTCTTTTAAATTATCGAAAGTTTTCACGAGATTTACACGTTTTGAGGTGTCCTGAATAAGTTTTCTCTTATGGTGCTGTATTATTTTCAAATTTCAATATTTCAATTTCTAATTATGATTAAATTTTTTTTAATACATCATTCGAAAGATATTTTAAAGTTCTTTTATATTATCGAAAGTTTTCACCAGATTTACACGTTTTGGGTGTCCTGAATTAGTTTTCTTTGTATCTCAGCTACTAATTAAAATAATTTCATAAGTAATACATCATTAGAAAGCGTTTTTGAATTGGGATGGAACAGTGGAATACAGAAATTTCTACCGACAGATGGCGCTGTAATATTTTCAAATTTCAATATTTCAATTTCTAATTATGATTAAATTTTTTTTAATACATCATTCGAAAGATATTTTAAAGTTCTTTTATATTATCGAAAGTTTTCACAAGATTTACACGTTTTGAGGTGTCCTGAATTAGTTTTCTTTGTATCTCAGCTACTAATTAAAATAATTTCATAAGTAATTGTTAGCTGGTGTGAAGTAGATCCAAGGCTAAGTGAATTAGCAGAGGAGCCTACTCTAGACATAAACACCAGCTTAACAACATTTAAAGTTAATTAAATGAATTTGATAAAATGGAAGCTAGAGTAAGTAAATATGCTGAAAGATAAATATGTAGAAGTTGTTAAATAAATGACCATAACAAATTTTAATTTAATTTGTGTTTTAATTGAAACAATAAATTCAACAAAAAGTTTATATAAATATAACAATAAGTTTATATGAATAACAATAAGATAATTGAAATAGACAAATATTTTTATGAACAAACATACCAAAGCAGATGCTGGATGACAAACAAGGTGAGTAAGAAGACAATATTTGACATATTTTTATTTCCCAATGTAGGTTGCAGAAAAAGACAATTAAGTTCCTTTTTCAAAGAGCTGGTGAAACTTAAGTTGACGGCGTGACGTTCCACTTGTTATTGTCACGATATTAACACTTATAACTTTCATTTAAATTTCGAACTCACAAAAAGGATTAACGTGAGTTATAACTAACTAAAAATGAAAAGATTTTATTTGAATATAAAAAATAAACGCCACATATTACGGCGATATCTTATGAAGCCGGCATCGGCGAAAAATGAACAGAGGCAAGGGCAAGAGCAACCGCAAAGGCAACCACGAACACCCACTACCATCGGCGTTCGCTATTTATAGCTTCGCGGGAGAAACGAAGTGATCTTCCGAACGTACGTCGGGGCATGTGCCGACGCGGCGCGTGCGTAGACTTCGGCTATCGTTCTTAGAGATGTTTTATGCAAATTTTTGAAACTTGGCTCAGTCGGAACTTCCGGAAGGTTAGCGATTGTTTACGTTTCGCGTTTGAAAAATTCAAATGGATGATTTAAATTTGAAAGCTCTTTAATATAGCATTTCATTGAACGATATATTTATTTTCCTGGTAAGTAGAAAATATATTAAAAGGAAATTAGGATTTTTAATAAATGTTTAATTTTTTTCAACTAACGTTTTTTTTTCTTTAAGCTTTATTTTAAGAGTGATTAATTTTTAATATATTTAATTAGCATAACGATAAGAAAAAAAACGGCAAATTATAGGTTTACTATTAACAAGGCCCCCCCTCTTATCGTTTGCACTTTTAAGCTTAAGAAAGTTAATAAAAAAAACATCCAGCAAAACTTTGCACAAATTACATAATCATACGACTGTGACTAATCAGTTTAACAGTTTCTTCAGAACTAAAAAAAAACAATTAGGTTTAATCTTCAGCTGCACAGCAACAGAGATCAATATCTGGATAGAGGTGATTTACAAAACAATTTGTTTTTGAAACACAAATAACATATACCTGTTTACTCAAACCTCTCCTCCAGTTTTGAAAAGATTTTTAACATGCTCTTTTAAAAAAACTGTAGAAAAGAAATTCATACAATGAATTATTTGTATAATAAGTTTAACAACAAATATAACATGAGTATAATCACATTCAATATTATAAATATATGTATAAACACAATTCTTTCTTACAATATAAAAGTATAAATTACATACAAATATTTAACAAAAAGAACAGAATGGATTATTTCGGGAATGGAGAGGAGAGAGAGAGAGAGAAAAATTGCTGTGAGCAATTGAATAAAAAAAAAAAAAAAAAAATTGACTTACTGTCAAAGAAAGAATGAGAATTGAAATTCTCAAAAAAAACTTCCAGCCTAAACCTGGAAAGATTTTGCTTAACTTGCAAAATTTGAATTTTTTTTTTTCTCGAATTCAAGGAAACATTTGAATTCATAGAAAAGTTTAAATTTTTGAATTCTTAAAAAAAAGTTTGAATTCATTAAGGATTTGAATTCATAAAAAAAATTTTAGAAAATTTACATTTTTAAATTTTATAAATTCATAGAAAAATTTGAAATTGACAATTTAAGATTAACTTTTGAAACATTTTCGAAGAAAAGATTTTTCACAAATTTTTGTAATTCAAATTTAGTTTGTGGCTTAGTAAATATGTCAGCCAAATTTAATTTGCTACGAATGAAAACTAATTCAAAAATATTTTTGATAACAAGATCTCTAATAAAATATAGTTTGACCTCTATATGTTTGCTTCTATTATTCTCTATAGGAGATTTAATAAAGTCTATGGCAGCCATATTGTCAATTAGTAATTTTGAAATTTTCTTATTTTTTATAATCTTCATGTTTTGGCATTCTTCTAGAATTCGATCTAGCCAGACAATTTCTTTTGCTGCTTCTGTAGCGGCAATGAACTCAGATTCCATAGTGGATAAACTAACAGCCTTCTCTTTAAAGGTCCTCCAACTGATGGGGCTACTATCTAGAAATACTATTTGTCCACCTATGGATGTCCGATCATCACGATTTGAAGCAAAGTCGGCGTCTGTGTAGGCTATGATCTGTGAATCAGCACATGAAAGTTTTAATTTTAATTGGCTGGTTTTCTTTACATATCCCAGTAGTTTGATCAACCCATTCCAGTGATGAATTCCTGGATTCGATTGGAATTGGCTATAGATATTGACGGCATATGCTATATCAGGTCTTGTTCTGTTAGATAAATATGATAAACACCCTAGAATATTGCGATATGGATACTTTGTCATTTCTTTGGTTTCTTCTTCGGTTTGAGGACAGCTTGATTTTGAGTAAATACAGCCTTTGCTGATTGGTAAGGATGAAATTGGAGGGTTAAAACTATTAAAACGACTGCATATTTCTTGAATATAGCTTTCTTGATGAATGAATAGCTTTGAGTCAATTTCAACAAATTCTACTCCAAGTAGTTTCTTTGTCCTTCCCAAAATTTTTAATTTGAATTTTTGTTTTAAAACATTAATGGCTTCCTCTAAAAACATTTTACTTTTACCAAATAAAACCATGTCATCAACATATAATAATAGGATAACTTGAAATTTGAATGTATAAACACAGTTGCAAGAAGTAAATTTAATAAAACCGATATTTGATAAAACTCTGTCAATTTCGTAAAACCATGCTCGTCCACTTTGGTGAAGGCCATAGAGAGCTTTGTCGAGCTTGCAAACTAACTTCTCTTCTCCTTGTTTAATAAAACCAGGTGGTTGCTGCATGTATATTTCATCTTCTAGCGGAGCATATAGGTATGCGCCAGTGACATCACATTGTACGTGATTCCACTTGTGCTGCACTACCAAAAGTGAAAAGAAAAAACGAATTAGATCGAAGTTTATAACAGGACTAAAAGTTTCTTCGTAACTCTCGCCTTTTACTTGAGCGTAACCTTGAGCTACAAGCCTTGCCTTGAATTTAGCAATTCGACCTTCTTCATCTCGTTTTATAGCATATACCCAGCGACATCCAATTATTTGCTTATTTTGAGGAGGTTTTACAAGATGCCAAACCTTTCGTTCTTGGATGGTTTTTATTTCGGTTTTCATTGCTTCTAGCCATTCTTGAAACTGGTCTGATTTTTGGGCTTGTTTGAAAGTTCTTGGTATAATTAATTCTAGTCAAGAGGAATTATGACAAAAATTGGCACTTGTGTCTGAGTCAGATTCTTCTATTGGAGTGAATGAAAATTTAGTGGGGTCATACTTGATTTTGTTTTCTTGGCAATATTTTCTAACGTCTCTATGGGATCTTAATCTTGTTCTTGTATTTTCGGGATAGTAGTATACGTCTGTTCTGGATTTATCACTTCTTAAAACTTGTTTTCTTTCAAACTTTATGTTCTTTAATGATTGAGCAGGTTTTTCATCATCTGAGGATTCCTCAGTGTCAGATAATTCAGACGGTACGCTGGACTCTATTTCAGGAGTTTCATCAACAGCCTCTTCATCAGAATCATCGTCACTATCCTTTGGAAATACATCTTGAATTGTGTAATGCTGGTTGATGGTGCCCAGCACTGCTCCACTTGCTTCTGTTTTGAACAAACGATCTTCTTTAAATGTGACCTTTAAAGATTCTACTATTTTATTTTGCTCTGGGATCCAAATACGGTATCCTCTTGTATGGTGTGCATATCCAACTAGATAACCTTTCACAGCTTTTGGATCCAGTTTCTGTCTCCTTTGTTTTGCCAGTCCTACATAAGCTACACATCCAAATGGTTTAAGATGTCTGATTGATGGTTTTCTTCCTCCGTACAATTCGAATGGTGATTTTTCAAAATCTTTATGGCATAGTCTGTTCCAGGCATAATTGAAATGTGAAACGGCTTCTGGCCAAAAACAAAAGTCTAAACCACTTTCATATAATGATGTACGGGCTCCATTAATAACAGTTTGGTTATAACGTTCAATAGCACCATTTTGTTCTGGAGTGAACGTGTTTGTTAGTTCATGTTTGATGCCTTTTTCCTGACAAAATGTTGAAAATTCTTTGTTGACAAACTCTGTTCCATTATCTGAGCGGATAGCTATTAAAGGTTTACCTATAAATCTTTCTGCTCTTTTGATGTGATTAATTAAGGTTTCAGCTACTTCAGATTTTTGGACTATAGGATAAATGAATACTTTACGGGAATAATCGTCCATGATTGATAGAAAATATCGTTCTCCATGTTTGCCTCTTACTTGACATGGTCCCCAAACATCTGTATATAACAGTTCTAAGGGTCTCTTGGATCGAACAAAGTTTCTGTATTTAAATGAAGTGCGTTTAAATTTATTCAACCTGCAATCTTCACAAAAAAATTCTGTATGTCCCTTTAAGAATGGTAATCCCTTTGCACCCCTCTTATTACTTGTATGCGTCAAAGTTTGAGGATTTACATGAGCGCATCTCTTATGCCACAGGTTTAGAACTTCCTGTTCTTTTGAAGATGTTGTGGAGGCTTCGAAAGTTACATGTTGTTTTATAGATTTTGGGATTTTTGCTTGGACACGATAAACACCACTTTTTAATTTTGCTCTGAACATTATATTATCATTAGATGTAATTTTGACTTCGCCTCTTCCCCCAATAAACTGTAGACCTTCTTTGTCAAGTTGTGGCCCTGATATAAGGTTTCTCCTAAGCTTTGATGAATACATCACTCCCTTTAAAGTAAAATTTCTTTGGCCAAAACGCAATTTAATGTCTCCTTTTCCTTCGATTGGCAAAGTGATGCCTTCCATGGCTACAGCCATTTCTTCATTTTGTTGAGGTTTAAATGATGTGAAAAGTTCACGGTCTTTACTAAAATGATGAGACGCGGCAGAATCGAATACCCAATCTGATTCATTTGTTTGCTGAGCTAAACTGGCCTCAGTAATGTAGTAAGATGAATTTGAATCCCTACTACTATTACGGGTCTTAGAATTTGATCTAGATTGATATGAAGATTTTTTTCGACTCTGCCTACCTCTTGATTGGAAGGATTTCTTAGGACTGAAATTCTGAGAAGGTAAGTTTTGGTTTTGAAAAGAGGGTTTAAAGTCAACATTTTTACTTCTATTGAGAGAAAAACAATTTTGTCTAGCATGGCCATTCTTATGACAAAATGTACAAATTAATTTTTGTTTTAGAAGCTTATTTTTACCTGTATCATTTAGATGAGAAAACTGAGCAGAAATTTTAGCTTTACTTAATTCATTATCTTTATTTCTTAAATTTAGCCTAGTTTCCTCGGCTACCAAGCAAGTTACAATTTCATTGAATGTAAATTTATCATCTTCCCATCTCAGTATGTTTTGAACGATACCGTCGAAATATGATGGGAGATAACGTAACAATTGATAAGATGCAAAAATTTCCGTCAGTCCCCCCTTAGAATTTTCTATTTGTTTAAATATCCTCATGACCCGGGACGCAAAGACATTTACACCCTCACCAGGCAATATTTTGCAATCACACAGCTCAGAAAATAAACTCATGTGCTGTGCACGAGTATCTGGAATAAAACTTCTGTTAATTAAATTCCATGCCTTTACGGGGTCATCCTCGTTTTCTACAATTTTCCTATACTCAGTTTCTATATTTAAGTATAAGGCAGCTAAAGCAGCATTAGCTCTAGACTTAAATTTATTAACAGCAGAAGCATTGCTTCTGTCATCAGCCAAAACTGGGGCTGTTTCCGTACCAACAACTATGTCCCAGAGTCCCCGGTCAAGAAGAACAAATTTAATGTCACTCCTCCATTCCTCGAAATTAATCGCATTCAGTTTGGGAATAGAATGTAAATTGTTGACAGCCATTTTTGAGTAAAAAAAATTGTATAATTATGGTTCAAACAATTTAAAAATATAATATATCAAAAATATCACAATTTTTCTTATAAAAACCTTTGCCCCCCCGAATTAAACATTCGGTAAATTCATTTATTACTTGAAAATTTATTCAAATATATATATATGAAATTTCAAAAAGTTTTTTTTTTCTACTTTACTGGAAAAAAATTTTACAATATTCCCTCAACAATATGCAAAAAAATGGTCATCATTACTTAAATTAAACAAAACATTCAAGATTTTCATTTATTAACATTAAACAACTTTTAATCTAAATTCAAACAATTTCTTGTTTCAAAAATTTACTATAAATGCAAAAAAAAAATTTAACTTTCAATTTATTTTTCAAACAAAACAGAAAAACATTAATTTATGAAAGGGCCAGCATATTTACATGCTGAAAAAGGAAAAGCCCATAACCACTTTTTATTTCTCTTGTTAGCTGGTGTGAAGTAGATCCAAGGCTAAGTGAATTAGCAGAGGAGCCTACTCTAGACATAAACACCAGCTTAACAACATTTAAAGTTAATTAAATGAATTTGATAAAATGGAAGCTAGAGTAAGTAAATATGCTGAAAGATAAATATGTAGAAGTTGTTAAATAAATGACCATAACAAATTTTAATTTAATTTGTGTTTTAATTGAAACAATAAATTCAACAAAAAGTTTATATAAATATAACAATAAGTTTATATGAATAACAATAAGATAATTGAAATAGACAAATATTTTTATGAACAAACATACCAAAGCAGATGCTGGATGACAAACAAGGTGAGTAAGAAGACAATATTTGACATATTTTTATTTCCCAATGTAGGTTGCAGAAAAGACAATTAAGTTCCTTTTTCAAAGAGCTGGTGAAACTTAAGTTGACGGCGTGACGTTCCACTTGTTATTGTCGCGATATTAACACTTATAACTTTCATTTAAATTTCGAACTCACAAAAAGGATTAACGTGAGTTATAACTAACTAAAAATGAAAAGATTTTATTTGAATATAAAAAATAAACGCCACATATTACGGCGATATCTTATGAAGCCGGCATCGGCGAAAAATGAACAGAGGCAAGGGCAAGAGCAACCGCAAAGGCAACCACGAATACCCACTACCATCGGCGTTCGCTATTTATAGCTTCGCGGGAGAAACGAAGTGATCTTCCGGACGTACGTCGGGGCATGTGCCGACGCGGCGCGTGCGTAGACTTCGGCTATCGTTCTTAGAGATGTTTTATGCAAATTTTTTAAACTTGGCTCAGTCGGAACTTCCGGAAGGTTAGCGATTGTTTACGTTTCGCGTTTGAAAAATTCAAATGGATGATTTAAATTTGAAAGCTCTTTAATATAGCATTTCATTGAACGATATATTTATTTTCCTGGTAAGTAGAAAATATATTAAAAGGAAATTAGGATTTTTAATAAATGTTTAATTTTTTTCAACTAACGTTTTTTTTCTTTAAGCTTTATTTTAAGAGTGATTAATTTTTAATATATTTAATTAGCATAACGATAAGAAAAAAAACGGCAAATTATAGGTTTACTATTAACAGTAATACATCATTAGAAAGCGTTTTTGAATTGGAATGGAACAGTGGAATACAGAAATTTCTACTGACAGATGGCGCTGTAATATTTTCAAATTTCAATATTTCAATTTCTAATTATGATTAAATTATTTTTAATACATCATTCGAAAGATATTTTAAAGTTCTTTTAAATTATCGAAAGTTTTCACCAGATTTACACGTTTTGAGGTGTCCTGATTACGTTTTCTTTTGCATCTCAGCCAAATGAGTTAGATCGTTCAAAATTGGTATACGTAGGTTAATTAAGAGGGCCTGAAAGGGTGGAGAAGAAATAGGCGTGCAACGTGCGCGTATCCATTAACTTGTGCGCGCGCAGCGCGCACGCGACGTCGAAGGCAGTGGGGACCCGGTGCGAGTTTTTTCCCGATCAGAAATGATTTTTTTTTTTAGGGGGCACGAAGGCTCAGGGAAGGAATACGCGCGCGCAGCGCACACGGGACTGCGCTGCCGAAGGCAGTGGGGACCCGGTGCGAGTTTTTACCCGATCAGAAATGTTTTTTTTTTAGGGGGCACGAAGGGTCAGGGAAGGAATACGCGCGCGCAGCGCGTGTATCCCTTCAGTTGTGCGCGCGCAGCGCACACGATACTGCGCTGCCGAAGGCAGTGGGGACCCGGTGCGAGTTTTTACCCGATCAGAAATGATTTTTTTTAGGGGGCACGTAGGGTCAGGGAAGGAATACGCGCGCGCAGCGCGTGGGGACCCGGCCCGACTTTTTACCCAATCAGAAATGATTTTTTTTTTTTTAATTTCTTTTCTTAACACTAAAAGTTTCTGTTAGTGATTCATTATTTTTAGTGATTCATTTGAAAATACTGACCCGCTAGCGGACAAAGCCAGCTAGTGTTTAATAAATGCTGAGATACAGGCATCTTTATAATCTTAGTTCTTGAATAATAGTAGCTTTTATCATCCGATAAATACCCAAATTCATACTTGCCAACTTTTCCGGTTTTCCCGGAAGACTTCCGTTTTTTTAATGTATCTTCTGGTCTTCCGGACAGATGATGAAATCTTCCGTTTTTGAAAAAGTCGCGGACATCGTTCGTTTTGAAAAGAAAACCCAAATGTTCTACGAAAACTCCTGATTCCCAATCTTTTTCCATCCATAACATAAATGTCAATATTCATTTCAAACTTGCTTAATGAGATTCTAGAACATGTAAAGAAATAGAATTGTTAAATATTTCTTGCTGATGTAATTATTCCCCCCCCCCCTTCATTTATCTCCAACTAGTGATCAGCAATCAAATGTTCTGCAGAAGTCTTTCGTTTCCTAATTTTTATCCATCTGCAACATGAATGATAACATTAATTTTAAACTTTTTTTCATTAGATTCTAGAAGTACAGTTGAAAGAGTTTAATATTTATTACTCTTTAATTATTTTTGTATCCCCCCCCCTTCCACGGATTGTGATCGATGATCAATTCTAGAAACAATAAAGCAATGGAAGTGCTCAATATTTCTCACGTATGTAATTATCTTTAGATCTTTATTGCTGAATTTAATGAATCTGTGTATTTTTCCTCAATTAAATATTTGTATGCCATATTTATACCAAAAGTTAAACATAGGAAAAAATGAATAATTTTTTCAGGTAGGAAAATTTTTTCCAAATCAATTTAAGAAAATTAATACTCAGTTGGTTTTATGCACATTTGAAACTGATAATTAGCTACTGCTACTTTTTTTTTTTTATACGTATTATTAATGTACATACACAAAAATCATATTCTATTTATTTAAAAAATTAGTTATACTTTAACTTAACTAAGTTTTTTGTCTATTGTCAAATAAATTTCTTACAGATTCTGTTTTGTAGATGTTTATGTGTTGAAGAAGAATAACTTCATTTAAAACTTTTATATATTTAGTATAATCAATCTATAGTAAAACGTTTTTATAGATTGCTTCTAAATATTAAAATTGTAAAACTGTATTGTTTATTACGTCAGAGAGAAAAAAAAAATCTTCCCTTTTTTCATTAAAATTGGTTGGCAAGTATGCAAATTGAAGTGCCCAGGAAAGCTACTACGGTAGGCCGCGAGTACCCAAAGTGAGGTTAAGAATGATTTTAAAGGATTTTTTTTTTTTTCTTAAGTAAAATGATAAAAAAAAAAAAAAAAAAAAAACAGTGATTCAAATTTTTTGAAGATTCATTTAATTATAGCAACCAGTGAAGCAGGTAAAGCCTGCTTGTATAAAATAAATGCAAACTTCTGACAGAAATACACTTACTGAATCTCGCAAGCTTTTTTTATGTTGCTTATATGCAACTGAAGTGTGACGTCACAGACCTTCTCTGGGCACACACCAGCCTGTGTGTTCCTGTGCTAATTCAAAATATCATTAATAAAGTAAAGAAATATTATTAATACTTACATCCGATATTTTCTACTAACTTCATTTTATCCAAATAAGGGGAGGACAATAGATATAAACGGCTATTTTTTTTTTTTAATAAGCTGCAAATTTTAAAGACATGCAATTCACTGTGTACATCTGACATTTATTTCACAGCTTTGAGACCTATGCAGGGTTGTTGATTTTTTTGATTTTTTTCAAAAAAATCGATTTTTTTGATTTAAATCGGATTTTTTTTATTTAAATCAAGATTTATTTGATTTTAATGATTTTTATTATGTAATTATACATTATTGTACAACATTTGTATTTTATTATGTGTATATGTGTGTGTGTATATATATATATATATATACATATATGCAGAATATACACACTATTAATTATTTTACTTAAATTATAAAAATATAAATAGTATTCTATTCCCATAGAAAAAATCTATGTAGGCATTTATTACCAATATTTTTATTCGACATGGTATCTTCGTAATAAGTGTAATTTTATGGCAATCATAAATGCGGTAGTATGAGCCACTCAACTTGTAACTTTGACTTGTAGCTACAATAATGTATTGAAATAAAGTAAAATCTTACCCACAGTATTGAACACGTAAAATAACTTTGGAAAAGGATAATTCAATAGGAAAAATGACATAAAACTGAAGCAATGGATTAAGAAAAAGAAATTTTTGCTCATAGTTTCTAATCAAAATAAAAAGAATAGGGAATTAAAGGGAGAAAAAAATATTATATCCTAAAAAATTCTTACTTAAGTTTAACAAATATCATTTGAATCAAGAAAATATTTTCACACTTTACCCATTAACAGAATTCACATTTTCATTACCGTCTTAATACTTTCACTTATTTTTTTATCTTTTTTTATATTTCAGGGGTCTGTTCAGAGGCAAACCTGTGTCCATTAAAGGACCTTTCACAAAATTTTATATCTTAAAAAAGGACCCTTCACAAAATTATTTATCCCAAAACAGGACCCTTCACAAAATTTTTTTCATAAAACAGGACCACTCACAAAAATTTTTAGCCTAAAAAAGATCCCTTCACAAAATTTTTCTCCTTAGACCTTTGATAAATCTCTCATTTTCAAAATTAATCTTCAGCGGAACGAACATAAACTGCCTGAATAATCGGACGTTTTTGTTGTATTTCTCCCGAAAAGCTGATACTCAATTTCTAATTTGTAGAGGACTTCTGTGCTTATGTGTGAGTTTAGTTCTATAAAACTGAACTGTGATTGTCAAAAATTAAATCCTAATTGTAATTTTATTTTGCAAAATTACATATTCCACAATTTCACAAAAAGAAAACCCTAGCCAAAAGTTTGTGAAGAACATTATTTTCACACTAAATTTAGATTTACGAAATTACGTGTAGAAATTTTCACAATTTCACAAAAACAGGACCCTGTGTGAAAAGTCTGGACAGACCCCTGTATTTAGAGGGTACAATTCATTAAACAAGCAGTGAGAGCAGCCTCGAATTATAGTTAACTGGTTGTATGTTGTTAAATTAAAAGGTTATGATGTTTTTAAAACTTTTTGGAGCCTTCAGGGCTTTTTAAACACTACAATGTAAAATATGCTATTATTTTTAAAATATCATATGAGACATTGTTAAATGACATAAAGTGGTATGAGAGCTAAATAAACAAGGAAATATTTTCTTTTTGAAATATCACCAACAAGGTGGGCAAAGGCGAACTGAAATATATGTATAACATCAATTAATGAATTGTATACTAATTAAATATTTACAATTCATTCACCAGTGCTTGTATAAATAATTAAAATATATAATAATATGTATAAAAATAATTAAAAAAAAGTTAAGGTATAATTTATTTTTGTATTTATTAATGTTGCTTAGTAGAGATGAATCTAAAGTTAAGAAATGAGAAATATTAGTTCGTCTAATGAAATATTTTGTTATATTTTACGAACTTTTTTTTTTTTAATTTACATAAGAAATAATTAAAAATCTCATTTTTTAAAGTTGGATAAACAATTTCATTCCATTAAAGCCAATAACTTTGGTATTTTAAAAAAAAGTGATTTAAATCAGTGATTTTTTTTCAAAAAAATCAATTGATTTAAATCAGCGATTTAAATCAATTGATTTAAATCACTACAACCCTGGACCTATGGTTACAATTGCTTTTGTCTCGATTGATCCATAGTACAGAAATTCACAGAAACAAGTGCACAATATTTCGTTGACATAGGGCATGACAGCATTAGCACAGGAAACAAACAAGTTTGTGTTTGTCCAGAGAGGGTCAGTGACGTCATCACTTCGGTAGCGTATAGTTCTGTAGATTATGTCTAAATAGTGTTGCTGATTGTCAGAAAAAATTTCTGCTACTGGGCATAGTATATGTTTGCAAAGTAAAAAAATAGATAAATTAATTTTGTGAAAATTTTTGCATTAAATTTAATTTATTAATAAATATATATATATATTTTTTTAAAGGATGGAACACCAACAAATAAAACTTTTGAACACGTTTCGAGTGAGATAGGTGCTGAAGAAGCTGAGGAAGTTGGTGTTGAACATTTACTTAGGTAATGATTTTATATTCATAGAAGCACGTAAATTCTTTTGTGAAATTATCTTTGTGTTGGTTAAATTATGCAACTGGCAGTTGTTTTAAGATATGATCAAAGCTCATTAAAATAATTAATGTAGTTTGACAAATTTATGATTTCTCATCTTACATGACATTGTACCTTTATTTTTATCATCAATTATAATATTGGCTAATACATGTCTGCTCAGAAAATTTTGTTGTGTATAGAAATTTAAAATATTTCTGTCTGCCTTTAGTAAAAAGACAGGTTGTTTTGAGATATATACGATATATTGAAATATATGAAAATTATAACTGGGTTATTATAACTAGAAAAGAGAGACTGACATAATTTGTTTGTCAAATCTGAGTGTTCGTAAAAACTGGGTTTATCAAAAATAAAAGTTTAATGACTAAAACTGAATTAGTTTAAAAGGTACTTTTTTTTAATTTTACTTTTTTCAAGCATGTTAAATAGCAAGTGAGTTTTATTTAGATTTTAATTTTGTTTTGCTTTTAGCTAGAGATTAATGACTGAAAGAGCTGTGTCTTGAAAATAATTCTACAAAGAGATGGAAGTGCAGTTTGTAAATATCATTGATTAAAATTTAGTCTTAATGATTATCAACACAAATAGCCAATTACTCGAGGAGGATTTAGAGAAATTCACTATATCGCATAAAATTGGTAACATTATCTCATGAAGAGTAAGCTGTATATAAGAGGATGGTAGAGAAATTCAATCTATTGCCTTTTATTGCTTATCTTATTTTAAAACAAAGCAATCAGGCCCTCAGAAAATAAAATTTCAGAAATTCCATTTTTGCAAAAAATAAAAATAAATAAATAAATAAATAAATAAAATAAGGTATTACACAAAAAAAATCCTTGCTAAATAGACTTATCTTTCATAATCAAATGATTTTGAAATAGGCTTTTTAATATTTAGACCAACAATCTTTTTTTTTTTTTTTTTTTTTTTTTCCTTATTATTTCTGAGTCTCGCTAAATTGTGGCTCACTATAAGTGAGTTTGATTATGTCAGTGGAGTATATGGAGTTACAGAGGTGGGTTATTTCATATGATAAATGAAAAAAGTTATATTAATTCACCTTATTTATTTTTAACTTACTTGTGTAAACTTTTAAAATAATGTGCAGCATTAATTGAAATAGTTAATAAAGTATTTAATGAACATTTCTCATTTATATTAGTAAATCTTTGTACATGTTTTAAGTCTTATCAATGTTTTTCTTATTGTGGGTTACTAATTTAGTGCATGACTTTGATATTTGTTTTTAGGGATATAAAAGATACAACTTTAGGCACTTTGTCACAGCGTATAACAAATCAGTTACGTGGCTTGAAAGGGCTCCACTCACAGATTACTGATATTAAGAATTATTTGGATCAGGTATTTTGACTATTTCAACATTTAAAATATTGTAATATTGTATTTAATTTATTTGTAGTTTTGGGTATCCATTGTGTCATGCGAAATCAGATATTTCGTCTGACATCTTTCTTTAATAAATAAAATTACATCTAATAAGAACCCCAAATTTTCTATTTAAAAAAGAAAATAATAATAATAAATACTAAAAGGGTGAAAGGGTGAGGAAAAACTGAAATAAATAAGAAGAAAAACATTTAATTTTTTCTTTCTTTCAGCATATTACATCGTTTTTATGAAATAATTATAGTATAAAAACATAATTTAATTATTAGCCATTTTGTTCTCATTTTAAAACATTATTCCATTTTCAGAAAATAAATAAGTATTTTATTATACACTATTTGTATGTAGTATGTTCTAGAACTTTCGATTTTTCAAAATTCTGTGAGCACCTTGTCAATCAATTTTATTCAACGCCTTCCCGAATTTATTTCTAATTTTTCCATTTGCCAGTTTGAGTTTTGAGTTCTCCTATGAAAAATGAAAATAATTATTTAAATTTGATTAGTGGAACTCTTTATACGTCATTTGGCTTGTTTTCCTAACTGGCATTACTCAGGGTAACAACATATTTCTAAATTTCTCAATTTTGGGGATTATATATTCATTCTTTTCTTTTGTTAATAACATGTTTGTTAGCCTTTCAACTAGCTTTCCGATCGTCTACCAGCATCTGTGTTTCATCTTGCACCTGGCAATTTTCTGTGATAAGATAACCTTTTTCTCCCCACTTAAATAGTGGACACACGCCGCGATCGCTGGCTCTCGCTCTTCTCTTTTGTTTCTCCCTGCGTATGTTAACGGTAAATGCCGGGCAGTAATCTTAACGATGTCTGATAAGGAGGATGGAAGATTTTGGTTTCTTTTGGGCCTTTACAGTGGTCATCTGATGTCCCGATGATAAATTGATATAAATTTATTTATGAAGAAGAAATATAAATAAATGAAATGTGCATCTTCAGATGTGCAGTGGAGTCTTCTTTCTTGTTAATATTAATTTCAATTCCTTTTATCTAGCAAAGAACACTTGTGGTAAGTCTCAACAATATACAGTTGGTTCTCTGTTTAACGACGCTCTACTTAACGACGATTTCTATTTAAAGACGATATTTCACAGTCCCTACCCCCTTTGCCGCAAAAATTTTCTATTTAAAGACGACAATGTTTCTATTTAACGACGATTTTTTTCTTTTCTTTCCCTTTGAAACTCTTATCTGTAATAGAGAAATTTCCTGTAGGAGAAAAAAAAATTTCAACAAACACAGAAATTTTATTTCATACATGCAATGTTGCAATCATAAAAGTGTTGCAGGGTTTACAAGAAAAAGGGGTGGGGTTTACTGTTTCTTGGAAAATCGAATAATGGAGCTGTGCGGGAGTGCAATCACTCTATTGTCCCTAACCCCTTGTCATGTTACTTTCTGTAGCAGTTGCCTCCCATTCCTTCCGATAAGGTGGTCTTTGCTTATGTGTGTGTTTATGTTTAGAGACTTAGCAAGTGTGTTGTGTTGAAGTATGAAGTGAGCCGAACATTATGGCATCAAAGCAAAAGCATCTCATTCTACACGAAAAGGTGAAAATTATTGAAGAATGGGGAAAAAAGCATTGGAATGACGAAAGTGCAATTTGAAAAAAAAATTGAATTACCTGAGTCCACTCTCAAAGGCATTTTAGCAAGCAGAGAAAAAATTATTGAATCAGCACAAAAATTCCGTTTCGGATCCACATCCAAACGTAAGAAAGAACCCAACCATTAGACTTGGGTATCATTTGCAGCATGAAAATTAGAAAATTTACAATCTTGGAAGTAATGCACATGATAACATCAGCTTGAAAAGAAGTTTCTTCACTCACAATAAAAAAAACTGCTTTCGCAATGCCGGCATTCACAAAGAATTTGACATAGAGCTGCAATGTACGGATGTAGAAATCATTGAAGATGACATTACCCATGATCATGAAGAATGGAGAAGTGTTGTTCAATGTGAGGATATTTCAATTGAAGATGAATGTGAAGATCCAGTGTGATGAATCAGTTTTAACAACAGACTGTAGAAATATAGAACAAATTTATGAGGATTTAGTAAAGTAACTATAGTGTCAGACGAAGAAAGTGAAGTTGAAGAAATGGAAAATGAGATACCGCCACCATCTTACAAAGAAGCAACTTCGGCTGTAGATGTTCTCCGACGTTATATTGTCTCATTGAATGTGGAAGACGACACATTTAATATTTTAGATAATCTTGAAAAAGAATAATGAAAAACAGGCCAGAGTTGAAGCAATCAACACTTTGATTTTTTTAAAAGTTAATTTATTGTATTTTTTGTACCCATTTTTAATGTAATTTAAAATGTAATTTTTGAAAATAAAGTACAGTAATTGTTTTAAAAAAACATAACATTTTTAAACACGCCAATATATAAAGAAATATATTAACAGTCCTAAGCCTGTAAAGTGTGAAGGAAAATGTTATGCACATACTTTTTTCACATATTCTGTTTAAGGACGTTCTCTACTTAACGACGATTTTTTACGGTCCCTTGAAAGTCGTTAAACGGAGAACCAACTGTATTATTTTGATGATTAAAAAATATAGATTTCCAACAGAACTTAGTGCTATTCAACCCCTGGGTTCATGATCACAGCGATTTATTTCTTTTAGTTTATTGCCAAGATTTGGCACGGCACATTGCAATAGTTTTTAATTATGCAAGAAGGATTGTAGTTGACAGTTTTGAAGATGTTTCATAGTTTTAACTTTCAAGGGCCCTTGAAATCACAATAAAAGGAAAAATAAATACATAAAGTAAAAAACTTGAAAATGTTGTTTACCCACTTTATTTCTTTTTAATTTGATTATATCTCTAAGTCTTTCATTATTACTTGAAAATTTTTATTTCACTATTGTTAGTTTTCTTATTTCTCGCTGTTTAAATTATGTTAGAAAATATTTATTAACCAAAACCAAAATGACCATAACTTTCAAAATACCGTACCCCCTTAACCAAAAAAAAAAAAAAAAAATTCAATGTTTTAATATGTTGTTTTTAATAAACTATGTTTTAGTTACTATGTATTCTTTATCAAAGGTGATTTTTTAAACCTGATTTCATAAATTGTATAAATGTGTGGCTTTTTTTTTTTTTTTCTGATTGCATTTGTTTGAAACATTTTATAAGATTTATTTTTACATTAAAGCATATTTTGAGATTAGGATTATACATGTAGGAATTTAAATTGCCATCACACACACACATTTAACTTTTAAAGACAAAGCCTTTCATTCTGTAAATGGAGATGACATTTTTGCAAATGATTAAAAGGGAAAAGAAATTTGTCTCTCCAACCGTATGTCAAGTAAACACAATAAGACATAAAAAAATCTTCCAGTATCCTATTCAAGTTGCCCAACAGAAGTGAGTATAAATCTTTAAGTTTACAAAATGCCTATAAAGTTGTGGGTTTTTTTCCTTTCACACCCCATCCCTGGAATCAATTAAAGGAGAGAGTGGAGGTCTACAAGTGGTCACTTGAAATCTCGACTCCCCAACTGCTTGTTTTTTGAAATTTTCTCTTCTCCCAGGCTATCGATGCAGATCGCACTTTGTATGTAATATAGTTTTAAGAAAATATAATCGAAAAAGATAAGAATAAAACATAGAGAGCATACATTATTTATTTTTTTTATTTTTTATTTGTTTTAATTCCTGAAATGAAACTCAAACTTGAGATTCTACAAGGGGGAAAAAATGTATAAATGAAATTAAGAATTTACTTGTCGTATAAATGAAATATTTTAACAATAGAATTCAATGGAATGATTTGGGACTGAAGTTGAAAAACTTATAAATGAGAAACGTATAAAAGGTGCTTCACTGTATATATTAATTGATTAATTTCTAAACAAAGTTTAATCTTCATTTATCATTCAGTGAAAATCTTATGGTAAATTAAGAGATTTTTAAATGCTTGAATTGTTTTTTTTTAAATCTGCATTTTTTTTTTTTTTCTTCCAATGAGTAACAAATTGTTACACTATTTTTTATAAATTTGTTGTAGCTGTTGCTTTTATTTTGATAATTTAATTATATATTTTTTTTTCTCTAGGTTGTGTCTGGAAATTTGCCTGTTAATCATACTATTATATATCAACTTCAAGATATATTCAATTTATTACCTGATGCCAGTGTTCGAGAATTTGTCAAATCTATGTATGTCAAGACAAACGATCAAATGTTGGTAGTTTACTTGGCTTCCCTTTCACGTTCTGTGATTGCACTTCATAATCTCATTAATAATAAAATAACAAACCGAGATGCTGAAAGGAAAGAAAGTAGTAAAAAAGATGAAGTGAAAGAAAAAAAGGATAAAGAAGAAAACAAAACTGAAGATAAAAAGAAAGATGCAAAAAGCAGTTGAAGACTTTATCTGTGTAAAAGATTTTACTGGTGTATACTATTTAATAAATCCTTATATTGAGGCTTTTGTATAATATTTTTTCTTTATCCTCTTTGTTATCCCCAAATTTTGGCTTTTTCTTTCTAAAGCATTATTTGTTTATTTTTTGTATAAGTATTCATTTGCATACATTTTATTTTGCATTACTTATACCATTCTTTTTCTTCTTCTAAATATATATATATAATTTTTATAATTTAAATCTTACCTAAATTATCTAGGAACTGTTAACTTAAAATATATATTTATTGGTTTATATACTTAATTTCAAAATTTAATTAAATTTCATACAAAATATTAAAATTGCATTAAAATAAGGAAGTACTTCTAGTTTCAGGAGCTAGAAGCTTTTTTTTTTTTTTTTTTTTTAATGTTTCTGTTGTATTAGCAACAAATTTATATAGAAATAATTATAAAATTTCCTAACAAATCTATTAATTTTCATAACTGAACATTTACTCTTACAGGAAGAGTAATTTAATATTTCTGGTAAATTCTGATGAAATTTATAGTGTCTATTATGTTGTCAATTCTTGGAAAGTATATTGTATGAACTTAATGCAGTCTAAGTTAGTCTCTAATATTGGCAATACGATGATTTGAAATTAAATTTTCCATATCTGTCATATAGTCTAATTTTCTTACTAGCAGGGCTCACAACTATTCTATATTTTCAAAAATCAGTCTATAAAGTCTATATTTTTAAGAACTTTCATATTAAAAATTAAAGTCTATATATTTGAGGTAGAAACTTGTTGTGAGGCCTGTACTAGTAACTTTATTTTTCTATCATTGCTGTTACAATGTAATAAAACATTGTTTTTAAAAATAATGTAGATTAATTTTAATTTAACAATAATAATTAGGAAAAAGAAAAAAAAGTGGTCTGTAATTTTAATTGCCATTGCAACTTGACAATAAAGATTTTAAACATGACATAAATAAATTGCCTCGTATTTTTTCTCCTTTGTGAAGTTTTAAATAATCTGCTTCATATCAATTTTCTCTGGAGTTTTCTGAAAAATAATAGTGATAAACCTGTTAATCTCGATCTATTTTAAGTACCAGTGTAGAACCATTCTTTTTTCTATTACACTTCCTTAAAATAATTTGATTTCTGACCCATGCCTTTCAAAAAAGCAATATAGTTTCAAAAATATTAATTTTTGTCTTGCAAAAATATTTTTGAAACCTATAATAGCAGGAACAAAACTTCCTAATTTGCAAAGCTCCTGAAAACTGCTACTTGCATGCAGTTAGGGGAGACTTAATGATGTATTATATGACTATCTATAATAAGTGATATTTGGAGCATTCTTAATACATTTATGTAAAAACAAAACAATTTATCATATTTAGAGACAACAAAATCTTCAAAAACCCTGAATTCTGGAATAGTCCCTGTAGTAGCTGTGCGATACATTGGTTAAGTTAACAAAAGGTAATATTTGAGTTTGAATTTTAACTGCCAATCATTCAAGACTCCTGAAATTTTTTAAAAATAATTTAAAAGTTATAATTTTTGTTTGAGAGAAACACAGTTTAGAATGGAAATTGATATGGTTTGAAAATGATTCTTTAAATCTGGACCTCAAAATTAAATGACCTATGTTACACTATGCTATATATATATATTATTTGGTAGTCTTTCTTTAATTGTAAATAAATAAAAATACTCTTTCAAATTCAGCTCATGTTAAATCTATTTATGAAGTATTATATGATGAAGATATAATTTTAGAGCATTGTTGCTTAAGTCATTTTTTATTTTAAAATCAACTGTCAATTGCAATGCATATGATAAAAACCTCAAACTTATATTTTTAAGATGAAACAAAGTGTATAAAGGCAAATTTTGGATCATGTTAAAAACTGAATGCGAAAAACTGCCTTACTAAGCTTAAAGAAAAAATTATAATTTATATAATAACCTTTTCTGATAACGACTATTGATATTTTGTTACTTACAAACTTTGAATAAACACCATAAAATGCAATAAACTCGCAGCAATTGTTTCGGGTTGAAAAAACACACAACCCTTCATCAGGCAAATAAAGTAAGCACGAGTGCTGCAGTCATGCTTACTTTATTCGCCTGATGAAGGGTTGTGTGTTTTTTTGACCCGAAATAATTGTTGCGAGTTTATTGCATTTTGGTGTTTATTCAAAGTTTGTAAGTAATATTTTTTACAACGCCAGTTTTGTGGTGCTATTTTATTAAATTGATATTTTGTGTTAAATTCACATAATAAACTAGTTGGCATAGGTGGACTCTGCTCAGTTCCCCACCATGTTTATGTTCACATAAATTTCTAGTGCGAGACATATTATAATCATGTTAAAAAAAAATGAATTTGACCAAAGCTTGATACAGTGACAGAACAAAATCCCCGCCTAATAGGCTATCCACCGTTCACTTCGATATATTTATCTTATTCTAATCTATTAATTTATTTTATCAGGGTCAATTCCGTTGTTCAGTTTTCATGCAACTATTTCCAATGCAATAATCCTCAAAATTCATATTTATATGAAAAATTTACAATTTCGCTATGTTGATAAAATCGTAAATTACGAAATTTTCCTATTAGAATATTTGTATTCAATCATGTTCAAACAAATATCATAAATGTAATTTTGAAGTTGTCTAATGTATTTAGGATCCTCAAAATGGAAGTTTATGCTCAATTTTGCCTTATTCTGACATGTTAAGGAAATCGTAAATTCCAAATAACTTACGAATTTTTTTTTAAATTGGAAAAATCATAGTCTATGATATTCATGCCAGTATCCTAAATAATATTTCGAAAGTGGTTTGACATCTTTACGATGAAAATATCCCTCAAGATTGACGTTTATGTGAAATTTTGCTCTATTTTGACATGTTAAGAAATTCGTAAATTTCCAATAACTTACGAAATCTTTATATTGGAAAATTCATAGTCATTAATATTCATGCCAGTGTCCTAAATAATGTTTCAAAAGTAGTCTGACATCTTTACGATGAAAATATCTCTCAAAATTGACGTTTATGTGAAATTTTCCCCTATACTGCCATGTTAAGAAATTCGTAAATTTCCAGTAACTTGCGAAAT